>CM050213.1:16150000-16270000 GCA_027475355.1 Coilia nasus | reverse complement strand
AGGCGGCCTCATACATTATTCATGAGGCTCTACAAAAATCCCTCCAGTTGGCCTTGTTCACATGCGTAAATATTGCTTAATTAGAAATGAACAAGCCTTCCATTGGCCCAGGCAAATGGGCTCAGTGCCCTCATTCGTGTCAGGTGTCTCGGGCGCCATTCGTGTTTTGTATTGCAATTTTTCGTTTTGTTTTTGCTGCTTTTTGCCTCCGAGGCAAACAGAGGCCGAATGTTTTTTTTTTTTTAGACGTTTTAAGGACATGGTTATTTTTTGGCCTCTTTGTGTTCTCCTTTTTTTGCTGTCTTTTGCTTTCACAAACACCATTTGGATCCACGGAAGAGCATGATGTCCTCCAAAAGGACTTCTCCATCCATGCCAGGGAACACCACCCAATCCACCCCAACACCACCCGCTCCCCCTTCCCTCAGCTCTTAAAGCTTTGTTCCATTTTTGATAACACGACAACATAATCAGAAAGCAGGAATATTTCATTTGTTTTCTTCTGAGAAAACGAGACAATTTCCTTTTCTCTTTTTTGGTATCACAAACGATAATAATGCCTTTTTAATTTATCTAAGTAGAAAATCTAACAACATTTCATCGTCTTTGTTTCGTCTCATTATTTTTTCTTAAGTACACTAAGCCAAGGCTGAAATTTTTGCTTGCATGTATGCTTTTTTTTGCCCAGATAGTGTGAGCACTGAGCGAGTCTATCTGTCGCGTGTAATCCCCTGACACAAGGCAAATCCGCTTGTCTGTCATGCTAAGCCCAGAGGAGCTCGTTCCGTCAACACA
The DNA here is from genome assembly GCA_027475355.1 of Coilia nasus. NCBI lineage: Eukaryota > Metazoa > Chordata > Actinopteri > Clupeiformes > Engraulidae > Coilia > Coilia nasus. Next base: position 16,269,205 of record CM050213.1, on the reverse strand, counting down.
ATGGGCCAGACGTATCAGTGTGCACTTGAAAACACCTCGCAGATGACACAACACAATGTTCTCTGCCGAACAAAATAAATGCATAACTAAGCCAAAAAGCTGATGGGCCAGAGAATGGTGGTGGCTGGGTGGGTAGGTGGTGGTGGTGGTGGTGGTGGAGGGGGTTGGTTGACAGGCACTACTGTGCTCTGCTTTTCATGAGAGCAGAGAGAGAGAGAGAGAGAGACAAGAGTTGATTGACAGTGGCGGTTTTCCCCTCCCCATACCTCCTGGGATTGGCTCCTGGTTCCTGGGGACCTGTTAACCAGATCTTCCAGTCAGGAGACAAAAGGAGAGGGGGAAAATGGTGGATCGGGGACTAACACAGACAACCTCAACCCGCACTACCACCACCACCACCACTACACACATACACTTACACATATGTTCCCAACCCTTTTCACTTTACCTTTATTTTCTGTGCACATAATAACACATGCACACTTTAACTACTAAAAAACACTCATCTCTATATCCGTCACTTACTCACACAAACACATCATCTCTCTTTCACACACCCACACACACACACACACACACACACACACAAACACACACCAACTACTCATAGAAACTCAACAGTATATCTATGACACACACTTACACATACACAAACATCTACTTACACCAACACACCCATCTCTGTGGTATAGCTGTCACACATGTACACACACACACACACACACACACACACACACACACACATACACACAATAACAAACATGGCTCTTAATTAAGCAGCAGATTGTGCAGACCGCACAAGCTGCCATAGTGGCTAGAGAGAGCGAGAGCGCCTCTTCCAACCGATAGCATTGCCCCTGCACACATAACTCAGTGGAATTGAAGTGTAAATATGAATTGCATTAACATATTAATAAAGTGTATATTTTTACTCCATTAAATCCCTGTACCTCCAGGCCCCCTATGTCATGAAGCAGCAGCACTGATACTGCAGAGAGTTAGACTTACGTGTGTGTGTGTGTGTGTGTGTGTGTGTGTGTGTGTGTGTTTACCCATGATGATGTGCAGGGCAGCTGTGACCACATGTCTTCTTCCATGGACAGAGCAGGCCACAATGTCTGTAGACCCTGTGGAGAATCCAAGGACCTGTTACTGTTACTGATTTCAACTCAGTCATCTATTTTTCATTATTTTCACCATTAGTATGGTTATCTATTGCAACTGCCTGTCTAATTACTCACACATAACAGCATGTTGTGGTTAGCAAAATCCATGAAACAACAAAATGGTACTGATCCACACACACACACACACACACACACACACACACACACACACACACACACACACACACACACACACAATTATTAAATAACTAAAGAACACTTATCTGTAGCCAGACCAAACCCGTCCCTAACCCAAGTTTGTCAGTGAAGCAATGTTTGGCATTTTTTGTTTTACCAGTAACAACAATACACTAAGGTGTTTCCCACGTCACCTTACACTGTTTTGTTTCTATCTTTGTGGGGACATTTGTTGCACTTATGCACAGATATGTCAGCACACATGCACACACTCACACTCACAAACATTAGCACTTCTGGTGTGTTGGTGTGAAATAATTCTGTGGGGCTGGTTAGTGGTTGTGTAGACACTAAGGTGTGGCTGTGCTCGGTGTTTTGTCTCTGTGTTTCCTCTTTAGGTGTGAGCTCTGCGAGTTTCCTGTTTATGCATTACACTGTTACACCTGCGGCCGATGTTAGCACACTTAGCGACATTGTAGCGGTAATGACAGAAAGCCCACCCCCCTCAGCTCCTCCGCTCTCAGCAGAAGTCTGTGCTTTCTTTTTACTCCCCCTTAAAACCATCAGGACCTAAGGTGTCCGTTTAAAATGCTACATAAAACCTTAACATTTACTGAAAATGACAAAAAAAAGACAAATCTCCCCCAACCTATCAGCTCTGCAGAAGCCCTCCCTTATCTGTACACACAAACAAACGCACACACACAAACACCACCACCTGATCGGCACAGGTCAACACTCCTCCATTGACGCCTGTGTGTGCCCTTCTCTAACGGGATGACTGCGATGACTGGTCGCCGGGTACAAAGAGAGGTGGAGTTAATGATTAAAAGCAGGCAGCACTTTGTTAAAGGGCATTAATTTCACTTAATAGTGTCTTGTGCCAATTAAGGTGGTTTACCTTGTTGGCAAGCGGCAAGGAAAGAACAGGTGTCTGTATTTGTACTGATTACTGGCGGGGACAGACAGCAGTGAGGGAGAGAGAGAGAAAGGCAGGGAGGGAGGAAAGGAGGGGGGAGAAAGAAAGAGAGAGAGAGAGAGCAGGTTGTCCTTGTCGGGTGAGTAGGCATTTCCTTTCATGCTGCTATCTCGGCCATTTTGTTTGCTCAGATTAACTGGGTATGAAAACAAATGTCTGTAAATGAGTACAGGACCGGGGTGATGGATTGAGGCCTTCCTTCTGTGACATGTGGCGGGCCCTCCATCCATCTCGGACGGCGGGGTAGAGAAAGTGAAGGTGTGCATGAGAGCCCCTGTCTTTCTCTTTATCCCTTTCTCTGTGTGTGTGTGTGTGGGCCTGTGTGCATTTGTGTGTTTGTGTCTGGTTGTGTGTTTCTCTGTGTGTGTGTGTGTGTGTGTGTGTGTGCATGCATGTGTGTGTGTGCATGTGTGTGTGGGTAAATGTGGGCTTCTGCAGGGCTGACAGCTTGGCTGCAGGTAGAGGGGGCTCAGTCTGACCTCCCAGGACACTGGTGCTGGAAGCTTGGAACCACCCCCCCATGCACACACACACACACACACACACACACACACACACACACACACACACACACACACACAAACACACACACTACCCCCTTCGCCCCCCAGCACTGCACAGATCCCTCACACTTCCTGCCCTCTCTGGGAGGTCCCATATGGCCGCAGTGGTTTCAGCGGGAGCTGGCGGGAGAGCTCGGCTCTGGGCACAACTCACCGGCCAGTTTCCTGGCCAACACACACTGTCTGACTTCATCCCATTTACACCCACATACGATAGATACTTCTGCACTCTGCTTTCATACACCTTTTTTTGTTAACCCTCACGTGTAGTGGATACCACTCTCACATACCCCTCTTCTCACATGAAGTAGACACTTTTATTCTCATATTCCCATATTTTTTAGCAGTTGAAACTGTCAAACAGTATTGTGAAGACAGACACTTTCATTAGTACCAGTCTCCGAATAAGTGAATACTACTCATTTAGCATTCTGGTGTTCTCACATGAAGTACTATAGATATGGCAGCACTTTATTTTAACAGCCCCTTTTATATGTGTACCTCACCCTATCTCTAACCCTAAGGTACAGTGTGAGTACATAATGTTACATGCTGTTACACATTTTGTTACACTGTACACATGATGTAGATACACTGTAACAGACACTCTTAAGTGTAACTGTAGATACTTTTGTTGTCATACATACTGTCATACAACCTGTTTAGTGGAACTGGGAAGCAGTATAGTAAAGACAGGCACATTCATAAGTACCAATCAGTTTTATCATTGAAATGAACAATGAGGGTATTGCAACTGTACCATGAAGAGCTATGAAGAGCACATGACCCGAAGAGAGTGCTTCATAAAGCTTCTGCTGTTCCTGTGAGCTCATCTTCTTCAATCCAGGAAAATACCGCATTGCAGAAGAAAATACAGAAAAAATTTGCATATGCAGGAATTTACATATACAATCATTTCACGTTTTAAAATGATCTATTAACATATATTACGTTGACTTCTCCTGTGGTGCATCGATTGGAAACTGTCGTAAGTAAAATATCCGACATCAGCCACTGTAAGCACTGACTGAGGCTATGTCCCCAACATGGCTGTGTTTGGTCAAGCCACCTGAGATGTAACAAACACCAATCAACCTCCGCTCCTCACCAGTAGGCACTAATATAATCACGTTCATCTGCGCCACACGCCTATTGTTTAGCCTCCGCGTTGTTTCCGGCACACCACCGCATTGTAACCAGGAGAGCTAATTCCATATTTCACCTCATTCATTTTCCTATCCCAGAAGGCAATAGCACGGCAGCCCATGCCAACAACGTCTGGGTAGCCATGCATTTGCATTATCCATTTCTGGTCGCCATGACGGATGGAGGTAGCAAACATGCAGATATTTGTGTGGGGAGGAGGGAAGGGGGGGGGTGATGTGGTGGGGCTGAGGGGGTTGTGTTTGTGTGCATGTGAGTGTGTATGTGTGTGTTTGTGTGTGTGTGTGTGGGGGGGGGGTTGAGAAAGAAAAAAAAAAAGACGGGGGGGGGGTGGTGTCCTTGGAAGTGCAAGCACTTCTGCAGAACAATTAACTTAATTAAGCAGACAGCATGAATATTCATAAGGCTGTTAATGTCTCCCCCATCCAGGCAGATGAATGTGATGCAATGACTCGCTAGTCAAGCATGTCTGAGAGTCTCATGAAAACTGCACCAACATTTTGGTTCTTTGCCTGGAATATCAAAGAAATTAACAGTCCCCCAGAAACCCTTAAGACCCAGCAAATTAATTAGAAACCCACGATTTATATGCTCTATACGTTCTCCGAAGCATACATTTTGATATGCAGAGAAGGCCCCTAATTGGGTGGCGGTGTGCATTTACCTTGTGCAGGCTCCAAACTAAATGTGTGGCATTTTCTTTTTTTAAATGACAGTATGTTTTGCAGAGGATTGTTCCACTCAAGAAAGACAGACAGCATGAATAATTTCAGTCGAAAATCAGTGTGGTGCGGTTGAGTGAGTGCCAAACAGGTTTAACAAAACTGCTGATAGAACAGATATGGAAAAAAATATCATGAACAAAATACGAGTGGTATGTTATAATCTTTCTGAGATAGCCATGTTTTGTGCTGTGCTGTGTAGAAATTTCTGTGCTGTGACTTTTGATTAAACTGAATAATTGTGGCTTGATGTACACTTTTATGAGAGAACACGTTTATGGGATTTATGTGCACTGGCATGGCATGTTTTTTTCGGAGGGGCCCCAGCTGTTTCATTCCTTCCCCAGACAAAGAGCCGTAGTCGGGCCTGATCACATCCCTCCCTCCCTCCTCTCTCTGTCTTTCTCTTTTATTCTCCCTCTGTCTCTCTCCCTCTCCATCCTCTGTCCCCTCTCTGTAAGTGACCTGGGCCCGATGTGGCGTGTCTATTCCCCGGCGGGTGCCCATCTCTCCCACGTGTGTGACAGGAAGCTGTTTACAAATACTCCCGCGGGAGCGCCGGCGCTAATGAAGAGAAACAGTGACCTCGGCGCGACCAATTTACGGCGAGTGCTGAGTTGGAGGGCTTCCACACCGGGCTCCAGTGCAGCTCCGCTCTGCTCCGCACTACACTGCACCCCGCCATGCCACAACGCTCTGGCTTTCGTTGCCACAATGACAAGTGAAGGTCAAACTGTTGGCCCAAAAAAAAAAAAAAAAAAAAAAAACACTGAGCCCTGTGCTTGGGCCCCAACACCATATCCCTCTCCTTCCAATCCCCCCATTCCCTCCCTCCTCTTTTTCCCCCCGCCTGGCTCCAGTGGCTGGGTCACTCACTCATGGCCATTCTGTAAATGAAGCTCACGGTTTCCTCTTCTGCCTCGTCTCCTCTCCAAGCAGCTCTGGTCTGCTTTCTACTTCAAAGGGCGAACAGCACGAGTAAAAATTAAAGACGCCGAAGTGGATGTGTCACAGATGAGCACACTGATGCTTCTCACTACAAAGCCATCAAGCGGCCCACTAGGGGGGTCTGACTGTGACGGGAGTCGATTTGATAATAATAATAATCGTGTTTGGTTGTTGTCACAAAGCGCCTGATTGTTTTCCTGAAAGGAGTTCCAAAGTGTGGTGTTGTAGAGGGGGCAAAATCCTTCTGACATGCAAATGTTAATGTGGCTGATTCCCAGAATCCTTTTCCTTAACAGGTCAACATTCTTTTGTGGCGTCTCAATGAGCTAATTAACTTGCGGCCATTGTTCTGATTCAGTCATCAGCCGAGCGAACGACAACTGTAACGCCTCCACGTATTCACGGTAAACAATGCACATTTGGAGTACAAAACACTGACATTGTGAGTTCACAAACGCAAGATTAGACACACACTCATGCACAAACACACACACACACACGGGCACACACAGACATTACACACGCACACACAAATACACAGAAGGGCACAAACACACACACATACACACACAAGACACACAGAGACAGACTGACACACACACAAACACATGTACACACACACACACACACACACACTTAAATGGAGGGGATGTCCAATCGGCACAGAAAGAGGAAAAAAAGGTGTTTCAAATATTGGTCTGGATTGGGAACAGCTGTGGGGAGCGTGCGAGCCACCACCCTTGCTCCTCACCTGCTGGTATTATGCCGAGAGGAAGTGCTGCTTGGACAGGCGTGAAGATGGAGTCTGTGTCCCTTCCAGCGTCCATCTGGGCCCGCAGCAGCAACCCGTGGGCCACCTCAGCCACCGAGCCATCCCCCCCAACACACACCACCCTGGGGAGGAGAGCGAGAGAGAGAGAGAGCAGCCACGTCACCCAGGGCTATGGCCGGGGGCTTCCTGGCACAGCCCCACCACACAGACACATGTACGTACAGTACATATAAACTCACAAATACACACCCACACAGTACTACAAACACCTCCCCCCTCCATACACACATACACACACTAACAGATCACCCCATAACCACAGCATGGTAAATAGCATGCCTCATACACAAAAATCACTCTTCTTATACATAAACTAAATAGCACATTATAATACAATTAGCAAACTAACACTAAACTTTAATTAAATAAATTATGTTTCTATATCATGCAAAACTGTAATAGAATGCATTCCTTGTCTAAACTAATGCTCTTAAAAACAAGCAGATCAAAGGATGAAATTAAAATGCCACACTGTGACTGTATATTAGGTGAATCCATTTCAACTAATTGAAATCGTAATTCCCATTCGATGTATGGAACAGTGGATTATGACATGGATACATAAGACGTGGAATCGGACATGCATTCTAATTGAAAAATGTACTTTTTTTTATTTCCGTGGTTAAAGCAAATCTGCCACATCTCTCTCTCTCTCTCCCTCCCTGCAAAATAAATCATTAAAAACGGCTGAGCCCACTAATCTTCTTTAAGCACATTACTAATAAATGAAGACTGCACAGCAAAGCTGATTACAGTCATTTCAAAAATGCCTTTTAACAATACCTCTCCATTTCCCAAATAGATTTGTGCTGAGCGTCTAGCTGTACTGTAAGGAGATATACCATGCAGCGCATGTGTGGCCTGAGCATTTTTTCAAACGCTAATTGAACGATGATCCACCCGTGTCCGTGTTTGACTTTGAGAAATGATTAAATTGTTAGGATACAGTCATTTCAGACAAACACATCTGTATGTTTTGGGTTACGTACACCAACATAAAAAGCAAAAATATCAAAGAGGCTTAAAGAGAGTTTGTGTATCTAGTAGTGGTTGTGTGGTAGCAGATGCTGCTGACATGCAGTGGAGCCCTGGGCTTAGATAGCGCCATGGTTGTCAAACTAGGGGATGAGTACCCCTTGAGTCAGATCTAGGGGCCACACCAAATCAATCTGTAAATGGGTTCCCAGCACTCACCAGCATGAAGGTCAGGTAAAGGTAAAGGCAGTAGTGTAGTAACTACACGAACACTGAAACTGAGTAAAAAGCCTTCAAAGTTGTCATGCTGACCAGTCAAACATGTTGTAGGTCTAATAGTGATGATACTTTTGTGCACTTTCTTATTAGGAAGAAGCGAAAGAGATTTAGTCACAAGACAGATGAGGTGTTATAAAGTCACTATACAGTCTAAACTCAATTTTGACAAAATATGTAGTTACTGCCTTTTGGCTTTGTAGGGCAGTACAGACTGGTCTATATGTGTAAACAGATCGTTACACTCAAACTATCCCTAATCCAACCCAACTGCCATGACCACATGTATCATACAATATGCCCATTTGATGCCGATATGACATAGCATAGCCCATTATGATCTGAGGCTGTGAAATAACATTTTTCATGTGAATTTCAACTCTCCATGGAACCATCCAGAGATTTAAAGAAAATGTTAAGCACCTTTATTTTTTAGAGTGTATTCCATAGGACATCAAGTGTATTGAGGGGGGAGAGGTGGTTGAGAGTTTGGGTACCACTGGGATAAAGGACATGAGGGAATGAGTGTGGGCGCCAGGCTGGGCAGACTCTGACCCGCACGTGCTCCCAGCCGACGTCTGATGGGCCATCATCATCGCCACAACACGTCGTCAGGCCTGCTTAATGTTCTGTCGCTTTGCAATACATCTCCCTAACAAGAGCCCTGGCAATAAACTACCCCTCATTCACCATCTATCAGCAGGCTGGCACCCAGGCAGTAAAATTCTGTCTAAATAAGGGCTTTCAATTGGAGGTGCTGATCATTAACATTAATGTGTGACCAGAATAATTGCAACCATAGCGGCGGTGCCACCTCTTTAACATTCTTATTGTGCACACTTTTTTTTTTCTGCCCGCACATGTAGCTGTCACTTGCGCACACACACACACACACACACACACACACACACACACACACACACCCGCACACACATATACAGACACACATACATTATGTGGCTGCCTGCTGTAGCGAAATGTAACTGAAATAGCCTGGTACATTCCAAGGCAGCAAGCTGTTAAAACTGTAGCTGTAATAATGAGTTATAATCTAGAACTTGTCAGACAAAAAAGTGTGATCAGTATTACCTACTCATTTCTAATTCTTTAGAGGTTAATTAAAGGCCGTGTGAGATGTGGGAAGAGAGAGAGAATGTGGCGCTGTGGTGACGTGTGGAGTGTTACAGCTCTCCGACGTCTCTGTCAGGAGGAACAGGAGGACAGTGACGGAGGCCACGGGAGAAGTGTCGCCTGCCCGTCCGCTCGGAGGTGTCGGAAAAGGAACAAAGCCGCTGACTTCATTTAATCACACGGCACCTAAAAATACACACACACACACACACACACACACACACGTGTGCACGTATATACACACATACACACATGCATACATACAGACACACACACACACATTCTCTCTATCACACACAAATACACACACACACAAACATGCACACACGCATGCACGCACATATACACTTATGCAGAGGCATGCTACCCCCCCCCCCCACACACACACACACTTTCTCTCTCTCTCTCACACACACACACAGGCAAGCATGCACACACACGCACCCACACCCACACACACACACACACAAGCTGCATGCCCACTGTCTGAGAAGCGCGTGCTTCATACGGCATGTAACCTCCTTTCATGTGACCCACTGACACAGAGAGCTGGTTCCTGTCAGTCTCAGGGCCCTCCTCCTCACAATCCAATTACTCTCTAGTCAGCCCGCAGCACGCAGTAAACAATCAGATCATCATTTTAGGACACTCAGTAGACTGTAGGAAATCCTAAGCTACACTTATACAATGACAACACACTGACACGTCCTTGAAGTCTTTGCAGGTTGGTGCACATAGTTGAATTTCTAAATATTCTTCTGTCCGCTGTAAAAATCAAAAAGCTTCACAAACTGCGACATGACATGTAAATTAAGATAATGAAGACTTTGTTCTTAAAAAACATTGTCCTCTAATGCAAAAGCCATTTTAACACACATTTAAACGAACCCTACAAACACTGGGAGGGATACAGTTTGGACTCGACTTAAATCATATACTGAAGTTTCTGGAAGGAATGTATATTTCTGCCAATGATATTTGATGTAATTCTTCTATTGCATGACACGAGAAGCCATGGACGTGTCTGCTTAAAGATTATCCTGATTTGCAAACAACAGAAAGAGTTTTTTTTGGAAAGAGTAAGTAGCTTAGGTATCCTTCCAGCGACTTAACCAGTGATTTCCACTGTGCGAACAGAAAATTACATTTTCAGAACATGTCAAACTACCCTGTTTGTAAATCTTTTTAAGAAAGAAATGACTTGTGTACTTGAATCATCTCTGACTGCAAATCACATGATCAGCTTTTAACCCTGCACGCACACTCCGCGAACTCTGGAATTCATCATATTTAATTTTGCGAGCGAGTCCCAGCACAACAAACAGTAATTACTGCATTCATCAGCGGCGATGTAAAATGCCAGTGGCATAGCTCCGGCACGCTTGTTGATTATTTCTGAGATACTTCTCGGTCGTGTTTTCTGTTCGCTCTGGAACATCTATGCCGTGTAAACACAAACCTGGGCTGTAAATACAGTCTTGACTGAGAATTCCAAAGCTTAGCCTGACCTTACTTCCTGTTGACACTAAGGCGAGAGAGACTCATCAGGAGCAGTCTTTTTTTACCCCTAGTACTGTCAATACACCCACCCCCATAGCTGTTTTGCAATGTGTAATCCGTACTAGAAAATACCAAGCTTGGACAAAGATGACAACGTGGGGGGTGATATCCTCTATTCATTTTATTACCGGATCTTCTATTTTTGGCCTGAAATGAGACAAACTACACCCCCACCCCACCTCCAATCATCATCATGATCATTCTGCTCCTGCTGGAGGGTGGAGGAGGTGGGGTTGTGGTGGTAGTGGGGGGGGGGTGGGTGGTGGGGGAGGTAATCAGTGCGTGAGCGTGGGATCACCGGCTCAATCTCCATGGCGTCAATCCACACCCCCTCTCCCCCCTCCCTCCCCCTATCCCCATCCCACCCCACCCCCAACCAGCACTCCTCACCTGCTCCATCTGTCCCTCAGTGCCGCCGAGCCCAGGCAGGCAGGAGAGCCACCGTGCACCCACTCACTCACTCACGCATGCAAGCACACACTCACACACACACAGTCACACACACACATGAGTGCACACACAGTCACACACACACACGCACACACACATATGCGTGCACACACAAACAGTCACACACACACAAACGCGCAAGTGTACACACACACACACACACACACACACACAAACAAATGTCCACACCTATACACACACATGCATGTATAAAAACACACGCACACACGCACACACACACACTAAACCTCCCTCCCTTACCAGCCCAGCATAGCTTTAGAGGAATTGTGGAACACCACAGTCTTTCTCTGACAACATAATTACACACAAACACACACATTTGAAAATATGAGTCCACTCTCCTTGCTGATGCGGTCTTTTAGTTTGCCCTTGTCCTGTTTGTCTCCTATTAGAAGCACCACGCTGTGCTTTTAATCAAAGACCTGCAGTGCCTGACCCACCCATCTCTTTCTCTCTCTCTCTCTCTCTCTCTCTCTCTCTCACACACTCTCGCTCTCTCTCTTGCTCTCTCTCTCCCTCTCTCCCTTTCTGTTCTTTTTTTCTTCTGCCCTGTCTCTCTCCTTTCCCTCTTTCCCTCTTTCTCTCTCTCTCTCTCTCTCTCTCTCTCTCATTCTTTCTCACTATCTCTCTCTTTCCCCACACCTCACACTCTACCCTCTCTGCCCACCTTCTCCCTCTCCCTCCCTCTCCCTCTGTCTCTCTATCCCTCCCTCTCTCTCTCTCTCTCCCCTCCCTCTCTCTGTCTCTCTCCTACATGCACCTCACCCAGAGGCGGGGACAATAACAGGGCTGGGCTGTGCTGAGCTGTGCTGTGCTGTGCTGGGCTGTGCTGTCCGGAGCCTGTGGCCTGCTACGGCAGAGTGTAAGTGATGGCCGGTGAACAGGAGGCCAGAGACGTTTAGGCGGGGGCTAATTGCGACTGGCCCAGGCTGTGGGGCCAGGTAATGGTAATGATGGTGTGGTGGTGGCAGAGACAAGTAGAGGAAGAGAAAAGGGAAGGGTGGGGGGGTAAGGGGGGCGATACAGCCCCATCGCCAGCAGTCCAGTGGACACGGCACTCCATCACTGCTTCCAAAATAGGTAATTAAAGGGCCACCTGCCGTGGCCACCTAGGACTGAGAGAGGGGGCTACAGTCGAGAAGAGAGGTGCGACACACCCCCGCAACACACACACACATGCACACACACTCACTGACAAACACACACTCACACCTAAACTCACACTCAGGGTCCAGCACACACACACCTACACACTCAAAATTTCTCCCCCTCTCCATCTCTCTCTGTCTTTCTCTCGCTTTCTCTCTCTCTCTCTCTCTCTCTCACACACACACATACACATACACATTATCTCACGTCTGTGTGCCCACCACTGTAATCAAAGTGTTATTGCTCATTTTTTTAAGGCTCGCCCCTTAACTCTGCTTTATTCATTATGCTTAAATACCACCTCAGGAGGATGGGACAGGGAAGAGAGAGCTGGAGAGGGAGAGATAGAGGAAGAGAGGAAGAGAGGGAGCGATGGACGAGGAGAGGGAGAGAGAGACTGAGAGAGGAAAAAAAGACATAGGCAAGATTACTCCATCATCTGGCTCTGGGTCTGTGCCATCTCTTCCCTAATGCGCCACCCAGCCGGCATCTTAAAAAAAATAACTTTCTTCTAATTAGTATTTCCTGTCCAGCTTTGGTGCATTATCAGCTACCCCCCACCGACCTCCACCCCCCCCAAAAAAAAGAGAAAAAACAACCCAAAAAGAGTAAAAAACATGACTATGCTGGCAGCAGAAGCTGCGTCAGTCAACACAGCATTCTGCTTTGCCTTACTGCTTGTCTGTGTGTATGTGTATGTGTCTGTGTATGTGTGTGTGTGTGTGTGTGTGTGTGTGTGTGTGTGTATGTGTGTGTGTGTGTGTGTGTGTGTGTGTGTCTGTTTATGTGTATGTGTGTGTGTGTGTGTGTGTGTGTGTGTGTGTGTGTGTGTCTGTGTGTGTGTATGTGTGTGTGTGTGTGTGTATGTTTATGTGTATGTGTGTGTGTGTGTGTGTGTGTGTGTGTGAATGTTGAGGGGGGTCAGGCATCTCCATTTCTGCTGGCCTCGTCTCTGTTGTTTCTCAGTCTAGCAGACTTCAGAGTAATGTCTACAGTCTGGGTTGGCAAGCAGCTGAGCCTGGGCTGTCAAAGAGAGGGGGGAGGGGGGGGGGGTGAGAGAGAGGAACGCTGAGTGTGCGAGACGAACGTACCCGTCGTACTTCTCCAGTAGGCACTCTTGAAGAACGGACAGAGCGTGGCCCTTCCTCTCCGTCACTGTGGAAGTAAAACAAAGAAAAGAGGGATCATTAGACTTAGAACAGAAAAAGAAAAATACACTCTAAAAAAACAGATTAAGTACACTGGCGTCCATACCTTTCGCCAGTATTTTGGCAAACAGCATGTCACAACAAGCATATGGTCCTGGCTGTAACGCACAGTTGATACTCACATGCTGTTTGCATTTTTGATCTAGTACAGAGCAAGACAGTACTGGCACATTCCTGATCCTCTTGTCTGGGTGAAATAAACAAGGTCAGGATTGTCTGCTGTGCAGTGCAGCATTTGGTTATTCTATGAGCTACCTCTGTGACTGTGGAAAGCTTTGCAGCATGATGTTGAACAGAGCAGGCTTGCTAGTGGTGGAAGTAATGCTGTGTGTGTGTGTGTGTGTGTGTGTGTGGGTGGGTGTTCATGGGAAAGGGCAGCGGTAAGTGGGCGTGACACAAACACATACACTCACACACACACACAAACACACACACACACACACCCTATTTCCATCTCCCTGGAGACGGGGGGAAACTGTCATTCCACGCCTCCGCTGCCGTGGCAACAACCTCTGTGGCATCTCGGCCCACACATACACACACACACACACAAACACCCCACATACACACACACACACACACACACACACACATGCACAAATACACACACACACACAGGAAAATGCCAGCGAAAAATCCAGGGGAAGCGGGGTGGCTTGCTGCAGATGGCACCCCTGTGCCTGTGCCCCACTTAGCATTTTCTGGGGCACCTCCACCAGCGTGGCCAGGCCCAGCTGCGCACGTACACACACACACACACACACACGCACGCACACACACACACACACACACACACACACACACCCATCAAAATCCTGCTCGCTGACTGATGTGACACTTGCAGATGACTTTTTTTTGTGAAAGAATGTGCACCATTACGAGCATCACACACACACCCATGCACACACACACACACACACACACACACACACACACACACAAACACACGCACATGAATGTTTCATGCCCTCCCCACGCCTGGCACCAGTGCCACTGCAGAGGCACATTAAGCAGCGCCATGTGTCTATGCAGTACCTGTCCAGAATACATCACACACACACACACACACACACACACACACACACACACACACACACACACACACACTCACACACACACACTCACACACAGAGCCAGTGAGGGCTCAGAATATAGATTGCTTAAATATCCCTGAGGCCCAAAATCTAGATTATTTAGACATTATTTATGTTTAGAATATAAAGTATTTAGGTAAACCAAACATACTGTGTGGTTTTTCAGAGAAAGGAGTGTAAAATTGTCTTGCTGAAATTATTCTACACTTTAAATAACACACCGAAATGCCACCAAATATGACCTAGCCTTTCATTTCCTGACAATATGTTTTCAGTCATGCTGTATTATTGCATTACAGTGATGGCTAGTCTGACTGAGTCCATCTCCTCAGTCCCTCGTACCTTGGGGACAACTTGGCAAACGGCTCCTCGGCCTCGTCCTGCAATGCCAGCGGGTGACCTTTAGGGGGAGTGTGTAAACCAAACTGCTGGCCACAGGCAGCGTGAGCTGACCAATTGGCACTGACCTTGTCGATCTGATCCCCACAACAGAGGCACTTTTGTCCACAGTTTATTCGCTTAGTGTGTGCTGACCCTGGAGACGAGATCAGACACAGCCCAGACTAGAGCATCTCGGCTCAGCGCTGAGCTCCATCTATACGTGGTGGACATACGATATTATTATTCATTATCATGCAAATGCAATCGCTTAGTCCTCTGATAGGATTAAAATGAGCTGTAATCTCCAACACGGTCTTAAAATGAATTAATATCTGTACAGTATGTTTCATTATGCCGTACAGTCACAGCGCTTTGTGCATTCGTAATATGCATTACCATTCGTGATCAAGAAATGCAGGGCTGGATCCTTTTTCAGCATGTGTGTGTGGGTGACTGAAGTAAATTAAGTCTTCCCTTCCCAGGCCCTGAGGATTTCCCACACCGCCTTATGATAAATCTTCCATCTTTATATTCACGTAAAGCACAGGTCTCGAGGATGCTATTAAAAGAGATTTGGAGGACAAATTTACAGCAGAACGACAAAATAAAAAACCCACACACACACGCATAAAAGAAAAAAAAAAACATAACAAAATCACCTCTCTCTGACTCTCTGTGCCGCTTGGCGCCCCTCTCGCTACCCCCCTGGCTGGCGAATGAGATATTTAATTTCTATTAAGCAAAGCATCTTTTAATGGCCCCCACCTCGACCACTTCACTGCCACCACCACTGCCACTACCACTGCTACCCCCACCACCACTACCACCCCCACCACTGCCACTACCACTGCTACTCCCACTGCCACCCCCACCACTGCTAGTGCTGCTCAGCTCTGCTCTGCTCTGCTTCCTGGGAGCACATCATCAGGACGTGTGGATTCTATTACCACTCAGATGGCTTCTGGAGTCAGGTAGCCACATTCATTAGTGCCCAGATTTGTGGGATCCCCTTCCCAAGAAGCAGGGGGCGTCAGCCATGCTCTGGGAGGGGTGGCGGAGGTGGTGGGGTGCTGGTGGGTAGGAGCGGATTGTGGGGTGGAGGAGGGTGTGTGTGTGTGTGTTGGGGGGGGGGGGGGGTTGTATGTATGTGTAGAAGGGAGGGGACACATGCACACACACACATGCACACTTCCAAACACACACACACACACACAAATACAAAAACACACTCTCTCAAAAAAACACACACAAACACACACACACTCACATACACAAACACGTACACACACACACGCATACACACACACACACACACACACCCATCTCGTCCCCTCCTCCTCCTCCTCCTCCTCCTCCTCCTCCTCCTCCCTCGTCCTGTCAGAACAGATGGGTGCAGCTCCTCCCTGCGGGTCGGGTTACAGAGGGGAGAGAGACACTGCTCCAGTCATTATGTGGGAGCCTCACACTTAAGACCCTCCACCACGCTCAGCTACAGCTGCTACACCGCCTCAGCAAACACACACACAGGTACACAGGCACACACACACACTCACGTGTAAACACACTCACACACAAATACACACCCTCACACAGACACCAACACATGCATATACACACACTCACACACAAATATACACCCTCACACAGACACCAATACATGCATATATACACACTCACACACAAATATACACCCTCACACAGACAACAGCCAAGAATCGAAACAAAAACACACACAGACCTATATTCATAATCACAGCCACATAACAAGTGTGCATAAACACTCACACAGATTAACACACACACACACACACACACACACACACACACACACACACACACACACACACACACACACACACACACACAATTCCTGAGCATCAACACACAAATATCACAATGGCAATCATTGTTATATTCGTTAGCATATTCCACTAATCAGCTCATTATTGTATAAAGAAAATACACATACAGACAGGGAGATACACAACTAAGATGTTGACTTTACACACACGTACAGTCTCATCATGTCCAGAAAGCGTAATCCATGTGCAAAAACACTTTCTGACAGCTCTCATCACTGGGATGGGAATGCAGCATATTTCCACCTGGGTAACTTCATGGTCTCGGCGGGAAAAGGGAAAAACGTGAGGAAAAAAACAGGTGCATAAATGTGTGAGTGGGTTGTGTGTACATTATTGTGTGTGTGTGTGTGTGTGTGTGTGTGTGTGTGTGTGTGTGTGTGTGTGTGTGTGTGTGTGTGTGTGTGTACACATTAGTCTGTGTGAGTGTGGACATGTACATATGCATGTGTGTGACATGTGGGATGAGTGTGGTGCGATGAGGGGTGCATGATCTACAATGAGAGGAGCCTGAGGGCAGACATTAATGCACCTTATCCAGGAGTAGCACCTCAGGGCCCACATTCCTCTCCCACACAGAGGGCCCCCTCACCCCTCACCCCTGCACCCCTGCACCCACCGCCCCGGTCCCCGAGCCTGGGCAAAGATAAGCCTCATACCAGCACTGCCCACACACATGGGCCACACACACCAGGCACCGGCCTGCTTTACACACACACACACACACACATTAATACACATATAAACACACACACAAACACACTCAAGGGTTGCGCACACCAGGCACCTGCCTGCCTTACACACACACACACACACACACACACACACACACACACACACACACACACACACAAACACACTCATGGGCCACACACACCAGGCACCTGCCTGCCTTACACACACACACACACTCACACACACACACACACACACACACACACACTCACACACACACACTCATGGGCCACACACACCAGGCACCTGCCTGCCTTACCTGCTCCCTTCACTGCCTGCCACATTATCTTATTCAATCAAATTAAACGTAAAATGTTAGTGTTGAATATTCAGAGTTGTTGAATATTCTTATTTACTAAATGCGCTGTTACTCATAACCAATTAAGGATATACTAAACCTTGAACAACAAGTTATAGTAAAAATGGTAAAAATATGTACAGGCTTAATTAGATCACATCTAAACCTTTCCAAAGTACCTTAGCAAAGTACTGATATTTCATACACGAGATGGATGAGTACATATATGAGATAAGTGTCTGCTATGTTTCGTGCATGCTTTGTGTGTGTGTGTGTGTGTGTGTGTGTGTGTGTGTGTGTGTGTGTGTGTGTTTTGTCTGTGTGTGTTCTGTGTATGTGTGTGTGTGTTTTGTGTGTGTGTGTGTGTGTAACAGTTGTGGGGGTGGGGCCATAAAGACAGAAAGATCACCGCTGCGTCTGGATAATAGTACACACAGCAAATTTTGAGGGGAAAAAAGTGTGTATGCAAGAGTGACAATGATGCATGATGTGCTCTAAATCCCTGTGTGTTGTTGTACACATCATATGTCATCCTCCCCTCTCTAAAACGGGACATGTTCCCCTCTGTTAGACGTACCTGTGAGGTCCGCATCTATGTCAGCAAGCTTGAAGAGGGGAGCCACCTCGTCCATGTAGATGCGCAGGGCCTCCTTCTTGTGACTCATGGGGTTCACAAAGACCTTCAGCGACTTGGGCCTCTGGTGGAAACCTAAGACAAATGCCAGGAACACACAAGAGAGAAACAGTGAGACAGGTTGAAAGAGAAAGAGATACACAGAGACAGGGAGAAGAAGACAGAGAAGACAGAGAGAGCTTATTGAAGAAAGGTTTATAATCAGTGTCCCTGTGGCGTTCGTTTACGAGAGCGGCATTCCCTCCATCTGCTTCTGCTGAACCTTCGACTGCAGTGAACCTGATCCCCGTTCCTTTCAAACAAGGCCGCTAATTGTACAGCGTCTCTACAGGAGCCCTGAATTTAGTTGTCATCTGATTGTCGAGCGGGCCTGCAAACGCTCCCTGTCTAACAACGCGGCCGTCATCTCTCCTTGTGCGTTCGGCTGTAGGTGTGACACTTTGCTACAGAAATCTCCTTCCCGCTGCGCGAGGGGGCTGCGCTCTCCTCCAATCCAAAAGGTCAGAGCCCTGCCTCTTGTTTACAGCGCCTGAACGGCTGCCAAGGCTGAAGGAGAGTCATGAATAAAAACGCCCCCTGGGCACCCTCCTCTTTTCTCTCAATCTTCCTCTCTCTCTCTCTCTCTCTCTCTCAATCTTTCTTTCTGCTCTCTCTCTCCCTGGCTTTCTCTCTGTCAAGTCTCTATCCTCTCTCTGTTTGCCCTATGCTGAGCATCCACTGTGGTGGAAAACTGGATCATAATTAGGCAGATTTAGGGAGCGCTCCCTCCTGGCCTTCCTGGCGTTTGGGGGGGATCGATGGGACCCATGGCCCCCTTCCCACCTCTTCCCCTTCCCTTCCCATCTCTTCTCCCCTCTCTTCCCCAGCCTCCCTCATTATCCCTCTCATCATTCTAATCCGGCCCCCGAAGGTCCTGACCCCGGTCCCATTGCGCCACACGAGCCGCCACCCTCAGCCCAGCACCCCCCCCCACACACACACACACACACACACACACACACACACACACACACCCATACCGACCCGCTGACATCACTGGTTGGGTGGGTTCGTGGGCGGGTGGGTAGGTGTTGGATGGATGGTGGCGCAGGCCCCAGGTCACAGTGCAAACGCATTGAAAAAAGGGGAACACAGGGACCTGGGGACAGCAGCCATGGTGGCAGCGTGCGGCTGTGATGGGGAGGGATTTTTGAGGGGATTTTGGGGGGAATGGGAAGGCAGGCAGGCGGGTGCGAGGTGGGAAGAAGCAGTGGGGTGGCAGGGGGGGAGATGGGGGGGGGGGGGGGGGGGTGTTGGGATATGTGGTGGGGAGTGGGTGGGCTGGGGGATCCAATAAGCACTGTGAAAGGGTGTGTGTTTCCTGGGGGAAAGGGTCGAGGAAGCCCAGCGGGCCTGGGTGAAGCGATCCTCCCTTCAAATCCTGGGCCCCTTGTCTCTTCGCAGGCCCTGTGCTCTGCTGGGTGCTGGGTGCTCGGCTGGGGCCTGGCCAAGCTGAGCTGACAGGCAGAGTCACACTGGGGGCCACAGGGGGAGCAGGTGCAGGAGTGAAGCACCACTCCTCCTCCTCCTCCTTCTCCTCCTCCTCTGCCTCCCCTTCTCCTTACACCTCCTGCTCCTCCTCCTCCTCCTGCTCCCACTGCTGTGGGTTGAAGGGCTCAGGAGGCTGGGAGCTGCTGTGGGAGTCAGAAGCCTCCAAACAGCCCACAGCCACAACGAGGGCGAGGACCCCAGGCCACACAGCCTTCACTCTCGCACTACACATGCTCGCCACTACTCAACACCACACACACTCTGATGTGAGTGAGCGTCAACCCCTAACACACACACACACATACACGTGTGCCTCTGTGACTGTCAGCTTATAGCAAAACACATAAACGCAAAGATGAGGAATGTGAACCACATCCCAAAATAATAACTTTGAGATAAGTCTGGGTGTCATGTGTTACAGATAAAAACCACACACACACACACACACACACACACACACACACAAAGAAAAAAACAGAATGATGAAGTAACTTGGTCCAACACAAAACATGAGAGCTCTGATTACAGCCTTTTCATTGATTCATGTCCACTGACACTGCGGTCTTGGTCGTGTGCCATACAACAAGTTTTAGGCTGATAGAAGCATTCAGCGATAGAGAGGTAACCTTCAGAGGGTTCTGACACACCGATAGCAGAACATCCCTGTGTATGTGTGTGTGTGTTTATGTGTGTGTGTATGTGTGTGTTTATGTGTGTGTGTGTGTGTGACTGTAATCTTTCTAAGGCAAAAAGGCAAAACAGACTCGGCTTCAGCTATATTCGGTCATCTCTTCTCATCTCGCAGGTGCCAACTCTACCCATGGTGTGGACACTAGAGACTTATAACCTTGTTCAAATACAAATGTCTGAATGAACACTTGTACATTGCGGTGTTATGTACTGTTCTTGTCAACAGAAATAAAGCATGTATGTGAGGTACTGGTGGTGCTGGCTGTTGTTAATAGGTAGTACCCTAATGTTCTCCTGCGCATTAGCCGGGCTTAAACCACATGGAGGGGGTGCTGGCGTGGAGCTCAGGGTGGAGGCAGGGGGACGGGGGGATGGGGGTGTTACTGCGGCCTGCACCACCGTGTTTCTATGGCACATAATCCCGTGTTTGTGTGAGCTGGGCGGTGCGGCTCGTGGTGCGGAGCGCTGAAAGACGATCTGACCTGTCAGGGGCTGCCGGCATCGGGTTTCTCTGTCATCAACTCTCTGCCCGGCGCTCACGCCAGAGGCCACGGACCACAGTCCAAGAAAGAAAAAAAAAGAGAAAAAAACACAACAACATTGTGACCTCCATTTGCGCATGTGTGTTTCTTTAATTCAACAAAAGGGTCAGTCTGACCTTACGTGATCTTGGCCAATCTAAAATCTGAACATGAGGCCACCAATTTAGAACATCCTGACACACAGCGAATCACAGTGTGTTTTACACAGTGGGGAAGAACACTATGGCTTAACCAACAGACAACCGATACAGAACCACCGTATCAGCCACAGACCTGAACCACGCAATTAGGAGCCTGAATCAGTTTACGACCGTTGCCGTAGCAGCGCTTATTTATAAACCCGACGCTGGCTGCTGGTGACACCCATAAAATCATTGCTAATATAATAGCATTAATAATTAAGACAAACACACTGGTTTCCTGTCCCCTGTGCATGCTGTATGAGGTCATTAGCTGTCCTGGAGGAGAATGACGATGGCTGCTCCACCTCCATTGTGGCCACACTGCGGCTCCTAATGCTCCTGTGGCCCCTGAGGGCCATTCTGTCCTCTCCTCCCTGCACTCTTGAAGCCATATAGCACTGTGTACTACAACTGTCTGAAGCCTGACCTTCCCCCTTTCTCTGCTATCCTCTCTGTCTCTTCTCCCTTCTTTCCTCTCTTCTTTCCTCCTCTCTTCTCTCTACTGACTTTTATCCACTTCAAGTTAGCCTCATCAGTTAGCCTAATAAATGAATTGCAGGATTGCACCTATGTTGGTTTGTGGATAAAATTGAATAAATCCTAAAGGTTTCTGGTCAGTGTTTGTATTTATTGTGAGTTTCCAGCAGTTTTAGTCTATTTGTGGCAATAGAAAAAATATGTTAGGCTGGTAATTACTACTAGGCTAAAGTCAGTGCAAAAACATCCTATTGTTTTGAACGGGTCATGCCGATGTTATACGACAGTTACAAAAAAAATGTGGTGCACGACCTTATGACGAAAAAAATGCGGTGCACTTAAAAACAGCGCGTGACATGTGTACTGGCGTCATTTTGACGTCACATTGTTGTGCGACATGGCAGACACGGCGAGTATAAACGAGGCTTTATTCCTCTCCTGCGCCTTCCCTGGTGGTTCCTGGTGGAGGTGCTGTGGTCACCAGCTCGGGAGAGAGCATCTGCTCCAGACCCCCCGCTGTGGGAGAAGAGGAGGCTGTCCTTCCCTTCCCTTCCCTTCCCTTCCCAACCCTTCCCGTCGCTCTCCCTGGACCAGCTCATTCGGCACCGGGGACTACTTTCCCCGTAATCAGCAGTTAAATTACCTGGGAGCGCGGCTCGGGTTTCACATTGATCTGGGTGACAAACGCAGCATGCTGGGCTGGGATTGCCCGTAAGAGTGGGTCTCAGGGCTATAATCGCGGCGGGGCGAAGCAACAGGAAATAAATTGATGGTTGTGTGTGTGTGGTTGTGTGTGTGTGTGTGTGTGTCTGTGTGTGGTGTGTGTGTGTGTGGTATTAACCATTCATCCACCCAGGGTTTTGTCTCCTGCCAGTATTGTGTAATTATCTTTACTATCTTTCAAAGAACAAACAGCATAACTAATCTCTAGTTTTCAAGACTTTATTATGGGAGGAAAAGGAGCAAAGGGCAATCATCAATCATATTAAACTGTGCTGTACTGAACTAGCGTATGGCATGGAATTAGAGGAGGGAGAGAGAAAACACACAGTGAGAAAAAGAAGAAGACAGGAAGACAGAGACATAGAGAGAGACAGACAGAAAGAGCAGAAGAAATGAAATGAGAGTTACGCAGAGTTCACCTTGCTGCTCCATTGACAATACTCCAAAGGCCTTTTTGGAGGTGCCGAGAATATTTGCTAATCCTCAGGAACAGATGTCTTTTTCCCCCACTGCAAATCCCTGGCTGGCTCTATGACTGACTGACTGACTGACTGTGTGTGTGTGTGTCTGAGGCTGGCTGGTTGGCTGGTCTGAGGGAGAAGATGGCCACTTAGGGCTAAGCCCAGACAGGAGTCTTGGGTGTGGGAAAGGTCATGTCTACAGAGGCCTGGACTAAGTCAGGCCTGAAGCGAGCACTTGGAGTTGGGATTTTTTGGGAGCACTGTGTGTTTGTGTGTGCATGTGCGTGTGTGTGTGTGTGTGTGTGTGTGTGTCTGTGTGTGTGTGTGTGTGTGTGTGTGTGTGTGTAAAGTGGGGGCATATCAGAGATGATACAACTCGGGACAGAAAGACCAGGAGAGGTGAAGTGAGGAGCACCTCCCATTTCTCCACCCCCCTGTGGCACACCACTCCTCCTCCTCCTCCTCTCTCTCTCTCGCTCGCTCGCTCTCTCTCTCTTCCTCTCTCTCTTCCTGTCTCTGTCACTCTCTCTCCCTCTTTTTCTATCTCTCTCCCTCTCGCCCTCTTCTTGTGTGTGTCACTCTCTCTCCCTCATCCTTTCCTCTCCTCTTCTCTTCTGGGCGCGTGGCCTCCATACGGGGGGCCAAGCACCCAGACGCCTCCTCAGATCGGCTGCCAAACCGGAGCATCTGGCGCTGTGTCAGGAACTGGCATTAGCGCGCATTAGCGATGGGGGAGCCCCCCCCAGCTCCACTCCAGATTTTTCCCCTCAAGCAGGGAGGTGGGGTAGGGTGGGGGGGTTGGGTTGGGTTGGGCTAGGCTGGGCCTTGCTGGGCTGAGGAGAAGAAGGGAAGAGAGGGGGGTGGGGAGGATGGGGGTGGGGGTAGGGGGATCACTGGGCATGATCTGCGCCTAAGCCCCTCTGAGTGGGGAAGAGGGGAGCAGCCACTGGGGCCACTGGGACTGCGGGTCAATACAGATTTTAGCATTCCAGATTATGACACTGATCCTCTTTCCTCTCTCCAATCTATTCTAGTTATGAATATAATTGCCGGCCGTCTAATTAGTTAATTTAATTGCTGCACCCTAACGAAGGCTCAACTCTGATAATTACAGTCTGGATATAGGTTTGTCAGTCTGAGTGACAAATATATAATATGGAGTACAATATATATAATATGGAGTACAATTCATGCAATATGGAGTACAATATATGTAATATGGAGTACAATTCATGTGAAATGTGTGTCTGCAGGCATCATTTCTCTGTATCTGTGGTTAAGTTTTAGAGGGATGGCACAAATCAGTGTCAGATGGCAGGGCGGATACATGGTGCTATTAAACTAGTGTTGTAAACCCCTGTGTTTCTCCATCATATTGCTTGTGTGTGTGTGTGTGTGTGTGTGTGTGTGTGTGTGTGTGTGTGTGTGTGTGTGTGTGTGTATTTCAGTGGGTGAGTATTTATGTGGATGTGTGTTGAGTGAACTTTAATGTGTGGGAGACACACAGCGACATGTGTCCCTGAACATCCAGAATGGCAGAACACTAGTGTGTGCGATTGTATGTGTGTGTGTGAGAGTGTATGTGTGTGTGTATATGTCGGGAAAGCACCGGTGCTGGTGGAGGGGGTTGCCTGGTGCGACAGACAGAAAAGCGAGGCAGTGGGGTCTGCGGGGAATTCGCTGGGAAAGCGACACACGGCATTCTGGGAGGAAAGTGATACTTGCTGCGATGCTGCCGCCGCAGACGAGCATCTGTCCAGTTTTGCACCTCAGCCCCTACGGAGAGCCCTGGGAACAGACGGTCTCACGCTCTCACCGACTCACACACTCACACACATACACTCTTTCACTAACTAACACACCTACTCACAGAGACGCACATACATACACTTTCATGAACACACTCACTTACACACATACACTTATTCACTTAAACACTCACACACACATACCCTCATTCAATAACACACTCACTCACACACACATATACTCATTCACTTACACTCATTCACACACACGCATGCACTCATTCACTAACACACTTACACACACATACACTAATTCACTTACACTCATTCACACACACATACACTCATTCACTAACACACTCACATACACTCATTCACTAAAATGCATTCACACACACACACACACACACATACACTGATTCACTAACACACTCACTCACACACACATACACTCATTCACTAACACACTCACTCACACACACATACACTCTTTCCCTAACACACTCAATCACACACACATACACTTATTCACTTACACACTCACTCACACACACTCACACAAACACACACTCACCAGCCCCCCAAAAAAACACACTCGTGCACTCCCGCTGACTAACTTACCAGATCAGCCATCTTTTCACTCATTAACTCCATCAATAAGTACATCAGTCATTCAGTCCTTCCCCTATCTCCCTGTGATGGCTCCATCACCCAGTTACCTACCGGTTTCCCCTCACCAGGTTCATATTTCTTTCCTGTGCTTATTCAGGCATCTTAACCAACTGAGGTCAGTTTCTTACGAGAAACTTGAATTTCATACGAGAAACAATGATATTCAATTGAGAGGTTTTTAAAGATATAATAGTATACCAAAACACATGCACACACACACACACACACAGACACACACACACACAGACAGACAGACAGACACACACACAGATGTCAAAATGATATCTATTCTGTTAGTTCTAGTGAGTGTGTCTGGACCTGTGTCTGGACTTGCGGGTCCCAGGCCTGTCTGTGCGCTGACAAAACACACAGGCACAATAAACAGGAGAGGCATATCCTCCAGTCGGCTCCATTGTGCTCCGCACACATCGTGAAACAAGGGCCAAAGGTTCATTGTCGTGCTAAACTACAGTAAGTGAGCCATGGGTGGCTACACGCACGACAGACTGATAACTTCCAGCCAATCCTGCGGGAGAGAGAGGGGGGTATCCATGGATACTCCGGTGTGACTTAATGGAAAACCTGTTAATGTGTAACCTCATACATTTAGGCATGCTGGCTCAAAGAGAATGTAAATGCCATTCAAACATCCACGGCACCTACAATAGCCGTTCGAACGCCATGCCTCATTCTTTCACCTTACATACCAAAAGAGCTTTTATTTTTATTCTTTTTTTCCAATTCTTTTTTTTTCTCTTTAAACCCTTTATCCTGTTAAACAACTCAACAGCGCAATTTTATACAGCGCGTACGCGCACTGCCGGCCCGCGAGACGAGGTAGGCTACGCCGCTCGCCTTGTCCCTATGCATACACAAAACCCCGAATGGACACAATGCGGCCGGGATCAACAGGATGGGCCACTCGCTGCAAGGAGTTTCACCCCAAACTCCCTACCCCCGCCCCTCCTCCCCCACCCCACCCCACCCCCCTTTCTTTTCTTCCCCCACTGCAGGCCTTTGCCACCGGGACAATAAAAGTTCAGCTTGATGTTGGAGTGTGACCATGCACTTTGACAAGAGCACCAAGGCCACATTATCAGGGTCCGGAGCCGTGCGACTAGGGGCTTCAGCTCGCCCTCGGCCCCCTCGGCCCCCTCGGCCCTGATTGACCTGCACGGGCTGAAAGCAGCCTAATCTTTGAAAGGGTTTTTTTATACATATAGAAACACAGATTTGATGCAGAGGCGCCAATGGCAATGGCAATGGCAATGGCAATGGCAATGGCAATAACTCTGACGGACAGTGCGGGGTGAGGGGCGAGGGGTGAGGGGAGGGGTGGCTGCTGTTTTCGCCATCAGACGGACGTGTTGTACCCCCGCCTCGTACAGGTGCTGCCATTGTTACTGCGGGGGGAGGGTGTGTGTGGGGGAGGGGCTCTCAGGGCTCGAGGCCCTGGGCACTTGCTCTTGCCGTCAACGGACGGCAGGTCCTCGACCCCAACGTCGGGGGGGACCTTAATCTATGCCCCCCACTCCACCACTCCTCCCACTAGCTCGGTCCCTCAGCTGGACGGGCCACACCTTATGTGTCACGGTGCATCACATGGCCTGTCAGAACGATGAGGACGGCCACCGTAAAACCCCCTAACCCACAACCCACCCCCTTCGTCACCCCCTGCCCAGCGCCACGTCCAGCATTCAGTTCACCTCCTTTACAGAGTAAAGTAAAATGACATTAAAAACAGCAAGGGGGGGGGGGGGGCGTTGGGGGTCGGTTTTGTGAGAGCCAATGTTTGTGTGTGTGTGTGGTGTGTGTGTGTGTGTGTGTGTGTGTGTGGTGTGTGTGCGCAGGCGTTTGTGTGTGTACGGGCTTTTGTGTGTGTGTGTTTGTGTGTGTGTGTGTGTGAGGAGGAGGTGGGAAGGTGGGGGTTGTTACGTCGCACCTTTTGTGCCCCAAGTGTCAGCTGAGACCCACCCTCCATTGTGCCCCCTGCTCAGCCACCTCCATGGGAAGCTGTGAGCCTGGGATGCACCAGGCTGCCCTAACAGGTGAGGCCTTCTGTAATCCACACACACACACACACACACACACACACACACACAGACACGCACACACACAAACACATACAATCTCTCTCTCAAGGGAGAATGGCTTCAACAACAGCACCACCACCACCACCACCACCATTGACTTCCCATCCAATAAAACAACAGAGATAATCCTCCTGTGGAAAACCTGGGCAGAGAAGAGTGTAAGGGTGTGTGTGTGTGTGTGAGAGAGAGAGAGAGAGAGAGAGAGAGAGAGAGAGAGAGAGAGGTGGGCTAGGAATTGGAACATAGAAAGAGAGAGAGAGATAGGGGCAGAGCAGAGCAACAGAGAGAGAGAGAGATAGAGAGAGAGAAAGAGAAAGAGAGAGAGAAAGAGGGAGAGGTGGGCTAGAAATTGGAACATAGAAAGAAAGAGAGAGAGAGAGAGAGAGAGAGAGAGAGAGAGAGGGGCAGAGCAGAGCAACAGAGAGAGAGAGAGAAAGAGAGAGAAGGGGATAGTAAGTAACTTGAGTGCAAGACTGAGAGAAAAAGAGCAAAGTGGGGCAGAGAAACGCCACATCCTTCATGAAGTGCACTGCGCGAGCGCCATCAAGGTGTAATTTGGGTGGGCGGTCACGCAGCAGGCGACATGTGGCGCGGGGCGATGCGTCACCCAGCTTGCCTGGTGTGGGAACCTAATGTTGTGCGAGATGCCAGCCTGCCGCTCTCCATCAGGGCCCCGCCTGTCTGCGCAAAATGGCCCAATAATCGGGACAAACTCTAATGGGGGAGAACAAGATTTGCTGCACAAATACACTCATGACAGAATACTGGAATAATAGTCTTACCTCTTTCTCTCTCTGTCTCTCTCACTCACTCACTCTGTGTCTCTCTCTCTTTGCTGCTCTCTCCTTCCTTCTATTTTTCTCTGCCTTCTCCTCTCTCTGTCTCTTCCTCTCTCTTTCTTTGCCTCTTTCTCTCTTTCTCTGTCTCTCTCTTCTATTTCCCTTGTTCTCTGTGTCTGTCACTCGGTTTCCTTTCCTCTGTCTCACCCCCTGTCTCTCTCTGTCTGTCTCTCTCTGTCTGTCTGTCTGTCTCTCTCTGTCTGTCTGTCTGTCTGTCTGTCTGTCTGTCTGTCTGTCTCTCTCTCTCTCTCCCTCTCTCCCTCTCTCTGTATTTCTTTGCCACCTCCATCCAGTCTTGAGTGAGTGTGATCACAGGCAGCTGAGGACACATGCGCACATGGCTGACGGTTTTATCTCTAATTTTAGGTGTCGAACTAAGGCCACTAAAACAGCTTGCCGGCATCAAACTGTGTTCAGTGAGCGCCGCTGATTGTCTTTGTGCGTGTATGTGTGTGTGTGTGTGTGTGTGTGTGTGTGTGTACGTGATGTGTGAACGGACGCATGTGGGTGCGTGTGTGTGTGTGTCTTTTTTATTCCTTTACACAACAATAAATAAGCCTGTTCCTTGTCCTCTAACTCCCCTCAAGGCATTTTATTTTAATTATGTTAATGAATTCATGTCAAGTACAAAGTACTTGCAGACCTCTTACCAAAAGCTCCTCGCCGGGAAAAAAAAAGCGGCGGGGTTTAAATCCTTACAAGGCTGGGAGGACAAGGCCCCGAAAAACAAGGTTTATGCCAAAATCTACACTGCTGAGAGCCTGAGGGCCATGCGCAATGAGCTGAAGGTACATGGTGCCCACAAAGGGATACACACACACTTACACGCACTCTCACGTGCACGCACACACACACACACACACACAAACACACACATGCACACACACACGCACAAGCACGCACTCACACTCACACATTCACACTCAATCATACTCAGAGACACACAAAGACACTCACATACTCACTCACTCACAAACACACACACACACACACACATGCACACGTGCAAACACACACGCACAACAGAGACGGGACAGCAGAGTGATATAATGAAAAGCTGAGTGACTCATGCATGGCAATCCCCATAATTCCTTGTGAGTACCACACCTAACGAACAGCATTCGTTACATCACCCAGTATTAGTTGTTAGCTAAAATTCCATGAATTAGACGAAGCTGTCCAGTACACCAGTACTATCATGCGCACGTCATACAAGCGGTTCAGGATGATGAGACATCATCAGGACGTATTGTTTTTTTTTTATGTTTGGGTTAGGGGTTAGACATTAGGTGTTAACATTTTAAAAATGTTAAAAAGATCCTATCTGCGTGTGAGAGCTGTAGCTTTTTTTTTTTTTTCAAATTATGGTCAAATGGCCATCAGACTGACAGGGGCCCTACAGTAACATGCAATAAAGCATCTCTCTCCCTCTCTGTCTCTGTCTGTCTCTCTCTCTCTCTCTAAATGAGGATTAGGGGAGATTACACGTCTTCATTTACAGCGACAACAGCACTCTCTGACGCTTCGTGGGTTTTCTGATGACAAAGGATTTTAATGAACGCTCGCTTAATGCTGATAAAACCTTGGGGGATTTTTGAGAGTTGGAGGATGGGGGCTGGTGTAGAGCAAAGTGAGTGAGTGAGTGGGTGAGTGAGTGGGTGAGTGAGTGAGTGAGTGAGTGAGTGAGTGAGTGAGTGAGTGAGTGAGTGAGTGAGTGAGTGAGTGAGTGAGTGAGTGAGTGACTGTATGTGTGTGTGTGTGTGTGTGTGTGTGTGTGTGTGTGTGTGTGTGTGTGTGTGTGTGTGTGTGTGTGTGTGTGTTTGTGTGTGTATATGTGTGTG
Organism: Coilia nasus; assembly: GCA_027475355.1. Classification (NCBI taxonomy): domain Eukaryota; kingdom Metazoa; phylum Chordata; class Actinopteri; order Clupeiformes; family Engraulidae; genus Coilia; species Coilia nasus. Next base: position 16,239,124 of record CM050213.1, on the reverse strand, counting down.
AGTACAGTAGAGTAACCAATCCGGCCTGGCAAGAGAAGCTCATCTCTTCCCGTTCCCCACCCCCACAGTAACACCCCTATGACACACATACACACACACGCACACACACTCACACACACACACACAATAACACACACCCACCAACCCAGGTTGCTGGAGGGAGAGGGCCCCACCACGTTGTAGAGGACACCTGTCCCTGGCCAGCCCCGGAGCCCCGGCTGCATCTTGGCAGTGGTCGGCGCTGGAGGAAAAGCAGATAATTACAAACACTCCGGGGTGGCTGCGACCAACCTGTTTCTCCACGGAGCTCCAGCAGGTCCTCGCGGCCAACGCCTCCTCCTCCTCTTTTTCTCTCTCTCTCTCCCTCCCTCCCTCCTTCTCTGTCTTTCTTTATCTCTCTCTCTCTCTCTCTTTCCTCTCCTTCCCTCTTTCTCTTGCCTTCTCCTCCCTCTCAAACCTCAGTGGAGAGAGCGCTGGGCATCTCCGTGCACAGCGGACACGCGCGGCACAATGACACGCTCGTCACACAAAACGGCCGGCCTCCCCTACGAGCACTCAATGAGACCCATTGTGTCTCCACCCCGCCACCCTGGCTACCCCCTCCTCCACTCTCCGGGGTCAAGGGCCCACATGCAGAGGGCCGCTGTGGCTCTGACCAGGACCCTTCTGAGAAACCCTCTGGTTGCGAGAGCAGGAAAGAGACATAATAATAATAATAATAATAATAATAATAATAATAATAACAATAATAACAATAATAATAATCATAATGTTACCAGTAAGGAAAACAGCAGCAGTAGCAGCCGCTGCCCTGCAAATCAGTTTCAGACTGTTGCACCATGCTAATGCTCGTGTCTTGGCGGGTGAGGCAAGGTCTACCCACTTAACATTTAATTTGCATTAGCAGGGGGGCAATAAAACTGCAAATGGTAGCGGATGGTTTACCCCCGTGTTTCTGCACTGAGGAGTCCCTTTAAAGGCACAGAAATGGCAACCTATTAAGAGGAGAGCTCTGACTGTTTGATTTTCCTGTTGGTGTGCGTGTGTGTGTGATGGCTTTGACGACTGCTCCGAGGGCAATGGGTTAAATTGGGCGCCAACAAAAGCAAATTGTCACACTAAGAATGAAAGAGGACAGGCACACAGAAGCCTATTTGTTATCCTTGCTTAAACTATGGTGCACATTTAAACATGGGACCTCCATTATTCAAAGTTAGGTATAAGCTGTGGATAGAGGGAAGCCTTGACCCTTGTGCTGTGCGAATCTTCCTTTACCAATTACACACAGTTCCCCATAGAACTGTCACCACTGGGGAAGGACAGTGATTACATCATCAGAGACACAGTGTCACACTCCACAGACCAAACAGGTTATGAGGTTATGGTCTTGGATGACTTGGAAGGGAACACAGTGACTGCAGTGTTCAAGCACAATTTCCAAAATATAGCGCTGAGTAACATAAAAGCTACAGTACTGAAATGTCTTAATGCCGTTGCATCTTTATCATTACTTCTGATTTGCAGCACATGACATACCACCCATCTTAACTAAGTTGTCCCAACCGAACACTAGAATTAGATTTGGGCTTAAAAAATAGGTGATAAAATTAATAACTTCATGAAATCATTTTAAATCATACCAGCTGGAAAGCATAAAACAAATACAAACAAACATAAGAAAATAATGTGAATCATTCTGGAGAGGTATACTTCCATTTCTCCATTTCTCCACACCTCCCCCGGCAACCACCACGGTACGAAATGTGTGAACAACTGAAGATGTTTTGACAACTAAAATGGTTCTTCTGAGTATGAGAATACACTGGAAACAAAAAACTCCTTTTACCAAACATTTCAATCACCCATCCTTTTAAAATACAAGGCTACATATGACACCTACCATTGAGTAAGGCCTTCAGGTGTTTGAACCAGGTCTCACAGTGGTCCACGCTGAGGTTGTTGAGGTGGATCTCGTGGTCCTTGAGTTTGGAGCCCTTGCGCTTGCAGTAGAAGAGGGTGAGGCCCAGCAGTGTTCCCCCGCTCTGCTGCCCGACGGACCGGCGCCGCTTCACCTTCACCCCAAACACGTCCTTCAGCTCCACAAACGCCTCCTTCGCCTGAGAGGACGCATCGCCTGATACACACACGTACACATACATATACAGATAAACACGTGCATCCATACACACACACATACACACACATACATAGATGCACAGACACATGCATCCATACACACACGTGTGCCCCCCCCCTACACACACACATAGACACACAAATGATGTGACAACCTTCAGTACATATGTTAAGTACATACACAATACACATCTGCTACACTGAAAGAGTAGTGGATGAAAGATGTGATGGCTTATTTTGTGAAAACTGATCAAACTTCAGGAGACCAAATTCACACCTTTTAATTGCACACTAACAAATTAATTAAAATAAGGAAAAGGTTGTGCACTTCACTCTATACAACGTTATTACAGTTATTTTTAATCAAAACATTTAAAGCTTTGAGGGGGGAAGCTGATACACTGTGGTCTCTCCCTACCCCAAAACCAAATTAATTTCATTTCAACACCACAAATGAAAACATACAGTGTCAAAAAAGTCAAATGTATTCATATTTATTACTCATGTTCAGTGAATGTGATGGTATGAAATTAATGCATACACATTCACTGAATATTTTAATTTAATATTGTAATGATAAAAACACTGAAAATACACTTAAAGTCAAAAAATGTAGAAAGCTTACAGATGGTCCCCCTCCTTTTTTATACTAGCAATCTTATGATAGGCATATCTCTTTAGTCTCTCAAAATGGTGCCAGTCAAACAAGCTGTGATTTAACCCAACCCAACCCAACCCTCCTTCTAAGGATGCACCCGCCAAAATGGCTGTCTGCCTGTCTGTCTATCTATCCATCTACCTATCTTTCTGTCTCTGTCCGTCTATCTTTCTGTCTGCTTGTCTGTCAGCCTGTCTGTCTGTCTGTCTGTCTGCCTGTCTGCCTGCCTGCCTGCCTGTCTGTCTGTCTGTCTGTCTATCTATCTATCTATCTATCTATCTATCTATCTATCTATCTATCTATCTGTCACATTTGCCTATCTGTCTATCTGTCACATTTGTCTATCTATCTGTCTGCATCCCTCCTTCCCTGCTGCCAGCCCTCCGTCTCAGCGTCGGCCTAAATGTGTTTGCGTCTCCTCATGTGAAACCCTTTCTTCATTAGCCGAGCCCCAGCCGCACCTCCGCTCTTCAGAACATTAACTACCCTCTCACATTACTGCACAGGACACCCTCCGCCATCTGTTCACGCTCAGCCCGCCGCTCCAGCACACACACACACACACACACACACACACACACACACACACACACACACACACACACACACACACACACACACACACACACGCAGCAGCAGCAGCGGCGACGGCACCAGCAGCAGCAGCACCAGCAGCACCATCACTCTATTTGGGCAACTTCGCCGCGCTGCCTTTGTGTCTGTCACACAAACGCACAGGCACAAACACACACAAAACCATACACACAAACACACACACACCCACACACAGACAAACACACACATACACACACACACACATTTACCTACCCCCCAAATATGCACAAAACATTACCACACACAAAAAGCAGACACACATAAATACACATTAACCCCTCCTCCACATACACACATAAATGCAACACACACACACACACACACACAAACACACAAATGCCATTGATCACAATGTGCACAAAACACATACACACAAACACCCACACAATTGCCCATTTTCTCCCTCCTTTCCACACACAGATATTACACACACACACAAACACATATACCCACACACACACACACACAAACACATATACCCACACATACCCCCCAAAAACAGTCAATTTAATTAGAGGGAATAAAGCTAATCTCTCCCAGCAGAGCTGTCTGTGGGCTGAAGCCGGATGACAAAACTGGCCTCTATTCAGCGTGGCGTACAGGAAGGACACCGAGGGTGGGTGGCCATAGATTTGGACCACAACGAGGGAGGGGGAGAAAAAGAGAGAAAGAGAGAGAGAGAGAAAGAGAGAGAGAGAGAAGGAGAGAGAGAGAGAGAGAGAGAGAGAGAGAGAGACAGAGAGAGAGAGACAGAGAGAAAGAGAGAGAAACGAGAGAGAAGAGAGAGAGAGAAACAGAGGCTGGGTGGCCATAGATTTGGACCATAGAGAGAGAGAGAGAGAGAGAGAGAGAGAGAGAGAGAGAGAGAGAGAGGGAGGGGAGGGGGTGATGAAGAGAGCAGTGGGAAGAGAGATGCAAGGAGAGGAAATGGAATGGGGTTAGAAAAAGAGGAAAGAAGTAGGAAGAGAGTGTGGAAGAGAGCAAGGAAGAGAGTGAGGGATAACGTGTGTGCAGGAAAGAGGAAGATGGCTAGACAGACAGATAAAGAGAGAGAGAGAGGGAGAGAGAAAGAGAGAGAGTGAGAGAGAGGGGGAGAAAGAGGTGGAGCCCCTCCCCTGCTACATTACAGTAAGCCGGCGCCCTGTCTGAATCAATCTTGGCACATCTGTCTGATGCAAACCGTAAACAGGATTACAGAGAGACTTATCTGCTTGATGCTAATTGTGATGCCATTTTCTGCACATGTCCACTTTCACAGTGACCGCTTTTCACGCAAAGTCTCCAAACACCAAAACTACAACCACAACTACAACTACAACAAGCTGCTTCTCTGCTCTTTTTTTTGCCAGCTCAGCTCCTGCTTGGGCAACCCTGACTGGGTCTGTGTGTGTCTGAGCCCTTGGCAATGACTACTTATTATTCACCCACCCAATTAGGAGGAGTACCAGTTTGGTTTAAATGGGCTTACCACAAAGCAGGAAACCCAAAAAAAAAAAAAAACAGACAGAAAGAGCGGGCCAGAACACCACATGCCTTTCCGTAGTTTTAGCAAATTCCACTCGGCTCTTTCAAGTTAATAACAACTTTGCGTAGTTTTCCAAGCCTGGCGCTTTTTTTCTTTTTTTGTGTATAAAATGATAAGACAGAAACAGCACAAGTGCAAACTGAGACACAGCCTTTTTCAATTATTTATTTTTAGGTGATGGCATTAACACAAATCATTACTTGTCTTACTTATGCAATGATGGGAGCTACAACAGCCCTACTGCCTTATATTCAGAACTGCAATCATACTGTTAAATTACACACAGAGGCACAAATAAATATCAATGCCATTTTGGTGTTCAATATACTGAACGCTGATGAGATATTGCATTATAGACAGAAAGGATGTTTGCCTTACTAGTGTGGTCAGTGCCATGAATTGACACCTTTCTGTGTGTTCCTGTATCTATATGCTGTGTGCTCTGTATGTATTTACAGCCTTGGTAATTAACTTATAGAAGGCACAATCACTCATGTCCACTTAGCCAGTGGGGAGCCACATGTAAGGAATCCTCAGCAGGTTATATAATCAATATTCCATTGACGTGGGTCATCAGGGTGAGGCACAAGAGCTTTGCTTAGTCATTTTCGCCCAATCACGCATTCGCTCGAAGTTTGTTTACAGCTCCTCTGCATCAGAGCTGCCAGCTCATCTGAGAGTAAAGCCTGTTGCCAGGAAATACAATGAAACGCTTTTCATTGTCAGCCCTGTTAATCCCTGCCCCTTTCATATCCACTAAGCATGGCGCTCGTCGTCAAAGTGTTGACAAGTCTCAGGCCACCAAGAGCTGCCATTAGCTCTTGCTGAGCAAGCGTAAACAAGCTATGGCTCTGTTCAAAATGTCTGTCCACTCACTCACTAGGTAGTTTACTGTATATACGTTGTATAGTGTGTAAATAATATGGGTTGATTCATCACATAGTGCTCTTTAGGGCAAATGAGTGAGCATTTCTGATTCGGCATATGTCTTCTCTCGGCAGACGCATGAGTCTTTGTTCTTCTAGGCCTGTGCATCTTCAGGGTGTAGCTTTCAGGATCCCCATAAATGACGAGTGGACACACCATGGGGGGTACTGGTGGTGTGTGTGTGTGTGTGTGTGTGTGTGTGTGTGTGTGTGTGTGTGTGTGTGTTCGCTCCAGGGCATGGCAGCTCAGATGTAGAGTGGGCCATATGCTCTAGGTCATTGCTCTAGATGGGATCCTCCGGGCTGGATCAATATGACTGGTCTGGTAGCACACCAGGTCAAATGACATGGAGAGACCACTCCACAGTCTGTCTCCCCATGAACCTGCACTCCCTTGGGATCCTAGCTCAGTCACTGACAAGTACATACATACATCTAGTGCATGCAATGAGTCCTACAACCCCCACCTACCACCCACCGCCAACCACCCTTTCTTTATATACTCTTCATCATGAAGATCAGAACTATGTATAATAGTTAAGATGTATATTTTAAGATTTAAGATGTATATTTTTCGCTACATACACAAACTACACAGGCAATTTGTTATTAGTTTCTTTCTGGACACTGAATGAAAAACTGCATGCATGTTACTTTGGTATGGAACACTAAAAAGTGCCTGAGCAGTGCTACCTTAAGGAAATTTGGTAAGTGATCAATTTAGTATTTAAATTTGTATTACTGCTTATAGTAACCTGTAAAAGTGTTGACATGTTAGCAGATCACAATACGTGTTATCTGCAAATACTATCCACCAACACCCACCACCCCACCCACCCTACTCTACTCATCCCCCTCAACCCTGACAAGTGGCTTTTTTTTTTTGTTTGTTTTTTTTTTTTGGCTTGGCGAACATGACTGTGATTTGAGATGACATGACGGGCGCAGCCCCTCATATGGGTCACAGTGAGACGTGCGGAGATTAAATAAAACTGTGCGCTCTCCTAGAAAACTTTATTGCTTCCAGATGGATACAAGCTTCCTCTCAGCACTCCTTCCAGCCCCCCCGCCTGCCTGCCCACAAGGCGGGTGGAGGGTTTTCGTATGGGGTGGGGGTGGGGGTGGGTGTATGGGGGGGTGGGGGTGGGGGTGGGGGTATGGGGGGGTGGGGGAAGGAATAGGGGTACCGGCGGCGGCGGCAGCATGTTGACGTGCAATTAATGTATGGACAAAAGGGAATCAATGCTTCTCCCATCTCCAGCGCGCACGTAATCTAATATGCACACGCAGACACACACTATTCAATAGAGGGGGATTCTTCAGAAAACTAGATGAAACATTCACTGACAGAAACCACGCTGAATATGTATGTAAAAGGATTATTGAATGTCCTCTGCCTGTGTCTGTGTGTATTTGTGTGTTTACATGTCCAAGTGTATGTGTTTGTGTGTGTGTGTGTGTGAGTGTATGTGTGCACGTGTGTGTAAGGGAGTGGGTGGCTTTTTTGGAATATTTCACTTACATCTCATCCCCACTTTTAGCCAGCTCGTTTCGAACAGTTCCACACGGAAGTGCTGATGTAAGCTATGCTCTGCCATCTCATCAGGACATTGCAGGGGGCATCTAATGCTTGCCACAGAAAGCCCCTCTTTGTCTGCTCTCCACTCTGCCCATTGTTGTCGAGGGTTGTGCATAGACCCCTCTTTTCCTCTTTCTCTCTCTCTCCCTCTCTCTCTTTCTGTCTCTCTCTCTCTCCCTTTTTCTCCTTGTCTATCTCTCTATGTCTCTCTCTGTCTCCCTCTTTCTCTGTCTCTCTCTAGCTGTCTCTCCCTCCCTCTCTATCTGTCTCTCTCGCTATCCCTTTTTCTCCGTCTCTCTCTCTGTCTATCTCTCCGTCTATCTGTCTCTCTATCTGTCTCTGTTTTTGTGTGCAGATGAAACTAATACGGTGTGTTGACATGTGTCCAAGCCCAGGCCGAGGCCCGTGCCAGGCCCACTCTGCCGCTCTTTGCCCCCATGTTGTGTGGGGCCATGTGGTTCACAGCGTGCTGCCCGGCTCCATATTTTCCACCTGTGCCTTCGGAGGTCTGCGCGTCCAGACACAGACAACACCAAAACCCAATATTTACATTTTTATATTGCCATTTTTCTGGGGAGGAGGGGAAGCCCCCCGGGAAGCAAACGAAGAAGAGACGACAGCGTCTGTTTGCTCCTTGTGTGCAATTAGACAGTGACAGTGTATATCCCACTCATAATACCGTGCACTGGTTACACACTCGGAACCCTTGCTGATGGAGTGTGTGCGTGTGGCGGGGGTTTCTGTTCGCTGAGCAATTCTACAGATTAAGTTTTATAGTGGGATACATTAAAAGCATTTTATTTCTCTTCATTTAAACAATCCTGTTGGTTTTTTGAGCCAATTAGGGTGTTTGTTTTGGATGGGCAAGCTGACTTCGGTCCTGAGGTAAATGCAATCTCCTGTTTGACATCCTCTAGGAGGTAAACAAAGATATTTAACTCACTGTGTTGAGATATTTGCTCTCTTTTACTTGCTAGTTATAAAAATTCTCTACAATCAATATAAATCTCACGATAACTTGAAAAGCAATAATACTTCCTGAGTGTAGATTCTCATAATATGCTATCTAATCACGTAGCGGAGGCCATTTTCCTCCGCTGCTTTTAATTACTGGCGTACACCTGCCCCGTGCTTTAGAGCAGAGTCTCAGGTGTTCCCGAATGAGCGGTGCATGACTTGGCATAATGAGTGCTCAAGATGCTAATGACACCTTGCTTTGTCAGTCAAATGTCTCTGTCTGTTTACTGCAGCCTGGCACAGAAGGGGTGGAGGACAGGCACAGAAGCGGAGATTCGGGGAGGAGATTGTAAGACTACCAGAGAAAGAGAGAGAGAGAGAGAGAGAGAGGGCGGGAGGAAAAGAGAGAGAGAAAGAAAAAGATGGGGGGAAAGGAGAGAGCGAATGAGGCAGAGAGACCAAGAGCCAACGCCAAATATATATATCTGCCAAGAAGGAAGTGCAAAAACTGTTGTTATTTTTTAAGGACTCATATATTCTTATATACTCCATAAAGTCTAAAGTTTAAAAGGTCCCTCACTAAGCTTCTTATTACAGTGACATTAAAAGTGTTTAACTCTATGTGGCATCTGTGTTGTATTTAGCTTAATTTAAACCCTCCTCCAGGCTGCAGTCCAAACCAATTTGGGGAAAAGTTTAACAGATATATTTAAGTTTTACTACTTTGTCCCAAAACACAACAAAAAAGGATTGGAGGAAGCTCTACGAAGCAATCAGACTACAAAATCTTGAGGGTTGAGTCTAGTCAAACAGACAAGTGACAGCACGGAGGAGGCAGAGGAGCTGAAATGACCCCTGTGGTCAATAAGACTCCTCTGATTTCTGGGAAAACTGGGTCACTTAAAATCTCACATCAACTCAACAGCACAGCTAAAACTTCAAAACACTCCCCACACTTCACAAGTGTCCAGTCCAGTCCAGTCCATGCACGATACAGTTAGGATTTAGTTTAATCACTATATTTAGGCAAACAGGGACCCTACTAGAAGCCGGTATTTTTTTAAATGAGAACAGCTGTCCAAAAATAACCAAAAAAAAACTCTTACACCAAAACACCACCACACTCTTAACATAACTACCTTAAAGGAGATTCACAAAGATATACCCTATATTTATCAAATATTATACATATAATCATATTCATATACCAATGTTTATCCACATAAAGATAAACAATTAGTGCGTGCTGCACACAACCCCAGGCCAAATGAAAAAAGTAGCACATTTTCACCAACAGCTATGTGATCCTCCCAGTGGCCATCTATCCTGAACATTCACACTAATTAAAAAAAGGAGGTCACGGACATAAAATCCCCTAGTGCATTAATGTGTATGCAAAGATTACGCTTACAAAAATAGCATTTTAATCCAGCTCAAATCTTTACATTTGCATCAACAAATTCCATATATCGATACAGTAAACAAGGATGGGTGGCTGAGATCTCTCCCTCTGTATGTGTGTTTGTGCTGTCACACAAACTGTAACCCATGACACCACTGCTTTTCAGCACTGTGCTCTCTACAAAAACAGATCCAGTTTCAGGTTCATGGCTTATGTACCCTATCAAGTGTACTGCATCAATAAAAATACTGACTCTTTGAAAAAGCAAGTGTATAATAACAGTGTATAACAATTAGATTTAAAAGTGTATAATAACCACTTGTGTACACTGTTGAGCTTGGAGATACCAGCCCCAGACACACACAGACAGCAGCACGGAGCAATGGCATTCAATAGACAGTAGGGAACAAAGGCAATGGGTTCAGACCAGGGAAAGACAGCTCAGAGCTATTTGTTGGAGCCACTGCTTAGAGAGAGGGACATTCACATGTAAACAAAACCCAGACTGACAAGACACCAGCGCAGGAACCCGCCCAACAAGGGATGTGTTTATTCTGACGTGCTGCGGCACCACAGTTTGAGGACAAGTAAGAGAAAATTTGATGAAATTTGTCAGATCTATCATTCTATCACACTTGTGTTGCAATTTGTCAGATCTATCATTCTATCACACTTGTGTTGCAATTCTGAAGTGTCCTCAGTAGAAAAATAGCACAGCTTTTTTTTTTGGCCAGTACTAACAGAATACTGTAAAATGACGAGAGTCACTGTCCAATTCGCTGTGAAGAATAAATGGGGGAGATGTTCTGATCCGCTATCCCCAGGCAGAGCGGGATCACAAAGCCATCAAATGAAGCTTTCCAGCATATCAGCACTGGCGTGCCATTTTTGGCAGTTTCATGATAGCATTTGGTAAAGGCCATAGGGGGTTATTAGATTGCTGCTTTCTGTGTAATGAGAGTGCTGGCTTAATAACATTAGCTTGGATCACAGATAAAAAAAAGTACTGCCTATAAAGCTTAAGCAAAATGGAGTCCCTCCTGAACCAGGCAGTGCCGGGTGTTTTGAAGGCCCTGTTCAAAAACAACAGCATCACCGAGAGATACATGCTTTCCCTTCAAACTCCTGGACAGGAATCAAAACATTTCGCTCTCTCTTTCTACTCACTATTGATGAACCAGCTTTACTTTATGATCAATCCTAATGCAACCATTTTTTTTCCCTGTGTGCCACTTAAATCAAATGACGGTGTATTTCCTGGCATAGGAGAGTGAATCAAAGTTAACTCATGAACAGGCAGTCAGTCAGTGTGCAGATACTGAGTAAATAATATCTATGTCCATTCATTAGTGGAAAAAATGTGAAAGGTTAGGGTTTGCCAAGAAATTATACCATTTTGAATTGGTTATTAAATGAAAGTGTGTCAAAATGTCCACCAGTGAAAAACAAAACCAAAAAAATGCTTTGTTTCCTTCATTAGTGAGTGTGCTGGCATATTGCACTGTCTACCCTGCGAAAACGAAGTCATATGCTTATCTTCCTTGTGCAGTGATGCAGATGGTAGTTCTTGAGTATCATTTACTTGGACATTTGCTAACTGTCCACAAGACGAGCAGATGCCCTACTTTAGGTGGTCACAACAGTAGACTGGGGTCTATTACCAGCACATCTGTCACACAGGGCGTTTTGGCATCACTAACATTTTTCTGTTTTTTCAACATAACCTTTCAATCTCTTGGATGCTATGGTTACAGCCAGTGTGCAGGTCTGTGCATCCACATGCCTTTTGATTTCGTTTTGAATCGTGCAAAAATATTTTGATGATCAAAGGATCTGATTTGTACAACTTGCCAGCTTAGATTAAAAAATATATAGACTGTTCCTCATAAATCCCAACGCAGTTTTGACAAGTATTGCTCAATTTCCTAATCAACAATTGGGTATACGTCTACAACCTGTTGAATAAATTATATGCCTTGTTCTCACAAATATCTTTTTATATTATATTCTCATTCGAGATGTTCGATAGGCCTCCCTCGTCTCAAAACATTCTGACTGGTTGCAACTATGTCAGGATAAAAGAAAAAGATGACAGGGCATACTGTACTTTAAATATAGCCTAATACTGTAGTTTCTTTTGGCTGTCTTCCTAAATGTAAGGAAAAGCTACGGACCCTTAATCCCTGCTGTACCACTGGCTAATTTCCAACCACACCTAGCGCTAGCTCTCTTCATCCGACGCATTTCCTGGTAGAATTTGTTCAGCAAAGGGTTTGTTTATTTCCAACAAGCGGGCCATGTTGTGCTTGAGGCCATATCATGTGAAAGTGCGGCCGCCTCACGGGCTTGGATAAAGAAAATGTAACAGAAGCCAATTGTCATGGAAACAGAGAAAACACTACGCTGCTCACCTGTAGGGGTCTCGGGTTGGATGGGAGTCCATGTAACTCGCGATGCAGTTAGAACTACATCATGGCTCCGCTTCCCTATTTGAAATATTCCCCTGACTATCGGTTCGTCATTGTTAGTCAAAGTGCATTCGTCTTGCACATTTGCGAAACAAACAGTGTCAGAGAGCGCCTCGGTGCTTAACTGAGGGGCAGAAGCGGAACGTTTACCGCCTGGTTGTGGCTTCCTCTTTTTCTTTTTCTTCTTGGCACGATCACTTTTCTCTACAGGAGACACCGGTTGCGTCTCGTGTAACTCTTCCTGGCTTTCAGACCAGGCTCGCCGGACGTTCATGGATTTCCGTGGACTTTCGAACATTTCTTCTCTGTTTACGACAAAGTTGCCTGTCGAAAGGTCGGTACGGTGCGGTAGGGTAGGCTAATTGCAGGGTCAGCGCGCTCCCGCTTGCTGGGATTTTGTAGTCCTGAAACTTCCTCTGCCGCACGTTTGGGCTCTCGTGTGGCGCGCGCCCCCGCTGAGCGTAGCCTACCCCAAACTTGTCGTCACGCGCCAGTAAATTTTCATAATGGCTGTTTGTGTTTTGAACACCTCTTCCTGTAAATGTACACGTAGAGAAATGCATGTTCGGATCCGTCGGTTAACAGATCAGAAAAACTTATTTGAGTGTGATATGGCTTGTATGATTATGTTTCTTAACAACACACACGTGTTTGTGTCTGTTATCAATACTTTATCTCCTCAACTGGTGGCCAGAGGCCTACTCAATTGAAATATTGCAACATAGAGATGCACTGTGGAGTTACATAAACCAATTTAGCAACTTCTCAGCTGATGGGGGGCGGTGTTAAAGTGGGAGGGGTTTTAGTAGCACCTTGGACAGTTCCTATAAGTCAAGGCCGCCAAAACACACCCCTGCCTTGTAGCCTACTCTGAGTGCAGATATACCAATGGGGTTGTTAAAGTTAATTCCTGTGTCTCAGTTAACTATGCGTTTTGTTTGCAGTCCAAACTAAGCATAAGATCTCATACTGAAATGCCAAATACAGCATTCATCTGGACATGTAATGTATTGTTGATGTCGCACTTTAAACTATTAAGTGCCATACACACCACCAACCCCCAGCAAACACACACACACGCACACACACGTACCAGTGTTTAATAGAAATGTTCCTCTATGATCAAGCTGGTGTTTAGGGAGACCCCCCCCCCCTCCCCAACCTTTTTCTCTGCTTTCATAGAGATTGCTGATCATTTGTATTAGCGTGGTGATCATCGCTCTAAAACAGCTTTAGTAGAAATAAACCTGCATAATATCCATGCTACAACCTTGACGTGTTGTTATCCCATTGGGTTAGATGTATGGGTTTATGCAGTGAGTGTTCATGCATAAAAATGATCATTTTCATAAATTAAAACCTCCCCTGCAGAAGTAACATCTGTGCCTCTCTCTCACTTTGCATAAAAGATTGTGGCACTAGAATGCCCATTGACTGACTGCAGCAATTCGAGGTATAGCAGAAAATCTTTAGTTCTTTCCTTAAGGCATTCATGTATATCCATCATTCACTTTCTGGACTCCCCGTGTTCGTGCAGTTTTAAACATGTTATGGAGTTTTTGTGTCACATGTTCTTCTTGGAGCTATCAGTGACAGCAGATTGTGAGGACGTGTTTCATAACGCCACCCAATGTGATTTCCATATGAAATCCTCTATGCGTAAAATTGCTTGTAACATCGGAATGTATTCAGATAACCTCACAAGAACATGAAATATATGGTATGTGTATATATTATTATATATATATTTTTTTATCTGGGATACAAATTCACTGCAGTGGGGTACAAATGAGGCATGTTAGACACAAATTGTGATGTTAGCAAACTTCTGCGAACAGTAGCCTACAAGATAGGGACATTTTGACACGGCCAAAGGCTCCCTATGTTTATGCACAAAAGTCGTTTCAAAAGTGCATCCAATTCTGGAGAACTAATTTTAAAGGGCCCTGGCGTGGTGCCTGTCTTAATCTCAGGCCATGTTCGGGAAAAAAAATCAAAACGACACCAAAAGTGTAAATCTGGCCATACTGTTAAGTTTGCTCTCCGACTACACTTAAAAGAAATACAATCTTTTACACAGGAGTCAATACTAACGAGCCAATAATTGAAATAATTGATTCTAACAAGTATAAAAGCAAGAACACAGCTTAAGCTGAGTTTTTTTGCACGATTTTTAGACCTACAATTGGACAACTGAATTCCTTTACGCTAGCAAGCCTTAACGGCTGATCAACCTGTCGATTGTACCAACAAATTGCTGATTGTCAACAAATAAACGTTGAACTATAGATAATACTCAGCATTCAGTATCTTTAGTAAAAATATTTAATGCATTGAATAATAGCAAAATCATTGTCATTCATTTTATTCTACAAATCATAGAGTGCGCTCCATGAGATCAACATAAATACAATAATCCCACTGAAACTAGAACCACACTGGAGGATACTTAAAAGTTTTCACCCAAACTTTGAATGCTGCAGCAATACATCACTCTACATTTTTACAAACATAAGTACAGCACAAATCCAGACTCAGAACCACGCTTTTTTGGACTGCAGGCGCACATGCAACATATGTACTGCGCAAAGGGAGAAAGGATGGACAGAAATTACATGTGTCGCACTGATTAACAACCAGAAGAAAAGGATTGAGTAGGAAGGTAGGGTGATTGTTTATTATAGTTCTGTTGTGACAGTCCCATGTTTAAACTTTACAGAGGGTGCAATTTTCAGATGATAGTCAACCGTTTTATGTACATCCGCAATATTATTTCAACACCAATTATGTGGTTGTCGTGACTCCCCAGTCATTTGTCAGTTTTCTCTCGAATGATTAAGCATTCTTGATTGTTTGGAAAACATAACACTGTTGGGAGAGAAACGATCATAATTGTGCAATTTTGCATGTTTTACAGTAAATAATTGCTAAGGCAACATAACAGATTTGTAAGCACTTGCCTGCTGGTTACATCACTGAATAATAACTAGAATAATTACTGTCTCGTATAAACATGAGATAACTCTATTTTATAAAACATTGACATGAAGATGGTTGGAATGATGTACGAACATGACTTTATAAAAATGAATTGACAATTCTATACAAAATCACAACAAAATAATTCAGCATGGGATAGATAAGTAGTAAAATGCAGGTTGAAAAATATAAAATCTCTATTAATTTTAATAATTGGCCCAGTATCTCGTTTAAAAATTGCATAGTTTCCAAATTATTGCTTGTGATTTTGTAACATGGATAATCAACACATTCTGAATAAGGTCACACCTATTTCCTCCTGTGACCGCAATGTAGAAGCGCTATAGAATACAATACATAAGGTGAACGAGAATATGCATCCTCACTTCTCCTAAAGGCAGTAACAACAATAAATACATACATAAGATTAAGCATATATAATGTTGTTGCTCTTTCCCGCCGAGATACACCCGAGTACCTCAACGCATAATTATCAGTCTGTTACAAAGTTTCACATGATTCATGACTCGTGAAATATAGCATTTAACTGGGCATTCATGACCCTCTCATGGTGAGAATGACCTTCGTAGGACATAATGTTTTCCATTGGTATGTCACAACGCTGTGAAGAGCTTGCGTAAAGCGAGGCATGACCCTGCGGCCCCGCCAGACCTGCCGCTTGATAGTGCATGGTAAAGGCGTAGTTCTTTTCGAACTCAGACGAAGGCTCGTGTTTGAAGGAAAAGTTCCCGTTCACACTCAGAGGTGGGCTAAGAGGTCCGTCGAATGACGGACTAGTGCAGTCTGTCAGGGCGGTCTCAAAGAACGGCTCCAGAGCACTTCCATACGCGTGTGGTTTGACGTGAAATATGTGGGAGCTGTCCATTGTACCATAGGGAGGGCTAGGAAGACCGGGCGTCTGGTAAGAGTAGGGGTGAGCGGTGAAGGAAGCACTTGCTGTTTGCATATGAGGGGGGATTTCCTGGCTCTGTTCGGGAAGGAAAGTTCTGGGGTTTAGTTGGAGACAGCCCGCCACTAGATTTGTGGTAGGTTGTGACAAACCCTTGCAGAGGGCCTGCACGAATGACATCAAATCCGGACTTTTGCCAGATCTCAGAATCTCGGAGAGAGCCCAGATGTAGTTTTTTGCCAAACGCAATGTCTCTATCTTTGACAGCTTCTGCGTTTTGGAGTAACATGGCACAACTTTACGCAGGCTCTCAAGGGCATCATTGAGTCCATGCATACGGTTCCTTTCCCGAGCGTTGGCTTTGATGCGCCTCATTTTAAACCTCTGAAGTCGTGCTTTTGTCATTTTCTTCTTTTTCGGCCCGCGTCTTTTAGGTTTGGTGTCATCTCCGTCCTCTTCCTCCTCGTCATCTTCATCGTCATCATCCTCATCCAGTCTGTTCATACCTTCCTCATCATCTTCCATTTCCTTTTGCATGTCATCATGCATCCCGTTTTTCTTATCCATGTCGTGTTCGTCTTGGGAACTGTGACACTCGTCTGTCCAGTTGGCAGTACTTTGTGACTCCAGCACCATGCTTTCCTCAGTGTATGACTTGGTCATGATCGAATACTGTTTCAAAGAACAAAAAGTAAATTGTAAGTATTTATGCAATCAGGGCTGTCTGCCAACTTGCAAACAACTTGCACAGAGAACAGAGACAGAGAAGTCCACGGCTCAGTGATGCCACGCAAACCAAAATATCACCTGTAGGCTGTATGAAATCACTGCTGACTGACAGTGCTGTTATGCAATGCATGAATCAGAATATAAGTCGATAATACTCTTAGCAACTCATAACTATCTCGAGGAGCAATACAAATTAAGACATGAATAGAGTGCACCATTTGCAGTTATTTCATTTATTTTACAAAAGAGCGAATAAAATGCCTCCGGGTTTTGGATGTCAAGGCATTGATAATAATAGAAAAAATATTCTGAGAAAATAGTTTGGTTCTAAACTTTTTTGAAACAATGGAACATGTATTTAAATTAGATCCTAAATCAAAATTCGACAACAGACATATTACAGAAAATCTGTTTAGAAAACCATTGACAGGAGCTGACCGACATCACTTTTCACATGCAGCATGTTTAATCACAACAGCCATAGAAGGAAAAAGTAAAATAATGACTAAATCACTGCATTTAAAAAAACTGTGGTTTGGTTTCTATTGTGCAAACAATTTACATATTGACAAAATACATATTAAAATAAGTGGAACTAATACATACCTGTTTTTTTTGCAGAAGGTCTTGTTATAATAGTTTCATACCCCTCTTGGTGTGCAAGGACCTACGAAATGGACTGTGCTTGCGAGGGATGCTCCGGTTATATACCGCGGCAGCTGATGCTGAGAGATGAACATGTATATCTATGGCTACTGCTAAAACCCTTGCACCAATGACTGGCAGCAAACCCCACCTCTTTCCTCGGCACGCGCCATATGGCCGACTACGTCAGGAAAACGGCCCCAAGCGTCACGTGACATCTTCCATTTGTATTCGCCAGAGCTCCGTATTCCATCCCTTTGTGGCCAAAAGAAAGTGGCCATCTGTCGCCAGTTAGAGACTCCGTGGACCTGTTTGTACCCGCAGGATGAATTAACCCTTTCAAGCATAGGACACATTCAATCACGACCATCTCTCTTGCCCATCCCATTGAACACGTGTTTCCTTGTCTTTATTTGGATTATTCTTTACTGGGAATCATAAATATGTCTCATAACCAGCGAGCAGTTTTTCTTAGTAATAATTTAAAAAAAATGGATTGCGCCGTGTCAAGGAGCACTTTTTGCATGATCACCCTTCTAAACTATATTGCTGGTGCGTAATTATTATTACTGTACAATAAAATTATAACAGGACTGCCGATTTGGTAAAATAACAATAAAACAAATAAAGTGCAAAACCATTTAAAGCAGTTTCTCTTACTTCTTAAAAGTTATATTTCAATGACAGGTATAATTTAGATAGGCCAGGGATTATATTGGAAAGGGTATGTCGCCTCTTATTTTTTTGTTGCGTCTTATTTTTCAGTTAGGGTGATATAGGCCATTGTAAATAGTAGTTGTGGAGTCTGGCGCAAGACCCTCATAATGAGTCCCTTCTTTTCAAGCTGCTGGTCGGCACGCGAGTTGCACGCGCGCTAACAAAAGCCTGTTTCACGGCTCACTAACCTGATCCAACGTCCAAAATCTGCTGTTTTCTATTCAATTTAATATAATCCCAAGGAAAAATGAACGTGATGACCGTTGGACAGCGAAACAAATGACATACACCTATTATTATGGTCATATAACTGACCGCATGACTTTCCATTACAGGGAAACAGTTATAGCTGTCTGTGTCACTTGTTAGTTATCCTCGGAATTACTCACCAATATATTTTTTCGTTTGTGTTGGTAGTGCATTTGAAAACACGCAGACGAAAACAAACTGTGCGGGAACAAATATGAGTAAAAAAATTAATATATTTTAACAGTTCATAAAGTCCAGTTGTACTGGTTGACCTGTTTTTAAGCAAAAATAGCACAGTAGGCTATTTTCTAAAAAGCGGCGAAATCTGATTTCCAAACTGATAATGGTAACTACCCGTGGGCTTTGCCTTACAGGTAGGCCAAGTGGGTGCTTGGTGATGCGTGACAAATATTTCATTTGCTCTGTTTGCGATCGACTGATTTATCTACTCCTGACATCTGTTAATGGCCCAGCGCAAAGCCGTAGAGCTGGGTCGATATTTGATAACCAGGTAACAGTGAAGTGCCCCTAGTAACTCAAAGCTTCCATCCTCTGACAAAGAGCTGCTAGTATTTCTCATAAATCGACTTCCCTAGGTCGAAAGTCCACACGCTGCTGCAAGAGTAGAATTGTTTACTTGGTCCTTCTCAGTTACCATGTAAACCGTGGAGCGACGAAAGCCAGTTCAGCACCACCGAAAGCAACCCCCGATGGGAAAGACATTTTTCAGTCTTTTCAGCATGCCTTTCAGTGGAACAAACAACATGATATGGGGTATTCCAAATCTATTTCAAGATGACACTGAAATCCAAGCTTATCAAGGTTGTTTAAGTGTTACATTCTTTTCTTTCCTTGTTGAGACCAGCATTAAGACATGATTTTACCATAATGATTTAATCATGATGATTAAGTCAGACACATAGTGCCATACCAAACGTCACTCATAAAACTTTACTTATATATGACCAGGCCCCATAGTTTTATTACATATTTCATGCGCGTTTTAAATGCTTTGATATTAACGAACAACACTGCATGTTAACTATAGTTAAGCGGGTGTCGTCTAAATATTGATGATCTGACCTTTCATTTCCTGTACCTCATGAAATAACACTTGCCCTTAACGGCTTTCCTGTACCTAAAAGCTATGTGTGCGCTTCGGTGGGCTTCTCTATTAAAATAATTCAACTTCCCATTTCATTGCACTCCCACTGCACTGATTGCATATGCAAAAATGCAGATTTGTATTAATTAGTTACCCTGCTGATTAGTTCTTTGGTATTTTGGCGCAATAAATCACCCTGGAACAGAGGTACAGACGTTAATTTTTGGCTCGCGACCCAGCTGCGGCTCCAAGCGGAATACAGCGTCCATGTTAAAGGAGCCCATCCAGCAAATACGAATTTGTATCGCAGGTAAGACCACCTGCTGCATCAATCCGCCTGTCCAACCTACACAGCAGGTACTGGCTCAAGTATCCTAACCAAAACACACACACACACAAACGACGCAATAATAATAATAATAATAATAATAATAATAATAATAGTCATCATCATAATCATCGTTGTCGTAGTTGTCATCATTATCATCAGCACCTTCTTCTTCTTCTTTTTCTTCTTCCAACTCCCATAACCATAATAATAATATCCATAACAATAGCACTGCATATTATTATGATAAAGATGATGATGCATTTGTTGTTTTATTTAACATAATTGTATTATTATTGGTGTCTTCATTGTAATTGAGTGGTTCGGCTGTCAATTGTTCAGATCAAATAATCGAAAATAAATGGGATAAACACTGTTATAGCCACTGTCAATATTCCACAGCATGGTACAATTTGCGATTTTACTATTTTGGGAGTTAGTTCCTGCAAAGAGATGTGAAGTAAAGTCCCTCATTCAATGGGACAGCGTTGGGTTGACTTCGCATGAATTGGTTTCTTCGTTTTCAGTGAGCTGGCTGGCACTGAAGCACTGTATTTCTACACTGAGAAATATACCTCTGAAGTATTTTTCCGTCTTTCTAGGGGCTGCACTGAAACGTTTTTTGGTTTACCCTTGCGCCATCTTGTGGACTCAATCGTTTTCTGCCGCACAAGCACTTGTGTCAACTTGGGGGCCATCACACGCATGATAGGAAATAGCCTAATATAGTAATACAGGCTAGACTGATTATAATGATAAAAAACAGCTAAACGAAACAGTGCAAAAAATGAAACAAATACAGTACCAATAAAGAACCAACATAGAACCAATGCAGTAGCCTACCAATAAAGTTGCCTCATAAAACATCATTGCAACTTTAACTAAAGTTTTCTTGTTAAACTCTCAGATACAGTGATGGTTATGTTTAATTACATCTTTTGCTAGTCAAGAAAGCCTGTCCACTAAACTTGCATAGCCCGCAGATGTTGCCTGTCAGTCAGAAAATGTTATCCCACTTGCCCATCTTTTTATAGTCATCTCGCAAGCCTCTGTCAGCATTTTAAAAGAATGATGAAAACACTAAAGTTCCTGCGAAGTAGGCTACTTTTGAATACCTCTGCCTGTTGTTCCAGTCTATTCAGTACTCACTGCAACTACAGTGCAATCAGCCATTTATCACCTTGCATTACACCCTCATAGGAAATGTTAGAATATTTTGTCATGGGTGGCAGCACACAAGGTCCACCTGTTTTCCAACGATATCTTTATTAAAACTGATATAGTTATGTGCCAGATACGTGAGGTAGGAAAATAAAAACCAACCACATGCACTTCTTTCTATGAAACTCTGACTGACCTCCTTGGTTTTAAATGATTTTACAATCGTTAATATTGCACATATTGGTCTATATCTATACTATGTATCTTTAAAAATCGGATAATCTCAGCCCGCATACGAAGGCTGTTGTATTTTCTGTAGAGAATACTTTTTTGTAAAAGAAAGGAGATTCTTACGCAAGCGATGGCAAGTGATTTCCCAGAGAACATGTGATATGACATGCAATGCAATAGCGCCGTCGTGTGGTAAAATTATAACATTGCATACAAATTGTATAGCTCTCAATTTCAACTTATAATGCAGGCGTACAAAATGACCCCCCTTAACTCGAAATGACTTTCCAAATTGCCTTTTTATAGCCATTCAGAATTCTCAAAGTAATAGCTGAAGCGTAGGCTATAGTGCAGTGATGACTCTTGGTTTGTTATGGGCTCAACAAATCATAGCCTACTTGCCCCCTTTATTCCTACATTAACGCTGGGTTATTTAAAATGTTATGTAATTAGTCTCTAAACATGTTTAAATTGAGCTAAACGTAGATCTAAACGTAGAACTGAGTGTAGATCTTCTTCATATTTTAAAGTCACACATGAAATGTTATCTGTTTTACACGCTCTTCACAATCAACTCCCAGTTTTCTTTACACTACTATGCTCTGGTGGCGTCGGGGTTATGTAGCCTTCTTCGTAGCTGTATAGTTTCTACATCTGCCCCCCTGCACTTTATATTTCTCTCCAGCAGGTTTCAGGACAGTCGAAGTTTTGGAGTTCTGTCTTTTTTTCCACGCTCGCCCTTGTTACTTTATACTTTGTCCGGAAGCGGAAGCCTCACAGTTCCATGAAGTTCAGTGAAGTTTGGCAGATGACACAGAGCAGCACCAAATCTTTCGATATCCACATTGCAGCTTTACAATGGTAAGAAAATAACATTATGTTTTTTATGGAACTGCCATTCATAAATTAAGAGCGCAAACAATCTGATCTGCGTCAGAAAGTCTAGGATTCACTCAGATTGTCTTTGGCATGTGCGGAGTAGTGAAAGTTTGCATTTGGGAGCATGAAAACCGTAGCAGGAGAAAGTTTGTCTGGAATGCGGAATATGTTTTATCAGCTCATGTTGCATTTAGTTATCAAGGTGTGCATCGTTGGGCGTAGAGAACTGAACTATGTCGGGCGCGACAGGGTTTAACACCAACAACCGTTAAATCTTGTTACTTTTGTCACTATTGTGTTGTAATACCTTTGAAATACACGCGTAGGTGACCGTTAACAGTTAATAGCTTAACGCTCACCTTTCTTGCTTTAATTACCACTTTATTGCGTGAAGCGTGGGCGGATGAGAAGCAAGTGTACCTGTGCGTGAAGGGTGTTGGCTATGTGAAGCATGCTTACGTATTTGGTGTGTTGTCACGCTCATATCAGCTGGAGTACACAGGGACACTTTTCTGGCATCAGTGTAAAACAGTTGCGTTTGCAGTTTGATTCTTGCGCATTTCGTTGACAATCTGTTGAAGGTTTAGTAGCCTATGACATGGGAAAATATTCTAGGGATTTGCGAACTATGTAAACGTGCAGGTAATAGAGACTGAACTTTTGTCGTCACCTTCGGGATTCTGTAAAGTCTGTTTATTTGCCTATTTCTGTCGACTTAGTAACTAAAATTATTATATATTTCCATTCTCTTACTCGTGGCACTTGCACTAAATTGTTAAACTAAAGGCAAAAAGAAATCAATCAATATAAGACCTTGAAAATATGAGATCTTTCTCTCTCTCTCTCTCTCTCTCTCTCTCTCTTCTCTCTCTCTCTCTCTCTCTCTCTCTCTCTCTCTCTCTCTCCAAGATGGGTGGGTTCAACAGGTGCAGATTCCAGCAATGAGACAATATTGACCTCAACATTCTATCCAGCATGTCACATTTCCAGTTTAATATTTGTATGCAGTTATACTGATCATTGTTTGTCTGCCTCAGCAAGTCTATTGACAGGAATAGTATTTTCTAGCAGGCTGATGCTTATGTAGTCTGGGTGGAGGAAGTAACTTAATCTGTTGCCTATTTTTTTTTGCATATTCCTTGTAAACTATTTTTAAGTGGTGTTCCTTTTACATGAGTCATTGAGAGAGGGAACTCTTTGGCTCTCTTAAACTTCTAGCGACAGTGACATTCGTTTATACAAGGGGGCCCAGTTCTCTGTTTCTCTGATGCGTTCCCCTTTTCTTCCTCCACAGAGTTTTTTTTTTCCACTCATTGCTGCTTGATGACTTTAAAAAAAAGTAGGCCAGCCATACTCGGT
Organism: Coilia nasus; assembly: GCA_027475355.1. Taxonomy (NCBI): domain Eukaryota; kingdom Metazoa; phylum Chordata; class Actinopteri; order Clupeiformes; family Engraulidae; genus Coilia; species Coilia nasus. The sequence continues at coordinate 16,215,566 of CM050213.1, read as the reverse complement.
ATAAACCGAGGTTGGAGCAGAGGTTTCTGTAGATAAGAACGCAGGTTACAGGTGTCGGCACAGCCGCTTGATTTACTTGCGTGTGTTTGCTGAGTCCATACGGGTGGATCCGTGTTCCCGCTCACATGACTCTTAAAAGGCAAGCAGTGAAAACCAGTCAGCTGCCCCAACCCAACATGAAGGCTACAGTATTTCGCTGGGGATTTTCACCCCCCTTTAACTGGGAAAAGTTAATGAGGCCTCAGCACTCGCACAGGCCTACCATTCCTTATTTGGAGTGAGGGATCAAGAAGAGAGAGCAGGCTACGTTCATGCACAAATATGACTTATCATCAGAAACTTATCCCTTTTATGTTTAACTGTGTGGATTGTTTGTTTGTCATTCCATTAGTCGCTGAATTAGTTTTGGCTGAAGCCCAAGTTGTAGGGCCAAGCCAGGTACCTTTACATAATCTCTGTAGTTTTCACATTCCCCTGTATCAGATCTGCAGAGCACAAACATGGTGTTCAGGGAAGTATTATTGTCACAGGAAGAGAGGAAGTCTGTGTTGCCATAGCATCGCAGAGTTCCATAGGTCAAGTTTATTCAGAGGAGGGGAAATCTTCCATTATCAGCCCTGCTATCAGGATACTCTTCATGCCTTGATAGGAAAAGGCCCTCACATTTTTGACATTTGCAGGCACAGCGCAGTTCGTCTGTCAGTCAGTCTAACTTGGGGAAAAGGGGAATAGACTGTGTGTGAGCCAGGCTATGAGAAGAGATTGAGGCCATGGACACAGGAAATGAAGTTGGCTGTAGGCCCACAAACAGTCCCCAAACCTTCACCACCAGTCAGGCAGACATGGATAAACAAGATGGACAGTAGCAGGCTTTTTGTGTGTTCTATAAGAATGATGAATTGTCATAAATGAACTGTTTTGTTTTCTATGTAGTGTGCAAATTTGTTTGTGTATGTGTGTCTGTGTGTGTGTGTGTGGGGGGGGGGTGTGGGGGGGAGATGCAAGAAGGGCCAGCAGTTTCCCCACAAAGTGACCGGTCCGTATACCGAATCTAACATCTGTCCATTCAGCTGAGAGCACCAGACACACAAAGTTGGCAAGGTTTTGAAGAAATTGTACATTTCACATGCATTAAATGCCATAAAGTCCATGAACCCAGAGGTTTATAAGAAACCTTAGTAATAAGTACCAGATGGTTTGGTTTTGTGCTCATATAAATTTGCCATGCATAGCCTGCGTTTTATCCTTATAGTGTGGATATGTGTAGAGAATATGTATAGTGTTAATGTCATGTAAGCATTTCATGTCACAATAAGACTAGATGTTCTTCTCACACCTATCAGTTTTGCAGTGTTAAATTTTTTTTCCATTTGTATGCAATTTTCTGTGAAACTGTCAGCACTTGGGTTGTTTCCCAACAGCTTCAGAACCTTCCTTGCTGCTCAGGACCACTGACGCACGTTTGTTTTCTCAAGCACTTAACGCCACACTCAGCCAATCCAACATCAATAAGCAGACTTTTATTCGTCCACCTAATCCTGTTTGGTGTGCCGTGATGCGCCTGGGTTAGCCCCTCATACAGAATATGAAGTGGGAGGATTTTTCTGTAACCATTGCCTCAGCCTTCATGGCAGGCTCTGGCGAACGTTCAGCTCCAGGGGCGTCTTGTGTGTGTTTATTTCACGTCGCTCCAATTGAAACCCCGGGCAACACTGACCTTGTCCGGGCTAATGATTAAACCGTGTTATGATAATGCTGGTACATGCCGTGTCGCTGCTGCTGCTGTTGCTGCTGCTGGTGTACCTCAACAGTCAGTCTCAGGACTGTAGGGGATGATGATGATGATGATGATGTTGATAATGATGATGGTGATTACTAACAGGCACTCCACATTTTTGGCCAGTCTAGATGGTGACAAGGCCTGAATTTGACCAGAGCTATTCTGGAGACAGCTGGTAGGTGGTGGTGGTGGTGAGGTTGGGGGGGTGGGGTGCTCAACCTCTCAAGGAAGAACAGCCCAGAAAAGGGGATGTAAAATTACTGTGGCAAATGTATTATTTTTATCAGTGCCCCTCGAGCAAATGCTTCGTTTCTCCCTGAGCGGAAGGCTTTTGAAGCTGAGTTTCTGGTGGTTCTGTTTTTAAATCACATGTTGAACCTTTTAGTAACCCTTTTCTTATTTGTAAAATCTACGTGTACAAAATATTCTGGTCCAATTCATGATAGTGGAACAGTGTTGTATAAAGTACTGGAAAATCACACTCAAGTAAAAGTATAGGTACCTCTTCATATAATTACTTTGGTAAAAGTCGTAGTCACTGACTGAAATGTTACTTGAGTTAAAGTCTTAAAGTATCAGAATTTTTTTGTACTTAAGTATGACAAGTAATGTAAAAATAAATGTACTCAAGTAATGTAATTAAAAGTACAAGTAAAAGTTAATTACAGGCAAAGGCAGTCTGAATTTGTAATATTTTGGTGAACTGTGAAGGTCATTTGACACCTATGGTTAATCTTAAATAACAAGCAATTACACTGCTGAAAATGCACACATGACCAATTGCTGTCATTAAAAACAAAAGTGGAGAGAAAACTGAATGTTATGTGGCATCTGAAGATGGAGACCACAGTTTGAAACCTTTTTTTTCATAAACCTTTGTTTTTTAAAATAAGATTGTCAGTGCTGAAAATGAGGCGTACATCACACCATTAAGAAAAAATAACATAAAACACTGCTGTCTCCGTCTCCTCTTCCATCAGGACTGAGTGCGGAGCTAGCTTACTGCGTGAAGCCAACAGGTGTAGCTTATTGGTTGTCATGCGCAAGTGGCAATTGCGAACAAGCCAGCTTGACTTTATGTATGTACTGTATGTATGTACTGTATGTATGTATGTATGTATGTATTGTATGTATGTATGTATGTATGTATGTATGTATGTATGTATGTATGTATGTATGTATGTATGTATGTATGTATGTATTGTATGTATGTATTGTATGTATGTATGGCAGTTAGTTTTTTTTTTTTTTTTTGGTAACGAGTAACTAAACGACACATTTAAAATGTATCGGAGTAAAAGTATGCAATTAGGTTCGGAAATATAGTGAAGTAAAAGTAAAAGTTATCAATTTTTTTTCAACTCAAGTAAAGTACAAAGTCTTCCAAAATGTACTTAAGTACAGTACTGAAGTATTATTACTTCGTTACTATACAACACTGGAGTGGAAGTACCATGTTACAAACCTGAATGTGTATCTGTGGATCTGTGAATGTGGAAAGTTAGAGGTATATTTGACGTTGACATGGTTAGGCTAGTTCACATCTCTTCCACAGACCCTCTCCCCTGATCAGTGGTGCCATGCCTCGAGTACAAAATGTGCCACAGGGCTCAGACGCAGAAAAAAGGCAAAGCAAACAACGGAAGGATCTGAAAGAATCAGCCTGTGGCTTTGTCCAGAGAGTGCAGTTTATGTTCTCTGGCCTTCTGGGCGGGCTTGAAGATACGTTGTGTTCCTGCCGTCCAACAAAAGCTTCTTTTCCACTGAAGAAAAAATATGGGCCTGTTAATGTCCAAGGACGTAGTCTTTCATGAGGTTCCCCTACATTTGGCACAAGGCTCTGTCAGATTCCTTTAGCATATGTTGTGGTGCTCTCTGGCAGTGGTATCCTGTCTTTTTCAGTTCAAATCTTTCATTTTTTACCACAGTTTCAGTGAAAGAAACTTGCTCTACCTCTGACTCCCCACTTCTCCAGTTGAAATGTTTGGCAAATGGGTGACTTTCATGTGCTCTGGTTTTAATCTATGTATACAGCAAGACAATAGAGAAAAGTATAACTTCTACTACTTTCAAACATAAAGGCTGCAGATGACAAGCACACTTCCACTCTAGGCTAGTATGCTATGTCCTTTTGTCTGGAAGATTGGGGATGATTTTTATCTTTGCTGGATTTATTAGCTGCAGTCATTGACTGCCACACTCTGTTTAAAGCATGGGCGGAAATGTCCTTGGTGCCAAGAGAAGGAGAAGCTTTAACAAAAGTGCTGATGCTGTAAGCAGCCTGTCACATTTTCAAAATAAAGGATTTTTTAAAGGGATCTTATAAATTTAATCTTGGCCTTGGCGTTTCCCTGCCTGTAGCCCTTGTCTGCCATAATTTCTTTTTGAGGATGCCTGACAGGGGCTTAAGCCCTGGGAAGCTTCACTGTCCACATGGCTCAGATCTCTGTCTCTGTGTGAAGAGGTCAGGAGAGCTGTGGTGAAAGTCCTTGTGGTAATGGCCCTCTGTTTGGTTCTGTTTGCATTTGGCTGAAACCATCATTTGAGCATGTTGCTGTGGCACTGATGCTGATTAAATTGCTGATGACGGAGAAGATAACGACAAGCACCGGTGGTGTTGTGTTTGCCAGATGAAATTACAAAGGTGTATTTTTTCCATCTGCCTGTGAGTCTGCATGGCATAGTGCAAGCCACATTGTTGCTTTGATGTTAGAATTGTCAGCTCAGTTATTATGGATTGCCAGCCTTGTGGAAGTTCATGTCCCTGAGTGGCCTTTTAGCCTGGGTCCCTGGGCTGGGCCTTGTGGGACTCCAGGGGTGTGGCACAGGAAGTCAACTGCCCTTTTTTGCTGGAGCCTGACCCAGACTGGCCCTCCACCTCGTCAAACAATACCACAATGGGGGTGGCTAGTTTCTACTGCAGTGTTTCAGACTCTTACCACTCACAGGCCAGGATGGTAGCGGGCATTTGTCATGCCAACAGCTTTCCATGGTACAGTAGTAGTAGTACAGCAGTAGGGGCAGTAGTGCAGTGGGGCAGTGAAAGAGGACTGTGTATTCTGGTTCCCCTGCAGGGAGGAAGTTGTGGCTCCTGTGGCCTCCTGTGTGAATCGCTGTGTGCAAGTTGCCGGCTCTAAGCCCTACTTTGAATCTGTATTCTAATCCGATTTATCTCTGGTGAGTAAAAAGTATTTTTTGTCTAGGTTTTGGGGTTGTTACTGTATCAGTGTGTTACTCATCTAGCTAAATGACCTACGTATGAATCATCTCTGTAAGAGTTTGGTATAATCACCATCTTTCTAACACCACTTAACTGGGTCTGAACGTAACATTAAAAGGGTATGTTACTCCACATCATTTTATTTGTTAGGGTGAACACAGCTGTGTGACTTTTTGTTTTGTTTTGATTTTTGTTTTGTGAGTGTAGCAGACTTTTTGGGACGTGCAGCTTTATCATAACGTATTCCTGGTCCCATCTGGCAGTAAACATGTGGGAACTAGAACATCCTGGTTCTCCAGAAAGGGGTCAAGGCCAGTTTATGTATGTGTGTTTGAGAGAGTGGGAGTACACCAAAGAGCCTAAAAATAGTTATCTCTTTTAAAAAAGGGAACGCAGGAGGTTTTATTTTTGTGCTTAATTTTAGCCATCCTGATGTTTATGCGGTTGTACAGTTGGAGATGGACCAAGTGGCTGAGGGGGTGTGAGGTGCACTATGCTCCTCATCCGTCGGTGGTCGCCTTGACATCCAGGTGTTTGTCATGGTCACTGTTGCCAGTGTTTCCTCCATGTCTGTGATGTGGAGATAAACCAGGAAAGACAACAGAAGTGTTGCGCAGTGTCATGGTGGGTTCAAAGCTTTTACGCTCTATTTTTGGCCAGGCTTTCACAGGCTGCTCTGGTCAAAGAGAGAAAAGGCCCCTCTCCGGTATCCAGTGTCACTTCTGTTCTGCAAAGACATCAATGCTTTAGTCAAGGCTTTAGTTTCCAGGGGTGCACTTAATGCTCTGTGTGCAACACCATTTGGGCCTGCTTAATTCTTTCTTTCTTTCTTTCTTTCTTTCTTTCTTTCTTTCTTTCTTTCTTTCTTTCTTTCTTTCTTTCTTTCTTTCTTTCTTTCTTTCTTTCTTTCTTTCTTTCTTTCTTTCTTTCTTTCTTTCTTTCTTTCTTTCTTTCTTTCTTTCTTCAAACCTTCCTTCAATCCCCCATCTCTTTTTGACAGGATTACAGTGAGGGCTGAAACATGATTAATGCCTCTCCATTGCTGCCCCTATCTGCTGGTAAGAGGCCGGGCCTATTAGGATGACTCTCTGCTGTAACCAGATCTCTGTCTGTGTATGCTTGTGTCTGCTGGGTCGCGCGAGCGCTGGAGCTGGTGGCCCTCATGAGGCAAACAGCTGGATATGGTGTCCGTGCTGTGGGGCTGGGTTTGTTAGTGGTTGGAGGGGGGGGGGTTGAAGGTGGACGCTATGGTTATATGGAAAGGGGCAATGTGGGTGTGGGGGGATAGGTTAGTGAGTTGTGGTGGCGAGGGTTGAATAACATGAAATCTAGATGATGATGGTTTTTGCATCCTGAACATCTGCTTGCATCGTCCATCCGACATACGGGAGAGAAGTGGCTTCCTGTGTGTGTGTGTGTGCACAGCGAAAGGGGGAGGTGGTGGTGTTGGCGGTGGGCTAGCTGTGTGAGCTAGAGACATCACTCATCTCGCTGAGACAGCAGCGGGAGTGTGGCACGCGTTGTGCGGAGCAGGCTGACAGTTATTTAGATTAAAACAATGCCCCACTCTCTCCTCATCCGTCTCCCCTGTCGGCTGTGTCCATTTAAAGCAGGCCACGCTCCTGCGCCAAGCCTGTTGTGACAGGGGGTGGCTGGGCACCGCGAGTCCAATATGGGCTGTAGCACTGAGTGAGGAGCCAGAGTGATGCTCTTGCATGGCCATGCTGTCAGTGACAGCGGAGTTTGTTTAGAGACTTTGTCCAGGACAATCGCATTGTTTACCGTGTAGTGGCTTTGTGTCATGGAAAAAAAGAATATTTATTTCTTCGTGTCGCAGCGATGGCTGTTTAATTTGTTTGTTGGGCATTCTCACCACTCCACGTTGGTTTGTATGTCAGGAGTTTCCATGCACTCTGGTTAAAGTTAAACGGTTCGCTCGGGTCTGTGTTCTGCAGAATGTGAACGTCTAGAAGGTTCTTAGAAATGATCACGCAATTTCCACTCCAGACACATTGGTGTGGCTTGTTTAGCTGCGGATACGTTTTCAACACTAAATGAGGACAGCCCTTCGTGTAAGTGTGTCTTCACTTAACTTGTGTAACCACTTAAAAAGAGAAGTGAAGTGGTGAAGGGCCTTTAGCTGTGCATGAGCTGTGCAGAGGGGACAATCGCTGTGCACACTGCAGTTCATTGATGGACTCCACTGAAAGATCACGGAGTGAATAATCATCCAGTAGCTTCCTGATGAGTCACTACATTTGCCTGATTATAAGCTGCAGCCGTTCCGATGAAGTACCGCGGTCATACACAGGCTGGCCCTACGCTAAGCTATCTGACCTCTGCTTCTGTAGAACTGTATGTGCAGTGTCTGTGTGTGTGACAGAACTGTGCAGTGCAGGGAGATGTGTGTGAATGTGTGTGTATGGTGGTGTCACAGTTGGGTGGATGTGCGGCATCCAGCTCGTACTGACTCACTCGTTCAGTCTTGGTTGCACTCTCAGCCTGGAACCAGACACCGGGATGTGTGTTTTCACATGGCAAACACAAGACCTCCCCAGTGTTTAATTGTTTTCTGTCTTCTCTCAATCTCTCTCTCTCTCTCTTTCTCTTTCTCTCACTGTGTCCTTCTGTCTCCTTCTTTTCTCTCTTTTTTTTTTTTTTCCTTTCTGACATGTCGCATCATGTCAAGCCTCGTCAGGTCACATTGCGCGGTTGTTGATTTCATTTGTATTTACAGGTTCTGCATCCCTTAGGTCCTGCTTGCTTATGAAAATGGCTCCAGAAATAGGCATGGCCTAATAATAGCTCCCCCTGCACCCTGGGAGATTAGGCTGTGCGCTCCAATGATAAATCCTTCCCACTTGGCCAGCTCGGCTTGTCGGCCCCTGTCCGATTCCTTCAGAAGAAGAAGAAGAAGAAGAAGAAGAGAGAGACAGAGAAAGCAGGGCCCAAAAAACAGGAAATGACTCGGCACCAGCTTGTAATCTTTTCAGCTAAACAGACATTTCCTGCTCTACTTGTTTTCTGACTTTTAGCTCCACCATCCATCCCATTCCCAGATCTCGCCACCACGCTGTCCGGCCTCCCGTGCGGAGATCGCTGCCTGTGGCTCCTCTTGTGTTGTGGCTCAGAGCGCACACTGAAAAACTGGTTGTTTCTGTGGAGCTTGGGAGACCATTCCCTTTTTTTTTCAAAATTAGATTCACCACTTACATCCCTCCTGAGGTTACTGCCCTTAACTTATTTCGTTTTCATGTCTGTTGTTTTCATGTTTGTTTTCATGTTGCTTAGGTAAGAGTCTACCTGATATTTTTACTCTTTTTTTACTTTTTTAATATGCCTTGCTTGTTTTTTTGCATTATGTTCTACATGCTGTTTTGACACTAAGCTATTTACATTCTGTGTCTAAGGGTTTGTTTTTTTGAGCGTGTGAATAGTGTTGATCGATTAGATAGGTCTGTGATTAGATACATGCAGCCATCAAGGAGTCAAAATCAAGGAGTCTCTTTTCCCAGAGACTCCTATCTCTGTTGTAGCTTTTGTTATTGGCTGTTGTATAACACACTGAATTGTTAACCCACATATAAACATATGAGTAACAGTGTTCGGAGTTTTACGAGGCAGTTCACTGGACGCATATCCAGCAAAGATGGCGTGCCTGTGTGATGTAACAGAAACCCCTCTGTAAACTATACATCAGTCGCTCAAGGGGTGTCTCTGTGTGTGTGTGTGTGTGTGTGTGTGTGTGTGTGTGTGTGTGTGTGTGTGTGTGTGTGTGTGTGTGTGTGCGTGTGTGCCTGCTGGGGGAACGATCCGACCAGTCATATGATGCTAAGCCTGTTCCTCTCTCTCTTTCTCTCTCCTCCGCAGGTGACTGCCCCCCTGCCGTAGCTACACACACATTGTGTGTGTGTGTATGTGTGTGAGATAGAGAGAGCTATAGTGTGTGTGAGAGAGGGAGAGTGTGTGTGTGTGCGCAGACAGACATGGAGCAGTGTGAGGCCCCAAGCGAGTGCAAGCACCCATGGAAGGCAGCTACCATGAAGAGGAGAGCCTGGGCACAGAGCCGAGACTCCTGGCAAGCGCCCGACTCCCCGGACGACGGCTCAGAGGAACCGGGTCCCGCAGAACCCACGGAGGAGAAGCCTTCAGCGGTCCAGGAGCCAGGTAGGTCCACTAACCCCAGAGTTCAAACAAGGCATGCGCATCCTGAATAAATACTGGGAGCAGGACCAAAGGACAGTCGACATATGTAGAAAATAAAAAGTCTGCTCAACCAGGTTTATACTAGCCTGGTAAACCAGCCCTTCGTACTTCATTTTATTTTGTACAGAGGGACTGGACCAGACACTGTCAAAAACAATTTCTTCCTGGAGGTGTGGACTCTGCCGAAGTTTAAAACAAGCCTCTGCCTTTATCCAATCGCTACCGCCTGATTTTCATGTATGCAATTAGCCTACCTACGCAATACAATTCAAATGTAGCACACAAGGTCAACGTCATGGCTAATGAGCACACCCTCTGTTCGCTGATTAGATCGTTCTTGCTGGGGCTGACTAAATGACCCTCAAGAGATTCCGGTCCAGACCCTCTGTACAAAATGAAATGAAGTACGAGGGGCGGGTTTACCAGGCTAGGTTTACACTCCCAAGTTTTTTTTTATTTTAAACTGTGTGATGTTTCGGGCTTGGGAGCATAAACCTGTTTGAGCGGACTTTTTCTTTTCTACATAGGTCTACTAACCCCCCCAGAATCCCCTTTCACCCCCCACCCCAAACAAGGCCAGCGCGTCATCCATTACTCCATCCTGCCCAGCTTCATCTTCAGATTTTTCAGAGAATGCTGTCCAGAACAGATGCAGGTTCCAACTTGTATATTTTGTGTTATAATTTAATGTAATGCATTTTAAAAACCATGTCACGCAAGATATGTTCAAGCTATGCCTTGAGTTGTTTGGAGAATAGAACATTGCACAGACTGGCAATGTCAGAACATGTCCAAACTCCAGCTTTAAAGATTTGGAGGACACAACACAGGCATATGCAGCCTCCACTAGCGTAATTGAGTTTGGAGAAACAAAACAGCACAGAATATGTCTGGAGTCTGGACTGTAGCTCTGAGTGTCTGCTGGAGCTCCCTGCATGGAGAGAAATGCTGAAGACGTGATCCCCAGCTAAAGGCATTTCTCTGGGGTTGCCTCTGCTGGGTGACTGGTGCTGCTGCTGCTGGATCTCCTGCTGTAAATCAAGGCTTTAATCCTTAATTTTCATAGCTTGAAGGTGCTGTAAGGCAAAAATGTAAATACCCTTGAGATGGTTTACACGGAATGTTGTGTTTAGGCGGTTGACAGAGGGAGGCTGTTTTTTAGTTCTTGGTCATCTAGACAGGGCTACAAAATGTATCTGAATTCCGTGCTGATGACGGGTGCGCGGACAGAGAAGGCGCGTGGTCTCCAGGGGCCTGAATCACGCTGATTGGACAGACCTCAGACCGCCCAACATTTCCTCGGAAATCGGAGGGATGATGTAAAAAAAAAAAGAAAATGTGTACACAGTAGGAGGCCTGAGGTTTTTCTGGGATTTGTTAAGTGGCATAAAAGCGGAGGAGAAAAAAATGGCTGGTGATAATTGTCTGGGATAATTAGCTCCGGAGGGAACAGTGGTGAGATGATGTATGCCCACATTTCTTACAAGGCATGCACTGTTGCACTTGAATTTGACCTGACAACACACACACACATGCCCACATACATATAATCACACACACTCACAAACACACACGCACATACACACACACACACACACCAGGTAGGAGGTTAAAAACAAAAACATCAGGAGGGTTAAAAGTTTCTCAGTGCTGTGCTGACACCCGTCGACCGTCGAAAAAAAAAGCTTCAATGTAAGCACAGGCTGATGGAGTGCAGAAAGGAATAACTTTGAGATTACAGTGGCTTTGGTTTTTTCAACCATCTCTTTTTTACTCCACTCTACGCACGGCGCCATAAAATGATTAAGATTGAATAAACAGCATTTTACTGCTCGCTCACTTCTCGCCAGAGGAGGGGGTTCAGAGCGCACAGTGGTGGCACCCGTTTTCACTTATGGAGAGCAGCCTTGCCAACAAAAAGACTTTTTGCATTGCTGAGGAGCGTACTGTAGTTCATTTTGTGGTCATTTAATATTGATGTTTGTTTTCGTTTCTTTACCTTTTTTCAATAGGCCAGATACCCAACAAAATAGCAAGCTGGCTCCAGGATTGCAGGTGGGTTGGTGCAACATTATGCAACTCCATACATTGAGATGCAAATGAAGAGAACAATGTTCACAGTTTCACTTGCATACTAAGCAGCCAGACAGGCCTAGCGAACAGAGAACATCAAGGATTTTCTAAAGCCTCTGGCAAGAAGGATCTCTCTCTCTCTCTCTCCCCCTCTCGTTCTCTCACTCTCCCCCCTCTGTCTCTTACTCACTTGGTCCCCCCTCTGTCCTTTTCTTTTCCCCCTCATTCTTTTTCTCTCTCTTTCCTTCTCTCTCTCTCGCTCTCTCTCTCTCTCTCTCTCTCTCCCTCTCTCTCTCTCTCCCTCTCTCTCTCTCTCTCTCTCTCTCTCTCTCTCCCCTCTCTCTCTCTCTCCCTCTCTCTCTCTCTCTCTCTCTCCCCCCCTCTCTCCCTTTTTTACTGTGTTGCCTTTAGTCCACTCTTAATTTAATTTCACATTTTGGCTCTGTGTGTTTGCTTGTGAACATATAGCCTTACAGTAAAAAGCGGGATGGGACAGCGGCAGAGTAAACTACACGTTGTTGGTTCGTATTGTCTGTATAGCCTTCTTTGGCAGTTGGGCCATCATACACACAGCCTGATAGGTGCCAGTGTTTCCTATTCCTTTTTCACTCCTCTATCTATTTCTTTTCTTTTTTCATTAATTCTTGGCGGGTGAAGGTGGGGTTTATTGCCTGTGTGTGTCCTGGTCAGGCTACATGGCCATGCTCCATACAGTTGAAGGCCTCACACTGCTGCACACAGAGCAGCTTCCAGGCCGTGCTGTCATGTGGCCTCTGTAGAGCACCGCGAGCAGCCTGGCCCTTGTTGCCTAGTTCCCAGCTTCAGAAAGTAAAAACCCTGTCATGTATTTCTTCTCCACCTGTGCACTTAACACTGGTAATTTCACTCACTAGTGGATCTGCCTGTCTGATGCTTTTGTGTGCTAATTAGAATCAGCTGGTTCAGAAAATGGTTGGATCAAATATGTGTCAGGGTTATCACCTTCTGAAGAAGGGTTTGACACCTCGGGCCCACCTCAGCTTGTGTGTGTGCTTCATGTTGCCATGTTTTGGGTCGCTGCAAAAGATCCAAAACCAGTCCAAAAAAGTGTTTTTGTCACTTCATACAGCATTTTTTGTCACAATTACAATTTGTGGCTTTGTCTCTCTACCCATTACATACTTATTCTTTAACATTAGTCTGTTTAATCTTTTTTTTTTTTTTTTATGTTTTTACATTGAATCCAGCCCAGCATCAGCTTCTTGGAATCGGTTCCGGAAGGTGCCATCATCTGATTTCCTTGTTTGACGAGTTTTTTTTTTCTCTCTCTCTTGAAGGAAGAAACTAAGCGAGCGTTGTCAGTTCAGTCAGATGTCTTGCTGTTAGCAAGAACTCCCCTCCCTTTCGTACTGCAACAACAGACCCAGGAGTGACAGGCGGGCGGGGTTGTTGGCTGTCCTTGCACAAATTTGATTGGCTGTCACTTGCCATCTTGTGTCAATAGTCGCAAGATTGGCAGAGACTTGCCTGATTGTCGTGCTAGTTTTCGCTGGCCGCGGACTGCAGCGATGTCTTGGGGAGCATGCAGTCATAGTTCTGCCCGGACACTACGAGTCAGCCTTCTTTTTTTCTTTCTTTTTTTTGTCTTTGTCAGAAAGGCATTTGACCCATAGGCGAGCGGCCCTGTCTGCATTGTGTAATGACTGTGTAACGTGTCGCTCTGGTCAGTCGAGTTATTTTTAGCCTCAAAAGGACCGTTGCATGGAATCGCTGCTGTTTCTTTTCTCACAGCGTGTACAGAGTCTGAAGCGTGACACTGGCTTCATGAAGGTGGCAGGAGAGTTTGAAGGTGGCAGATTGTGAGTTTGCTCAGGACAACTGTGCTGGCCAGCTGTTTCATAATGTTTGTGTGGTGGAGTCCTTAAGGGTTATACAGTGGTTGTTCTAATTGTATCTGAGGAAAGCAAGAGAGAGAGGTGGAGAGAGTTGGCCTCTATATGTGTGTTTGTGTGTGTCTGTCTATGTGAGTGTCTATCTGTATGTGTGTGTGTGTTTGTGTGTCTGTCTGTGTGAGTGTCTGTATGTGTGTTTTTGTGTGTGTCTGTCTATGTGAGTGTCTATCTGTATGTGTGTTTTTGTGTGTGTCTGTCTATGTGAGTGTCTATCTGTATGTGTGTGTGTGTGTTTGTGTGTCTGTCTGTGTGAGTGTCTATGTGAGTGTCTTATCTGTGTGTGTGTCTGTGTGTATGTCAGTTGTAGGTACTGGTTGTTGTGATATTAGATATGGTGTGGCGCCACTGTTAACTCATGGGTGTGTGGAGTTGTTAAGTGTGTGGGCTGTATATTGAAACAGAACTGGGGGCTGGGCTGGTGGTGATAAAGTGTGTGTGTGTGTGTGTGTATGCATGTGTGTGTGTGTGTGTGTGTGTGTGTGTGTGTGTGTGCACACTCTGGGTGACGTATCTCTATTGTGTTCGCAGGACCCCCCTGGGGGCTTCTCTGGATGAACAGAGCAGTACACCAACAAAGGGTAAGTTACACTGAGACTAAATGTGTGTGTGTGTGTGTGTGTGAGAGAGTGAGAGTGTTTGAGAGACGGGAGTAAGAATGTGTGTGTGTGTGTGTGTGTGTGTGTGTGTGTGTGTGTGTGTGTGTGTGTGTGTGTGTGTGTGTGTGTGTGTGTGTGTGTATGAAAGAGAGAGTGAGTATTTGAGAGACAGGAGTAAGAATGTGTGTGTGTATGAAAGAGAGTGAGTATTTGAGAGACAGGAGTAGGAATGTGTGTGTGCATTTATGTATGTGTGTGTGTATATGGTATGCCTGTGCATTTCTGTGTGTGTGTGTTTGCGTCCTGCTAACTATGTCAGAACGTGTTCCTCCTCGCTTTCACAACCCCTGACGTCTGTAAGTCTTAAGCAGCAGGAGATTACCCAACGGTAGGATCTGTATGTCAAGTGACGGTGCATCAACCCACCACACCTCGTGAACTTTGGAGTGAACACACCAAGAGCACACACTCTTAACACATCCCACACACTGTCTTACACACACACACACACACACACACACACACATACTGATACACACACATTCTTACAGCACTGCTATGAGGCAAGGACACCTGTCTCCTGCCTGGAGCAGAGCTGGCCAGACGTGTGTGGGGCTGGGCTGAGGAGGATGTGTTCTGGTGTTCCCACTCGGGGAAGCTGATACTGTCTCGTGATCGTTCGCCATGTAAGTGGAGCTGAAATGAAAACGGCCCGCGGTGAGCCGTAAATGTTTGCCTTTCGCTTTCGCAATGGAACGGAACGGGAGCTTGTGTCTAAGAGTTGGGACCTTGTGTGTTTGTGTGTGTGTGTGTGTGAGTGTATGTGTGCTGATTGATTGATTGATTGATTGATTTGATTGATTGATTGATTGATTGATTTAAAAACATTTCTAAGTTTGTTGTGTCTTCTGGCTGTTTAGTGTTTCTGGCTGTGGCTGTGTGTATTGAGTTGAGTGGTGTGCTATGGGTTCCACAGGGGTCTCAAAAAATGGCTGCAGCTTTGAAGACGACCTGTCTCTGGGAGCTGAGGGTGAGTGCTGGCCTTCTCTGTTTTAACCCCCTCATTCGTCTATCCCTCTCTTTTCTTTTTCTCTTGGTTTCTGTTTTATATCTCGCCCCTATCTTCCTTTTGTCCCATTTTTTCCTTGTTCCTACTTCCTACTCTCACTCTCTCTTTCTTTTTCACGCTCTTGCTTTCTCATTTTTGTCTCATTCTTGCTTTTATTGTACCCTCCCATATTTCTCAACCTTCCTCTTGTCCACTCTGTTGCTTCTTCCTTTTTCTCTCTCTATCTCTCTATCTCTCTCTCTCTATCTCTCTCTATCTCTCTCTCTCTCTCTCTCTCTCTCTCTCTCTCTCTCTCTCTCTCTCTCTCTCTCTCTCTCTCTCTCTCTCTCTGTCTCTGTCTCTGTCTCTCTCTCTCTCTCTCTCTCTATTTCTCTCCACCGTTCTTCTTTTTTCTCTGTAATTCAGTCTTTCATTATGTATTTCCTTCATATCTCTCAATCTTCCTATTGGCCACTCCGTTGCTTGCTCCTCCATTTTCCCGCTCATTCACGCAACCCCCCCCCCAGTCTCTCTCCTTCTTCCTCTTCCTCTCAATAGGGCCCTAATTACACTCGAGTGCGCTGCCTTCTTCAGTGCTTTCCGAGTGTTTTGACGGTTTAGCGTTGGAAGGAAGGCACTTATTCGATAAGAGAGGAGTGCTGTCAGACAAACACAAGGACAGAAAAAGAGTGTTTTCTTTTGTGAATTCAATCTTCTAACAGCCCCACTAAGGAGAGATCCCAGTTTGAGCACTTTATCCTGTTGGAATTTTCATCTGTTTTTTTTTTTATTTTTCTTTCTCTTTTGTTTTCATGAGATTTCTTTTTTTTTTCCTAACATGAGCGGAGACTGAGACACATGCACACATAAAAAGAAAACACACACACGCACACACACAGACACAGACACAGACACAGAGACACACACATATTTGGTATTCTTGGTTGAAAGGATAGGGGAGCTGTGGGATCAGATAGGATATCTCCCGTTTCGCCCTTGCATGCTTTTGCCCTCCTCTTGACCCCTTGGCTGGTGCACGGGATAAATAATTAAAGAGCGCCTTTACTGTGGAAAAGCTCCACTTGGCCAAGCAAACACACACACACACACACACACACACACACACACATACACACACACACACAGCTCACAGGTCTGCTTTGGCTTCCTGTGTCTACTCACAGAGTCGGCTGTCTACTCTGAGCAAAGATCACACTGGGCTCCCAAATGTGTCATGACTTTAACACTGTGTCTTCTGCTTCCCTTTGGGAAGCCCAGTGTTGACACGAGTGTGTCTTTGCCTCCCATACAGTCTGACTGTAGCTGTGGGTAGCTGTAGGCCTAGAGGTGCTGTGCTGCCCTGTGCTGCCCTGTGCTGCTGTTCAGGTCTGGCATTGGCGTACTGCACTGCTTATACAGCCACGGTAGCAGCACAGAGGGTGGGAACAGGAGCCGGTCTCTGGGCTCACCCACCTACGCACCTGACACAGACAGACAAACAAGACTCTCTGTCACACACCACACACACACACACACACACACACACACACACACAACATGGTGCGGTGGTTCAGGGTGGGAGAGCAGCTCGTACAGCTGGGCTGTCTATTGTTCCACCGTCATCAGATGCCAGGTCTGCCTCTCCGCTGTGTGTGTGTGTGTGTGTGTGTGTGTGCGTGTGTGTGTGTGTGTGTGTGTCAGACAGGCAGGCAGGCAGGCAGGCAGGCATGTCTCAGCTGGCCCGCATGTCTCTGCTCCGCTTCACCTAAGAGCTACTATGTGTAGGCAGGGGCACAGCACAGCACAGCACAGCGCAGCACGGCTCCAGCTTTAGCGTAGCAGGGCCACCTTGATCCCCACTTCAGCGCCACTCCCACGAGGATGAAGCCTAATTCGGTGGAAAATGGCGCCTTTGATCCACGTCTCTTCAGGGCAAGGAGGCGATTCGGCGCTAAAGCTAGTTAGTGTCATCTCTCTGTCCGTGTATGTAAGTGCATGTGTGGGAGTAAGTTGTTCTCGGAAGGGTGTTCTCAGAAGGGTGGAGATGGTGTGATGAATGCTTGCAGCCCTTGACGACTCTTCTCTCCAGCAGCAGGGAGCTAAAGCTGGGCTGGATGCGTGTAAGAGGGAGCCTGGAGAGAGACCAGAGCTCCAGCTCCTACTCACAGCCCAGCTTCCTTAGGGCTTGAGCTGAATGAGATTGCACTATACAAGTTGCGATCATGTGTCATCAACATGACTTTGATTTTTTGCGAAACATGTCTCTGTTTTTTTTTTGTTTCGTGGAAAATGAGTCTGTTGTTGAAAGAAAGGGAAAGT
Source organism: Coilia nasus (assembly GCA_027475355.1). Classification (NCBI taxonomy): domain Eukaryota; kingdom Metazoa; phylum Chordata; class Actinopteri; order Clupeiformes; family Engraulidae; genus Coilia; species Coilia nasus. The sequence goes on along the minus strand of CM050213.1, from coordinate 16,198,393 downwards.
GTCATGAAAGAAACAGTACTTTGGAAGAAGCCTTTCTCTTTTGTATGTGCTTAAGTGTGTATGTTTGTGTGTGTCTTGTGGCAAGGAAGGCCATTGGTATGCGGCAGCATGTGTCATGCGTTTTTGTCTGTGAGGGAGTGGGGTGGTGCCTAAACCGACAGCCACCTGACTCTGACCTCTGTGTTCTCACCCTTCTCTCTCTCTCTCTCTCTCTCTCTCTCTCTCTTTGTCTCTCTCTCACACTCTCTTTTTTTCTTCCTTGTCTTTCTTTTTTTCTTTTTCTTTGTTTCTTTGTTTCTTTATTTCTTTTCTCTCTCTCTCTCTCTCTCCCTTTCTCTCTCTCTGTCTCTCTCTGTCTCTCTCTCTCTTTACACTTTTCTCACCTTCTCCTCTTTTTTGCCCCTCTCGTCTCTCGTCTCTCTTCTCCACTGCAGCCAACCACCTCCAGCTCAACGGCACCAAAGCTGAGGTCCCCTGGTAAGTAAGCAACCACAGACACTTGTATGTTGTGTGTGTGTGTGTGTGTGTGTGTGTGTTTGTGCATGTGCGTCCGTGCATGTGTTTGTGCAGGTGCGTGCATGCACGCGCACGCGCGCGTGTGTGTGTGTGTGTGTTTGTGCTTGTGTATGCGTGTGTGTGTGTGTGTGTTTGTGTCACCTCCTCCTTCTGTTGCAGCTATGGGGTGGCAGCCAAGGAGAAGCGCAGTCAGTTCAAGCAGAAAGGCAGGAGCATGAACTCCACGGGCTCTGGCAAGAGCAACACCACAGTGTCCAGGTACAGCATGGAGTCCCACCACAGACAGACGCCTCCCCACTGCTTAGCTTTGTGTGTGCGTGTGTGTGTGTGTGTATTCGTGTGTGTGTGTATGTGTCTGTCTGTATTTGTGTTACTCTGGTGTAGCAATCTTTCTGTCAGTCATCATTTATTGCTTTGGCAGTTTACAGCCATGCTCATAGTAGTATTTTGCACTGCAATTTTTATGTCTTAGCCAGCTGATGTGTACCCTAATACCTGAAAAACTCTTACATCTGACTTGTGTGCAGGCTTTAAAACAGACTTCAGTAATAAGCCTTTGGGTCATTGGGTTGTATGCAAATAACAAAGTGCACATAGCAACAACACCCCTGGAATTTGCATAATTGGGATAATTGTCTTTTCTGCCCAGAACGTCAGGGTGCTACAAGTAAATTTAGCTGCTGGTGTTTGTTCTGTGTGGCTGAATCATCCTCTGCACCTTCCGCTATCTAACTTTGCTTCATGTTTGTGCACCGCCTTGTCTTGCATGCGCACGTACTGCGCACGTACGCACGCCTGCGCAACGCAACGCACCGCGCGCCCATCCCCTCGTCCATCCCCTCGTCCGTCCGATCGTCCGTCCATGTCACACTTGCGGATTGCTAGCGGGCTGTCGTCTTCTCTCAGCGTGTCGGAGCTGCTGGACCTGTACGAGGAGGATCCGGAAGAGATCCTCTACAATCTGGGCTTCGGGCGCGAGGAGCCCAACATCTCCTCCAAGGTGCCCTCCCGCTTCTTCAACAGCTCCTCAGGCGCGCGCGGCATCGACATCAAGGTCTACCTGAACGCCCAGCTGCAGCGCATGGAGCTGGAGAACCCCAACTACGCCCTCACAAGTAGGTCCCTGTGGGGGGGTGGGTGTGTGTGTGTGTGTGTTGAGGAGTTGGAGAACACCAATTACACTCTGACAAGTAGGTCCCTGGTGCACAACAGATGTGTGTGTGTTTGTGTGTCTGGGTGGGTGAGTGTGTGTGTGTGTGTGGGTCTGGTTGGGTGTAGAGCTACTGTGAGAGGAACTGGAGAACCCCAACTGTACTGGGCCAGTCAGTGAGATGACTCACCGTGGGATCACGACCCAGCCATCTCCTCTTCACATCATTATCACGCTTTTATTGTCCCTCGCCCCGTCTCTCCTCCCAAAAGCCCACGTACATCACTGGCCTCTTCCAGAGACACACAGACAAATGGAGGGCCTCAAAGAAGAGAGAGAGAAAGAGAGAGAAAGAGAGAGAAAGAGAGAGAAAGAAAGAGACAGAGAGAGACAGAGAGAGACAGAGAGAGACAGAGAGAGACAGAGAGAGACAGAGAGAGACAGAGAGAGACAGAGAGAGAGAAGAGAGGGAGGGTGGGAGATGGAGAACTAGAAGCTCAAAAGCACAAGAGGGCCTTTGTCTGTTGTTGGGTACACAGTGTGGCACGGCAGCCAGTGGGGAAGGGGTAGACCTGATTCTCCTTATCCTCCCTCCCTCTCTCTGTCTCTCTTTCTCTCTCCCTCTCTCTCTCTTTCTCACACACACTTTCTCTCTCTCTCTCTCTCTCTCTCTCTCTCTCTCTCTCTCTCTCTCTCTCTCTCTCTCTCCCTCCCTCCCTCTCTTGCGCTCTCTCTCTCTCTCTCTCTCTCTCTCTCTCTCTCTCTCCCCCTTTCTGTGTCTGTCTCTCCCTCTCTGTCTCTCCCTCTCCCTCCTTCCCCCTCTCTCTCTCTCTCTCTTTCTCTTTCTCTCCCTCCCTCCCTCCCTACTTCTCTCTCTTTCTGGCTGGCAGAGGGTTGTGAGCCTTCTGGCAGTCCCCAAGCTGCGGCCTACATTTGCATAGCCCTTGTGAAACTGGCAGAGATCAGACAAAGAAAGGGTGCCACTAGTCAGACCCTGAGAGGAACAGGAAGGAATAGGGCAGAAAGAGAGAAATGGAGAGAGAGAGGGAGAAAAAAGGAAAAACTAGAGGGACAAAAGGTAGGACATAAAGGGAGTGGGAAAGAGAGAATTGGAAGGAGAGAAAGAGGAACAAAAGAGGGACAGAGACAAATTGAAGGAGACAGAGAGAAAGGGAAAGGGCAAGGAGTGAGAGGAAGGCAGAAAGCAGGGGAATGTGAGGATGTGTCACCAGGCGGGAACAGGGCGCTTGTTGTCTTGTGTGAAGAGGCTGAAGGCTTAAAGGCTTGGAGGCTTGGAGTCCGTGCAGAAGCGGCCCCAGAGCTCTGGCGTCCTGTGTGTGTGCGCGTTGGGGGGGGGTGTAGTGGTGGTTCTGGGGGGGGTTGGGGAGTGTGGGAGCCGATGACTGATTACATAACTCCCCACCGCCGCTGAGGCTGCTCTTTTATGGCCGCGCCTGTCAATCATTCCTCTTTCGCGTTTCCTGCCCTTGCTCGGGAGATGCTGTGTGTCTCCCTGCGTGGGCCTGACTAATTATGAACTCGTTAGAAGGTTCCAGCGTCCTTGAGATAGGGAAGTGTGTGCTTACAGCCGCAGAGAGGAGAGAAGAACGTACTGTGCTGAGCTGTCATGGAAGAGGGGAAGAGACTGAGAGAGACAGAGTGAGAGAGGGGAGAAAGACACAGAGAGAATGTTTATCTTCTGGGAAAGACTGCTGTCATCTTTGTTTTCTCTGGGATGTAGAGTTCATGATGGAGCATCCACTTTCTGGAGGTCCTTATAATGAAGGTCCTCATTGCTAAAGTGTTGCAGCACGACAGGGAAATCCATTATATCACACAATAGGGCAGATCCTGATTGCATAACCTTAACAACACATAGTTGAAGTCTCTTGCCCTGCTAATAATGGCTAAATTTGCCTTTGTGGTGCTGATACTTCAAGTATCAAAACTAAAGCTGAGGTCAAGTCAAGAGCCTTTTTATTGTCAGTCAACTAATGTACAGAAGAGAACAATGTAAAAATAAAACTGTTTTCCTCCAGGACCAAGCTGCTACGTAAAAAGAAATGTACATAACAACGCAGAACGATGTAAAAACAGAGATGCTGACGTACATAAAGAGCAGGTGTGCCACAGACTGACAGTGCAAACAGGAGACAGGGCAAACATTGCAAGTAGTACAATAAATGTGACATATGGTGCAAATACTGCCAGACAGAACAGTACAGTTGCAGCTGTGTAGCAGCATAGTTAAAGTGTGAATATCAGGACCATTATGAAGACTAGAACCAATAGCAGAGATTAGGAGTGTGTGTACAAGTGTATGTTTATAATGTTTCCTTTAGGCTCAACCTGGTTATTAAGGAGCCTGATGGCTTGGGGAGAAACATTTTGGTTACACTTTATTCCCTGTTACAAAAGGGACAGTGTACAGTACAGTGTAAAAAAAGTGTGTAACAATATGTAACATTATGTACTTACACTGTACCGTAGGGTTAGTAGGGTCAGTGTAAGAACATAATGTTGCACGTTGTTACATGTAGATAGACTGAAAGGAACCAGGAAAAAAAGTGTTACCGTCATTTCTTTTGTTCTTTTTTGACTTCATAATCTCTGTGTTTGTTTTGTTATCCAAGTCGATGTTGTAAAAATAGACTTTGGTATATTTTTGCCTCAAACATGATGCCCAAAATGTAGGTTGCCATGTGGTCTAAAAGTATCCTTTTGTTTGTTGGAATGCCTCTAAAATTAGTTTGGTGTGGTCAAATCACTCTGTGCAGCCAGAGGAGAGAGACATTCTCACATTTACATAAAATGTATCGTCTCTGTCGATTCTCGCTAGACTTACTACAAGACTGTGTAATACAGAAAATAGTAGTGCTTTAATGCTACTGTACATGTGTGAGTGTGACTTTCTGAGGATAGTACTGTGATGTCAGGTCTAAAGTCAGGCTGACACTGCAACTCAGTATCTACGCAGTGGCAGTTGTGGTTTTGTTGTGTGTCACTGTTGTCTTGGTTGAGAAAGCAGAGCATGCAGTGGTCTGAAGTATGAAACTTCTTGAATCTTTAGAGCTTAACACCCAAACTTGCATGCAAACACACACGCACATGCATGCACACACAAACACACACACACACACATTCACCATTCGCATATACACACACATGCACTTGCACGCATACACAGAAACACACACACACACACACACACACACACACACACACACACATTCACCATTCGATATACTGTACACACACACATACTGTACACTTGCACGCATACACAGGAACACGAACACACACACACAAACACACACACACACACACATTTGCCATTTGTATATACACACACATGCACACACACACATCCACACACACACACATGTCCACATATACGCATACACGCACGCACGCACACACAAACTGCCCTCAGCTCTGGTGACATTTCACAAGCGGCTGGATCTGTGAGGCCGCCTTGAGTGAGTCGGGGTGCGTGGCTCTCCCATAGACTCTTGTTGACTTTGCTTATGTAAGCTCTGCTTTCCCTCCCTGAAAACGTCCCTCGGGCATCCTCCGACCAGCCAGAGAACGTGTCCATCTCCACTTGTTACACAGGAAAAGAGTTTGTTCTCCTTTAAGTTGAAGGCCTTCAAGACCTTGAGGCTTTAAGACTGAAGGCTTTCGGGTTCCTTTTTTTTTTTTTGTCTTGCCGGTTGATCTGAGCCATACTGTTCGTCTTGCTGACTCAGTGGGCTCTCGCGACTGCAGGAAAAAGTCTGCAGAACGAGTGATAAAGTCCCGGGCCTTCCTGGCTTAATGCAGCATGTCATATCACACTAACGTGCATTTTGAGGGAGATGAAGTGGTGCCCTTTGCTTTTCCTCCTCCTCCTCCTCCTCCCTCCTCCTCCCTCCCCCCTTTCCCTCTCTCTCACTCCTCATATCTACATGGCCTTCGTCTTCCTGCCTTTGTGTCTGTCTTGTTAGGTGCCTTGTAAGGCTGTGAAACACGGGGGGGAAAATAGAGACGGGCATCGCTCCCCCACTAACGCTGTTGTGCTCTACATTTTCACCGCTCTTGTATGATCTGATATGTTTCCCTGCCGCTCCACATTAATCATACCCTTGTAGCTATACTTATCAGGGACAGCAGAGCTGTTTCAGAGCAGAGTGTTTTTTCGGGTGGAAGTATTTTTAAAGAATAGGTTCCGAGCTGTTTGTTTTATGAGGGTGTAAGTTGACGCTGACTAGGCTTGTCTGGAGCTGTTTTCACATCTACTCTTCTCCTTTCCTCAATTTCTTGTTTTTTTTTTCGTTTTGTTTTTCTTAAAGGTCGCTTCCGGCAGATTGAGGTGCTGACCACGGTGGCCAACGCGTTCTCGTCGCTGTACTCCCAGGTGTCAGGCCTGCCTGTGCAGAAGATCGGCAACAGCTGCGAGGTAGGGGAGGCGGTCGAGGACAAGGCCAAGGAGCACGCGCCCGTCGCCCGCACCCACTCCCACTCCACCCTCCACGCCGTCAAGATCCTCAAGAGGAGCATCACGCGCCACAACCTGTTCGCCGGCTCATCCGAGGGTGGGGGCGAGGGGGGTGCTGCCGCTGCAGCGACGAACTCTGACCCCAGCAGCCCTGGCGTGGGTGGCGGCTCTGCAGAGGAGCAGGGGAGCCCCGCTGAGGCCAAGCCCCAGAAGGTGTTTAGGAAGAAGGACTCTCCCTCCCTGGCCACCGTCACTGAGGAGGGCCTGCTGGGAAGCACTGAAAGCTCCGGCAATGGAGAACCCCTTGACCATGCCCCTGCTCCTACCACTGCCTCTGCCCCTGCCTCCCCCACTGCTACGCCCGCACCAGGGAGCCCAGATGGCGTGGAGCAGGGACAGGCACAGCCCCAGGGGCAGGCAGAGACCCAGGGACAGGCAGAGGGGGTTCCGGAGGGTTCCGTGGAGGGGAGCCTGGTGGTGGGCCTGGAGTCCCCGGTGCTGGTGAGCATTAGCGGTGTGTCGGAGGAGAGTGACGGCGGGCCTGTGGATGGCAACGTGGAGGAGCTGGGGGGCGAGCGGGACCTCCAGAGGGCCATCACCTCCACGCCGGACAAGGAGCCCAGCAACCTGTTGCCCAACCCGCTCCTGGACCACCTGCGCACTTCTCCTCAGGCCCGCGAGTCCTTCGAGATGGATGAGGTAAACAGCCACTCAAGTCTGTTTGCTTTGTGTTTGGGCTAACTTTTCATTTGGGTAGTCTGTCCACAAAGGTAGTTTGTTGATTCAGTTCAGTTTCATCTTGGTAATTGTTTACTGACTCAAAGCTTTCAAAGCTGATTCTCTAAACCTAAGGGTGCTTTCACACCAACAGCAGTTGGTGCGCACCAAACGATCTATTCAAACCAAAAAATCTCATAGTTCAGTTCATTTTCGTAGATGTGAAAGCATCAATCGAACTCAGGTGCGCACTAAATCAAGCAGACCAAGACTCCAAAAAGAGGTGGTCTCGGTCCTCTTGAATCCGCACCACTGAACTATTCGAAATGCATTATGGGTAGCTAAGATAAATATTGTTGAGGAAATTTTGGTTCGTTTGCCTTTGTGAAAGCTGACCACACCACAGTCTGTATGCTAAATGGTACCAATTTTACTGCCTGGTCCGGGCCAAATACTGAAACTAGTGGTGTGAAATCGCCCTAACACTAACAAGACACAGAGTTTCCGCAGATGGTTTAAAAATAGTCTCACAATCTGTATTGGCAGTCTTCGGGACCATCTACGGGAGCACACAAATACAGTGTGATTTGGACCATCTACAGAGCATACAAACAAAGTGTAAAAGTGTTTTTTGGTTCATTTTTTTGTTTTTGTCGTTTGCCGTTGTTTTTTTTTTCTGTTGTCGACTTTAAGACTGGTGGTTAGTGCTAAAGGCTGCTAGATACCACCCACGCCGGATGGAGAAGAGGGCTGTTCCCATACTCCCACATCCCATAGTACTCTCCCACAGCATCACTGTGGTAACAGCATTGTGAGAGAGCCAACAGTCCTGACATGTACTGTAGCTAAAAATACAGGAGGCACGGGAACTTTGTTTGCCCTAGAGAATAGGCCAGAGTGACTGTGGTTTTGTCTTGCTAATACCTTGCGGTATGTGTGTTGATTTTTTTCGTGTTGCAGTGGACAGCTTAATTTTTAGGTCGAAGAAAGAAGTTCCCACGATAGTCTTTAATGTTGTACAGTTATGATGATGACAAAAACTTTCTGAAACACAGCCTTATAGAGCACCAAATGTGTGAGCAAGATAGTTAAGAAGTTGTTGTGGTTACATGCTTTTAAAATTACTAATACTTTCGTTATTGGGCAGTCTGAAACATTCCTTTCATACCTTTCATGTTTTTTAAACCAGAAAAGAAGGTTAAGTTAACCCTGTATTTTTCTATTTAAGTTTTAAACCCTTAAACAAAGGCAAAGTTTGTAAGTTAAACAGTTACAGTGTTTGTTGGGGTAACATTTAAAGTGTTTTAGATTTTGACAGCTGAGTCTAATTTTGTGTGTGTGTGTGTGTGTGTGTGTGTGTGTGTGTTTGCAGCTGCAGGAAGACGAGCCTGGCACTCGCAGCACTTCTCGAGCTGGCAGCGGTGAGTGTGTCCTGCAGTAAAACCTGCTCATCCGTCTCACACACATCACAAACACTGTGCCGGATATTTCAGGAATGCTGCCTGTTCCCAGCCTTATCTGATATTGGTTGAATGCACCATCGATAGCTCTCACTACTGTCGTCTATTTTTAGGCGTTTCAGAGTACACAAGGGTAGAAATATATTCCTGATGTTGAGACTTGGCCCAAGTGCTTTTTCCCATTTCACAAACAAGTGTTAAACAGTTTCATTAAAGCTAATTCGCTTGTTATGCTATTTTCCAAAACACTGTGGCTTTAAGTCTTTGATTACTCCAGTGAAAGCAGACATTCAGAGACTTTTCTCGATTAGGGGATTGAGTTAAGCCTTGGGCTTTATAATGCAGAACATTTGCTGCTAAGAACACAGGTCACGTCTATTAAATTTGCGTGACCAGTTAAAAACTAACTTCTCTTTCTTGGGGGCAAAGCAACTTTGGTGAAGCTGTTGCTTCTCATAGTACATTGGCTTAGCATCATTCGTCGATGCCCCCTCAGTGCCCTTGTTAGAATAACACCCCCCGAGACCGAACTCTGGACACTAGACGTGATCCAAGTCTGCCCCCTTGTGGCACTTGTGGTTACTAATGTATAGCTCTGCAGTATAAACATTAAAATACGGCTCGTCAAGTTAAGTCAAGTTTATTTGTATAGCGCTTTTCATACACAAAGGCAGTTCAATGTGTTTAACAAAAATAAAAGCAAAGAACAATATGTAAAAGCACACAAGATAAAATAAGTGTGAAAGGATAACAGTAAAGTAAGTAAAAGGTAAATAAAAGACATAAAAGCATAAGATCTTGCTCTCAAATGTGGCCACCCCAGAATGTAATGATACTTTAATAGCACTCATTCAGCTGTGTGAGTGTGACACCACTGCATGTGAATGGACACTGCAATTACAAACAAGTTGTCTTACATTTTGGTTCAAAGGCTCTTATTACTCAGTGATTTTGTGGTTTATGGTTTTGAGCCTTATGTGTCAGAGTGTTGAAGAAGTCTATTTAGCAGGCTGTGGGCTGGCCGGTTAGACTATTTAGATCATTGGGGCTGACATATATTTTAATTAGCCCATCTGTCCTAAGTATATTTTTATGAAGTTAACAAAATTGCAGTGCTTGTTTGTGGCATTGCATAAAAGTGACCCAGGAATGTTAAAAAAAACATAACTTGGTGATTCTTTCGCTTTCATGTTGTTAATAAGATCTTTATAAATTGCCCTCAATGCAATGAGGATAATTATTTTACACCTGCCTGAGATGCAGTGAAGAGATTGCAAATTGCAGTACACTCAAAACATTTAATGTACCCAGAGCCTGTTTCTTTCACTAGCAGGCTCGTAAACACCCACACACGCACACAGACACACACATACACACACACACACACACACACACACACAAATAAAAACATTGGCCATTATACTGTTTTTCCAGGTAATAATTACCATATTGTTTCCTGCTTCTACTATTTGTCCTTATTACTTAGGTAATTTATTTAACATGGGGAATATTTTGTGTTTGTGTCCACAGAGCTGTTGAGGACAGCCAGCCAACAGTCTGACAGTAGTGGCTTCGCCGAAGACCCCTCCACTGATTGCTCAGCTAATTACCTGAAGGTAATGAAGTCGCTTGAACCTTCCCTTAGTTCTCAAGTACAAATGAAGGGCCATAGTAATTGGGAATCCTGTGATCCAATTAGTTCACACTGGTTTATGTAGTGGGGCTTTCGTGTTATTTTGCTAAAAGGCTTGTCTGAATTATGTATTTTAAGGTCTTTAGCAAATAGTTACTCCTAATGGTGTATTTCTCAGGATAAGAAAATAGAGACATTTCTGGAACAACATTAATGACCCTAACTAAGTTCCATAGTTCATCGCTCATCGCTCATCATCATGGTGTCTGTTGTCAACAGGTTCAGGAGAGTTCAGACAGCTGTGACAGTGAGACCACGGTGACATCCCACGCGGGTGACGCCACCACCCCTCTGGTCACGGACACTGCCACCGCCACCTTCGAGTTGGACACCCAGGCCCAAGTGCTGGAGACCCACAGCGAGGTGGAGGAGGAGCGGGTGGCTAAGGAGGAGGAGAAGGAGGAGGTGCCCGGGTACAACGTCCACCAGTTCTCCAGGCTGGCTGAAGCTACAGTCGAGCCTTGTGTCACTGGCACTACCACCCAGTCTTCCGCAGAGGCCCAGCCTGAAGCAGAGTCCGGGGTGTCCCTAGAACTCTCTGCCCCCGTGGAGACTCCAGCCAGTGAGCTGGGTTCCTCTATGGAGCCCAGTTTAAGTGCAGAACAGGAGAGTACTGCTGATGTGGTGGGTGAGTCGGCCCCAGGCTCCACTAAGGACTCAAACTCTGGTCTGGAGGGGGACTCTAGCATGATGGGCCAGCCCAGTCCAGAAGCTTCTGCAGCCGCCTCAGCGGATGGCGCAGGTGAGGTGGGGGGCGTGGGTGGCCTAAGCCCTTCCGACCGGGTCCACATAGCCCTGCACCGGGCCAAGGAGCGCTCGGCCTCGGTGTGCGATGAGCGGGCGGGTCAGGCGGGTCAGTCTCGGGCCCAGGAGCTGCGGAAGGCCCGCCTGAGCCGGAACCCGTTGCAGAGGTCCAGCTCTCTGCCCACCTCTCTGCTGACGCCGTCCCGCGTGGTCTCGTCCCTCCGCATCCAGCTGGGCCACGGCTCCATCCGGCACTGCACCACGCCCACCTTCTCCTACCGCTACACTCCCGACCTGGAGGGGGCGTTAGAGGTGGGTTCCATCAAGGAGGAAGATAACAGCGATGAGAATGAGGAGGGTACGGAACAGGGGCGACCCAGCTGCCAAACCACCCTCATCATCAACCCCCGTGGACCAGGCGATCAGGGATCCTGTTCTGGCGTGACGGACCTGCCCTTCCCGCGGGTCCCCCCGTACCCGCCAGCCATGCCCAGCCATCTGACGCTGTCCAGCACATCCCTCTACAGCGGGCCCCACGACTGGACCCCACACCGGTCGCTCGCTGAGGGCGGAGGCTGGAGCAGCGTGCCCAACCTGACGATGACCCAGGGTCACGCCCCATCTCCCTCACCTCTCCACACCCTACACCCTCATTCTCACCACCACCACCACCACCTGCCGCAGTTCCGCTCTCCATACCCCGCAGGGGCTGCTGGCTCCCCCCATACCAGCCTCAACTCCTCCTTCAACAGCGCTCTCCTCCAGACCCCGGCCAGCTGCCTCACCCCCTCGCCCACGGCCTTCTACTCCCCGCCTCCGAGCGCCTACTTCACGCCTCCGCAGGGCACTGGAATGTTCAACAACAGTGCCCTCTATGGGCAGATGCACGGTATTTCGCCTTACGGCTCCCCCTTCCACCCCCAACAGCAGCAGATGCCCCAGCAACAACAACAGCAGCAGCAACAGCTGCAGACCCAGCCCGATGGACGGTACAGTTCTCCAGTCCCATCCTACAGCTCCCTGGTCCACCCTCACAGCGCCCCCTACAGTCTGCCTTACAGCACACCACCACCCAGTCGCCTCGGCCAGCCCTACCACCCCCAGTACTCGGGACCCCCCTGCTTCCCCTTCCCCCATGAGATGGCCCCCCAGCCCCCACCACAGGCCCCCTCCAGCACGGAGATGCAGCTGAGAAGGGTCCTGCACGAGATCCGTGGCACTGTGCAGAACCTGTCCCAGGTGGGTGCTAAGTGCATTTGATTATTATATTTTGGGAAGACCAGTACTCGTTTAAAGCAACACAACACCCAAATATCCAAACAGCATCCTGCATCTTACAAATTACCGTGTTTCCCATACATAGACAGACACAATTAACACCCGTCGCCACAAATTTATTGTTTTGTTTTTTTTTCTTCAACATGCTTTTAAAATATAACTATTGTTCCGTTCATTCAACTCTGCTCCACTCTCTCTGCCTCTCATTCTCATTCACACATACACACACACACACACACACACACACACACACACACACACACACACACACACACACAGCACATTTGATTATTTTACTTGGGATAACCAATTCTCATTTAAAGCAACACAGCACCCAAATATTTCCAAAGAGTATCCTGTGTCTTACACATTAACGCAAAAATGTGCATTAGTGATACAGGTGACAATGTCTTCTCATCTTACCGCTATTTAACGCATCAGGGTTTGTGTGACATTGTTCAGAGCACATACACACACAGATACAGCTAGAGACACACAAAGACACAAACAAGCTTTGTGTAGTCTTAATCACATCTCGTGACTTAACACAACACTAAAACATGTAACCGTGCCGTATCCTTTTCCAAAATGTACTGAGTATTAGTTCCTTGTGAGTTTGATTAGTATCATAACTTTCAGGAAATGAAAGCCCATTATTTTGACACAGATAACGGCTAACCTGCTACCCATGACACAGTTGAGCATAAGTGAGTCATATGTGTTTGCTTTGCCTTTCTGCACTAATGGGCAGTGATAACGTAGATGCCGGCTCTTGCTTTCATGTGGCCGTACCTCCCTGAGAGCAAACAGCCACACACACGCACAGATGTGCACTCAGAAACATATACACCCACACCAGCACACACACACACACTCACGCACACACACATATGCACAGTTGCACACGGACAGTCACAAGCATCCACATGCACCAACGTGTACTCTCAAACATATACAGACACACCAGCACACACACATACACACATACACACACACACACACACACACACACACACACACAGACAGAGACATGCACTCACACACACTGACGTGTACTCACAAACACCAACATACACACTGGCATTCACATACAGAAGTGCACTCACAAACATGTTTAACTACACCAACTCACACACACATACACTCGCAAACACATGCATACGCGTGCATTAATGCACTCACGAATGCATAGGTGCACACTAACACACCCACATATACAGACACACACACATAAATTCATACACATGTGCCAATACACACCCAAATATACATATACACACACCCATAGACCACGGTAACTGTGAACTGGTTGTAAATAGTAAATAGTACATGGATCTTATACTGACACTCATTGTGTGTGTGTGTGTGTGTGTGTGTGTGTGTGTTACTGCTTAAGAGCTCTACACCATGTCCAGGGGATGCTCCCACTGATGCCTTCAGTCCACAGAGGCCTGTGCAGACGCTCTATGAGGTAAGCCTCCCTCCTCCCCCGCCCCCTCTCTGTGGAGAGAAATAGAAATGTTTTCCCAGAAGAGAATATTTGATTTCATAGGCTAGCTCCCTTGTGCCTATTTTGGGGGACTCTTTTGGAAAGTGGGGTGGAACGACGAGTACTTGAATCAGTTTACTTATGAGTCCTGAGGGGAACCTGTCATTTACTGGAAAGTCATTAATATGTTTTTGAGATCATATTGATCTGTGTCTGTGTGTGTGTATGTGTTTGTGTGTGTACAAAAATGCCCATGTGGCTTTGTGTTTAAGCATGTATGTGTGTGTGCATGTTTTTTTGGTTGTGAATGTGTTTGTGTGACCTGTTGTGTGTGCATTTCTGTCCCTCTTCATCACTCTCCCACTCCTTCCCTTCCTCCCTCTTTCTTTTTCTTGCTGTCCCTCTCTGTCACTCTGCCTCTGCCTCTGTTTCTCTCTTCGTCTGTCTCCCTCTCTTTCTCTGTCTCTCACTCCCTCTCTCTCTGTCTGTCTCCTTTTCTCTCTCTTTCTCTCTCTCTCTCTCTCTCTCTCTCTCTCTCTCTCTCTCTCTCTCTCTCTCTCTCTCTCTCTCTCTCTGTTCCAGGAGCTGCAGATGAGGAAGAGGAGTCTGGCTGTGTTCCGTACACAGATGATGGACCTGGAGTTGTCTCTGATGAGACAGCAGTCTCAGGTCTACCAGCACCTCAGCCAAGAGGAGAGGTCAGCACACACACACACACACACACACACACACACACACACACACACACACACACACACACACACACACACACACACACACACACACACACACACACCTCAGCCTCAGGTCTACCAGCACCTAAGCCAGGAGAGTTCAGGACACACACACACCCACACACACACACCCACACGCTCACACGTCTTCACAAGTCTTCACAAGTCATACCTCTTCACACGTCTTTACCACACTTCAGACAGGAAGACAGAAAAACATGCACACATTACTTCTGAACAATAGCAGCTTTTCTGACAGGAGGACATTTCTCGAGTCTACCAGCCTTTCAGACAGGAGATACACACACACCATGAGCAACCTCATCACTCCCTGTAGTGTGGTCATAAAATAGCATTGTAAGAACACGTATGGAGTTACCACTCACTTCAAGAACTTTGTCTTTATCATAGTTTGTTAGACCTCACTGTAGGACTGAATTACACCAATCTAATGCACATATATCATGATATGTATTTGATGTTCTGATGTCAGGGAGCATTGAGGTCTGTGTCTGTCCATTGGGAAAGGAAATGCCTTCTTCTAGCAAAATGCCAAAAACATGGCCATTTCTTTGTATTTTATGTCATGTTTGTAGTTATCAGGGCTCTCTGTCAGACAGTCAGACAGAATCGGGGCCTAAGTGGAGTGTACTCTACAGCACTTTCCTCCTAGCCAGTGAGATTGCTGAGTGGGGATTGTGTAAGCAGCTTCAGCAGTGTTAAGATGTGCGGTGTGTGTTCGTCAGCTGTACCAATTTTAAAAGGTGGCTGTCTTTTAGAGTTAAACATTTATTTGTGCCTTAATGGACAGTAACAGGTAAACACTCATGTTGCCTTAATGTCCACATATTGTGTATATGACTCTTATCTCTCTGACAGGGTGTGACATTTGGAGCGTTAGCTGTTGGACTTGTGTGTGTTGTGGTGTGTGGTTTAGAATGCGGATGGAGTTACGTACTTACAGTCAGCTGATGCCATGGAAGTCGTAGTTTGGCCACTGTATTTTTTTTGTCTCGTTTTGTACATAGGCCGCATCAAATAAGGAAACTAGCTCTGTTTACAGACAGTAGTGTACATACACCTTGGATTTCATGACTTTTGCTTTTTCTCAAGAAAACCACACATTTATTGACAGTTCTAACCACAGTCTCTGGTGGCTTTCAGCTGCACCTGAAGATGAA
This sequence comes from Coilia nasus, assembly GCA_027475355.1. Classification (NCBI taxonomy): domain Eukaryota; kingdom Metazoa; phylum Chordata; class Actinopteri; order Clupeiformes; family Engraulidae; genus Coilia; species Coilia nasus. The sequence goes on along the minus strand of CM050213.1, from coordinate 16,182,954 downwards.
ATGAAACGGTGATATCCAGAGAATTAGAAACAGTACAGGGAAGTTGACTTAATTAGTCATAAGATGTTTTCCTAGCCGTGTTTATTCAATGTGTAGTGTTTACAATGAGTAACCGATTAAACTGAAGAGATGACCGCCCCAGGAGATATGCAGTGTCACCTGAGGTAGGCCCCAGTCACGCGGAACGCAAAGGAGATTGACAAAGCATCACATGGCCATTACAGTAGTGTTCACTGTGAATTGGCAACCAGCAGTAGCCTAACCACATGATGGAGATGCCCAGGCATCGAGATGTGCCAACAATTCTTTTGCCAAAAGGTCTGCAGCTCTTTAGAGACAAAAAAAAGAAACTTTTAGAGAAAAAAGAAGTCCAGTTGCTTACAACTTGGCCCCCCTTGACTACCATGACCTGGATGAAGGAGAATATTCACAGACATTTACACATACCAATGCATCATAAGCAGAGATAGTAAACCCAGGTATGGGAAGTCTCATGTCCTACCATGTAGCCTATTAATTATACCAGCGTACTTGTTATCTCACTAATTAACTCATCTCCCTAGCAGGAAACTTGTGTTTGCTAGATGCTGTAGTGTGATAGCCTGTCTTGTCACCTTTTTCCTAATCTCTCTTCCTTGACCTTGATGAAAAACATCATGAGGTCAAGGAAAGGTGCGAGAAAGACCTCATTAGGACTTGGAAGAAGACAGATTTGGTGTTGGAGCACTTACACTTGGTTATGTAACTGTTAGAAGGCGGATGTTAATGATGTGGGCCATGCTGATTGGTTGTTGTTGCTGTCGCAAGGATTTATGGAGCATTGCTATCTCCTTTCCTATCTTGACATTTTGAAGTTTTAAAGTACCCTCTTTAACATTCAGAAAATTTGAACAGCTCATATCCTTGCTACCAATTGGATACTTTTCTAAGCAGAACACACCACCACCTGCCGTGCAGCCAGAATCAGCTGGTTCAGTGATTGGTAGAAATAAATGTTTAGTAGAACATCAAGTTTCTGAAGCATGATGTCTCACTTCTTGCAGTAAACAATTACGTTGTTTGTAGGTCAGTGTTTGTTCAGTTTTGACTTTACTGATCAATAGCCAATAATTTCTCCCAGCTTACCATCACCCACTTCTCTGGTTCCTGCAGTAGTATGCTGATATGAGTGTGCCTTTTCTGTAATGGGATACTGTGTTTATCCCAAAGGGAAACCCATCTATAACCTTGATGATAACCTCTATTCCTACACTGTCCTCTTCACCTGTATTATGGTTCCTACACAATGATATCAGAATCAGTACACTTATGTTTACAAGGAATGTTGGCTCTCTGTACATTCAACAGATAGACATGTAGTAGTATACATATAATACAGTATACAATACAGTGTAACACAATGCAATAAATATAATACAAAAGACAAATAGAAATATGTAGACTCATACTGTACAATAGAGACAACAATATACATATAGGCAGCTAATATAGGCAATAATATACATATACAGTATGAACATAATGTACAAGGGGACAAAATATGTGTTCTGAAAAAAAACACTGTGTTCTGTCTGTGTGTGTGTTTGTGTGTCAGGCTGGAGGCTGAGCAGCTGCAGGGTCTGCGCGGTGCAGTCAGGCAGGAGCTACAGGAGCTGGAGCTGCAGGTGGAGGATCGGCTCCTCGCTCTCAACGAGCAGCTTCGCGCTGGGCAGCATCCTAGCCTCTACCGCCACCGTATGGTCAGTGTCTGCAATTGCAGCATCTCCACACCAAGCATTCACTTCACTACTTTCTGTTTTCTAAATAACTGCCTACAACAACTTTTTGATCTCCACATGTGCCATTATAGTTTTTTACTGACACCACTAAGCAAGTCTTTGCCAACTGAAATGTTTGTGACAACTTTTGTTTTAATAAGTTTTATTAAAGTTAATTTGATGTTTACCTATTAGTAAAATCAAGAAAAAATGTGCAAACATGTAAAATTAAATCTAAATCTTAAAATTAAATATTTGTACCTTAGAGTATCCAAAACATTCTTGAAGATGAAGTAAGATTGGCAAGCCATTGGCAGCACTATGGTCATGCCTGAGGCAGCCATGTGTTATTCTGTAGAGCCTAGCGAGTAGGCTAGGGTTCGTTTTGGAAGTGAAGCGCTTAGCTGTTTTCCAGCCACTCGAGGCCTCATTTGTTAGTGTCCTTGTAACGAGTGTCTCTTACACACAGGCCATGCTCAGGGGTCAGAGTCTGGACAGCCTGTCCAACGCCTCAGCCCTGGAGCCGGTGAGTGTGATGCTGCTGCTGCCATCACTGTGGCTCGCATAACAGTGTGTGCCTGTGTGCCTGTGTGTGTGTGTGTGTGTGTGTGTGTGTGTGTGTGTGTGTGTGTGTGTGTGTGTGTGTGTGTGTGTGTGTGTGTGTGTGTGTGTGTGTGTGTGTGTGTGTGTGTGTGTGTGTGTGTGTATGTGCGCACGTGTGCGTGTTTGAGTGTGTGCTCATGTGTCAACGCGGCTCTTCTTTCAGGCTCATGTATCTGGGATGTGTGTGTGTGTGTATGTGTGTGCACGATTATGTGCATGTCTGATTTGTTTTTCTCATACGTGTATTTATTTCTGTGTTGATGTTCATGTGTTTATGCGTACGTGTTTATAAGTGTGTATGCATGTTTATAAGTGTGTGTCTGGGTGTGTGTGTGTGTGTGTGTGTGTGTGTGTGTGTGTGTGTGTGTGTGTGTGTGTGTGTGTGTGTGTGTGTATGTGCGCACGTGTGCGTGTTTGAGTGTGTGCTCATGTGTCAACGCGGCTCTTCTTTCAGGCTCATGTATCTGGGATGTGTGTGTGTGTGTATGTGTGTGCACGATTATGTGCATGTCTGATTTGTTTTTCTCATACGTGTATTTATTTCTGTGTTGATGTTCATGTGTTTATGCGTACGTGTTTATAAGTGTGTATGCATGTTTATAAGTGTGTGTCTGGGTGTGTGTGTGTCTGTTTCTGTGTGTGCTTGTGTGTGTGTGTGCATTGAACACATCGAATAATTTGTTTTCCTCCTGGCTCTCCAGGTGTCTGACCTACTGCGGGAGCAGCTGTACCTGCAGTCTGAGCTGGGCTACGAGGGCGGGCTGAGCCGGGCCACCACCCCGCTGTCGGGCCGCTCCTCTGGGGCCACCAGCCCCGTCAGGAGCACCAGGGCCTCCAGACGCTCGTCCCCCCCGAGGGGAGGCCTCTACCGGGCATCGGTCAACCTCACCCCAGCCCCCCCTCCACGGCCCGGCCTGGAGGCCTCCTCATGGGCCACGGTGCCTGATGGTGGAGAACTGAGGCCGGAGGAGGAGGAGGAGGAGGAGGTGGACGGAGGGGAGAGTATCGGGAGGTGCTCCTCGACGGGGGAGCAGGGGAGCCAGGCAGCTATCAACCCCCACCTGCTGGAGGAGAGAGGGCAGGAAGGAGGAGCAGCAGGAGGAGGAAGAGTTGGGCCTGAGAGAGGAGTGGAAAACCCACACCTGCAACAGCTTATTAAAGAGGTGGGTGTGAACAGCTTTAGGGGGGATGTTGAATGTCTGTTCTGCAGAGTGTTCAGACTTTGCTAACAGTATCTTTTACACAGAGCTTTTTCTGAGGATGTCTGTCTGCAGAAGACCTCAGTCCTTAGTGACTGAGTTTTGTAATCTTTCAGATGCTAGAAAATTCACCCACAAAACTTCAACTTAACAGTGTTAAGTTTTATTTGTTTATATAGTGCCATTTACAGTTAAGAACCTGAGTTCTGAAACCCCCCCTCCATCCCCGACAGTGCCAACATTTTGGCCCCCATTAAAAAATATAATATTGGCCCTTTCCAAACTAATACTAATGTTGATCATTATGTTAAATAAGGACACCCTGTTGCTGTGTTCATACCTTTTCCTGCTTTATGCCACTTCTCCTCATGAAGCAAAGACACACCTGATGAGTTAAAAAGATGTTTGTGATGGTAAGGAAGGATACACTGTATTGTAGTCCTTTAGGTATAGTTTGTATTGCCACACAAGCCATATACATAAAATGTAGTGTTCTAGAATCTTCTCACCCAGAGCATGGAGTCCTGTCTCTCTTACCCCTCTGGTCATCTGAGACGTGTAGAGGAGAGAAGGGGTAGCTATGTCCTGAACATATTTAATATGTCTCTGGCACTGCCTGAGACGTCACTCCAAAACCCCCACCCCGACCACTGGCTGACAGATGTGGTGTGATGACAGCGTGGCCACAGACCAGATCCACTCTCCAAAAACACATTTGTCCACTTCAATTTAAGACCCTGGCTGGAGAGTTGTTAATGGAGCAAACCTGGAATCTCTCGGCGCTGTCTTTGAGTCGCAGCTTTGTGTGTGGGAGACTTTCTGCATTTGGTCTGTTTTGGAATGATGTCATGGGGTTGGCAGGACTTTGCTTATTTTGAATGAGATATTTCCAGTTTCTCTCTCTCTGTCTCTCTCCCTCTCTCACTCTGTCTCTCTCTGTCTCTCTCTCTCTCTCTCTGTCTTTCTCTCTCTCTCCCTCTCTCTCTGTCTTTCTCTCTCTCTCCCTCTCTCTCTGTCTTTCTCTCTCTCTCCCTCTCTCTCTCTCTGTCTCTCTCTCTCTCTGTCTTTCTCTCTCTCGTTCCCTCCTTCCCTGTTTGAGTGTGTGTGTTTGTAATTCCCCAGAGCATGGTATGTTCCTGGCATTGCCAGCCGAACTTAACTCCAGCATTTGTTTATGCCATCGGGCCAGGCCTACACCAGCCAGGAGTGTTCACGCCACAACGACACTGCCAGATCTGTTCTTCGTTATCTCAAACCACCACTTCTTTTTTTTTTCTTTCATTACCTCTTATTGCCTCTAATCCTCCTTCTTTTCCTCCTTTACTTCCTCTACTTATTTCCTCAACTCATGCCTCAACATGTTTCTCCCGTCTACAGATCAAAGACAGCATTGCGGATGAAATCCGTCAGGAGATCGTGAGTGAGCTGCTCGCCGCCGTGTCTCCCAGGAGGACTGGGACGCCGTCGAGGGAGCAGCCCTGAGCCAGGAACGCAAGCCGCTGGATCTTTTATGTTAGAGAGGTACTGTAAGGCCAGAGACTTTCTTACATAGAAGGAGACAGAGCACTGGAGAAATGCATGAGCCATAGAAATGCATGGGCCAATGCATGTCTGTAAATATCCCGCCTGTTCCGCTGCCAAGAGCCAATCATCCGCCTAACTGTACAGAGGGAGCTCCAATCATTTTGCAGTATCTTGCTCCGCTGTACCACACTTGCTGTGTAGTAAAGCACTGCACATGCGCAGTTCAAAATAACACATAAGAAAAAAGGCTTTTAAAGCTTTATTTTTATACAAACCGGCAAACATTTTCAGCCATTACAATCAAGTTTTCGTTCACGATTGTAACCATGTATTTTTTATATCCCTCAGTCATTGGAGAGTGCATATACTCATGTCTCGCCATTCATTTAAGTATGGTCTTATTAACCCAAAGTAGATGCCTGAAGTCATCACTAATATGGCTGCTGAGTGCAGGGACTTATCAAGAGGGACTTTGGTAAGGCCTAGCACAGGGCAGCTCGGTACAGCAGCACACCCTTGTTTCCTTTCAACTCACCTTGTGTGCCAGCGAGCTTTGCTCTATTAAACCGAGCAATCCCATGTCATTAAGGTGAGCAGACCCGGTTAAGTGGGCAGGAAATTGGGCTGTTAGGTACCATTTCAGCAAAGTCGTCAGCGCACACAAGGAAACTGGCTCGTTCCCAACACCTCGCCCCACATATGCTGTGGGTAGTTTTTGCCAGAGTAGCATTTCTCTGTGAATGGTGGCCTTGTTTATGCATTTGATGTGGATTGCTTTTGAGGCTGTGTGTTTATAGAAAGACAGGCAGGGGGTGGAATAGTGACACCTCGTCGTGTTTGAGTCATGAAAAAGTCATCGTATGAAATCAATTGCTTTGCTAGCGTGATGAAATAAGATGTCTCTCGTGGTGCAGAGCTGTTACTGACGTCTGTCACTCTGGTACAGAACCTTATCTTTCTCTCCCCCCTTTCTCTGCAGATGAAGAGGAGAAAATGTGGGAGGAAAAAAACACAAACTCCTACTAAAGAGTTTCTGTGCTGATCACTGTTGAAGCCTGCACTGAGGACAGATCTACCCAGCCAGTCCAACCTAACGTCACCACCAACCCCCAGCCCCAGCCTTGTCTCCTTGCAGTCTGGGAAACACAGACACACTCTTCTTCCACACGCCAACACTGGCCAAATGAGTACGATAATGAACACTTCTGCTGGCAAACTCTGATTCTAGCCTCTGTTTGGGAACTTTGACCCCCCCCCACCCACACTGTAGGGGGCTGGGGGTGGGTTAAAGGGTTGGGGTAGGGGCCTTGGATGGGATGGGATGGGATGGGTGTGATGCCCTGTACTGGCTGGTTGTATTGATGGTACAGCAGTAAATTCTGATGCTTTTGTGGGACGTGCTAAAGTATGTGTTGTTGGTCCAGGAGCATGTCCATTTGTCGAAAGGTGAACAAGTTCGAAGAGACCGCCTGTTGGTATCAATATATACTGTACGTGAGTTTGTATTTGTGTCTGTGTGTGCGTTAGAGTGTGTGTTTGTGTATGTGTGTATGTCTGTCTGGATACATGCTTGAAACTATGTATGTTTCCTTCCACGTAAGTGTCTACTGTAAAAACACCCCCATTTTCTAATGCAACCTCTGTGAGGAACTAACTGTGCAATACATTTCACTCGCGACTTGAAATCGACCAATAGCGACTACTGTTCTTAGGTGTGCCACTTCTGAAGGCTCTCCTCAGCCACGCCGTACTGGCCTTTGCTTGTAATGCTATATTTATGTCTGTAATCTATCACGCTCTCCTAACAAGGACAAAGAACTAAAATAGCCTCAAGCACATTTCTAAATACGTTTTGCCTCTGTAGACAGCACTACTACATCAGGTTTTTTTTTTTTTTTTTTTTTTTTTTTTTCGTTTTTAATGTGGTTTGACACGGAGAAACTAGAGCTAAGTGTTCGGATATGGGATGCGCAATAAGTGTTATCCTCCCCCTGGCCTTAGTAGCTATTGGTTGTGTCACTGTTATCTGTGTTGTTCTCGTGTTTTGTTGTTATTGTTTTGTCTTTAGTTGATAAATGAATTGTAATACTAATTGATTCATAATACCTGTATGTCAGACTGTGGTTTAAAGTGCTAGTAAAGCACCTTTGTTTTAAAGGGACTTGCTAACTTGTCACCTTTGGGATGCATAAGGGATGTTGTCTCAAGCAAATCATTAATAAAGATTTATTTATTTTGAGTAAATCTGTTGTGGTGGTCTTTTGTCTCTAATACCCAAAATGGCAAGGTTATTCTCATACAGCACAATTCACATTTGTAATTCAAAGCACTTTCCAAATCAGCATAACGCGGTAGGGATTGCATAGTCAGCTTCGCTGTCCATGTCCTGCTTTGTGACATCTTCAAAAGGGGTGAAGTACAATGGTTCATTTTGTTTTTTGTCTTTATATTTTGTTTCTGGTCCTTGGTATGCTTCATAAACAAACACCTCATCTTCTCTCCTGAACATACAGCTAACTGCCATTTGTTGATAACTGTGAATAATTCAACAAACGTTGACAAAAGCCCTCAGTTTTTCTTTTGTTTCCTCCGTCCTCTTCAAAATATGGCACAATGCCTCAGCAATTCATATTCCTCTCATTGATAAGGCCATCCCCAGCAGCTTCATTTAAATGGAGTGATGTAGCCACTTTGTCTGTTGCCCTTTTCTGCAAGCACTGTCCTGGAGAGAGAGGTCTCTTCAATAAATAGAGACACATGCATGTTCATGATAGAAATGAATAAAATGACTAAATGCCATGCCCATTTTCCCCATGGCTGACAGTCCAAACTGGACAACGTGTTGCCATAGGAACGGTTCTCTCTCTCTTCGGACAAGGCCACATTGTGGATCTGTCAATAGCGCGGCACGATGAATGGGTGCCTCAGGGATTTGATATAATTTGTGAGGAGCTTTTGTCGCTGCTACTCCAGAATGTGTTTAGCTGACACAAACGAGTTGTTGAGTCACTAAAAGAGAGCCACTGAAGAGGTCTGGCCCTCGTGATCTGACACAGAGGTATCACTGACACGGTCAGGTAACTCCAGAAATAATGCCCACAAAATGTATCCCGAAGACCAAGCCTTGAGTTCGTCTAATATCATTTGAGGTGGTTTGCTTTCACTGCCCCAAAATGCAGAGCTCTTATGTCTCAATAGGTAAATTGTACTTCATGGAGCTTTTTTTCTGGCCCTATTAACTCTGGGGGAGGATTTGCAGTCTGTGAAAACTGGCTTGTGTACCTGCTGTGTCCCAACTGGTGGCACCAGAAGATTGCTGTGCATTCACTGAGCGAGCTGGACTTGTCTGCACCCCTGATGTCTGCTCGCTCAGTCTCCTACTGTTCGTCATCCTCCCAATCACTCCCGTTTCCCTCTTCCTGGAAGAAACACAACTGGGCCTGTGTTGTGTGTTTTAGTCTGGTGTGGTGAGTTTAGTGGGCGAGGGGATTTTAGGTGCATGTGTGTGTTTTGGAAAACTTGCTTTTCTTCTGGACAGAAAAAGGAGTTTGTGTGTGAGGCTCTACATACAGCATCCAAACATGGCAGACTCCATGGAAACTCATAATGACCTCATTCTCAACAGATATGTTCTTCTGACTCTAAATGTGACCTAATAGGACCTCAAACACCTTTTTTATTTGCTTAATAATCCTCTCATTAAAAAAAAACAAGACACCAATGGGGTCCCTCTAACGAAGTCTATCTCCCAACAACAAGCCGTGTTTCAGTCATTTGGCTGCGCTTCAAGTCCTCTCCTTCATGAGGGCTTCGGTCTAACTCCTTGGCATTTCCCCAAGAGCACAGGGTGTTCCTGAGGTGTGTTTGTGCCTAGAGGGGATGACCTCATAGCACTTAAATGGGTCCCATTGATGCACGCATACACACAAACAAGAGCCACAGCCCAGTGCTTTCAGAGGTTTCAGAACTTGTTGACTGGACAGGAAAAAAACATTTGGTCCTACCTCAGTGTTTATATTTTAAGCAACGTTGCAGCAAGATCTTACTAACACTGAAGACAGCAGGTATGTCTGCAAGGATGGACAGTAATCAGCAAGAACTGTCATCTAGTTGGCCTCAATCAATTACCACAATAATGAATTACCATACTGCCCCTGATGTGCTGTTTGGCACCTTGCAATGCAGCCTTTAGTCATCAGATCAGTGCATGTGTATCATGTGTATGTGTGTGTGTGTGTGTGTGTGTGTGTGTGTGTGTGTGTGTGTGTGTGTGTGTGTGTGTGTGTGTGTGAGTGAGATGAATTTGAGGCATTTTATGTAAAACTCTTTGGGTACTCTGTTGAGTGTATGAATGCACATTATAAATGCCATTAAGAAACACAGTGAAGTAATTTTCATAATAATTTCATGTTAATGTATTCATAACGGTGCCTCCGTGTTTTATCTTTTTGAACTTTCCCTCCAGGCCTCCCTGTCCTTTTCAGGTTTTCAGCCAACAAGCAGTAAAAAATACATTTTCTTTTTTATGTGGGCAAGGCCCCATTGAGTTTTTTTCACAACTTCTCCCATTGGGACTTTGCTGAGGTTAGCTGAATAAATGGCTGTTATTTCTAAATGTATCTATAATTCGACTTAATTATTACCTAATTAGACTTAAAAAATGAACACGACCTGCCACGCTAATGATATTAGCCAGGTCAACCTAAAAATAAAAAGCCTTGTGATTATGACATTGATTCATATCTTTCCACAGAAGTCATGTTGAATAATTAAAAAATCTCCAAATGATATGCCATGTGTGATTGAGGATGTCCTGCATTATGAAACACATTCCATTTTGTCGGCAGGTTTGCTCTGGCATGGGAAAAAAGGAGGTAATAGTGGAAGGGAAAGAGAGAAAAAAGAATGAAAGAGAGTCTGAAAAGGAAGGGAGGACAGAGGGGAGGAGGGAAGGGAGGGAGGGAGGGAGGCGAAAGAGATGGAGAGAGAGGAGGAGGAGGAGGAAGAGGGAAAAAATCAGCAGCAGCTTCCTGAACTTGGATCATCAATAATGGAGGATGCATCAGCAGGTCCCGATGGGGGCTTATATTGCACTTCTGTGAGCGTTGCTAATGATACTGGGAGGGGAGAGAGAGAGAGAGAGAGAGAGAGAGAGATGGAGGGAGGGAAGAAGGGAGGGAGGGAGGGAGGGAGGGAGGGAGGGAGGGAGGGAGGAGGCATTGCCGTATCTCACAGATAGCAGCCCAGCCCAGCCCAGCCCAGCCCAGCCCATCGTGGGAGGAAGCCGAAGCAGGGGAGAGGGAGTCCGGTGCGGAGAAGAGGGGGCAGTGCTGCAGGGACTTTGAGCGCGAGCATACGTGTAGAGGTGCTGGACACTTGCAAAGGTTTTCAGGGAAGCCTCTCCTCCCCTCCCCCCCTTTCCTTCTCTGGGGTGATTTGGAGACTTTGTGGAAGACAGTCAAGAAGAAAACAATTTTCATCTCTGATATTTTTGAAGCCAGAAGACAAACGTGGAACTATCCTCTCTCTTTCCTCCCCTCTCTTCTTATCCCCTCCTCTCTTGCGTACATCTAACTTTGTCTTTGATTTCACTTTATTCTTGTGTTATCCTTGTCTCCTCTCTCTGTCATCCCCCTTACTTTTTGTTACGTATATATATATCTACACACACCTCTCCCTGTCTCTCTCTCTCTCTCTCTCTCTCTCTCTCTCTCTCTCTCTCTGTTTCTCCCTCTCTCTCCCTCTTCCTCTCCTCCTGAGCAGGAGGGAGGCGGGCTGTCCAGGGAGAGCGGTCAGAGTGCTCATAAGAGGTCTGGGCCAGAGAGGATCGAGGCTACTGCTGCTACTGCTGCTGCTGCTGCTGCCATAAAGCCTGGCCACACAGCTGCTCACCAGTAGTAGGATTCTCCCCCTCTCTCCTTTATTTCAGTGTCTCCCTCTCTCGCTCTCTCTGTACATCTCTCTCCCCTTCTCTCTCTCTTTTATTTCAGTGCCTCCTTCTCTCTCTCTCTCTCTCTGTCCCTCCTTCCTTCTCTCCTTTATTTCAGTGTCTCCCTCTCTCGCTCTCTCTTTTATTTCAGTGTCTCTCTCTATCTCTCCCGCCCTCTCTCTCCTGCTTGCTCTCTCTCTCTCTCTCTCTCTCTCACGCACACTCACTCCCCTACACTCCCTCCCTCCCTCCCCTCTCCCGGCTCTCTGTCCTGCTCTGCCGGTACTGCAAGGATAACATGGAGCCCAACAGTCCCAAAAAGATCCAGTTCTCTGTGCCACTGTTCCAGAGCCAACTGGACCCGCAGGCAGCCGAACATGTGAGTAGAGAGAGGGAGACAGAGAGGAAGAGGGCTAGAAAAGAGAGGGAGAGAGAAGGAGGGGAGTGCTTGGGATTGGGAAAGCTGCTCTTCTTTTTAGAGTAATGGTGTGTGTGTGTGCATGTGTGTGTGTACTTATGTGTGTGTGTGTGTGTGTACTTATGTGCGGTTGTGTGTGTGAGTGTGCATATGTGTATGTAGTGATGTGCGGTTGTGTGTGTGAGTGTGCATATGTGTATGTAGTTATGTGTGGTTGTGTGTGTGTGTGTGTGTGTACTTATGTGTGTGTGTGTACTTATGTGCGGTTGTGTGTGTGAGTGTGCATATGTGTGTGTATGTAGTTATGTGTGTATGTGTGGTTGTGTGTGTGTGTGTCTGTGTGTGTGTGTGTATGTGTATGATAGTGTGTGTGTGTCTGTATGAGAGTGGTGGGGATGAGGGATTGGGGTTCTCTGGAGACCTGTTCAAAAGGCTCTCTGCTTTGTTCAGGTTTCTGGTAAATCTATTTTGCAGTATGGGCACATTATAGAGATGAGAGCTAATGGCAGTCTACAGCACGGCTTTGTTGTTTGTGTGAGAGGAGTTGATGTGGACAGAATGATGATTTCTTTTTTCATGCGTGTCAAGTGCTATGGAAAGAAATGAAAAAAAGACTTGTCAGAGAAAACGACAGGAGGAAAAGACAGTTTACCTCAAATGCTTTCACTGAATATCTTTTTACCACCTTTCGGTGGGAAAGTGCCTGTTTTAGAAAAGCAAATGCTCAGAGCACAAACGATGCTGTCAGGATGTGCACTGTGAATCGCTGTGAAGTGTCAGCTGTACTGTAAGAAACACTTCACAGCAAGCGGCGTCTCTGCCAGAAACGGTGTGCTACACTCTTTTATCTGAGGGGAACTTTTGCTGACGCTGGGACAACAACGAAGCGCTAGAAAAAAAAATGATGATGTTAGGTCAGTGTCCAATCAGTTTCAGGCCTGGCGGTGCTGACTAAGACTGCTATTAGAACAGTCTCTATCAGGCCTTTTTGCCTTTGTGCCTCTTCAACTATAACTATAACTGAACGGGTGTAAAAACCATACACAAAACGGAAAAGGTTGCATGTTTTTTTTTCCCCAACTGTTCTTCGAGCGCTTCTGCATTGATTGTGATGTCCTTGGTTGAGAATGAATTGGGCCTGTGTTAAAATGAGATCATGTCTTATCGGACATGTGTCGTGACAGAACATTGTAAATGGTCACCCCCACAACCCCAACTCCACATCCTCTGTTGCTGATTGAGCTGACATTCAGTCTCTGTACCATCAACCTGACACATATGCACACACAGTAGCCAATGGAGACTCTGAGAAGGCTGTAGCTACTATTCCTGGCTAATGTCATGGTCTATTAGATTTGGATGTTAGCTTTGGAATAGTGAATGTTGTCTTAATGTTCGCTTCATTGTATGATGTCTGACAGGACCAGGGTTGTGATTTCATAGAGGTTGACTGCTGGTCAAATGTAATGTGTAAAAAAAAACAACTTTCTGTCCTTTTTAGATCCGAAAGAGAAGACCCACACCTGCCACTCTGGTCATCTACAATGACCCCAACACAGCCGGTAAGACAGATCTAGTAATCTGTACATACAGCAGGGGGATAGGGGAATTCCTGGGAGAAATTTACTGTGAAATTTCAATTTTCACAGACAGAGAGAGACACTCAGAAGCAATTCAAAGACCGTTTAAGGCAGACATTTAGACCATATTGCTCAATTTGTAATACTGTTTATGTAATGAGCACTGTTTGGAATCATTTTGGGATTTACAAGTCAGGCTGTGATTAGTTAAACTGAATTTAAATGCGGGGACTGAATGTAATTGTGTTTCCTGTCAACACAATTACCATACAAATGAGCTCTGCTAATGTTAGTAAACTAAAAATGGCGTTCATACACTGCGAGTCATGCACTGCGCCTTAAATCAAGGTATTTTCTATTCACTAGCATCGAAGGCACACAAAGGCATTTTAAAACATGACCTTAATGTTTGGTAATCAGTGGCATGTGATGATGTAGGGGGAATGTTTTGACTCCGGTAGTGAGCCTCCTGACCTCAGGTGTGTGTGTGTGTGTGTGTGTGTGTGTGTGTTTGTGTGTGTGTGTGTGCGTGTGTGTGTGTGTGTGTGTGTGTGTGTGGGTGGGCAGAGTAGGGATAAGGGTGGAGGGTAGGGATAAGGGACAGAGGGTTGGCTGAGTTCACTGGTGACTCTGTGTTCTATAATCTAACCTTGAGTGCAGTGCTGCATGGCATGTTGTGTGTGTGTGTGTGTGTGTGTGTGTGATGTCGGGATCGCCGGCCGGTATCAGCATATCTCTCCATGTGGCGTCAGCATATGGAGCCAGTGGGGTGGCAGTGACTCCAGCAACGTAGTCATCACAGACACGTCACAGCCTTTTTCATGGTCTGACACGTCCGCACATGGAGCACGGCAGAAACTGAACAACTCTGTGTTCTGCCCTTTTGACACCGTATTGTAAATCAGCCATTTTCTACCGGAACTGTCTCCTCTCATTAGTCCTTACTGGTGTGTTACAAAGCGAGGCGAGTTTATTAATGTAGTATAATTCAAACACTGGTTATGTCTGAGCACTTTATAGGATGCCAGCTGGCTCAGCTAATGATACAGGATAAAATCTGCTGTTTTTTGATAAATTTAGAATATATTCTGGTTACACACACACACACAGAGAAAGAGAGAGAGAGAGAGAGAGAGAGAGAGAGAGAGAGAGAGAGAGAGAGAGAGAGAGAGAGAGAGAGAGTGTGTATGTGTGTGTGAGAGAGAGACAGAGACAGAGACAGAGAGAAAGACAGATTGCGAGAGAGAAACTGAGCTACAGTCATTATTATCATCAGACTCACAAACTGACCTTCAGCTGTTAGGTGACCATGAGATATTATATCAAACAGGATAAGAAACACTTTGAGCCAAAAAAAAAAAAAAGAAATTTACTGAAAAACATCTAGTGCTAACTCACTGCCATTCTTGAAGGTTCTGACTGGCAGGCCCAACCAATGCACAGTCATAGCGAGAAGTGTTGGCTGTACAAAAATTGCTAGTAACATTTCACAACATCACAGTTGTAGAGAGAAGAGCTGGTAGTCCAGCAGTTGAAACTGGGCATTGTTCACAGACACACTGAGATCATTTTTGGCCTTTGGGAAATGAAACAGCACCTCAATCATGTCTGGCAAGGACAGAACAGAGGAGCATGGCACTATTACATTTAGCACTGGCAGATTTATCTTTGACAAACTGCACACAGATCTTTAGGGCTGCTATTAAAACGTCCAGCAGAAGCCATCCCGATCACACACCGACTAGTGCACAACACAACCTAATTACGTAAGCCTACGCCTTATGGTCTCCTGGCGCTCTCCTCACATAGCTCTTTCTTCCTACAGGCCTGAAGGTTTAAATTGTGCTCCTTAGCCAGAGAACCAACACACCACATCCTTACGTAATTACTGCCAGTGGGACCCCTGTAGTGTGTACCACCAAAGGAAGTGAAGCTTTTTATCCAATGTTTTTGTGGGCTCTAGTTTTCCCAACTGTGTTGAGTTGGCACAGGGACAACTGATTCAGAGGCAATGGCCTAAACTATAACTCTCGTCCAACAGTAGGACTGAAGTGTGTATGCGCTGTTCTGACGTGTAGGGGACTGTCGGGCCCTTGTGGCTGTGTGTTTGGAGTGGTGGACTGGGACTTATTTTCCTCTTTTTGGATGTGAGTAGTAGGGGTGTGTGTGGGAGCGTTGTACAGAGCAGCATTCAAACAACAAGCAGTCCTTTGTCCAGCTGGTATTTCTCTCTCACCACATCAAAACAAGTTTGTCTCTAGTTAAACAGAGACATTTATATAGTTTTACAACCTTCTGCGTCACTTGACTGCTCCGTGACGTGACGCCCTCTGAGACATTTCTCTACAGTTCTTAGGAAAGGTCTGAAGAAGCCCAAGAGCTTGGATGCGTTATCGTGCTGCTGGTGATAGCGTACAAGCACATACACCGAAGCCATTCCCAACCCAGAGCACGGCCATCGGTAGCTGCTGCTATTTCACAATACCTCTGTCAGTAATAAATTCCTCATGTGTACAAATTGGAGTCCTGGCGAAGTCTATGTAATAAAACAGCCCCCTTTGGCGAATGGTGTTTACAACAGGTTACTGTGCTCTTTTTTTTCCTGAGCTAGCCGTGTCGCAGTGCTCGTTTTAATCAGGCCATAAACAGGCTCCTTCCCTTCCCCCGGCTTCCCCTTTCAGCGCTGGGAGCTATAAAGGCAAAGTGAGAGCAGTTCAGGTGCTTCATGTGAAGCCTGGGGCTGTCAACTGAGGTTGCTTTCCTGGGCACACTGAATCTGGCTGTAAACATCGTCTTTCTCTAATTTTCCTAGAGCCTAGGGGTGTATTAATCATGAATCATCATTCACTTTCATTTATATAGCTACCCATGTTTTCCCCATTTTTATACAGGATTATGTTGTGTAACTGGTGGCCAGCAAGCTTGCAAATGTCCATTGTTATACTCCCATGGAAATGTTATGATAGTCATTTCCATCAGTGGAAGACAATTTTTCCATTTTGTCAAAACAGGCATAATTTCGGAGGGGTTACTCTGGGCCGGAAAATCACAGTTTCACATGATGTGCTGTATGTGTCAACAACAAACTACAGTAAGGCTAGGCAGTCACACAGTCTCTGCAGTCATATAACCGTTGCAGTTAAAAACATAAGGGTAACGACTATGTTATACCATATAAGCTAGAGGAATGGACCATTGCAAGCCCCTTTATGTCACAAGAATTTCTGCAGTCAGTTCATGCGTGAGCAAGGTCGATTCCAATTCACTACAGGTCGTTAAGACAGAGGGACTGATCAATGCAATGTCTTCTGAGTCTAGATCTCTGGAGAATGGCAATCTCTTACTGACAGAGCCTTCCCTGAATGATCTAAAGTCTTTCTTTTCCACATCCACAGAGTCAGGGTGAGGGATGATGGTTTACACCAGCAGGTCTCAATTACAAGCTAAATAATCTCAGAGATTTTTGCCTGTTTCTCTCTATTTAAGCTGCAGCTCATTTGACGAGCTATTGGTGGCCCTGTATTATTACGTAAAAGATGCATTTCTAGATCACAGATGACAGCCCTGTGTACTACACTGTAGCATGACTGTGGGCATGACTAAGCAGTGCAGGATCATGCCGGAAATGTTGCCTCTGTACCCTGTGGACCCTGGTGTCTGGCTGGACAGGCCTACTATGTCTATATAAATACAGCAAAATGAGTCATGCATGTTTCCTCCTTGTGTTTACGCAGATGACAAACTGACACCCAGCAGCCAGGCGGAGGTATGTTTTTCTCTCGTACACTATTTTTCTTTATGTAGGCTATATGTTAGTGATTTATTCTGTTGTGATTGGTGAACAATACTATAAAAACATAATATTAATGAGATGACAGAATATTCCAAAATCATGGTATAATGACAGATTTTGGGTATAAAATATGTTTACAACATATTGATGCTGTTGACATTACAGTTTTGACATACAGTACAGAATCCAATACTTGTTTTATATGAAGTGGAAATGCATTATGTATATAATAATAGGGTATGTCGGATGATCTTCCTAGTACCTCCTGTAGATTTAACTAGGCCTATCACACAACTGCCTTTGTTACTCCCATGTATAGTACAAAAGTTAATTCTTTGAAAATACAGACACGGATATCTGTTTAAGACCTGCATCAACAAGAAACAAGCTTGAGCATCCACACCAGCTTAAAGACTGCAGTCCTCTAGTCTCTCCCCCATCAGAGAGATGTAGAACTCATGTAATATATTCCAGCTCTAGCTCTTTGCCTCCATAACTGGCCCACACAGACATGGAGTTAGGCTGAGCGACACGCCTGGTCTGTGGGGTGGTATGGAGGACGCTCTCCCCTGATGCGGTTGTCATTGATTACCTGAGAGGGCCGGAGCTCCTGAAATAGAGTGGCGGGGTGGGGAGAAGGGAGGAGGGAGGAGGGAGGAGGAGAGGTGGGGTGGGGGGTTTGTGAAATCAGATCTGTGCTCTCATGCTGTTCTTTTCCACCCCCCCCCCCCCCACCCCAATCTCCACTCCCCACCAGACTCCAGGCACACAACAGCTCTCCCCTGCACAGAGGAAGCAGAGTGTTTACACGCCACCCACCATGAGAGGTGCTTTTCACATACACACACACGCACACATACACACATACACACATACACACACACACGCACATACTTACACACACACACACACACATACACATAGATATACATACACACACACGCACATACCTACACACACACACATACACACACAAACACACACACACACACACGCACACACACATTCACACACACACACACACACACTCACACACACACACACACACACACACACACACACACACACACACACACACACACACACACACACACACACACACACACACACATATACACATAGACACACAGACACATACTTGCATATGCAAAACATACAGTACACTCACGCACAGAAATACATCTACATGCCCAAACACAGACACACTTAACACACAAGCACATGTTTGCATCAGCCCATGCATTCAAGCTCACACCCACATACACACATGCGTATGTACACACCCACTCCTGTACACATGTAAGCCAATTACATCAAATGATCCATACACACGCATGCTCATTCATATATGCAGTAATATACATAATTATTCACACATGAACAGACTTTCAAGTTCTGTCACAATTATGCATAATCTCTGTTTAGATAAATATGTAAACTGTATGTATATAAACTACACTCCATTTGTTAGACTGCTTCATAAACACAATCATGTTGTTCATTTATTTTGAGCTTCTCCGTGGCACTTTTTTTAAACCGCAGACATTTGGTTCACGTCCTGCATTTTGTCAGCCCAATTTGGTTTGCCCAAATGAGTTTGTCTATTTCTGTTCCAACATCCTGCCTTCTCTGACATTTTGTTTGGCCTCATTTCCTTATTACGCTGAAGTTTGTCTTCACCTTAATGAGTAGGTCAGCAGAGAGTGGATGGTTTTGTACCTTGCCTTTGACAAAGTGGGTATGGAGAAAATCTCAACGTGTTAAGTAGGCCAAATGAGGGACTAATGCCTCAATAACGCTTCAATAATCGTTGCTAATGGAAAAGCAAAACTCAAGATAAATATCACTGTCTTTCTTGGAAGTAGAACGGCCCAAGTGTTTAACAGAGACACTGCGGATGGATTGTTATGCTCTGGATGAAGCTGCCCTATACTGTACATCTACAGTAAAGCACATGCAAAGATCAATGGACGTCACGTCGCCGAGACATTCAAGCAAATCCTCCCCAACACAAATCAACAAACAACACATGGATTCAAAGCTGCCTCTCCATTGTAAAAACATCATCTGGCATTGCATCATGGGATCTCAAGTTGATGAATGGACAACAACTCTTCTGTCAAGGACTTGTTGGTGTGGGCATTGAATCTGACGAGGGCAAGCATGGCTGCCGTCGGAGAATATTTTTTAAGACGGTATGAAGCAGCACAAAATGGCCAGTCCTCTGACTCATGGCCAAGGCACTTCCTGTAATGGACGCACTAAATCCACATTAGCTTCTGCTATTGATCCATGGATCCTTCCAGCAGGCCCTGGACGCCCCTAACCCCCCCCCCACAACCCCTGCCACTCAGATGGACAGCCAGCTGTCTGACCAGAGCTCTGCGTAATGAGTGAACACTCAGCATCCTTTCAGATCTCATTAGGGAGAATGGCACTCATCTCATCCGAACCAAGGCCAGTGTGAGTGGGGATGGGGGAGGGTGGATGGTGGAGGTGGGTGGGTGGTGGTGAGGGTTGTAGATATGCATTTATTCTGCTGCCTGCTCTCGTCTATGCAGCTCACCTTACCGACTTGGGAAACACAGGAGTTACAGGACAGCCAGGAATCTTTATGAAGGCCTCTTTGAATTACATGTTCCTTATAAATTACATCAGAAAACAAACTGTGTTGCACAATTCCTTCCTTCTGCCAAGAGGCAAAACAGTTGTTCCAGTCATTTTACACAGTCATATTCCACCAAATGCACAAATCCACAGCGATTTAGAGTTGAGGTTTGACTGTGTGTTAGCATACTGCATGCTTTCTCTGCCCATGCTTTTCATATTTTCAGATGTGGGGGACTGAGCTCAGTGAGAAGAATGAGATCATACTGTTCCATCAAGACTCTCAGACTCCATTTCATTGGCCTAGCTAGAAGAATATTGGCCTAGCTCGAAGAGTATTCTACTATTAGTGCTAATATCATGGATTTGACCATGATGCCTTGGACCATGAACAGTATTGTTTTTGTGTGCTGTGTCACTTTAGATGTATGTGAGTGAGCGCCAATATACTTGAGGACCGTTTGACACGGGCACCCTCTGCCTCCTGTGTTGACGTTTTACAGTATGTCATTGTGTATTCCTCACAAGCCTGGCTATACACTATAGCCCTTGTAATTGGAGGAGAATCTGCTCCAGGAAATGACGTGTTTAGCTGTGTGTGTGTGTGTGTGTGTGTGTGTGTGTGTGTGTGTGTGTGTGTGTGTGTGTGTGTGAATTAGTTTGTGGGTTGCCAGTCGGCTGAGTGGGAGCTGTTAAAGGTCGCCATTGTTGGTTTATTTACATGAGTGTGGTTAAACACGCGGCGCACAGCAGCTGGAGCTTAGAGCACTGATGGGGAACAGCTGTTCCACAGGACAACAGAGAAAGTGTATGATTTTAAGACTTTATGGCATTTTTTTGGTTCGCATTATTTTTTCTGTGTCACGCTTTATGTTGTTTTTTTTTTTCTTTGCGAGGTTTGCCATCTTTTTCATATTCCCAGCGAGTCATACAGCTGACATTAGTCTCCTGCCTGGTCTCATATGTACAGTAACTGTGACCTCCACTTGGTTCATTTGATACCCACAATGAGTGAATTTAGCCCCATCAGCCTAACACAGTTGTTTCTAGAAGATTCCCAGATTGTACAGACTGACTTTCATAGGCAGTAACCTTGTCACATCGCTTTACATGGCTCTGTGTGTTTTTCAGCAGTAATCTGGCCGCATTATAATACCCTTCTTGTGACAAACGAGGATACAAATGCCCGTAGGAAGGAGCTGTGGCTAATTTAGTTACACGCCGCAATTTGTGCCACAGACGGGGCCTTGTGTAGTGTAACCCATAATGGGCTGTTTTGAATTATTGGTAATTAGAAGTACGCCAGCCTTTAAGGCTCACGGCACCACTAGGGCCACACTGACAGCTGGATAGACCTCCACTGGAGACTGCTGGAGACCCTTATTTGAAAACAGCAGAGTTTGGGAAAATGAGAGAGAAAGAAAGATAGAGAGATGGAGAGAGAAAGAGACAGAAAGAAAGAGAGAGGGAGAGACAAAGACACTTAGAGAGAGACTGAGAGAGAAAGAGAGAGAGCGATAGAGAGAGAGAGAGAGAGAATGGAGAATAGATTGGGGAATAGAGAGCAGGGGTGGACTGGTTGGGGTGTACTTGGACTGTTGTGTGGCTGTACGCTAACAGGCTCTGTGTGTATGCATGTTTGTGTATGCGTACATGTGTCTGTGTGTGTGTATTTATGTGTGTATATGGTGTGTGTGTGTGCGTGCATGTATGTGTTTGTACGTGTGTGTATGTGGTATATGTGTGTGTGTGCATGTATGTGTGTGTACTGTATGTGCATATATATGTGGTTTATGTATGTGTGTGTGTGTCCGCATATGTATGTGGTGTATGTATGTGTGTGTGTACCTGTATGGCATTGTGCTGTGTCTCCCCCCTGTCCTGCTGGGCGCAGAGCTGCAGCTGGTGGTGGAGCAGCACTTTCAGCGTCAGGAGCAGCAGCAGGACGCGGGGCTCTCCGACAGCCCCGACACACCCAGCCCCGTCACGCCACAGCGCTACCCCAACGCCACAGCCCCCCCGTGGGCCAACCACAACTGCCCCGAGCCCAACGGCAATGATGCGAGCCAGCCATGCGGCACGCAGGATAGCGCAGGCAGCGGCTGTAGCAGCAGCACTGCTGTGGGGGGTAAGTGCCCCCCCCCCCCCCCTTCGCCGCCCCCTCGTCAGTGCCACAGCGTACTCATCCTGTCATCTTCACCTGCATGACTCAAGGCACCACCCCGCATGACCTATGCAGCTCCACTGTCACACGAACCTTTGTTTATGGGAGTAATCGGAAAAAGTGTTACTCTTAACCTTTTAAGGCCTCATTTCCACCGACTTGAGCATGTACAGTATGTAACTGTGTACAATATGTGTGTATGTGTGACAGAATACACTCAGATTCTAAATGAATACAGACAGAAAACGGGCACTTGCTGTCTACGCACTGTATACAGAGAGTGTTTGGTGGAAATAAGCCCTAAGGGTGTGAGTTTTTTATACATTCTATTAACAATGTGTTCTACAACAATGTAAGAATCGACAACTGCATGTGATATTCTATGGACTCTGGCAGTCTCATCACTGCTGTCATGTCTGTTTGACAGTACACCCTTAAATAGCACTTAAATACACTTGAAGATGTTGTTATGCGCTCTTGGAGTAATAGTGGACACTGCTTCTTTTTCATCAGTTCTCATCGTTAATCTCCCCATCTTCCCATGCATGCTAGAGGTGGGAAAGTTCACATTTGGAAAAGGGGAAAATAAGTACCCTAGAGCTTTGCACTCTGGCGAAGACAGTCCCTGAGTCTGCAGACTTCCTATCTGAGATGGCCTCCTGGTGAAGGAAGTGTGCTGACTCACACTGTAGATTGTCCAGATGTGAAACGCAGCACACCAAGTTCATTTTGTTCTTCCTACTGGTGGACTTTTCCCCTCTGCTAAAGTCATACCCCGTTAGATTTGATTTCCATGCATCTGGGTCATAGAGGGCAGCAGATCTTGCAGTCAATCTGTATCAGCTGCTGTCCAGGTCTTCAGTGTCTGGATGTCCCTTTTACTTTGTATCAAGGAAGGACAGAAGGACACGAGACAACATCAGCATGCATGTAGAGTTGCTTTTAGTCATTGAGCTATTTCAGATATATGGTTAAATGACAAACCGAGGTATGGTACCTCAGGATAAGAAGTAAGGCTTCTAATAATAGACCATATGGCTTTTTTCTCCTAGCAAAAGAAAACAACAGAACCCTTCTATTAAGAATTTTAGCTTGTTTTAATTTAGTTAATTTAATTTAGTTGAGTTAGTTTGCCCAGGTTTGTCATCAGACCATGTACTTTAAGCAAGGCCCAACTGTCTGCTGTATACAACTACATGAGTCCACAGACAGCGGCTAAGCTTGGGACTGATCTGGCATTGACTGACTGGTATAAAAAAAACTAGTCTGAATCTCAGCCGGGCGAGGGCCGGAACTCAGCCAGGTCCGTCCCAGGCTCAGCATGTACTTTTACGGTTGTATATGAAACTGGCCAGTTTGTGACCGGACCTCGCTAACCACCTTTGTTTGTCTCTCTCTCTGTTGTTGTTGTTGTTGTTCTTGGTGTTGTTGTTTGTGTTTTTGTCGTTATTGTTACTATCGTTTTTTCTTTTACGTATATTTCCCATGCAGGAGAGTCACCAGAGGCTTCCGAGTGTCCGCAGAAAAACTTGTCAAGTCCCTCGACAATTTCTCGATAACCGCCCACTAGCATCTTCAGTAACCATTGCACATCCGTTCTGGACTTTTTTCTTTCCAGGGCTTTATTTAAAAAAGTCCTTCAGTGATTCCATACATGCAGTGCAGCCAGTAATCACGACACATTATAATCACCATACAGTATGCAACCCAAAATACCTAACACCGTTCTCCGACTCTCCAACCAGCCTCTATTAGCTTGTTGGATATTTTCCACTGCTTTGAATCAGACTCAGAAATGGGTTTTCATTTATTTATAGCAGTCTCTTAGAGGATTTGCCATCATCCAGGCACTTGTAACTCTGCATACTCTCTCTGTCAGACCCACCAATATGTGCAGCAAGTTTTCTGCCATATCCTGTATTGCTCCTGCTTCATTCTGTACTTTTGTTTTGCATTCAGTGATGGAATGGGTACCACCTCTCCTTATAAACATTGGAAAAGAAATAAAGAGATGACTGTATTTTAATAGCATGAAGCTATTAACTTCTGTCTGTCCATATGTTTTATTTGACCAAAAGATGGTTGTTTTCTGATCTTCCATTCTTGTTTAAATCATGTTCAGTGATATAAATACATATATTTAGAATATAAATAATATGATGTACATTTAGACTATACACATACTGTATTAACACAATGTTGTAGAGAAGTGTATCAGGTGTGCTTTGAGGAACATCGGAGGTTCAAGTGTTTGCACACCGTGGTTGTATAGTGGCATTGACGCCGAGGCTGTCTCTGTGTTGCTCTTTTTCTCTGGAAAGTTAAAGAGGTCTGTTAGCTGAGCTTGTATGCTCATGTTCTCATTAATGTTACATCAATGCCATATTGGTGCTTTCCAAACATGACTGTTAATTAATTAGCCCTGAGACGGCTGACCTCTGACCCCAATGCAGTAAGGGAGATGAGCTGCCTCACCGTAACAGGTCATAAAGACAGCTCATGAAATTTGACTCTTGCCACGTGCTTCAGGATGGACTCACAAGGTGTTTGTGTGTGTGTGTGTGTGTGTGTGTGTTTGTGTGTGGGGGTGTTTATTCTTTGTAGGGAGAGAGCATCAGGCTGACAGCCATGGAGAGCATGGAGAGGACAGGAACACTACCCCTCCTCCACCCCCACAACACCACCCACATCCCCACCCACACCCACATCCACACCCACTCCCCACCTCGCTGTCTCGGCAGGCCCTGTCTCACCTGGACACGCTGTCTGAGGACGAGGAGCCGTCAGCTCCTCCCCGGCGTAAAGACACGCCCTACCAGCACCAGCCCCCCTTTACGCCAGGTAGCATGCTCACCTGTTGAACTACAGTACCTAGTAACTAGTTCCCCTTGATACTTTCCTGAAGAAAAAAAAAACAGAAACACTCCCAGTTTTGCAGTCAGTATCGTTAAAATAAGTAATGTTTTAACTACACAAACTGGGGACATACTGGGTTTTTGTCTGTTTCACCACAACTCGAGATTGCCCCAGAAATGTGGATATCTGGTTGCCTAATCCTAGCATGTAGGTAACATACTTACCTGTCCAATCTCATGCATCTTGCTAACATACGTAGCTACATAGCTGATGCACCATGATGGTAGCACACTGAACTTCTCAGTTGCCAAATCTCCGTTTACAGAAGCAGTATTAAACACTTTTTTGCACTGACAACCACATAAATGTAACTCTTGAAGCCAGGAGGTGTTGGTACTGCATGATGCAACTCACTGTATCCCACTTCCAGATAGTACTCTGTAAGGTCAGTGGGTCCGGTGGGGTTTTCAAAACAGACATGTATTTAAAATTATTGTGTCTGACATAATACAAGCTACTCTTGTTTGTATTGTGTAAATACATGTATTTCAGTTTGAGTTATGCTTGAGAATGGCCATGGTAACTGGCTATTAGGATGCTTCTGGTTAGAGGCTGTTAGCATCTAATAGTGTTTGGAGAAAAAAGCCTTGTCTTGGTGCAACTGATTGAAGCCAGAGGCCAGAGGAGTTAATAGGTTGACTTAGTTTTCAAATTGTTTCCTGGTTTGATTGTAACCAAAAGCAGAGCAGGGTAGAGAGATAAACAAGATGGTGTGCTCTTGTGCCAGCATGTCTGCGGACCAGATGGTCTGTTCCTGTGAAAACACTCATGTCATCCCAAAAGACTCCCCCTCACCGACATACTGTATCTCTCTCTCCATCTCTCTTTCTCTCTGCGTCTCTCTATATCCCTCTCTTTTGCAAACATTTGTTCACACCCTACATGGTGCATCTTAAATAGCAATGTTTGCATGGAAAACACCTCCTTATATGGCCATTATCTGCATTTCTTCCCAGTTGAGACCCCCTTGACCTCGTGCAAAATATATTTGAACTGTGATTACCCCAAAAGTCAGTGCAGGTGTTGCTACTGTCTGACTCTGTACTGACTGTGTAAAGCTTACAAACAGCTACTGTAGGATGCTCTCCATCTCTCCTCTGATGTCCTTCTCCAGTGGTATTGTTTATTGTTTATGCCGTCCTTTCACGTCCTTCCCTTCTTCTTCCTGTCTGTTCCTCAAACTGACTTCTGATGTCCTTTGGTGTTCTGCCTCACTTGTCTTACGGTATCCCATTCTCTCTCTCTCTCTCTCTCTTTCTCTTTCTCTCTCTCTCTCTCTCTCTCTCTCTTTCTCTCTCTCTCTCTTCCTCTTTCTCTCTCTTTGTCTCTCTCTCTCTCTGTCTCTCTCTTTCTCTCTCTCTCTCTCTCCCTCTCTCTCTCTCTCTTTCTCTCTCTCTCTCCCTCTCTCACTGTCTCTCTCTCTCTCTCCCTCTCTCTCTCTCGATGTCCGATGCTCTTTCAGGAGTGAAGCAGCTGAAGACACAGACAAAGGCCGAGTCGTCCTTCCCGGAGGAAGAGGAGGCTCTCAGTGACCAGGAAGAAGAAAGTGGCACAATGTGAGCACATCTAAAAAAAGGCCTGACTTGCATGGAGGTTTTAATGAGCTATTTTAGAGTTTTTTTTTCTCTAAAGTGACTTTCATTTTTTTTCAAAAATGTCTCTCTTCATTTTTTTTATTTCTACCCTTTAAACTTCATGGGGTAGAGTCAATTCTGACAGTCAAGACAGTTTCTGTGTTTTGTTTTGTTTAAGTACCCAAGTATTTGTTGTTTTTTCTTAATTTTTTGTTAAACTTTAAGTGAACTGTCTTGTAATTTCATAAGTTTATGATTGCATTAGAACAGTCTAAATGACAATGTCACGGCAATACTGGTGCAGCCTGCAGAGGGTGTGTTTGGCTGTGCATCCTCCAATCATAGTGAGGATGGCATCATTGAGTTTGTACCAGTGTAATGGCAACGACGTGTGCATTCCTGACAAATGTACTATTTTTGTAGTTTCTGCTGTTTCATATTGAGGCTGAGTCGATATGATGAATTTGTGAGAAGTTGTAACGGAGTGGCGTTCTGAGGGAGTCTGCAATTTATACTGTTTATGATGACATTCTGTAAAGCCGCTTTAGTGAAAAACACATCTTTCTTTCATACTGAGAACAGAAAATCTATTGTTCATAAAAATGCCAATGCCATAATCCTTCTTTGTATATAATTCAAATGACTTTGCAAGCTTTTGTGCTTGTTCACTTCACCACTGTTGGGCTTTCAAATAGTTCACATCTGACAGTTTGCTCTTTCAAAGGTTCAAATAAACATCCCCACACACCAAAAGCAGAATAGTGCCTTAACTTGATGACATAATCAGGTCTGTATTGCTTATGTTATCTTCATGATGACAAATTCAAAGGAAAGTATTAGGATGTATAATTTTCAAAAACAGAAATATTCTGTCAATGTTATTCAAATTGAAGGATTTCTTTTTAAAATACTGTCTCTAGGTCTGTGCATGACACCAGTCGGTAATGTTATGTTAAAAAATATAAAAAGTATTAATTTGTGTTAAAAAAATAAATTAAAAAGATGTCCTGTCAAAGTAGCAAAAGACGGTGTGAAATCAAATGTGAAAGACTACCCCTGTCCATTCACAAAGACAAAGGAAACAGCTGTCTGAAGGAACTGGGACTGTTCCTCTGTAGTTATGTTGGTGTATGTGACCCTTGATGAAACAATACGTTTCAATAGGTCTTAGTACGCAAAGTATCTTAACATGAGGGACACTAGGTATTAAAGCAACATCCCGCTGTTTGTAAACAAGTAAACATGTTATGGAATCCCCAATACTTACCTGAGGAACTGGCAGCTTTCATCCTTGAAATGTGTTTCATTTGTTTTTCGGATGCATGGCTTTTACTTTACCAAAAAAAATAAATAAAATAAACCTGCTTCCTTTGCTTTAAATTGTATTTTTCGGAACACCTTCTCTGAATACAGTCACTATTAACATCACTGTAAATGTGCGACTGAGATGGCAAACTATTTACACCACTGCTGTGTTAGCTGTAGCACAAACAGCCTGTGAGGGAACTATGGGAGCAGTAATGGGGGACTGCAGCTGGTGATTGGTCAGCGGTATGGGGACTGCAGCTGGTGATTGGTCAGGGGTATGGGGACTGCAGCTGGTGAATGGTCATGGGGTCAAGGGTATGAGGACTGCAGCTGGTGATTGGTCAGGGGTATGGGGACTGCAGCTGCAGTAGAAATAATTGGTCATCGGTGTAGGAGTGTGGAGACCGAAGCTCGGGAGTGGTGATTGGTCAGGGGTATGGGAATGGCAGCTGCGAGAGCGGTGATTGGTCATCGCATTAGGAGTATGGGGACTGCAGCTGGCGATTGGTCAGGGCAACTGTGGGAATGGTGATTGGTCATCGGGGCAGGGGTATGGGGACTGCAGCTGATGATTGGTCAGGGGTATGGGGACTGCAGCTGATGATTGGTCATCGGGGCAGGGGTATGGGGACTGCAGCTGGTGATTGGTCATCGGGGCAGGGGTATGGAGACTGCAGCTCTTGATTGGTCATCGGGGCAGGGGTATGGGGACTGCAGCTGGTGATTGGCCATCGGGGCAGGGGTATGGGGACTGCAGCTGGTGATTGGTCATCGGGGCAGGGCTATGGGGACTGCAGCTGATGATTGGTCAGGGGTATGGGGACTGCAGCTCTTGATTGGTCATCGGGGCAGGGGTATGGGGACTGCAGCTCTTGATTGGTCATCGGGGCAGGGGTATGGAGACTGCAGCTGAGGGCAGCAGAGCTGATGGAATGTGCTTTCTCAGGGCTCAGCAGAGAGACAGGCTGTTTTTTATCTCCACAGCGCACTGCAACAGCTCACTGGGGAGCATGCTGCTGAAGCAAGCTGTGTGTGTGAGTGTGTATGTGTGTATGTGTGAGTGTGTATGTGTGTGTGTGTGCACAGAAGCATCGGTAACTGCAGCCTTTCCTCTGTGTGAATTGAGACGAGATAAGAGGTGTTTACGTGTCTGCATCATGCATTTACAAAAAAACGTTAATGTCTGTTTGTGTGTGTGTATCTGTGTGTGTGTGTGTGTGTGTGTGTGTGTGTGTGTGTGTGTGTGTCTCCAGGTGAGAAGTGCCCATGATTATGGTCCCCATAAAGCTGGCACTTTGCAGTGGGCAGATAGTGCTGGTACCAGCAGGTGAGTAAAGAGGAGGAAAGATAGCAAGAGGAGAGGAGAGGAGAGAAGAGGAGAGGAGGAAAGAGAGGGAGAGGAGAGAAGAGGAGAGGAGGAAAGAGAGGGAGAGGAGAGAAGAGGAGAGGAGGAAAGAGAGGGAGAGGAGAGAAGAGGAGAAGAGAGGAGGAAAGAGAGGGAGAGGAGAGGAGAGAAGAGGAGAGGAGGAAAGAGAGGGAGAGGAGAGAAGAGGAGAGGAGGAAAGAGAGGGAGAGGGGAGAAGAGGAGAAGAGAGGAGGAAAGAGAGGGAGAGGAGAGGAGAGGAGAGAAGAGGAGAGGAGGAAAGAGAGCGAGAGGAGAGAAGAGGAGAGGAGGAAAGAGAGGGAGAGGGGAGAAGAGGAGAAGAGAGGAGGAAAGAGAGGGAGAGGAGAGGAGAGGAGAGGAGAGGAGGAAAGAGAGGGAGAGGAGAGAAGAGGAGAAGAGAGGAGGAAAGAGAGGGAGAGGAGAGAAGAGGAGAAGAGAAGAGAGGAGGAAAGAGAGGGAGAGGAGAGTAGAGGAGAGAAGAGGAGAGGAGGAAAGAGAGCGAGAGGAGAGAAGAGGAGAGGAGGAAAGAGAGGGAGAGGAGAGAAGAGGAGAAGAGAAGAGAGGAGGAAAGAGAGGGAGAGGAGAGGAGAGGAGAGGAGAAGAGGAAAGAGAGGGAGAGGAGAGGAGAGGAGAGAAGAGGAGAGGAGGAAAGAGAGGGAGAGGAGAGAAGAGGAGAGGAGGAAAGAGAGTGAGAGGAGAGAAGAGGAGAGGAGGAAAGAGAGGGAGAGGGGAGAAGAGGAGAAGAGAGGAGGAAAGAGAGGGAGAGGAGAGGAGAGGAGAGGAGAGGAGGAAAGAGAGGGAGAGGAGAGAAGAGGAGAGAAGAGGAGAGGAGGAAAGAGAGCGAGAGGAGAGAAGAGGAGAGGAGGAAAGAGAGGAAGAGGGGAGAAGAGGAGAAGAGAGGAGGAAAGAGAGGGAGAGGAGAGGAGAGGAGAGGAGAGGAGGAAAGAGAGGGAGAGGAGAGAAGAGGAGAGAAGAGGAGAGGAGGAAAGAGAGCGAGAGCAGAGAAGAGGAGAGGAGGAAAGAGAGGGAGAGGAGAGGAGAGGAGGAAAGAGAGGGAGAGGAGAGGAGAGGAGGAAAGAGAGGGAGAGGAGAGGAGAGGATAAGGGCACTATATAGTGAGTGAGTGCTGTACACCACATACTGGATGAAGAGCAGGACTGCCACTCATCATTTTGGGCCCTTTAACATTTTATTTCCCTCCTGCTTCCCCTATCCTGGTAAACCAGCTCCTTGTACTACTGTATACTTCTTTTCGCTCAGAGGGTCTGGCTGTGCTTCCACTGACGTACTGTATGACTACGGTAGAATCTTTACAGGGCCAATCAGTAAATAGAAGGAGTGTTCTTGAGCGATGACGTCAACTTTGTGCTACATTTAAATTGTAGTGCGTAGGCAGGCTTTTAGCCAGGGTAACTGCATGCGTCACGACCACACGTTATTGGTAAAGGCAGATCCAATTTTTAAACTTCAGCAGAGTCCACACCTCCAGACAGCAATCGTTTCTCGATGCGGCAATGCCAGACCCCAAATGTGGAAGGAAGGGCTGGTTTACCAGGCTACCCTTCCCCCTCATTAATAATAATAATATAAATAGTGTCCTTAAAGCAACTTTGGTCACCCTACAGGTTGAAAGCGGAATTGCCTCTCATTTGAACTACAGAGAGATGGTCCGCTCCTCCAAACTTGCTTAGTGCGCTTATAGCCCATGGAGGGTGGCAAAGTGAATTCAGAAGTGCCTTTCACCCTGTTACAAGTTGATGAAGCACTGAAATGACTTTGGAAACATTGTTTTAAGGTTGAAAAAAACTACTTAGGGTTGCTTTAAAGGGCCCCCTGTCAATGCTAGCGGGCCAGCAGTATCATCCTTACTCCCCCCCCCCCCCCCTGATAACACACCTGAATGACAGCTCAGTAATGAAGTGAGCCGGACCACTGTGGAAAGGGAGAGCGGAACAATCTTTAATAAATAACAATACAACTGACGGAGCATGAAATAATAAAAACATTTACAAAAAATAGAATAATCATAATAATTATATAATCATAAAATAATAATATTATTAATTATAATAACCAAATGAAAATGCAAACTGAAGTGAGAGTGCTGCCAGGGAAGAGGAGGTGGCAGTGGGCATCAGGGACTTGGGTCGTCCTCCTCAATGACCGGCCGGTGTCCTTCTCCTGAAAGAACACACACAGTAATCGTGACAACACCGCACACAAATGTCACCTGTGCTCCTCGGAGTCTGAGGACATCAGACACCGCTGTCATTGGCTGTGCCTATCTATAGGATAAGAATTGTGTGTGTGTGTGTGTGTGTGTGTGTGTGTGTGTGTGTGTGTGTGTGTGTGGTGTGGGTGGAAGGACCACTACATTGCATCAACCTTGGGTAAATGGTCTTTTGCCCTGTCTTATGTTACTGCCTAAACATAAACACACAAACTCTGTCTCTTGATCACACACACTCTTTCTTGATTACTCTCATTCTCTCCCATTTTCTCACACTCAGACACGCACCCACACCCACACACAAATGCACACATACACAGTACACACGTCTGCACATGTGCACACACACACACCTACACACACATACCTACACACACACACACACACACACACACACACACACCTACGCACAGCCTCCACAAGCTCATTACTGTCTCACATACGTCTGGTTGAAAAACCTTGTTACCGTTCCAGGGGAGAGGCTCTGATGCGTGGGCCTGTTCAGTCGAGTCCCTCTGGGGCGATGCAGGCAGCGATGCAGCTGCAGACGCATGCACAGGCTCCGCAGACATGCACTCTCGGGAGTTCAGTTCGTTAGCCGACGTGGACATGGAGGTGGCGTTGAGGTCGCATCTGGAGGGGCTGGTGGTGCTGGCCACAGGCTCAGGGTCCATGAGCATCTCGTCTGAGTCCAAGGACATCTCCCGCTCCCGCTCCAGCTCCTTACGGGCCAGCTCTGTGTGGGGCAGGGGGCAGGGGACCAGGGGGTGGGGGTGGGGGGGTCCAAAACAAACAAGAGTTTTGATTGATCCTCATTACTACACTACATTTAACAGATGCTTTCATCCAAAGCAATTCACAACTTTGAAACAGCACTCAAGTTACAGAACTGCAAGGGGTCCAGTGCTGAGTCATGATGACTTAAAAACAGAAATTTGTGTGACAGTATCTGATAGATGCAGACCAGGATGAAGGAGTGTATGTTTTTAAGATACGGTTTTAAGATAAGGTTTATAAAAAGAGGTGCATCTTCAAGAGTCATAACTATTCTAAGTTTGTTGTAAACCAGCAGGTAATTCTAATTCGTAATGTGGATTCACCAACACTTTTCATCGCTAACTGGTTAATTGACATTACAGGGTGATTGTACAGGGTATTACAGAGTATTGTACAGGGTGTGGCAAAAATACAGGACACATTTTAAATTTTTATATCTTGGATTGTAAAAATGATACAGAGTGGCAAATATATTTTTTGTAAAGGTGACACGCAAATCAGCTTTAATGTAAAGGTAGATTTTGGTAAATCATTTTTTAAAATACAGCCAAGAACATTTCAAACTATAGGCCTGAATAAAAAAATGTAAAGAGGTCGTTAAACTACAGCAAATATATTTGGTACACTGTATCATTATTATAGGCCAATATATAAGTATTTAAGGAGATACTATGCAACTTTGAGTGCTTTTAGCTCCCTAAGTGTAGCTCCCTGCAGCTCCCCCTGGGGTGTCCAAGTTTGTCCACTCTCATAAAAAGGCACCATTTCCCCCTCAATCTGTGCATGTGTTTTCAACTCAACTAACCAGAGTAACCGGTGAATACGAAAGTCCATTCCACCATTGTCCACCAAGGTAAGTAAAGTCAAAACTTCTTTGGAATTTAACGTGATCATGCTTATCACGATATTCAAGACTTGCCGGGACAGTCACCCAGATATTGCAAGCACGGTATTCTGCACACAGAGAGTGGGGGCAGTAGAGAAAGTCTTAATTCGCCTGGACTCATTTAAGCATCTACCGAATTATGATCAATTAACACCAAAAAGTTGCATAGTGCTGCTTTAAAATGTGTCCTGTATTTCTGGCCCATCCTGTATATATCAGTATAATTGTGAATGGGTGTAGAGTGGTGCACCTTGGACAGACAGCTCCTTCCAGCTGTCCTTGTTGTTCTGAATGACGTCGGCCAG
>CM050213.1:16135000-16145000 GCA_027475355.1 Coilia nasus | reverse complement strand
AGGAGTAGAAATATTCTATTAGTGGCTCAAAATATGACACAAATAGCAAAAATACATAATAATGGAAGGAAAATAAGATAAATACAGATGTTTACACACACAAGGACAATATCCACCTCACATTCTACTAATCTCCAATATCCCACACCTACTGTAAGTCACCAGTTAGGTGTACAGTTACTTTATCTGTGCAATACAGTATACCATACATAACTTATGTGGTATTGTTTTAGCTTATTTAACAACTCTACAAGCTGCTAATGCCTGATTTTCTACTTTGATTTTTTCTAAACTCATCCTTTAAAAACTGTATGTACAGTATGTGTGTGGATATGCTGTGTGCTTGTTTACTGGTTGTATAACTTGTACAGTGACAATAAAGGCATCTATATGTACGTAAGAAAGGAAGTGCGGGCTAGTGGAGTGTGCTTACTGTCCTACCTCCAGTCATCCTTGGTCAGGTTCACCAGGATGTTCATCTCGTCCTCTTGCATAAGCCGGTAGGCTGCGCTCACGTGGTGATTCTCCAGGACAGAGCGGTCGTTGTACAGAATGGCCACCTCTGACCTGAACACAACAATGGTGGACCTGGTTATGAGAGGAGATATGACTGTGTAGTGCCACAATGTTAGTGTGTCATGGTGTGTTTGCTGAGGTTAAAATATCGTTGTGAGTGTAGAAGCAGGTGGGACTCTACAGATCATACTCTGAGTTAAAAAGTGGGACTTAAAAAAACAGCACATTCATTTGTAATTGGGTGTTTTAAGCAGGGCTTTGAACCGGTTCAAGGAACGAAAACGAAAACCGGAAACTTTTAGCATTTTGCTTGGAACAGAAACAAAACCAGAAACTTTATCATTTTTTTTGTTCCGGAACAGAAACGCTTATTTAAAAATAATGGTAACCGGTTAATACCAGTTTATTTCGTTCTTTTAAAATTCTGTATAGTCTAGAATCAAAGTCATTCGTCTCCTAACCTAACGTCTATGGTAGCCTACAATGACCCGATGAGGTTCACTTCCTGTGACGTTCAAGATAGACGTTCATTGATTGAGAGGGCGGGAGGACCGTCATCAGATGTATGGGGAGGACTACCAACTGTTTCCACATCTCGAAGGACACATAAAGAGGTAAATATTGTAGTCTATCAATATTTAAAATGTTAGTTTTAGACACAATATCAATAGGATATATTTGCCTTGCGAATATTAAATCGACTGTCTATGCTTTTGTGACAAGGGTGTGGTGTAGAAATTGGTATTTTTTTGTTATATGGGGAAAACATGTTGACTACTTTCATAAACGCATATAGCCAATGTTTTGTTGGTTAAATTACCTGACATATGGTATGGGAATTCTTTTTTTTTGTTATGTATGGAAAGATTTTCATTGCCATATAGTCTACAATAAATGTGAATGGCATTTTTGTTAACAATACCTGGCGGATATGGTAAGGTAGGCCTAATTGCAATATTTTGTTTATATAGACTAAGCCAAGTTAATCTGGTATGGACCATGCTTTGATAATTTTTGCAAAATGTTTGAATACAATAAATAGCACAATTCTTGAAGAAACAATTGTTGTCTGGTTCTATGAAGGTTGTATTATAAATTATCTATATATGTAAGTCACAATATAGCTATAAACTAGCAGTATATTGAATATATGCCTATTGTTGTTAAACAGCTGACAAGCAACGTAATTAACCGTTCCGGGAACGATATTTTTTTGTTCTAACCGGTTCGGGAACGTCAATTTTATGGTGGAACCCAAAACCAGAAACATTAAAATTCTGTTTCTGCTTGGAACGAACCAATTGGCAAAAATTCTGGTTCAAAGCCCTGGTTTTAAGAGACAACAGCCTCCAACACAAAAATCTTTTTTTTTTTTTTTCAGAAACAGCACACTGAAAAAGACAAGCTTGGCCATTACTGATAGCATAGCAACCTTGATATACTTACTTAAATGCACTACTCTGAATTGGGGTAATGCAGATGGAACAAATCAATACTTCATCGAGTTAGAAATCACACACAGTAGTAGAAAGTGCTGTGATTAAAAGTACGGTTGAGAAAAAAATCAGTAAAACTGAAATTGTTTAAGTGAAAGTGAGCAACCTAGAGCACCAGGAAGGACTTCAAGAGAGGTTATCACAATCCATTAGCCTGGTAAACCACTCTTTCACTGCGTGCTAAGACTCTGACTAGGACTCTCTCCGTAGGCATACATTTACTTCCTGGTGGGCAGAGCTTACAACTCTTGGGCCTGCCTATAAAACAGGCGCAACTGCCTGAAAGCAGCATACATACAGTAACTCAAACTTAACGCTTAAGTTCAACATCACAGCTTTCAGCCCTTCCACTAGGCAACATAGCCCTGCCTCTGTTCCCTGATAGGAAATAAGAAAAAAATGGTTGAGGTAAGCTGGAGCATAAGCAGAGTTGCCTGATCGAGTACTGTAGTCAAATACTAGCATGGCTGGCATTCCATACTAAGGTCTACACGGCTGCACCACTGTCACTGTGCTGGGAATGGAGATGATAATGTGTTTTCTGAAAAGCACAGCACTTGTGTTGTTAAGTCAGTCCCATTTGTCATCGGCACATCACAGCACACACAACAAAATTCACCTCTGCATTTAACCCATCACACACATGAGCAGGGGGGCAGCCATGACAACAGCACCGGGGAGCAGTGTGTGGGGATGGTACCATGCTCAGGGTACCTCAGTGGCGCTACTGGCAACCCAGGATTCCAACCTGCAAGCCTGCGGGCACAGGTCCGATAGCTTAACCGCTAAGCTACCACAACCCCCTAACCAGCACGAAAAAAACAAATGCGAAGAAAGTAAATTCGGTGACATGCAACTTATCCTTTTCAGTCTAATCTGAAGGACACCAGAAAAGCAGGGGCCTGTCTCCAGCTATGTCTGTCTGTTCGTAATGAGTCACGCACGGGCCAAGTTGTGTTGCGTTGGGCTGTGTTGTGTTACTCGAAAAAGGGCTCCTTCTGCACACAGCGCACCTGCCTGGTGGGTCTGCTGGCATTTATTAGGCGGAATCAGACAGCCATCTGGCAGGAGAATAAAATAAGTCAGAGCGAATTACAGGAAGAGCCCGGACTGGTACGCCGTGGTCTGGTCTCGGATTGCTTAGGATAACGACCAATAATGCCATGATCAGCCGACATCATCAGGGCCAAATTGCAAGCAGATGTTTGTTTACTTGACCTGGGATGTGTGTGTATGTGGGTGTGCGTGCGTGTGTGTGTGTGTACTGCATATGTGTGTGTGTGAGTGTTTGTGTATGTGTGTGTATGTGTGTGCTGGGGGAGGGATCATTTGAAATTGCACTTGGTAGAGATTTGTTTCTTTAATAAAGACACACTTGCTCTTATTGTAATGAGGTGCAGACAGATCCCTGGCATACACACACGCATACACACACACACACACACACACACACACACACACACACACACACACACACACACACACACACACACACACACACACACACACACACACACACACACACAAATATATATTACATGCATACACACAGACCTGGTCTGGATGTGGAAGTTGTTGGTTGTCCCTGTGTGTTCGAAGTCGTGGATGGCTGCAGCAAACACCATGGCCAAGATTTCCAGTTCCGTCAGCCAGTGCTGCGGAAAAACATAAAGTCATTTGTCTCTCCATAACAATAGGTATTTTCTGATGGTGTCAGCCGGCGTATTTGTGTGTGGACTGACTCAATACAGAGCAGCTACACAAACAATTATTATAGAAAACAAAAGCCATTTTTCCACTTGCCCGAGTGTGACTGTGTTTGTGTGTGTGTCTGCTTATCTCTCTGTTTCTGTGTTTCTCTCTCTCTCTCTCTCTCTCTCTCTCTCTCTCTCTCTCTACCTCTCTCTCTCTCTGTCCCACAGATACAAACACTCACACAAACATACAAAGTTACATTTTATTTTGCTGTCCATGTTACAGTATATCATGTTACACACACAAACAAAAACACACACAAACACACACACACACACACACACACACACACACACACACACACACACACACACACACACACACACACACACACAAAACCACAACAAACACACACACACAAAAACACAACACAACACACACACACAACACAAACACTGAACCCATACACTCTCAAACAACCACTGATGGTATATGCCATTGTTTCCATGAGTGTGTGCAGGCAATGGGGGTTAAGTGGTGTGGCCAGTTGGTGGGTCGGTGAGACGGCGTACCATGACGCCGGTGTGGAGCATCAGGTAGTGTGCGGTCTGCGTGACGTCGGCCGCGTGGATGAGGTTGTGGTAGGGGTTGCGGTGCTTGCTGTAGCCCACCTCCAGAGCCTCCACAAAGGCCACCAGGGACGACACAGGGATCTAAGCAAAGACACAGAGGCCAGAGGTACATCAAATCCAATTCCTAGACAAGGCCAGGAGAAACCTTTGCACCAGCTAACTGGGGTGCCTGTGACATACCAAGTCTACATGTTTTTTGTGAAAAGAGTATTGCAGTGAAATACTCTCTTATCTCTGTTTAATGCTTTGATAGTTTTATGTGTGCAATGCTTAAAACATTTTATATATGTTTTCACATGTGTATGGTTCATAGTTTTTATAATGTTTTATGTATGTTTCTTATATGTTTATTTGCTCGATATAATTGTAAATTGTTCCTTATTTACTCAACGTAATTGCACTCCAAAGTGGTAGGGGTCAGGGCAGAGGTGATTCTGGAGTTTTTTGTGGCTCAACTATTGCTAAATATTGTGTTGCCACTGCTGAAGGTTAAAGTTGACATTCTTGCCTTGCCTTTGCTCAGTGTTTCTTAGTTTTTCCCACCTTCTTGCCATATTTCCTATCTTCCTATAAAGGTTTATATTGATTGTTTAGCTCTAGTACTGCAACCATTGCTGTAACTGCATTTCCACCAAATGCTTCAACTTATACACTCCATACAGAGCACAAATACATTTTAAACAAATGCAGGCTGATCACTTGAACACAGTCCCTAAAACCAGATGGCAGCTGTATAAAGGCTTTGTGGAACACAATGCGTTACTATACGTATGCATTACCGCAGTACCATCAAGCGATGCCTATAGAGACCCCGGCAGTCCAGCCTTCTGTCAAATATATAAATGATACCAGTCATCGTACCACAAGAGCAACGCATGGGATTCTTTTCGAGGCTGGGTCCAGAGGGTGGTTTAAGTTTGCATTCAGTCCTGCTATACCACAGCAGTGATGGATGAGATTAATATCCGAGGCTGCATTGAAACAGTAGTTTGTGCTTGTGTTTTAGTCCCATTATATTAGCGTTTCAGAGCTCTCCCTTCCTCAAGACCTCACTGCCAGTCAAAGCCCCTGTATTGTACTGAAATGATGATGGCACGGAGCTCTGGCATGTCCTCCGGCTCATGTCAGAGCCCTGTCACCGGCCCTCCAGTGAAGGCTGGGCCGCCATGGGATCTGACAGCAGGGTTTGCGAGGAATAAGAGGAACCAGATGGAGGCCGCCGGCTCCAGCACTCCCTCATGTGCGTGTTTGTGTGTGTGTGTGTGTGTGTGTGTGTGTGTGTGTGTGTGTGTGTGTGTGTGTGTGTGTGTTTGTGTGCGCTTGACGCCACGTAAATCTATTTGACTTGCACTCGTGTCAGAGACATGGCACACAACGTTAAACAGTTGGGCCTCCTCCGAGGAGCAGAGGAGGTGGAGGAGGAGGAGGAGGAAGAGGAGGTGAAGGAGGAGGAAGAGGAGGTGGAGGAGGAGGAGGAAGGGGAAAGGTCTGTTCTGGTCAGGTCGTCGATCTAATCAAGTGAATATCCAGCCTTTATCCCCAAAGTGCTGTGGGAAGGTTAATGAGGCAGTGCCACTGCCACACTCTCATGACAGAGCAGGGTGGGCGAGTGCGGATAGACATATAGTGGAGAGACACGGAGATGATGATGTCAAGAAAATGTGTTTTTTGTGAGTTTTTTCCTTATTTCATACCCTGAAGTGGTTGATGAGATCATATCTGGTGAGCAGCTCATAGACCATGAACTTCAGGGCGTGCTCGCTGCTGGCTTCATGGAGGGCAAAGACGTCAAACGTCCACTTGTCAACATCCTGCACAAAAAAAACAAACCAAATAAGTCCACCTCCCCAAGGTTGTCATTTGGCAGCATCCTACACATGCTACTTCATGCTAGGCCATTCTGACACACAAGAAAAAATATGTCTTTCTCTCTCTCAGCTGGGTGCCTTTGTGGGCGAAGAACTTTTTTCCAGCAAGACTATAATTTCTAGAATTACGACATACAAAAACCACCCTTCGTGTCTATAAAAACCCATTTACAGTCCAGATGCCACCTCAAAAATAGTCCCAGTGGCGTAAATGAAAATGGTACCTTTAGCGTTGTGATCACAGCAGGTGGATAGGTTAATCCGGCCATGTTTGACGTCCTTCTGTACATTCTGCGTGCAAAAACACCAACAACATGTTTTAGTTACCGTCACTTTTACTGACAAGAACATATGCATGTGGGAAAACATGTCACTCAACACTTGGGGTCTTTCAAATGTCTCATACTGCAGTCTTGTTGTTAAAGCATTTTGCTTTGCTTTGCTTTTTCTTGAACCATTACTCTCAGCATCAAAATCCTACAGACACAAAAAAAAAAAAAAAAAAAAAAAAAGTTAAAGATGGTGAAACCCTAGACACATTAAGGGCCTGCCACAAGCGATAGCTTGTCACGGTACATTTTTCAGCCTAGGACCTTTGGACAGAAACACACTCACAAATAAATAATAAACTTGAAAAGATCAAAACCTTCCTTCTTAAAAAGGCAGATTGGCTCCCTATCAATTCACACTGCTATCACTAAAGCCTTGCACACCAGTCCAAGGCTACCCCTGTCCAGGGAAAAAAAAAAATTGATTGATTCACTGAACAGAATCTCCAAGGGCTTCCATGCAGGGCATTTTTTATGCATGAAGAAAAAGGCTTTGAGCCAGCCACGAGCAGCGAGGACTATAAAGGCGTCGTAGGAGAGAGCCGCGCTGCAGTGAGAGGGTGCCGAGAGAGGGAATACTGTATTTGGCTGCGGCAACAAAGCAAAGGTGTGCCACGCTAAGCCAGACTTACGCGAGGGCTTTTAAGTGTCTCTATTCTGTTTTTGTAGCGTGTGTGTGTGTGTGTCTGTATGTGTATGTGTAGTATGTGTGTGTGTGTGTGTGTGTGTGTGTATGTGTGTGTGTCGGGGGAAGGGGGACTCATCTGGCTTAACTACTAGACTTGACAGTGTTGGATTGGGGTGCTCTGCTTTACTCTACTCCCCTTCCAAGCACATACTTCTGTCAGCAAAATGGGGGAATGTTTTTAATCACACTCAATGAGAGCACGAAAACGACAGTTAAAACGAAGGAGAATTAAAAAAAAGACATAACTGGGATATCAAAAGTGAGACCTTCAGTTCCCTTCGGTTCATTCAGTGCACCGCCAGGCAAATACTGACTCACATGAGTGTGGTTCATATCTCCAGTGAAGATTAATCATCGACCGACAGAGGGACAGAAAAGGAGTCATTCATTGCCATAGTATTCAGTGACTGGCCATGATGAATTGTGCTTCACACAAAATAGCAAAGGGTCCTGACCATGATATGAAGCATTGTGTTTTTTTATGTCATATGCGATGAACACACCAACATCCTGGAGGCTGGTATGCAACAGGTGTCGGTGACATTCGGCAACAGTTGCCATGGAAATGAGGGCTGCTGGCCTAAGCTCAATCCAGGAGGAGGAGGGGAGGAGGGGAGGAGGGGAGGAGGCTTATTACTGTGAAGTATTACTCAGATGTGAGAATGCATGCGAGGGGGGGACCAGGACGAACTAGAAGCCGAATTATCACTTAAGACAATAAATGTCGGATTCCGGGAAGACAGGCTTCACATAACGAGGCTCTTTATCTTTTCTCAGAACCAGTAAAGAAGGACAGTGATTCTGCGATTTAGCGCTGATAAAAGCATGTTACAGCCAATGACTATGATAACATAAGCTGGAAGCACAAGGGCATGGCGACCCCCAACATTGCTCGCTTGCCGTGAACTAAGGTCGTGTTGGAAAGTCTTAGTGGTGTCTTGGTGTGAGACGGAGCCTTTTGTCGTCGTGGTGACATCATTACCTCTCCACGAAGATTCCGGCCTGCACGGCGTGGACGATGCTGCGGAACCGCGGCTTCTCCTCAGGGCGTCGGCGCACCACGCCCATCTTCCTGGTGAAGGTGGACGCCAGCCAGTCACGCACCTCCAAGGGCACCGAGTCCGCCTGGATGTCGCTGAGTTCATCCTCTGTGTCCAGAAGGCGCCTGCGTAGAGTGGGAGAAGACACACAGTCAGGAGTCAAACCTGTCCAGCTCAAAATTACTCCTCACTCCTCACTTTCTGGGGTT
The DNA here is from genome assembly GCA_027475355.1 of Coilia nasus. NCBI lineage: Eukaryota > Metazoa > Chordata > Actinopteri > Clupeiformes > Engraulidae > Coilia > Coilia nasus. Next base: position 16,136,527 of record CM050213.1, on the reverse strand, counting down.
AAAGGAACACTAAGTCGTTTTTTCAACCTTAAAATAATGTTTCCAAAATCGTTTCAGTGGTTCGTTAACTTAAACCTAACATAGCAGGGTGAAAGGCACTTCTGAATTTGCTTTGCCGCCTTCCATGGCCTATAACCGCACTAAGTAAGTTTAGAGGAGCAGAGGGTCTCTCTGTAGTTCTCTATGAAGGACTAGTCCGCTTTCAACCTGTAGGGCAACTGAAAACAACAACTACTTAATATTGCTTTAATACTCTGAAATTTCTTCTGCCATTTAATCAGACCTTGTTTTTTTCAGTTCTCAGATAAAGTAGCAATAGAGAAGAACTGGTGCACAAACTAAAATAAATTAGTTTTCCAATAACTCATTCATTGTTGTCTCTTTTGGCCTTGAACTAACAGCTGTCTATGGCTCAGGTTGTGCTCTTCAAAACAACAAAAGAGCTCTCACAATCCTCTGTGAACTCAAGCCAAGTAATATTCAGCCCCAGTGTGACCACACATATAGAAATCCACTTTGTTTACTGTTTTCAGTACTCTGTGAGGTGTCTGTGAGTCACCACCCATTTTATACACTGCTGCACTGTGCAAATACGTTTTTTTTTGCTGTGAAAATGCATTGAAAACAGAATATAATAATGAGGTGCTGTCTATGCAGCTGGGGAAAATCGCCCTTCTGAATACAAAACTAAGTTTAAAGACTAGTGTCAAGAGAATATGTCTGTCTGTGTTTCTTTCAGAGACTGAGGGCAAAAGAATGACTGTGAAAGAAACACAGAGGAAAGAGCATGACAGATGAGAAACAGAGTGACAGAGAAAGTACAGGTAGATATATAAATGGAAAAGCTGTGTGCAGCAACAACCTAGAGAATATGACAGTCAGCGAGAGCTAGAAAGAAGAGACACAGAGTGAGAGAGAGAGAGAGAGACAGAGTAAAGAGAGAGAGAAAGCCAGAGAAAGAGATAGACACAAAATGTTGAGAAAGACAGAGACAGAGACTGAGAGAAATAGAGAGAGACAGAGAGGAAGAGAGAGACAGACAAGGAGGAAAGTGGAGGGGCAGTGTGCTGTGGAAATGAGTGCTCTGGGCCGTGACAGCAGAGGACCCCTGCAGGCACAGTGGATTACAGGGCGCCTCCCGCTCTGCCTGAATGTAAATGCAATCTTGGAGGGTGGATGGGCCACTCCGGACTTTTCCACTGTCATCCGTCCGCCCGCCCGCTCGCCTGCCTGCCTGCCTGCCTGCCTGCCACTTTTTGTTTGGTTTTTCACAGCCGTGACTCATGCTGGCCTGACACAATAAGATGGAAAGCAGGAATTCCACAGAAAGTACTTAATGCAAATGACAAAATCAAAAAGAAAATAAAAATGGATTATGAAGAATGAGAACGGAAAAGAGGAAAAAAGAGTCACGGTTGCTAGGCTAGGGCCTCTGGGTCTTAGGTGTGTATATAATGTTTGTGTGTGTGTGTGTGTGTGTGTGTGTGTGTGTGTGTGTGTGTGGTTAGTGTATGTGTATAGGCAGCA
>CM050213.1:16097500-16130000 GCA_027475355.1 Coilia nasus | reverse complement strand
CCAATGATTAGTTCTCACTCTAATTGGTAGCCTATCCACAGCAAACGTTTTATTCATTCGTGTTTTTTGCTGTGTGTTGGTTGAGTCTAGGTTCTACAGGGTACATTACATTACATTACACTTAGTCTCTTATCCAGAGCGACTTACAGTTATTTAGGTACAGGGTATGCAGTCCTTGTAGTAATGTAAGGTTAGGTGCCTTGCTCAAAGGTACTTCAGCCATGGATGAGGGTGCAGGAGAGCACTAGTTATTTACTCCCCCACCCATATTTTTCTACTGGTACGGGATTTGAACCTGTGACTGTCCGATTCCAAGACCAACTCCCTAATCATTACCTAACCCCAGCTGCCCCCAGAGTGACTGTGGAATTATGACAGGATACGGGCCGTTGAGGTATATTAAATAAACCGGATTTTTAAATTTAGCTTCAAATGTTTCCACCATCACTGGGGCCTTGTTTGGATCAGCCCACGGGGCTGGTGGTTTGGGACAGCACAGTGCACCAGGCCTCATTTTAGAGCGCTCTTGACTAATCGTATGCACCACCCAACACACACACCCCACCCCACTTAACGCACACCCCTCCATTCCTGGAGTCCCCGGTGCTCAACAAAATGACATCAACTCAGGCTGTAAAAAAAACAAGTGGAACTAAAAAAAAACACACGTACACCGACACACACACACACACACACAGACACACACACGCGCAGACACACACACACACACACATGGACATGCACGCAGGCGGAACCGTGTAATTTCATGTTCTGTCACTTCCATGGCAACAGGGTGTCACTTGTGCCTGGTGTGGCGTGGCACTGCAGTAGACATGTGGCTCGCTGATAGCACCTACGCCCAAACACAAACTGTCACCGCGGCACGCAGCCACAGGGGGACTTAGCGTTGAGCCAAGAGGAGAAAAACAAGTCCAGAGAAGGACTACACGAGCACAAATGAGAGCTGGAAGGAGATAAGCACTTAAACAAAGCGCTACGAGAACACTACAAAAGGCACGAGCACAAATAACTACAAGGACTTCGATGATGTCGGCTTTGCGTTTCCTTTGGTTACAAACAACAACACAGGGTGAAAACAACAGCTGAAAAAAACTACCCATGTAGATTCCTTTGAGGAGTATTTGAAGACAACTTCACAGAGCAGCCTTTGTACTAACACTGCATGCAGACAAACAAGGGAATGAGAATAACAGCAGAGGTTGTGCTTATGAATTAGAGTCACGACTCAAGTGTGACCATTGCCCGAGTGTGTTTACATGAAGCTGACCTTGGAATGAGAGACGGCGACGTGCAGGGTCACAGCACTGCGAGGTGTCTGTTTGTGTGTGGTCCACGTTAGAAAAAAGCAAATACTTGTGTGCGTGGCCAGATTTTTAATGACGTGCAAGTTGTACACCTCGCTACATTATGTGTTTGCCCCAGCTACATCCCCAACCCCCCATAAACACACACACACACACACACACACACAGATACACAAACAAACACACACACACAGACATTGAACACACACACACACACAAACAGACAGACACACACACTCACTCACACACACACACACACTCACACACACTCACACACAGACATACACACACATACACACACACATACGCACACATGCAAACACACCAGGCCCCCCTGAGGATTCAACATGCCATCTGTCCATTTAATCCTTCCACAGTCGATGCAAGTGCACCTACCAAATAAAACCTAACCAAAATGCAAGAAGGCAGCACTGTTTTACACATACCATCCTTACACATTAACAACACATTTAATCATCGCCTCGAGCCACTGATGAGACAACGAAGCCCCACAGCCATGAGACACGAGTCATGGGACATCAGACCTCCATATTACACTGCTGACCCATAGCCCCACTATCAGGACCTATTTTTACCTTGTGTATGTGTGTGTGTATGTGTGTATGTGTTTGTGTGTGTGTGTGTATGTGTGTGTGTGTGTGTGTGTGTGTGTGTGTGTGTATGTGTGTGTGGAGGAGGTGTGTGCACGTGTGTATGTGTACTCTGGGTTTCTGGACTCTGGGTGTGTACAAGTGCACACACACATTGCTGGCACGCTTGTGTGTGTTTGTGAGCGTGTGTGTGTGTGTGTGTGTGTGTTTGGGTTCCGGGTGTGAGAGACGGAAGCCATTCGGGCTGTGTGGAGTGACAGCAGAGAAGGTCATGGGATTGATAAGGCTCTGTGCTCTGGAAACACAGTGCGCTGAGAGCTGTTACTATGACTCCTCTGTGTTCCCCCCCCCAAATGTGCTATTGACGTACTGGAGAGAGGAGGACCGTCAGGAAGACGAGGGGGATGGGAGTGTGTGTAGAGAGGTGTGATGGGCGCAGAGGCAATTGGATGAGATGAAAGATGCGGTACCCCCCTTTCTCTCTCTTTTTCTCTTCTTAACTCTCTCTTTTCCCCTTCTCTCCACGTTTCATCCTCATTTAGAGCATTACTTGCCATATTTCTTTTTTTGTCCTCTACCCTTCTCCCTTTCTTCACACCCCCTCTGTGCTTTCCCCACTCCCCTCCTTGCTCCCCCTCTTTCATGCTCTTTTATCTCTCTGCCTCTCCCTCTATCTCTTTATAACTCTCTCTTGCTCTTTCTCTCTCTCTCTCTCTGTCTATCTGTCTCTTTCTAACTCTCTCTCTCTGCCTCTATCCCTTTATAACTCTCTCTTGCTCTTTCTCTCTCTCTCTGTCTACCTCTGTCTCTTTCTAACTCTCTCTCTCTGCCTCTCTCTCTATCTCTTTATAACTCTCTCGCTCTTGCTCTCTCTCTCTCTCTCTCTCTCTGTCTACCTGTCTCTTTCTAACTCTCTCTTTCTGCTCTTTCTCTCTCACTCTCTTTCTCTCCCTCTACCTCTGTCCTTCTCTCTCTCTTGCTCTTTCTCTCTCACTCCCTCTCTACCTCTCCCCCTGTCTCTTTCTAACTCCCTCTCTCTACCTTTCCCTCTACCTCTGTCTCTTTCTCTCTCCCTCTTGCTCTTTCTCTCTCACTCACTCTCCCCCTGTCTCTTTCTAACTCTCTCTCTCTACCTTTCCCTCCACCTCTGTCTCTTTCTCTCTCCCTTGCTCCTTCTCTCTCACTCTCTTTCTACCTCTCCCTCTGTCTCTTTCTATATCTCTCTCTTGCTCTTTCTCTCTCACTCTCTCTACCTCTCCCTCTGTCTCTTTCTAACTCTCTCTCTCTACCTCTCCCTCTGTCTCCTTCTCACTCTTGCTTTTTCTCTCTCACTCTCTCTCTCATGCTCTCTCTTGTTCTGTCCTTTCCCATGTTGAGGGACTCCACCTGCCAGAATGTCACGGTGTGTGTGTCATTATCACAGAGGGCCTGTGCGGCACAGAGGCGATGGCTCTCCAGCGTGATAGCACACAGCAAAATGACTTCATATGGCATCCTGTCAGGGCCCATTTACAATAATGTGATAATTACAGGCATTAGGGCCACTGCCTTTTTCAGCTGGGAGGGGTAAAAAGGGTCTGTTTTTGGAGGAGAATCTACGGTGATGTGATGGGGGGAGGGAGACAGACAGTGGAAACTCTCACCCGATCAGTGTGCCTGCCATCCCTGTGTCTATGTATATCCATCTGCCTTTACCTCCTCTCTCTTTCTGTCTTGCCCCAACACACCCCTTTCTTTCTGTCTTTCAGTCTCTCTCGCTCTCTCCTTCTCTTTCTCTCTATCTATATCTCTCGCTCTCTCTTTCTCCTTGTGTTCCTCTATGTCTTTCCCCCATATATGGTGCACACTATCTCTTGAGCCAGGCTCCCCTACATGGATTAGCCATATTTCTAGGCTATATATATAGCCTAAAATATGATATATATATATATATATATATATATATATATATATATATATATATATATATATATATATATATATATATAGCTGCTTTCTCAAACAGGCATTAAGCAAAGGCCCAACCTGAAATATTACATATATACATAGAAGAGAGAGATTTAAGAAAGCAGCTCTATAAACACACTGCACTAGTCTACATATATCTACCTGTCTGCATGTCTTTTCCTCAATATATGTATATATATGTATATATATATATATATATATATATATATATATATATATATATATATATATATATATATATATATATATATATATATATATATATATATTTAGGGCTTCCGCTGAATCAACAATATATGTTAAAAATGTCTTTTCAGACAACTGAAGAACACTGTTAGAAAGGTCAGTGCCTAGTTGACAGTAATGGTAGGCTGTTGTTTACCTGATAATATTTGTTTATTTACCTGGTGTTCAGTCCCTACCATTTTGTGTTTCGTAATTTGGGTAGCCTTTTAAGGGGTCCTTGAGTAATGCTGTAGTTCAATTAAAAGGCTGCAACCGTCAACATCGCCCTCTCTTTCTTTCTATCCTCCTTTTCTTCTTCCCGAAAATACACATATGGAACATATTTAGACTGTCCCTGTAAGGTCTGTTTGTAACGCTGTCCTGTCAGTGTTGTTGAGAGTAGCATATCTTCCTGTCCCTGGACTGGGCTAAGCTGGACTGTGCACAGCACTGTGGTGTGCTGTACTGTATGTACTGTGCTGTGCTGTGGTGTGGTGTGCTTGCTGGGGATAGTTTCGTAATGGCCCTGAGTGTGCTATCAGAGTTCACCCAAAGGCTGCCGCGCTTTGTGTTTAACATTTGGAGCCTGACATCTGGAACACTCACTCATGATGTGTTCCAGTTCAAACATACACACACACACACACACACACACACACGGGCACACACCCACAGACACACAGACACACACGCACACACACACACACACATATACACACATTACACAGTATTTCTCACACACGCTCTCCCATCCCCCGGGAGGCCTCACTGAAACGCCCTTAAGCAAAAACACTGCAGCTGAAGCTGAGGCGGGGCATTGGCGAGGCCTTCTTGTGCAACTCTTATATTGTGTGATGGCAGTTCACAAGGAAACACCCAAGAGAAGAGAGTGGTAATGATGCTGTGTGTGTGTGTGTGTGTGCATGTGCGTGTTTGTGTGTGTGTGTGTGTGTTAAGCGTCATTAACACTCTCTTCTCTTGGGTGTTTCCTTGTGAAAGGTACTGTACACACACAGAAGCATACACACACAGAAGTGGACACACACCCACACCCACACACACATACACAAACACATACACAGATGCGCACACGGGCACACATGCACACATACACACACGCACACACACACACACACACACACATACAGATGGGCACACGGGCACACATGCACACACACACACAAACACACACACACTGCACATGTGAGCATATGGGAAAGTCCTTCAGTTCTAAATGTGACACGGATGGAATGAAAATAAGTTGGTTTAAAAGCAGAGGGGGGTTCTAAACGAGCCCAATGCCGAACCATAATTCCAGCGCAGGCTGTCTTGTTTCAGAGCGGGCCCTCCCAGAAGCAAAAACAAAGAGCCGGGAGCGGAGAGGACAGCGGCGTTCTGCTTTTAGCTCCTCCGCAGGCTGTCCCTCTTCCAGTGCGGCTGGTCTAGAAGGGAAGGGTGGCTGCACCATGCTGCCTTTGCTTTGCTTTGCTTCCCAAGGGACGGCCTCTGCTTCCTTCCCCTGCCTGCCTGCCTGCCTGCCTGCCTGCCTCCCGCCCAACACATGTGGGTGAGCCTGGTGACGTGTGTGTGTGTGTGTGTGTGTGTGTGTGTGTGTGTGTGTGTGTCCGCGTGTGTGTGTGTGCATGTGAGAGAAGAGAGGAGGGTATCTAGTGTATGTGTGTGTGTGCGCGCGCGTGTGTGTGTGTGTGTAAGAGAAGAGGGTATCTAGTGTGTGTGTGTGTGTGTGTGTGTGTGTGAGTGAGAGACAGAGAGAGAGAGAGGAGAGGAGGATATCTAGTGTGTCTGTGTGTGTGTCTGTGTGTGTGTAAGAGAGGAGAAGAGTGTGTTTAGTGTGTTGTGTGTGCACGTGTGTGTGTGAGAGAGAGACAGAGAGAAGAGAGGAGGGTATCCAGTGTGTATGTGCGTGTGTGTTACTGTGTTTGTGTAAGAGAAGAGGGTATCTTATGTGTGTGTGTGTGTGTGCGTGAGAGAAAGAGAGAGAAAGACAGAGAGAAGAGAGGAGGGTATCTAGTGTATGTGTGTGTGTGTGTCTGTGTAAGAGAAGAGGGTATCTTGTGTGTGTGTGTGTGTGTGTGTGTGTGTGTGTGTGTGTGTAGGAGGCGGGGTGCTACAGAGTCCTGTTCCCAGAGCTCCAGACCAGCACATCTGCTCTGTGTGAGGTTTTGCCCAAGGCACAGCGTCGCTCCTCTCTACTGTACCCGACGATTACAACGGGCAGCGAGACTTCTCTTAGACTTCTTTTTGTTTCCCTTTCCCTTTGCTGCCATTATTCCTGTTCTTACCATCTCTCTCTCTTACCACAATTGCCCATCCATTTAACCCTCTTTGCTTCTCTTTCTCTTGCTTCATTCTGCCTCTTTGTATGTGTCTCTCTATCAAACCTCTATTACTCTCGCACAAACACAGACACACACACACACACACACACTTTAATCTTTCTTTAGGTGTAGAGAGTACACCTCAATGTGCAAAGATGGCCTTTAAAATCAAGCCAACCTTTTAAAGTTCACACAATTCACTTTGCCGCCCTAAAGTTCACTCTGCCACCAATCTCAAACACAGAGGAGCATTCTTTATTGGCAGTCTTGTGGGAAAAAAAGAGACGGACTGACAGAATGCGTCACGATGAACACACTGCCTTGCAAAACCTTCACTCCAGTGCCACAAAAACAACTCTGCTTAGGTCACAAGTCCCATCACACAGATACCAAAGCGCAGGGAAAGAATTTTTCCCATGGTGCCACGGTCTGTATAAAAGTCCTCCCAGGAGGGAGTGGAGGGGGGTGCGGGGGTAGTGGGGGGAGGTGAGGAGAGCCTGCTGCCGTCACAGGGCTTCGGCCACAGGCCCAGGGGGCAGAGACAGTGCCAGCCTCTTGGATGGAAACCGAATTCCTCACCCATCCGTGATGCCATCCGTAGGACAGCTCCGTGACCCGATAACTAACTGCGTAAGTAACATCGAGGGGTGGGGGTGGTGGGGGTGCAGGGGTCTGTAGGGGGGTTTAAGCGCGTGATTAATCTAGCCGAAGATGCCAGTTCCCTTTTAAAGTCTGAGCAATGGCTATTGGCAGACCAGTGGTATGTGTGACTGGCCTCTCCCTGTGCCATTGTCTTTGCAAACAAACCAGCGTGTTCCCTGATAACGCTGATATGCTGCACGCAAGAGGTAAGGCCACTCGGAAAAAAGAGAGACAAAAAAAAACTGGGCATTAAAAGCCTCGAAAACCTGGTTCCTTTTTTTTTTTTTTACTGCAAACATAACGTTTAGTTTGATACCGTGTACCTGACCTTAACATACCATCTGAGAACTTTTTTTTCGTGTGACCTAGAACAAAACAACTCACCAAAGAAGGAACAAGCTGAACTGCATAGTTAATGCTGCTGAGTGTGTATTTTATTCTGTTTTCTTATTTTACTGTTCTTTTTTTTTACCAAGAGCTTACAGTTCTGCTGAAAGCTTTCAGGGTGTGACAAGTGAGCTTTTCCAGCCGTCTCCTGGTGGCGTTCCAGCGCAGACACTAAGGCACTTAAAATCTAACATTCGCTGGCCTATAAACACACTTCCTGAGAACAGGCTCTTGTGTTAGCACTTGTGCTAGCGTCCGCCTTGCTCGGCCAAGTAGGGTCCTCATCATTCACAATGTTGTCCGTGTGTGCGTGTGTGTGTGTGTGCGTGTATGGAGGGGTTAAAGGCATTCAGCCTCGTTCACAGAAGCAAGACCATTTCCTGGCTCAGGTACCTAAGACATATGTCAAAGTCACAGGCAAGTGGACATGTATTAGCAAACAGCAGAGACAGAATGACTGAGAGAGATAGATAGAAAGATAGAGAGAGAGAGAGAGAGAGAAAGAGGGAGGAAGAGAGTGAGTGAGTAAACTAAAAGGAGAGAATCTCTGATTAAACACACAGATCCTTTCTCTCTGCGACTGTCCCGTCCACTCCATTACTCCCCTTGAGATGCTGTTGTTCTCTGTGACATGTCGGTTTATTTTAAGATGTGAACCGGCCTCCTGGGCCCCCACGTAAAGCCCCTTCAGCCGAACACAGCCCCCGCACCCTGCGCTACCCCTGTTTAATCCTGTCTGTTGGCCCGCACCACACGCGGAGGGTGGGTGGAATCCTTCATTAGAACGCTATCTCCGCTGGACATCTCCCCCCACTACGCTCCCCTACGCCCTCCTTCATCTCTGACACACGGATCTCCTCTCACACAGGCTAAGCCACAAGTCAGCCTCTACAGCCTCGCCAGACTGTTTCTGGGCTGATGTCTCTGTTTATCTGTGGTAGGTGGTGCGGGAGGTCGTGGCAGGAGGGTCAGGGCCTGGGGGATGTGGTGGGGATGGGGATTAGAAGGAGACAAGCTAAAACCCAAATAAAAAATCACACAATTACAGCACAATGAAAAAATGACAAAGCAACGCAGAACTCCACTCTAGGGGAGCGGGGTTACATCACTCTCCCTGGTCTGGTGGATAAACAGAAAACAGCAGCGCTTCTTCTGGTGGTTGGGGAGGGGGAGGAAGGGGGGGGCTGGTGATAGCGGGGAGGTCATGGGGCGATCAGACATTAAAACAGGCCAAGCAGGGCCACGGGCGGCACAGCTACGCACCGCTGTCTCTCTCTGCCCATCTTGTGCTCGGGCTCCTCTACCACCTCCTCCTGGTGTGTTTGTGGATCGGTGTGGGCTTGGCATGAGATGGAGGGAGGAGAGAGGAGAGAGGAGGGAGGAGGGGATGAGCTGTGTAAATGAAACCGTGCGTGGCCCCCGATAGCATCGGCAGCAGCAACAGCAGCAATCCTGCTGCTCCTTGGGCGGTGGGGGTTGGTCGGTTAGTGACCGCCAGGGCCGCAGCCACGATGTCAACCTGCTAATGCTGTGTGTGCAGCTGGGCTGTAAAAAAGGTCACGGACGTCGCACTACCAGAGAGAGTGGTGGGTTATCATGTGGTTACTGTTTAACTCCTAGCAATGACGACCCCCAAATCCATGTCTGTCAGACTCAGAGTAGTAACACTGGTGTTGGGGGTATTTGTATGAAGCTGCTACAGGAATTGGTGTTAAAACCATAATGGTTTTGAGACCAATAGAATGAATTTTATAAAATGCAAAAAAAATGCTTATTTGGGAAAAACTATTATGATATTGTGTGTAATGCCAGGATTCTATCATTTCCATGAATTTGTGATATCACAGCATAGAAAAATGCATAGTATGTAGTATGTTGCATGTGGTCCTTGAAACGTTAAAACATATATATTGTACCCTATCTAGTACTTTCACAAGTACTTTTGTTGCCCAAATTCAATCTGTGGCTCCTTTACCCTCACATTTTATCTGCATCTGTTTCTATGTAAAGCTGTTTCCTATCTCTTGCAAAGAAAGTGTGTATGAAATCACATTCCAAAATCCATCAATTTAAAGGGCAAATATTATATTTGTTGTGCTTCTAAACAAATATTGACCTTTAAGAAATCATCAAACTATTAGCAGATGGAGAGGCTCCTGTCCCTAGGTATTTATAAATGTATTTCATCAGTGGAAAGTGCATAAATGAGCTGTTTGAACTGCACAGTCACACTGCTGGAGCTGTGAAATCTGGGTGTCTTAAGAAATTTTACACTGAGCGATGCCATTCGCACCTTCTTACATAATTTATATCTGCCGAGATATGGAGGACTCACACTGTTTCCAAGTTCAGACAGTGTTTACAAGCACTAGTGATAGATTCCCTTTCCACTTCATGTTCTAAATGGGCATGTTTAAGCTTAACATGCTGCTGTATGGTGTACATTCTTCAGAAAAAAATTTAATGATAAATTACTATTCACACACTGGCACACAGGGTCTCACTTCAGCATATACATAATACATAATCAAATACAAATTTGTATTTGCTTTCATTTTATGACATTCACATTATGTGTGTATTTATGCTTCAGGTGTGCTCTGTCTCCAAAGAAATGTTTACCTCAATGCTGCCTCACAAGATTGCTGAGGAGCAGACCACTGTGAGGGGAGCTTGAGACACAGGCAGGGGGAGGAGCCTAAGGGGCAGTTTCTGGGGGCTGAGGGCTTTGTAACTCAAGGGCCCTCAGTTGCAGTGCGGTGAACCTCCTTCACCCTCAGCACAAGTCATATTTTCCACATGAGCCCCCAAAGGACCCAACCCCTGTGTTCATTCTGTCCACGAAAAGTGAACTGTTTCACTGATGACCTCTTATTTCATGACTAAACTGTAATGGCAACAGTAATTTAAAAACTATTTAGACGAATGATGGCAAGATATCAAGGTCCATTATTCCTTTAACGAAGAAAGATGAGACCAAACAGCTGACTCTTTTCAGGCAGAGAACCAAGGGTTGTCATCTCAGAGTTCTGAGTTTTTCCATTTTACCGATTCACATTCAAAAATCCCTAAATACACATAGAAGTCCTCACTGCCTCCATACATCTCATTGGATGTTTTGTTTTTCTTCCATCTCTCTGTGCACGTCTGCACTCATGCCAACTTGCAGGAGGTACAAGCTAACCTTGAGCTTACCGTGAGCAATGTAAGCAAGCTAATCTTGTCATGGCCTACTAATAAATCTAGTTATCTTAAAAGGCAGAATGAAACCATTAGCCAGCCTTTCATGGTATGAATGTCTCACCCTCACCAGTAGGCTGGCATGTGGAGAGACAGAGGACAGATTAACTTTGGCCATATTTCTCTTATCTTCATACCGGACTACAGTAAGTGGGTTGTTTAGAATGAGAATAGAATGTCTTTTGGATTCAAGATGAACAAAAGACAAAAAAATGAAACACTAGCAACTTGATGGCATGCCATCCTGCAGTTTATGCCAAGGTACATATAAATATGTTGACTGATTTGGCAGCATTAAGTGAAACAATAATATTATGTGCCAAGTCTTTGAAAATGCACTCTGGCTTTGGAAACAGTCAGACTGACCTCAGAGCATCACTAACTTTCATAAGCCAGTTAATGTTAACATCAGCCGCTGTCCTCCGCGAAGAAAGGCACATACACCCTTTAGGGTAGACAATATCCTGCGTGTGTTTAAGAAAAGTATCACTGAAACATTATCTGAATTAGACCCAAAATTCAGCTACAGTAACTGAATTATGACTGAAACAAAGCAAAACCATGACTAAAATGTCACTTTAAACCCAGACTGGAATTAAATTTAAAATTTATTCAGCCCAACCTTGCAATATTCCTCTGCTTTGAGTCCAGGATCCTCAACATTTTGATCAAACCAGAGTTCTGCTGCTCCCTGGGATTTCAACAGGGTAACTTACTGTACATGTCAGCCTCCTCTAAGAGAGCAACAGGATTTGTATGTCAAGGAAAGTACAACATAAACATTTCTGACTGAGTTCTATAAAGTACTTCAAATTACACTATTATCCCCAAAAGGTCAAGTGTGGACAGACTTAAGTGAAAAAAGCAACTTTCTCTGTAAACACTTTCTGACATCTCACCCCACCACACCCCACCCAATGCACCCCCGGAAAAAAAGTGTGTATTTAATTTGTCTTTGTTTGAAAAACACTGACCACAAACACTTCATGAGGCCGATGCTTTGCAGATTGACTGTCACATGTGCAGCACATGATACTTTCTTAGTTGTTTTGAAAAAAAAATTGGGCTCTGGTCAAATCTTTTTTTGCACTGCTGTAGCGAGTTAGAAAGATGAATGAGTGGTCTTCGCTAGTGGAGCCTTTGCTACGGGGGCTGCACATATTTTTTTCCTCTTTATTTCCTGACAGCTGTTTTGACTTACGCTGTGGCAGCAAACAGCAGAAGGATCCCTTAATTGTGGCGGTCGTAGTGTAGCTTTGCGGGGCAGCGTGGCGAGCCGAGCGGGATTACGGCTGGCATGCAGCGCGGGTGTGACGGATAGCGTGCAGAGCGGTGAGGACCGAATCCAAACAGACTGCGATTGTCACTCAATGCTAATGGCACATGATATCTATCGAAATTAACCCATCTTCTGGGTAATACTTTAGGCCACATGCTGTTTATCAAGTCATTTAGGTCATTCATTGAAATTAAACAAATATTTCACGTTAGAGAATGGGAGTGCTCAATTTTTTTGTCTCTCAAGAAAAACATTCATAAATGTAATATTTTGTTATGCAACACATCAAAGCTGGTACAGCTGCCTGTTTGAAGTTTTTAAAAAGCAATGAGCAAGGATTTGCACCATCTCAGGAAAATAACAAACACACTTATGAAGTGAAATAAAAAAATGAATAAAACATACAAAATACCTCATAAGACACAAGCTGAATTATTGATTGTCTCTTACGTCAGCTTGCTTCACACCTACAACAGTAATATCACTTTAACGCATGCCAACCGACTGCAAAAGAAAACGTTCAGTAACAGCATGGGGCTTCCTTCAGAAGCCTAATAGTACAGGATAGAGCACAGAGGTGGAGCGACAGCTGCTTTCTGTTATCCTCTTGTGAGGTAAACGCGCCTAATGTGTGCAAATTAAGAATGTGAATAAAGCATGAAAATCTGCACATGGAACACACTGCCTCCCCTGCACTATACGGGGAAAAGCATGTGAGGCTGAGGAACTTGAGTCTTTGCATCAGCCCCTTTCCCTCTTTAACTTCATCCTTCTCGCTTTTCTACAACGTAAATAAAGAGCTGACTGACAGACTGCGTGGACTTAATCTAATTTCTTGAAGTTTTTGAGTTTAGACTTTTATACTTTCATAATAAACCCAAAACGAACAAGATCTCAGGCTGGAAGAATGTGTGCAGACCATTGTTTTCCCAGGCCACTGCTGAGGTTCTGTGTGAAGCTGCAATCAGATCTGCTGTATTTGCTCTACCTTGGCAAATTAGCTGTGGTTCTTAGGAATGCACAGTAACTTTTTTAACCTCTCCACAGTCCCAGGACAAATCCACTTGGTCACCTCTGGGAGTTTGTTTTAATGAGGTGGCCTGTGGGCACGGCGAATTGGGAGGTGATGGGGGGGGGGTTAAAAAAAAAAATCCTTGTCCGACTATGAATTTGACTCCCGTGTGTCCCACAGTAAACGTCAAAGGGGTATTTATCACACTGCTATTTGTGATCCACTGCAGATGTCATCTCGCTCTGTCCGATGGGATTTTAAGTGCAGCCCGAGATGTCACTGCCTATAAACAAAAGATAGCCAGCGCCTCATTTCCTTCTCAGGGTGCACCCTGTGCAGCTCCTGCCAGAAATCCACTCTTCCCACGAAAGCCTAACGGCAGGCAAAAATCAAAGGCAGTCTAGGGGTTTGGGTGGGGGGTGAAAAGTGGTGGTGGTGGTGGTGGGGGGGTGGGGGTTGGGGGTGCACGTGAGTAAGGGGGCTCTGTGGGGCATCGCGGGGACAGGACACACTGTTGCCCCCCTCCAAGGCGGATGAAAGAGAATCATCCCTTTGTCAAAACAAAATGGGGACACAGCACAGCGCTGGAGTCACCAGAACAACAAACACACAGAAATGCCACCCCAGAGCCTGGAGCGGAGCAGTGTGGCATCGTCCTCGGGTCCAACAGCAGGTCAATCACACATTTGTCAAACTCAAACTCTCCCTCTGAACATGTGTCAAACTCTCCCTCTCTCTCCCTCTCTTTCTCTTCCTCTCTCTGAACATTTGTCAAACTCTTCCTGTCCCTCTGAACATTTTTCTCTCTCTCTCTCTCTCTCTCTCTCTCTCTCTCTCTCTCTCTCTCTCAGTCACTCTCTCTTTTTTCCTGTGAAGACATTAAGCTAACAACAGCAAGTGTGGGCTACAAAACACCCGCACTCTTCACCTCACACACACTTTACAGAGCAAGTTAATGAGACCAACTTAGTGAACTACTCCAAAACTCCAAAGTACCTGTTGCACAGCTGTTTCCCTGTTGTGGTTGCCCCATTTTTTAACAAACCTGCCTGAAATAATGCCCCAGAGCAGTGATCCGCAGCACAATGTCCTGCCTGTAATGACACCCTAACCACAACAGACGGAGAGTGTTTCATCTAAAGGGGCTCTTCTCCGCCTGGTTTGCATGCCACTAAAATTCACTGCATCTGATAGCAATGGGAAAAAGAGATAGCAGAACGAGTGTGTGTGTGTGTGTGTGTGAGAGAGAGAGAGAGGGAGAGAGAGGGAGAGAGAGAAAGAGAGAGAGGGAGAAAGAGAGGAAAAGAGAAAGAGGGAGAGAGACAAAGAGAGAAAGAATGCAGTCCAGGGAGCTCACATTAAGCCTCACACGCCATCCAGCTGTCTAAAATCATGCCAGAAGAAAAGAGAAAAAAAAAACATTGCCCTGGTTGTGTACACAGTGAAAAACACACACAGGTGTCAGATGGCATCAGGAGTGATCCCTCCACTCTCTCTCTCTCTCTCTCTCTCTCTCTCAGTCTCTCTCTCTCTCTCTCACACACAGACACACACACACACACACACACACACACACACACAAACACAGGTAAGCTACATAATACACAGGTAGGTACAGCCAAGGGACATGAGTCGGGAGAGAACGGACAGGAGATCCACACCTCCACGCTCTGGGCTGCTAGTCATGGACAGCTCGGCTGGAGGCATCCCTCCAACCTCCACTCACTCACTCACTCACTCACTCACTCACTCACTCACAGGTGAGACCAAGGTAAGCAAAGTAGGGAGAGAGCCAAGGAAAGGCAAAGGCGAAGCAAAGAGAAGGACACTGAAGAGTGCTGACCTCCATTTTGGCTCTAGCTCTAGCTTTAGCTTTAGCTGAGGCTGAGGCTGAGGCTGTGGCTGTGGCGGGCTCTTACCTGAAGATGGGTCTGTGGAGAAGCTTCCTCTTGATAGTAACATACTCGTCCATTTAAAGGGTGCAGGGCCGCAGACGCAGCTGCGTGTGGGCGCGAGCGAGGCTCTGTGGAGAGGGTGTCCCCGGCTGCTCCTCACATTGCAACCAGTGCTCAGTTTAGTTCTGCCTGCCTCTGTCTTTCTCTTCCTTCCCTTCCCTTCTTTTCTTTCTCTTTCTCTCTGTCTCTCCCTTATACTCCCTCTCTCTCTCTCTCTCTCTCTGTCTCTCCTTCCCTCTATCTGTCTCTCCTTCTCTCTCACTTTCTCTTCACTCACAGGCCAGTGGAAAAGGCCACAGAGGCCACATTAGAGTCGCACTGCTCCGCAGGGGAAAGTGAGAGAGAGATTGAGAGCGAGTGATAGAGGGAGAGAGAAAGAACGAGCTAGGGAAGAGCTAAAGCGCGGGAGCGAAAGAGGGGTTAGAGAGAGTGAGAAAGAGAAAAAGAGAGATAGGGGGAGAATAGGAGAGGAGAGAGAGAGAGAAAGAGAAAGAGAGAGAAAGAGAGAGAGAGGGAGAGGTAGATAGTTGGGAGCTGCTCCACAGGGAAACTGAGAGGAGAGGGAGAGAGAAGGGAGCAGGGGGCTCCTCAGACACACACACACACACACACACACACACACACAGACACACACACAGACACACACATGCACATACACTGACTCTCTCACTCTCTCTCACTCACTCACTCACTCACTCGCTCACGCAAACATGTGCTGGAGCATGCGCGCATGCCCCCACACATACACAAACACTCAAACACTCACACACATGCTCTGACAGTGCCGCGCTCCTGCTCGTGAACTTGGTGCCGTTTGTGGCGAGAGAGAGAGAGCGAGAGAGAGAGCGAGAGAGAGAGTGTGCGAGAGTGAGAGAGCGGGAGTAGCAACAGCAGCAGCAGCAGCAGCCTCGTAGACTTCTAGCGGCAGATTAACAGCGTTCTTCCGAGTCCACATCTCCCTCCCTCTCTTCCTCCTCTCTCTCTCTCTCTCTCAATCTCTTCCTCTATCTCGCTCTCTCCTGTACTCAGTTACTCACGCACTCCCTCATCGCACACACAACAGAGCATAGCGCAAAAAAAAAGTTTCTCTGCTTACCACAAGTCCTTCTCTCTGTCTGTGTGTGTGTGTGTGTGTGTGTGTGTGTGTGTGTGTGTGTGTGTGTGTGTGTGTGTGTGGGCGTCTGTGTATCACCTTCCGCTCCTCTTCAAACACACAGACACACATACACACACACATAAACACACACATAAACTCACACACACAAACACAAATGCACATGCACAATCTTTCTTTTTCCAGAGAGCAGTTAGGTAAATAGTGTGTGTATAGTGTGGGATTAATGAAGATGGATAGGTGCTGATCGTGGAGGCTGGCTCAGTGTCAGGAGATGGTGATTATTTCACAATCTGGCTTTCATACAGCACCAGTGATGTCACCACTGACTTGCTCCTAGATCTTGGCAGCAGAATTACTGGGGAAACCGGTCTGGTGTGTGTGTGTGTGTGTCTGTGTGTGTGTATGTGTGTGTGTGTGTCTGTGTGTGTGTGTGTGTCTTAGGAGCCCCCTTTTCCCTTCTCTCTTCGGGTGCATGTGTGTGTATTGGGCGGGGTTGGTTGAGTTGTGTCTGTGTGTATATTGGACTGGGTGGGGGGTTGTGAGGTTGAGGTGCATAAGGGTGTGTGTGTGTGTGTGTGCGTGTGTGTGTGTGTGTCTTAGGAGCCCCCTTTTCCCTTCTCTCTTCGGGTGCATGTGTGTGTATTGGGCGGGTTTGGTTGAGTTGTGTCTGTGTGTATGTGTGTATATTCGGCTGGGTGGGGGGTTGTGAGATTGAGATGCATGTGTGTGTGTTGGGGTAAACTTTAGTCTGAAGGCAGTAGGATCATAAGGAATGTGTGTGTGCGTAGTAGGGGGCAGAGGTGGGAGATTTGGAGAGATGAAGTGCATGCTGCTGCACAGTCAGCCGGTAAGGAGGCTTACACCAAAGAGCAGACAGGCCATCAGAGGTGAGCAAGGAGACCGCTCCCCTCACTAATCCACCATCTACCCCCCCGCCCACCCCATCCAAGGAGACCCAAGCATCCCAGGCCATCCCAAGAAAGGCAAGGCGGAGCGACCCACCTGCTAAATCATGTGGTTTAGCATCACAAGCCCACAACACATGCATGCATGTGTGTTTGTGTTTGTGTATGTGCGTGTGTGTGTGTCGTTGTGTGTATGTGCATGTGTCATCAACAAGACTGCAAACAGCCGACTAAGCACAAGCCACATTTTCAAGCGAAACATGTTAATGTCACATTTAATCATGTTTCCATCCTGCAGCGCGAATTACACTTGGCATGAGGTTGTGATCTTCAGGGAACCCGAAACACGTTTTATAACCTCGGCAAGAAGTAGGACTTTGTGACAGTATAATTTAAGTATAATTTAATATGGACAAACACGGCAATAAAGGGCATATTACAGCTGATGCATGTCAAGACTTTGTCGGTTGTGTCTAAACCTCCTAGGCTGAATTAATGTGTCTTGGCAGAGGGGTGCATTCCAAAAATCCCCTCTCGTTAAGGGGTGAATCAGGTGCTTACTGCTGATACTGAACACTCCACTACGACCAACATTCCCCTGCGGCGCGTTTGACGCAAGTCGAAGGATTCCAGCCTTCGCACAGACGTCTAATAGGTAACACGAAACCTGTTTTAACAACAAATTTTCATTTTCGTTGGAAAACCAGCTATCAAAAGCTATCTACGTGCAATAACAAACACACAGAAATACAAGAAAAACATCTTCCACTACTCCTGCAAACCTTGTCTGGGTTCAGCTGCCCGTGGAAACACTCAGAAGAAAAAAAATAAGAAGGCATAAGAGCAAGTCACACACAGACACACACACACGCACACACACACACACACACACACACACACACGCATACACACAAACACACACACACACACACACACACACACACACACACACACGCACAGGCGAGGTGGGCAAAGAGAAGACAAAAAACAACACAGTCCAAATATGGCCCCGGCCAAAATCAGACTGCACCACACCAAGTTGTTTGTGCTGTTTGGGAGCACAGAGGCTGCTCTCATGTGTCACTTCTGGGGTGGGGGGAAAAGCAACAAGTGTTTACGCAGGCTTTTGCTGAGTTTCTTTTCTGGCTTTTGCGGCCTTACAACGGCATTGTGTCCAGAAAGGAGGTTATAAAAAACACTCCTCTACGGCGGTTCCCACATCAAAGGGTGGAAAATATGTATTGGCAAAAATAATGACTTACGCAAGCTTTTAAGTTAAAAAGCAGACCCTTTAAAACGCTCGGCAGGCAACACAAACTTTCATGAAATGTGTTATAATACATCGTTTGAAGGCTTTATTTTGAAGGCAAGGACAGATATTACTCTGGGCCCTTCATCATTGTCTTATTTCGAACACTGGGCCCAAAAATATGTCTACTTACAGTAATGGGGTAATCAACACAAGAAACTGCGCCTGGTTTGAGTAATTTTCAGGATGTACGCAAGTGTTCTGAAAAAAAAAAAAAACTGCTTGCTTCTGGCCTATCTCAGAATGTGACAATTATGTTCTAGAGAGCTAAAGCACTGACTCACCAGCTATGAATCTGGCAAAAAAATATAACACAGAAACTGAAATATGGCATTTTGTTTAACCTGTACAAAGTCAGTCAGACCTCTGATTTATTGTGCTGATCATAAAAAAGTCTTTTTTTTCTTTTAAAGATATATCAAAAATTCACCAATTGCCTAAAAAAACACAAGAGATTCAAGCTACTTTCGTCAGGGCTTTCTGTCTAGTGATGCCGCACCTCTGTTCTCTGGAGCAGCTGGAGAGCTAAGTTAAGGTTTGTTAGCTTTTATCTCTACACAACACTTAAACAGTTTCTACAATTTAACCTAATTATAAATATAATAAATAACAGTATGTTCTGGGTGTCATTTGCTATAGTTATCCATTTGTAAATGGCTCTTAAACATTACATTATTTTGAGACTTCATTATACAAACTTTTATTTTTTTATATTGATTAAAATGTTTTATTTGTATGTCATTTGTTTAATCTTTCAATCAGAAAATTATTGATTTATTGACTGAGGGAGTGGAGTTGCGATTAAAGCAGCAGTGGTCTGCAACCCTCTATGAGACAGAATGGCCTAGTGTCGAATCAGGGCCTAATCCAAACTGGAGTCGGGTGCCATCTCATTAACCAGCATGAAATGTGTCACTAGCGAAACGTGTTACGTTAAGCGTGCAAGAGAGCGACAGACTGGGTTATGTGAGTTTCAAGTCTCCCCTTCCAATAAAAACACCGGACAATGTCTCTCTTTCCTTGGAAAGCTGTCTGTCCCGGTGGAGGATGTCCGGTCTCAACCCATCTCTCTCTCCATCTCTCTCTCTCTCTCTCTCTCTCTCTCCCTCTCTCCCTTTCTCTCTCCCTCTGGGTTCACTTCCCTGCTCTATTGCCATTGGCCGAACTGGCCAGAATTCTGGGCTATATTTGGGAGCCCGTTTTTGAGAGATTGTTTCACCGTGCATTTTTCCAGTGCTTCTCAAAGGAACGGCGATGTCCTCTTGTGCTCGTTCCCCTACTGCCGTTACTTTGACTTCTCAGGCCATTGGAAGTGAGAAAACAGCAAAAATTAGTTCAGATTACATACGTGCCTTGGCACAGCACAACAGGTTGAAGCCAACTGATGAATAATAAAACAGTTGCGCTTATCTGGTGATTAAAAACATACCGCTGTCCTCCATCACATTTTCCAAAACAAGCTGCGGAGCCAAAAACATTGTGATACAAAGGCTGAATCTGCCATGTCATTCAATTGGCTCTCTTTCTCTCTCTCTCTCTCTCTCTGTCACTCTTTTCCCCTAAAAAAAAACCTGGCTGTGCTTCAGCAGATCACAATCAATTTAATGGAGTCTGCAATTGGGCGGCATCATTTTCTGCTCTGCTTGACATTCAAACATGACAAACATTTCCACAACAAACGCCGAGCTGCCCACCCACCCCAAGTCAACTGAATCAAAACAGGTTGCCGCCTGTTTGTATGCAAATAGAAGCACACGAGCGAACGAGTGAGTGGACGAGTGAGCGGGCGGGCGGGGGGGCAGGCAGGCAGGCGGGCAAGCGTGGGTCTGCTGTGGCAATGGGTGAAACGCTAAACACCGCAGTCTGTGGTACACACGCTTAATTAGCACATTAATGCTAACATGCCGCTAATTATCCTGTCTACATTCTATTAGGACGGAACGGTGGCACGTCCTCGAAAGGGACGTGAGTCACTGGTGCCACGGGGGCTGAGCAAAGCATCAATAATACATCGCTCTCTCTCTACCCCAGGGGTCAAACCACTCCGCAGAACTCATGTAATGCAAAAAGGCATAAAACTATTTAAGGGAACCATGAAATCACTGAAGAGAGTGGGGAAGAAAGAAATTGTATTTTGAAAATAAAAGCCGATTTGTGGGCTAAACACGCCAAAGGCCATTTTTTTAATTGAAAACAAAAGAAAAGATTAAAGGTTACTTTTCCTTGTGGTGCGTCATGCCTCACAAAACGAGTCCATGCTTTTATGAGAATTTCTGCAAAGTGCATAATTCAAGCCTGATAACACACCATAAGGTTTAATAGGGGGACTGGCTGGAAGTAACCAGCATCTAAAATGATTAATTCATGGCATAGTAAATGCAAGGCTTAAAAAACAAGTGGAAAATCACAATATTCACTTTTTAATGTGTATTTCATAAAATACACATATCTCAGAATGTCTGCGGAGCATCAATGTGAAGGTAAAACGCGTCGTAAAAATTTGTCCTCAAGAGGTGCTCTTGTCTGCGAGGGCCCCTGCCTGGGTTGCTCGGGGAAAAAAACAAGCCCGTGCAAAAGAGCGCCCTTCTGTGGTCTGCTTTTTGCGCGTATAAATCAGCTTTTTGTTACCCCTGTAATGGGCTCCAGTCCCGGGGCAGGATGGGGTGGACGGGGGCCGCTTCAGCGGTCAGCCGAGGTTGGGCGTGTGACATTTAGACGCCTGCTGAAGTATCCGCGGGTCTGCACTGCCTCTGGCTGACAGGAGGGGCAGGAAACGCTTCAGTGCGCTGCATTTAGCCTCACATTTTCAAAATGATGTCATGGAAAGAGGGGAAAAAGGGGGAACTTTATCCTCTCTCTCTTTCACGCTCTTTTTCTCTCTCTTTCTCTTGCTCTCTAGCCATTGGTGTTTGATAGTGGAGCGGTACTCGTCACGGGCATACTTTTAGTGGGGCCTACACTTCCCCGCAAAGCCAAAAGGCAGTAACTGCACAATTTGTCAAATTGAGTTTAGACTGGAAATTGACTTTATAACACCTCTTTTGTCTTGTGATTAAATATCTTGCTTCTTCCTATTAAGAAAGTACACAAAAGCATCACCACTATTATATCTACAACATGTTTGACTGGGCAGTATGACAACTTTAAGGGCATTTTTCTCAGTTTCTATGTTTACACAGTTACTGCATTTGGGCAGTACAGTGGTCGTGTACATGAAACAACGCTTTGGACAGTTCAGTCTAAGGGTGGCTCTAAGGGTGGTTTCATGTTCCCTTTCTGTCGCCATTGTTCACTTATTTTCACACTAAGGCCTCTTAAATAAAGCTATTATCTTCCACCTTGGACAGTGCAGATTCACTTCTTTGCCTTCCTCTGTTTTATCCTTGAGTCTGGTAAAGGCCTGTATCGTCACACCTGCTGCTATAGCAACCCTTGCAAAAGAAACAATTGGGTCCTTTCGCAAGATTAATGAAGGAAGAGAGAGTGTTAACAGTCAACTAATTCCAGCTGGTGTGCATAGAACTAGAACATCAATGCACACACACACACACACACACTTGTACATGCAAACCCACAGTGACCCAGCTACAAAAACACACACACACACACACACACACACACACACACACACACACACACACACACACACACACACTTGTACATGCAAACCCACAGTGACCCAGCTACAAACACACACACACACACACACACACACACACACTTGTACTGTACATGCAAACCCACAGTGACCCACCTACAAACACACACACACACACACACACACACATGCACACATGTGCATACACACCTGAACACACACACACACGTACACGCACACACACACACACAAACACACGCACATACATTAATTCTGTATGCATACACTGAGAAACAGAAAATGTTCTAGGACAGCCACTTCTGTATTCAGTGTAAATATGACATGTGGTGTGTGCGTCTGCTGGTGTGTGTGCGGCACATAACATTTGATGTCTTCTTTTTTTTTTTTTAAAAAGGCTACATTTGGTCATTTTCCAAAGCCATTTAAGCGTCAACATACAATCAGTTTGAGTGTGGGGAATTGGTAATTGCATTGCAACACTTTCATTTTCTGGTAAAATTGTTTGTCGGAGAACATTGGCTCAGGGCCCCTGAGGTGGATCAGGAGCAAGCGCAGCCACCTCTGTTTTGTCAGCCCACGTCAGGAGATCGTAAACACAAACTAATAGAAATGGAAATGACACCCTACGAGAGACAAAAATCCAATTTCACACAAACAGGGCCAAAGCAGTCATTTTTAATGTCACCTCTGGGATGAAGATGACTACAATGGAGTGCAAGTAAAACATGGTCTGTGTGTCCCAGCAACCCCCCCCACCCCCCATCCCCCTTCTCGTAAAACACACACACACGCACACACACGTACACACACATACACACGTACACAAACATACCTGTTTTGGGTTCAAGTGTAATTCGCGCACAGGACGCAGGTTTAGGGTTTATGAATCTTACGGAGATCCATAGGGGCTGCCCTTCGCAGTAACATTACTTTTGTGCTGAAGGTCCGTCATAAACTGGGCAGGTACGATTGCTAGAGCAAATGTATCTCTGTGTGCACAAAGAAATTCACAGAAATCACAGAGGACTAAACCTAAGCGGGGGTAAAGGGCGGGCAGGCGGGGGTGGGGTGGTGTGGTGGGGATTTACGAAACTATGCTCTGAAGCTCTGATTCTGAGAACCGTTCTATTGAAGGCAATATCCGCTGTTGGTTCAAAGTGGACTTTTCCGGATATCCACAGATATATTGTGTACCTTCGGCGCTGCCTTGCGCAAGACGGTGCATTACAATTGAAGAATCCTCTCATAAAAGAGCATGTGTGGATTTGGACAGGAATCTGGTAAATGCGTGCCATTTCCAAATACCAGGTCCAGTGCAGTTTTACGACTATGGCCTATTCATTAACACCCACTAGTCATTATGGAGCTTGAAACAAATACAAATGTTACGAGGAACACAGAGTAAGGGAGGGAGAGAGAGAGAGAGAGAGAGAGAGAGAGAGAGAGAGAGAGAGAGAGAGAGAGAGAGAGAGAGAGAGAGCGAGAGAGAGAGAGAGTGAGTGGAAGAGAAAAAACACAGTTGCCAGGAGACACCACTAAGGCATATCTGGTCTCCTGGGAAATAATATCCAGGGGAGTTTGGCTGTAGCCCAGCAATAATAAGTGGACGGCTATATGCACAAAAAAGAAAACCTCTGTATCATGGTTCAGCTGCATACTCCACATCAGTTACAGGCGCTCGTGCCATACCTCACCCCTGTACAGTACACCCGCACCTCTTTAGACCAGTGTAACCCACACAGGCGTCCACACTCTCACATTCTCCCCTAATGCTTAAACATCACTGGAGCTGAAGTAGAGACAAGGAATGTCCATCAGCTATGATGTGGATCAGGAAATGCAGCGAAAGAAAGAAGCATGTGGCTGACAAGCTGTCTCATGTAGCGAGGGGTGCAAGCCTCGGAGCAGACAAGCTGTCTACGTCGGTGCAGGAGAGCGTGTGCTGTGTGTGTGTGTGTGTGTGTGTGTGTGTGTGTGTGTGTGTGCATGCTTTTGTTCGGATGAACCTGTACTGAGGACTTCGATGTGTAGCAGTGTCAGGGTTAACATACTGCAGGAGGTTATAAATAGGGGAGGATCTGTGTTCTCAAATAAAAGTATGTCGACTATATCCTTCCTGTCATGTATCAGACGGTAAACTGAGGAAAGAAAAGCCAGAAATGAAGCGTGACAGAATAATGGGAAAGAACTGTAAAATGTAAAAATGTAAAAACAAAACACAACAGTGTATTGAGTGTGAGAAGTGAATATATTCATTTCCTGCATAATAAAGCAATCCCCTCACACTACCTTTGTTTCCAGAGGGGGGAACTGAAGAAGACAAATACAGAGAGACAACTTATTTGCATTTGCGTGCGCAGTCAGCCAAGCGAAGCACTTGGGCTTTTTAAAAATGAAAGCTGTGGCAGAGCAGGCTCCACACGTTACACACAGAAGACATAAATGTTGCATGGAATCCACCCCAACAGCGCTGTGTTAAACACGTGTGGTGTGGCTTCACAAGTCAAGGCCGGCTTTTGTTCTCCTCCATCTAGAGCAAAGCAAAGCGCGCTACTGTGCTATTCTCTCACAATGTGCGTGTGTGTGTGTGTGTATGTACATGTGATAGTGTGTAGGTGTGTGAGTGTGTGAGTGTGTGAGAGAGAGAGAGAGAGAGAGAGAGAGAGAGAGAGAGAGAGAGAGAGAGAGAGAGACAGAGTGGTTGTGTGTTTGTGTGAGAGAGAGAGAGAGAGACAGAGAAAGAGAGAGAGAGAGTATGTGTATGTGTGTGTGTGTGTGTGTGTGTGTGTGTGTGTGTGTGTGTGTGTGTGTGTGTGTGTTTGTGTGTGTGTGTATGTGGATGTGTGTGTGCATGTGTGTGTGTGTGAGAGTAAAGATTCACTGAGCTTAAAGGGGTTTGAGGGTGCAGAGGGAAAGGCTCTGTGAATGCAGGCTGAGAGGCGCTGTTGAATGGGGGCCTCTAGTGGAAACAGAACTTACCTTCTTGTGGTCCCAATCCAGATTCAAACAGCAATGTAAAACCGCCCTTGCTAAGTTACACCAAAACACCCATAACTATTTACAGCAGTGTTTATTGGAGGCTTGCTGTGTGTGTTACTGTAATACTGTATCATTGTGTATACATTACACTAAAAACATTATAAGCAGAAGCCTTTAACAGCATTTCCTTGTAAAAAGAAGAGTTACATAATTACATGGCTCTGTCTTTCACAGCATTTACTTGTAAAAAGAAGACTTACATGATCACAACTCTGCCATCCCACTATTGGTGCCATTTTCGATGCAAGAAAGTGTTTTTCCAAAGCCCAAATCCCCTCTGAAGCATGTCTGTTCACACCAGCAGATGAAAGCTCACTCAGTGTCACCGACAAGCGCACTTCAAAAAGGCCACTTAGTGTGTGCGGAAGAGGTGTCATAATTCTCTGCTATTAATCACATTAACCTGCGGTAAACCTCCATAATGGCAAAACAGACTGCCACATGAATCATCAAGCAAGTATTAGCACCTGTCCCCTTCCTTGCTCTCTCTCTCTCTCTCTCTCACTCTCTCTCCTTCCCCCTCTCCCTTCCTCCTTCCTTTTCTCTTTTTCTCTCTCTCTCTCCCCATTACACTCTTACCTTTCCCCTCTCCCTTACTCCCACCTTTTCATTCTCTCTCTCTCTTTCTCTCTCTTTTTCTCGTCCTCTCCAATGAAAGAGAAAGAGGAGCAGCCTCATTTGAGCCAGATGTGGGCTGAACCTGTCCCAGAGTCTATCGTGAGGCGAGGCGAGGCCGTAAACAATAATGCGGTGTGCCACTTTAGCGTTGCACAAGGCACTCCAGGCCCTATCTGCGTAGCTGCGGCCGCGTGACTGGCAGTGACGAGCCACCGCCGCTTTGACGCTCCGCTCAGGCAGCATTGTTGCAGAGCACCTCTTAACATTGTGTTACATAAATGGCGGCTTCCCACATCAGGACAAAGGGAGAAGCAAGAGTGTGATGGAGAGAGAGAGAACGAGAGAGAGAGACACACACATACGGAGAGAGAGAGACTGAGAGAGAGAATAACAGTGTTTCTCAGCAAGAATGAGTGACACAGAGAAAGTAAGAGAGAGAAAGTAAGAGAGAAAGTGAGAGAGTGAAATAGAGAGAAAGAGAGAAAAAGAAAGACTGTGTGTGTGTGTAAGTGAGAGACCAAGAAAGAGAGAGAGAGAGAGAGAGAGAGAGAGAGAGAGAGAGAGAGAGAGAGACACACACACAGAGAAAGCAGCTAGGGCAGTTTGCGGAGGCGATGGTAGGGGTACTTCATGGCACCATGGAGCTTCCTGTACGAGATAGCTGCTAAAGAGCCACTGCAGGAGACTAAGCATAGGAGGAACCAGACACACACACACACACACACACACACACACACACACACACACACACACACACACACACACACACACACACACACACACACACCACTGCAGCAAAAGTACAAGTGCAGAAAAAACAGTGGGAGGAAGACAAAGTATGCATTTAGATTCACACAGCATGAGTGTACATACACACACACACACAAACATACACACACACACAAATACACTACCAATGTGAAACCATCAGGCCACATGTATGTTCTTACACCTACATTCTCTTTCATGTCTGTGACTATCTTTAAACCATGATAGCAAAGCAAAGCTCATCAGTGCATTTTATCCTAAGATTTTCTCCATTAAGAAAAAAAAAAGCTGTAATGAAACATCACATTTATTGACGTTGGGATGTGGAAATCGATACCGCTGTGAGACCGGAGTGGTTTAATGAAAAGCTTCCGGGCAGATTAGCCGTGAATCCGAGATCAAACTCCTACCCTGACTGGGCCCTGTGGGTCAGCGGCGCTGACGCAGTCTGAGTCTCCCTTTGTCTCTCATTTGTGTTTTGGTCTCTAAATAATGCAGGAGCACCTTTCTCGCTTTCCCTGCAAACATTTGTGGCAAATTAGGGCACGGCTGACAGAGCAGAAAAGAGATGGCGTAGTCATAGCAAAAGGGGAGAGCTTACCTTTGAGAGGTGCTTTTGTACTTCTGCCTGCAAAAACAAAATTGCCACGTGTTAGAGAGAGTGGGGAGAAAAATATACACAAGTCAAGGACACAACATGCTTCACATAAGAGGCGGTGTCTGCTGAGGGGTGCTATTATGGCTGTGTTATCCACAAGCAGAGGTGACTGACATGTGCTTTTTACAATTCCAGTCTAGTATACTTACAGACAACATACTTAAAGAAAACACAGCAGATCAGCACACATATACATTGGGCAAAAGCATGAATGAAACCAAAAATTGTCCAAAAACAGAAACACTTTCCACATTTGTCATACAGTATCTATACACTTTCTCTGACTAATGTATGTTTTTTTTGTTTTTTGATGTAGCTGAAATGAGTTACCTTTTCAGATACCACTTTTACAGATCTTTTTTTTTTTAGTGTAACTACAAATAACAACATGTAATATAATGTACTTACACTGTATACCTAACAATAACCCTAAGTGTAAGTACATAATGTTATATTGTTACACATTTTGTTACACTGTACCTAAATGATGTCACAGGTACAGTAAAATAAAGCGTGACCCCCTTTCATTTGATGGTACTAAGATGCAGTGTTGGCACTGCTTTTTTTGCTTTCTGCTTCTTTCTCTCCAACACACAGATTTAAAATGAAAATGAAACGCCCACCTTCTGCTCTCATTAGAGGGCAGCTTGCATCCGTGCTGGCATGAACTGTGTAGGAGTGCCAGCCATTTTTCACACCCACAGAAAAAGGGTGTTGATGTCCAAACATGCACTAAAAGGCCTCACTTATGGACTACATTATGGGAATGACTACAGAGCCCATAATCTGAAGTGTCCATAAGGGCTCTTCTGCTGTGTGTAGGAGGAGGAGGAAGAGGAGGAGGACTTTCTGGATCACTGCGATCACTCCTGCCTCTTCTTCGTCTGTTTGCCCTGGTTGGGGTTACGACACAGGCCCAGCACCATGGTGTGACTCCGCAGGTGTGAAAAACCCACTGAGTGCACGGCGCAGCCATCAGATAGCGCAAGAGTTCGCACATCCATAGAGATCATTTCAGAGCGGAGGATTAATCATCGCTCGCTGCTCGACACTCAAACTGAAGGGCTGAAGGGCTACAGACTGTTACACAGAGGCGAAAAAACTCCACATGCAAATGTATTTCAGAGTTGCTCAACCAGGTGAACTTTTGTTTCCGTGCAGTGGGGTTAGTTATTCAGGATGTTTAAGGAGGCATTACCTGTGCATTTTTTTATTCAAGTGATCTTCCGTCAGTAACACTGCTTACTCCTTTGTAAAATCAGTAACCTTAAAATTTTAGGGCGACACAGAAAAACAGAAAAACTAGCCAAGGAACGTTCCTCTTGTTAATTACACCATATAAGGTGTACAGTACAGCAAGGTACAGTAGTTTCTAGGTTCTCGCTAAATCTGTCTAAATGCTTTGAGAACCCTTCTCATCTCATAGTTTACAAGTGAAGACTGCTCTTGGTGACATCAATGAACTACAGTCTTAAGACTCTGGGGGGGTGCAACTGCAAGTATTAACTCCTAACTCACGTTTCCTTCCACTGGCCAGTGCATCATAAATAACAGCTTAGAGGACACTGAGACACTGAGTATCACTAAGTAAAAGGAGGTTAGGGTTACAATTTACGCAAGGGTACATGGACACACATGGTGCCACTGCATTCTTACCAAAGGATTAATTCATTAGTAATGCTGTGCTTAAAGATACAATGTTACATTATTCAGTGGTCTTGTTTTCTAATGACGCACTTTTAAAGGAAAATGTTTCGGTTCTGGTCACAATAGATGGACATGTAATGATAGCCTGTGTAACTACCTGGGTTCTTTGAGAACCTTATGTGTCTTGGCAGGGGCTATTGCTGCAACGTGCTGGACCAGTACCTGAGTGACTGTTGTTCTGACTGCATTGACAGTTGCTACGTTGGAACATTCACACTCAATCAAGTTGAAGTTTTTGAAACACCTAATGGTAAAAATAATAACAAAACATTTTTTTGTGAATGAATGGTGCTCCTTTTTAGTCTTATACAGCTATTGAAAAAGCCATCAATGTCTATTCACCAATACGAGTTCAGTTGTACAACATTGGGGTTAGTAGATATAACCGCAAAGCCAACTAATAGCCGAATAGCCGAGAATAGACGCCTGGACCAGCAACACATTTGGACAATAAACGCCGGTCTCAAATAAAGGCCGGTTCCAATTTTGTCCTTGTTGTTGGATTTACATTACATTACATTTAGCGGACACTCTTATTCAGAGCGACTTACTGTTATTTAGGTTCAGGGTTTCAGTTCTAGTCCCTGGAGCAATGTGGGGTTAGATGCCTCGCTCAAGGGCACTTCAGCCATACAGCCTGGTTGTTTAATCCCCCACCCCCATTCTTCCTACTGGAACAGGATTTGAACCTGCAACCCTCTGACCACTAGGGCCACCACTTATTCCAACTCCCCCACCCTGGGCTTTAACCCAAAAGCCATGTTCTATGCTTGCACGCACAGAAAACTTCTATGGTTTACTAGGCTTAGTGTGCATGTTTCCATTGATACAAGTACACATGCTAAATTGATAAATGACAATGAAAAAATAGTACATTTTTTAAGTTTTGGCTCACAGAATACTGTGAGCCATTATTGACAGCATCATTCAAATCACCCCGCTGATTCGTTTTGAAAAAGGTGCATGAAAAAAAGTTCTTGTCAGGCCTATAGGCTGTTTTATTATGTGACAAATCAGTAAGGTTCACAAAGTTTCTTTTCTAAGTGTGTAGTTTTTCCTCGAACAAGTTTCAAATCCATCATGGCATCAAACAGAAAAAAAAAACATATGGTTTAAAATTTAAGCTTTCCGTTGTGCAGAACACTAATATGCCTTTCTTTTTTTCTGTTCTGTCTATTTGGATTATGAGTAGGCAGGAGCATTGTAGTGGGGTAAAAAGTGGGACTGTGTTACCAGGGCCCCAAGAATTAGAGGGCTAGCCACTAGGAGTCTGGAATTTCATTTTCCTTTAAATATAAATATTATTTAAAGATCACAGTAAATGTTGCTAACTAATGTAAGTTTAATGTTTTGGGTAAAAAAAGCAGTTGTTTGATGGGTTGAACTTTGTGTCCTAGCCGACAATATTTGAGGAGGACAGGCACCCTTACCCCTTGCAGGAAGTGGTTTGGTCCGCCTTCACCGGGCTTTTTAACTAGGCGCATTTAACTAAGCATTTATGTTCTTTCTGCTGAAGCGGCAGTCCTCATTAAGCTATCTGTGCTGTGGAAGATGACAGCCCAAGAAATTCGGGTTTTGGAATAGAAAAGAGAGGGAGGAAAGGGAGAAAAAGAAACCAGGGAAAGCAACTGCTGACAGATTTTTTTCCCAAAAAAGATGAGCCCAAATATGAAAGTAATTGCCTCAGTGAACTCCTGTGTGGTTATAAACGGCTTCAATACCTCCGCGATTGTCAGTGCTAGAAATGGCCTAACACAAAATTAGAAATAAAATGATGCCTCATCTGTAATCTAACCCTCTGGGGGCTGATGGCTCTCTGATGCAATCTGTTAGCCTCAACATTTTTACATTTTTCAGTTAACTACAAGCATTTATCCAAAAGTGACACATATGGTTATATTCTGGAAGACTTTAGCAATACCAATTTGAAAGTAAAGTGAATGTAAAGAAATTCGTTTTTTTTTCTGTAAAATTCTGTAAACACAACCTTACAAACTTAAAAAAGTCCCTTTCTCAGTGCAGAGACTCCAGACCGTCTGTACAAAATGAAATGAAGTACGAGATGCTGTTTTAACAGGCTACTACAGAAGAGCCTTTTTGTTTGCATAACCTACCACACCATTGCGATAGTATACTAATTTGAAAATTAAATTCATATTTAATATTGAGGCATAACAATTAGGCCAATGGCTTAACTTAGCAACAGGTTCATGTCACAGGTTCATAAGAATATTGTCAAATTAGTAGCAAAGCTAACTTGTGAAATGTACTATGGCACTTAGTTCCAGAAATTGTCACACATGGTGATGCCGCAACAGACCCCTCATCCTCTGATACTGTGGACTTGAGACAAGTTGAGCTTACAGTTTAAAATGAAAGCATAACATTTTAGCTATTGAAACTCTAATGGGTCAAGGGGCCCATGAGGGGCCCTGGGATCTGCTTGTAAATACAGCCCAGAATTTGGTGCTATGTCCCTGTGGGTAGGCGTAGCCTACGATATTCACGTGTGCACAAGGTTGTCGTGAATGATAAAACCTAAGTTGCTAGTCTACCGGGCCTAATTCATTTTTAATAACCAGCTTTTAAGTTTTGTCTTTCTCATGTAGACGCCTGTGCCGAGTAAACGCCAGGTCTGTGGAGTCATTTGGGAATATAAACGCCCGGGCTATTATCTGCAGCTTTATGGTAACATCTACCACAAAAGTAGCATGGAAAACCAGCCTCTCATACTTCATTTCATATTGTACAGAGGGTCTGGTACATTTGAATTGTAGTGTGCACAGTAGGTAGGCTAATTGCATATGTGACAACCAGACGTTAGCGATTGGGTAAAGGCAGAGAAACTTGTTTTAAACTTCAGCAGAGTCCACACTTTGTCAATGCAGTGACTCCAGACATTCTGTACAAAATGAAATGAAGTACGAGATGCTGTTTTACCAGGCTACTACAGAAGGGCCTTGTCTCATTGCTCCATGAATGTAGAGATACATGTCATGTATAACAAATTTAACACAAGAAAAATTAAACTAAAGGAAGAGGGCATGCACATCCGTAATGTAAATAGGTGCTGAGCCAAAAAAAAAAAAAAACAGAAGGAATACAAGCCATAAAGGAGAGGTCCGCACACTTCTGATTTTTTACTTTTATTCATGTTCCTCACCCTCCTTGGAAGCTTGGAAGCTTAAAACACTAAAATATTAAGAAGAGCGCTGAGAAGATCTACTGTGGGAACACAGTGTGTGTGCCTAAAGGCGCTTTCACACTGCCAGAATTACCGGTAATTTCAGCCGAAATTAGTGGGTCGTCTGTTGCGTTCACACTGCCGACACAGGGTGGCGTGTCCAAACGACACGCCAATTCGACCCACCTCGGACCCTACACTTTTTTGCGACCCGGGGCGTGCGTGAACACGAGCCGAGGAGAGACGAGGCGCGGGGTGTGGTGTGGTGACGTTTCACAACTGCCACCACCCACCGTCGGGACATTTAAAACAGGGGAAACAGCTGAGCAGGGGTGTGTTTCCCAAAAGCGTCGTTGCTAACTTCCTTAGCAACTTCGTAGGTTTGAACGATGGTCTTACCATACTGCTGTTTCCCAACACCATCGTCCAGACTTAGCAACCAACGATGTTTACAACTACAGTAGTCCGATGGATCGTTCAACGATGCAAGTGTTTCCCAACAACAAAGTCTGGACGAACCATCGGAAGTTCCATCGTGAAGCTGTGCAGTTGGAACGATTAGCATGGACCTGTCGTGAGACCGTCGTGTTTGT
>CM050213.1:15975000-16087500 GCA_027475355.1 Coilia nasus | reverse complement strand
GGCAGCCCTGACGTCAGAGCTAGCACGGAGCAGTCATCACTGGCCAGGTTATTGTTACTGCACAAAGACAGTGTTTGATTTCTCTTCTGTCCCCATCCCCTCCCCCCCACCATCCCTCTTAATTCAGTTGGGGCTTAGGTGCCTCCCCTCTCCCACTACGTATCCTGTGCCTGAGGGAAAGTGACTAGGACTGTACCCTACTGAACATATTACGCCTAATATACTTGATGCTGATGAATATTCACACTGAAAAAGTAGCCTGGGATCCCTCACAAAGAATGAGTTATTGGGTCTTTTTTGAGAGGTGGCTTGACTTTCCTGCTCATCTTAACACTAACATGTCAAACCCACTTGTATATTGGCTGTCTGCCTTCATTATGGACAATAATAGTTAACACTTTATCACTAAAGTGTTGTAAAAGATGAGCTTCCTTCCTGAATGGCTAAGCCTCATTTACAATGAGTATTTTAGTGTGGATAGTAGCCTTCTACCATGACATGCTACCCCATTCATGTTCATATCCAGAGGAACACAGAAAGAATACACTGAGACTATTCCACTCAAAAAAGCTTTTCAGGTTCTATGATATCAGATATAGTCTGTTTCCTACTTAATCAGTACATTTGTAATCTTCCGGGTAACTGCGGAGAACGTCTTTGACATCTAGCTCTAATGGCTTAATGCACATTGTGAAGAGACAAATGGAATGACACTCTTAAACTCCAAGACACATCAATATTCAGCCCTTCTTTCTAGTGTGGGGGACTGCGTTGGCTGTCTCCATGGCGACCCGCTCTGAGATGGCAGAGAGCTAAAAAAACAAACACTTTGACTATTGTATTCTCTGGGTGCTTGTAGCTGTTAACTGTATGAAGACAGAGAACAGTAAAAGCCATGCTAGCGAGGGGAGGGCCAAGAGGTATGATCTGATTGTCTACAAGCACTGCTACACTGATCGAACCACCTTGGGGTAAGAAGACCATACAGCTCTCAACATCCACTTGTTCAACTCTCAACAGCTCAGCGTCAGACTAACGCCGGTTTTAACTTCAACGTTACATGTTACACCACTTTGAAAAATTCCAAAGACCACAAACAAATAAATGTATATGGAAAGAGGCTGTGTTAAATCCTCTATTGGCCACGTGACAGGAGGCACGGATAAACCTGGATGTAACACCAGCCCTTTTGAGCTCCGCTCTGCAGTATGATTAGGAGCTGGGCTGATCAATTGCGTATGTGACAAAGGACAGAGAAAAGCCTCTCCTCATCGTCATTAGTTATTGATTATGCCCCAAATGGGAACACTCTCTCACAATGGCTTCCAGTTCACCCCACTTACACTATTGACAAGCAGCCGCTGACAATAAAAAGGGAACGAGAAGCTGAAAGATTGGCAGAAAATGGTCCTTGAGTCAGTTTAGAGCGCCCCCACAGTCATGTGGATGATGAGCCTAAGGCCAGCTCAACATGGAGAGGAGGGGAGGTGAGGAGGACAGGGCAACCACTGTAATGTTTCCACAGGAATTCAAGTGAACCAAAGCGGATTTAAAAAACATGACGATAGCTAATGGCAGAGCTGCCATGCATGAAGTCATCTCCTGTGGGACAGCAGGACACACGCATGTGCACATCCACACAGGGCTTTACACACACACACACACACACACACACACACACACACACACACCAAAAATACACACATTTCCTCTGAATGTAGATATTCTACAAGTGTGGATACAGAGAGAGAGGGGAAGGGAGAGAGTGAGAGAGACAGAGACACAGAGAGAGAAACACACACACATGCAAACCCCCACTCCGCTGTACACAGATACACAGATACATGCACACACACATAGGCACTGCACATGCTACATAATGTCGGATTTTGCATGGGTAATTTGGAATGCTCACTTGCATCCTGTCAATTTGACCTATATTATCCATTTGCATGCTCTTGTTGCTGTAGTAGTGGGAGTAGTAATGGCAGTGTTTAGTAGTGCTGTATGTGTGTGTGTGTGTTTGCGCATGTGTGTTGCGAGTGTGTTTTTATGTGTGTTTGTGCATGTGTATGTGTGTGTGCACATTAGCAAAAATGCAAGATGGCCTACCACAGAGTCAACACAAACGTTTGGTGAGCTAATTTGGCTTGTGCTGGGTGTAATTAGTGTTCCTGTAATCTAATTCTCCCAGCTACACAGCAGCATGACTTCATCCAGTAGAAAAAAAAGAACATTACATAGTCTCTCTCTCTCTCTCTCTCTCTACCTCTCTCTCTCTCTACCTCTCTCTCTCTACCTCTCTCTCTCTCTCTACCTCTCTCTCTCTCTCTACCTCTTTCTACCTCTCTCTCTCTCTACCTCTCTCTCTCTCTACCTCTCTCTCTCTCTACCTCTCTCTCTCTCTCTCTCTCTACCTCTCTCTCACCCCTTTCATGCTTGCCACCTTTTTCATCCACACGGTTTTATGGTTACATTTATACATGTCTTATGTAATTGGCATTAATAGAGATGACTATCTACCCTTTGATAATACACAATAAAGGCCAAAGTAGTAGAATAAATGTCAGTTGAAAAACACAAAATGCATCACAACGGTAGAGACACGGAAAATCATTCCTTACTTTTTTTACTTTTCTTTTTAATCTTCCGAAATTACGCTGACAAAAGGGCAAAAGAGCACCTTCTTCCTCTGTCCACATAAAGGAAATCGTGAAATATTATTGAAATGTTTGAAAATGTATTTTTGCAATTTGAGTGAAATGGAGAGAAATGGAGACTGAGGTATTCAGTTCACACGTTTGTCAGGGCTCCAAGTTTTGCAGCGATTCAAGCCTGGCGCTTTAATGAGCGCGGCAGGCAGTGCGACTTGTGAGAGCGCTCTGAAATGGAAGGAGAACAGGACTCCTGCACGGCATCATGGGAGCCCAACAGAAACCTGGCGGATCACCGCTTAGTGTTATGTACATAGGACACACCGTCTCCGGTCATGTTTACTCCACCGGAGTTTCCTCAAAGGTGTTGTACATAAATAAACAAATACATAGCCTACATGTACACATACACACACATACAAACCTACACACACAAATACACATAAATATACATACATACAAGTCTACATATGCACAGTACATATATACATACATACATACATACATTGATTATATACATACATATATACATACATACATACATACATACATACATACATACATACAATACAAACATATATACAAACATACATAAATATACACAACTGTATGTTGTATGTTATATAGCCCTACGGTTTGCAAGAATCTCCTACAGCTGGACGAAGGGTGACGGGGACAAATGACATTAGCAGATCTGCTGTCTGCTTGGGCCAGGCCTGAACATGTCTTCATCAACAAGACAAACTAACCAAGGACTTCCTGCCAGAGGTGAGAATGACTGTGAACTGAGGGAGAGATGTTCCAGACCCCTCAGTAAGGAGAACTACATTATGAAGTCTACACATCCATTACTCACACAACAGACTGGCCAAGAACGACTTGCACATATAGTGTGGAGATGCTTTTAAGCAGAGACCATTTTCAAATACATCCTCAAGATGCAGAACAACCCCGACTGAGTGTTTAGCAGGAAGACAGCTAGCCTGCTGTGGAGACTTCAAAGCTGTCTAATTAGCTGCTCAGAGCTTGCTGATCCTGTGGTGCTTCAGCTTACGATAACAAGGACAGTCTTTTGCTTTTTACATTTGTGAGATATTATGGTCCTATCGTTCTGAAGTCGCCGGTGTATCATTATTCTTTAGCGTTGCTCTTCGATTATCATAATTTCTGTGCAGACACTGTTTGTTTCAGCGGTAGAATCAGAAGGCACTTTTAACGTTGCTATGGCTACTGTACCTGTCAAGTTCCACTGTGAAAATTTCTAGAAGTGCATGGCACATGGTCATTTGGTGAGTTCTATGTGTGTTCAATTCAACACCACCATGTTTCCAAGTGACTGCAAATATATTCTTATCCTTCCACAACAAATCTGACTAGAAAAATATGGCATATGTTTTAGGACACAGGTGAAAAACAACTCCTTACTTAAGTTGAATCATCAACAGAAATACAAGATTTTAATTAATGTGTGTGATTATTTAGAAGTTGATATTTTTATATGCACTTATAAACAATCTGTTGCTGCTTACAATAGTTACGGAAGTGCAAATTTCCTGTGCTTGCCAGCCATAATTTATCTTGACACTCAGGGTATTTGAATGGGCTTCTTAAGTATTGTGTGGTGAGAAAACTGCATTATGCTTTGATGAGTAAAACCTGTGGTGCCTTGACAGGTTTTAAAACAGCAGGAGGAGCGGTCTTATAAAACACACATCACAATTATCAACCACACACATACACACACACTCACTCACCCACACACACACACACACACACATACACATACATATAATCAGACACACACACACACACACACACACACACACACACACACACACACACACACACACACACACACACTTAAGAAACAAGGTCTCTGTGTTGACCAGCGTCATTATTATTACCAGCAGTAGCATGACTCAGAGACTGCTCTCCTGTTTAAGGCGAACAGCCTGGCGTTCTGGACGCCTGACGACTGGCAGTTGGTCTGCTCACCTGATCCTGGGGTCCTTGGGCACGCTGACGCACCTCCCCGCCTGGCTCCGGGCGTGGCCGCCCACCGCGCTGCACCTGCTCCTCAGAGGCGGCCTGGGGTTGTGGGGCGCGGAGGAGATGGAGTGCAGGGAGTCTCCTGCTGGGGAGCAGAGAAGCAGAGCGCATCATTCACCACTTGTGCTGGGGGAGTCGGAGCCCAAGCTGTGCCAAGCCGTTATTCAAACAAAATAGCGTATTTGTACGAGTCCCCCTCCATCATACCCCCCAACCCCAAACCCAAATCCAACCCATAAGCAGCACTGTCATAAATACTCTAACAAACACAAATTGATGCCCCTTGAAACCATGCAACGCTTGTTCACAGATTAGTCTTTCATTTCGAAACAGAATCCCTTAATTTTACCCTCTGCTTGCAGTTAGCTATGAAACTCATACACAGAATCTACAAAATATCCCTTTAGTATTCCTACTCAGTGTTCCTGAGGACAAAGTCATTTATATCTGAACACATGCATAGAATATTGACATAAAATGACGAGCCTACAATGAAATAAAGCTTTTTTGTCATATTCAGTAAATACTCCTCTGCATGATCATTCAGTGCTTGCACTCAAAAATACGCAGGTGCTCACACAAAACGAGGCTTTGTAGATAAGAAACAAACAAACTGGCCTAGACTGCACTACACACAATTCTAGCCAATCAACACCTTGTTTCAGGTGCATGGAATAGAGTGGTGTCATGTGATTGGCCTCAGAGTTACAATATCAACTTTCACCAGAACCACACATTTACAAACAACCCTACAAATAAGGTGTTTCTATACCAACAAGTCATACTGATCAGAATTTAATTTCACGACTTTGACAAAGGATGGTGAGTTTGTGCCTTACATGCTGAAGCAGAGAAGCATTACAGTGTCAGAGGACGAAGATGAGAACTCATTCGATGTGCTGCATGTGGGTCATTAAGTTTTACTATGCATTTACACTGCATCCTAAAACACTGTGCAATCAAAAAAGAGAACAACCTCTAGCATGTTATTACACACAGCACTCACCTTCATTTATTAAAATGAAACACAGCAAGGACAAAGTCTAGACAAAACAAAACATAAAAAAATAACGTAACACAGAGTCCTCTAGGCCACAAAACCCCACCATTTAGGGCCTCTAGATATCCTTGCCTCTACTTTTTGCGAGTGGAGATATATTACTGCCTGACATTCCCATTACAATTAGGATAGATTTTTTGCCATCTAGAGATCCTAATTATTTCCTGCCATCCGCATCTAGATATGCTCTCCATTAATCTCCCCTGGGTTATTTTGGTGAGACTGTTAAAACACTGAGCCTGAGGGAGATATGGAGATGAGAAGATCTGGTGAGGGACACGCAGCTATTTCAGTTATTTGGTTCATATGTATTACATGTGGTTGTACTACAAGTCACACCACCTCTCAGTCTCTTACAGTTAAATCCATCTAAGGTAAATAGGTCATCTTAAGCAACTGAATGGCTTTTGATATTTCTTTCTATCAGATTTAAAGTTAGTCTTCTAAGTTACATGTAACTAAGATTACATGTAAAGAAGTTATTTCCTTAAGAGCACAGTAGAAAGTGGTGTCCTGAAAATCACATGTTTTGTGCACACTGGTAGTTTACCTATCCTACCCTGAGGAGGACCTGTGGAGGTAATGAGTAAAGGCATGTATCCACACACGGGTGTGCCAATCCCCAGGAGGATCTGCAGTTGGTGGAGACACCACAATTATGGCTTCACTTTTGACGCAAGTGTCAGAGAAATTGGATTTATTGGTTGCCATAGAGATAAACTGATGGTGGTCCCTGCAAGTGAAGTGCAGCAACCAATGGCAAAGCTCTTCACACATGAAGTCAAATGTTATAATCTATAAATACTCCCTCTTCTCCTGCGCATGAGAGCCACATGGATGGTCAGCCTGAGCAAATGTGTGTCATCTGTATGGAAAAGAGAGATGGCATGCTGTGTTTAAGCACACACACACACACACACACACACAAGCCCAGATGGACTGGGAATCACACTTATATGTATGCATGCACACAAATAAAGCCACTCTTACAAACACGCATGCAAAGGCATATAATGCACACACTCAGCAAGAGCAAAATATTACGTGAGAGACTGAGAGGGAGGAGGGGAGAGAGGGAGAGAGAGAGAGAGAGGGAAAGAGACAGAGAGAAAAAAAAGAAGGGGGGCAGGTGGGAGTGAAATCGTCTCAATTAGAATTTCACTTCCCATGTTTGCCAGCAACTGCGTCCAACTGTGTTATTTCTACTGAGGTCACAGGCATGAAATCTCACGCTGGATGCTGGCGAGCCAGGCAGCCCTGTCGCTCATCAGCTGAACAACCGTGGAACATAACTGGCTTGAGGGGCTCAGCGAAACGCAGGACCCCCTCCCCTGCATCTCTACTCATTACTTTAGCAAGGAGGAGAAACAGTCTTATGTCACGTCTTCACAAAATTGTATTTCCTTCTAAGGTGGACTCAGTTTTCTATACAAGCATTCAGACTCATTTTGGTATTTGACATTGTCTTCTAAGCATGGGCAAAACAGGACACTGGTATATTAGATCAAACCCAAACAACAGAACAACAGTGTTCTTTTAAAACAGCAACCTCATAAGAATTCCTAGCCCTCCCTCTGTACCGGAGACGAGATGTGCAGTGCTTTTAATGCCTGCGTCTGAGTATTCCCCAGGTGTTGTTTGAGAGAGGGTGTCCTGGCATTGCAGGCCATCCACAGGAAATTCAATTTGCTCATCCTCTAAAGAGGCTTGTGAGAACATGCTCATGTTGCCATGGAAAAAAACTGGCATGGAAGCATTTCCCTTCAAGTGGAAGTAGCACCATGTGTTTTGCTTGAAACGACTCTTACAAGAGGGATTGGGGTTATTTCTTTAGCTTAGATAATCATGGCTCAACAGCAGCACTTCTTAACCTGGCAACCACATTAGGGGAAATTATTTACATGAGGAAAGACCAAATATGGACACTGTGACTGTGAGAAAATTTTACGTTTTCCGTTGTTTTGACAACAGCGCCAACATCAAGAATCCTCACCATGGGAATTTCAATTTATGAGAAGCTGAAAGAAACCCAGCCTCACTCAGAGTGGCCTGTCAACATCACTATTCTCCACAGTAACTGCATGCCATCACCATGTACAGACTTTACATCACAGAGCCAATTTATTAGTGATTACTTCAAAAAATAGCCTATTAGAGACTGTCCCTCGGAGAGGGCAGCCAAAGCAGCAGCCCCTGAATAAGTTCATTAGAGAATCCTTATTGCATTCCCATCTCCCATGATGCTCTTGGGCAAACAGAGACACAACATTAAAAAAAAATGGATGGCAATCCAGAAGGAAGCATTGCAAATCGACAGGGAAAGGGTAACAACAGGACTGTATGAATGATTGGCTGAAAAATCACAATTGTAGATGAATGTAGATTAGTAATAGTGGACATACAGTTGTGGAAAACATATCAGTATGACACAGGCTTGGTGAAATTGTGTGGTGAAATAGCCCAACTCTCTGAAAAAGATTAGAAAGAAATATGGTTCCTGAGACTTAGATTAGGGTTAGGGTGAGGACAGGACAGGAAAGGCTTTTACCTCTCCCTGGCAAACTTCACTGCGCGAAGGAGAGATGCAAATGCACTGAGGCGAAATAAACATCTCAGAAATGTTAATGCACTGTAGCCCCCATCAGTGGTGCATTTTTAAAGTGCGTTATGAATACCAAATGACCAGCAGTCACACTCGCACAGGAGACAGACAGAGGAGAGGAGAGGAGAGACGCAGAGGAGAAATGAGAGCCTTTTTTTACAAGAACTACAAGAAGAAAACTGCACCTGCTCATATCACACAGAACACAACAGAATAACATAGAATACCACTCTAGTCACACAGATTGTATCACAATGACCTTGTTAAAGTCATTACTCTGTAATGCACATTGTCCCGACTAATGATCAATTGTAGCTGGGAGCAGGCTTCACTCAGCGTTCTTTCTGTGCTTTAAGGGTGCTGGCCGAAATCATAAACTAATTCAACAAAAGAAGGGGGTCGCACCTTGCATAAACTTTATTTTTGATTGTTATTGTCTGCTGCACAGACGCGTTTCGGTGTGTGCTTTCCTCAGTGTGCAACAAAAATCTCAGTTTCACCACACTTAATTGTGGTGTATATAAATATATATATAAACTAATTGGACTTTCAATGTCATTGGTTGTTGGAGATGGGGTGTGGTAATGTGTAACAATGGATGTGGGTAATGAAGTGTGGTGAAACTGTGATTTTTGTTGCACACTGAGGAAATGCGTCTGTGCAGCAGACAATAACAATAAAAAAACATAGTTTATGCAAGGTGCGACCCCCTTTCTTTTGTTGAATTTGCCCAACTAATGATCAGCCATGACACATTGCTGCTTTCCTCTGATGCTGAGGTGAGTTGCAGATTACGATTGATGTTAGGCTACAATTACATTCTGATTCATTGATACACATTGTTATTCAGCATGTTACATTGTATCCAGTGGCATAATATTGATGTAATGAGGCTGTACATCTCAAGCAGTCCTCTGCTTAAGTGTCTTTATACCCAAAGCACTGAGTCATCTAAAGTGCAGGGGCTACATAAGGGATAAAAACTAATTCATCTATCTAACTAGTTTTTGAGTTTTGATTTTTGAGTTTATGGTATGATCATATTGTTACAGTTACTGTTGTTTGTGGGGATGGTATTAATTAGGGTATAGTACTATTAGTACTATTCTTTGGTTATTTTAACGTAATTTCAAATGTGTTTTGTAACTTCTTATTGTATGTTGCTTTGGAAAAAAATATCTGCTGAACAGCATATGGCAAATTGCATATGGGCAGCATATGTGAGAATATTATTACTGCATCATGTGAACATCCCATAATATGTACCGCTGTGGGATTTCACTGCCATGAAAAAGACACTGTAAGACCCAGAGGGATTTTTTTACGCTAATGCAGCGAAAAGACACTGCCTTACATTCCAGTTAAAGAATATGATGCTGCAACTGCTTGCTTTGAGCACACACTTTGGAGCAGCGGAGCTTTTGAGAGCTGTTGATGCCGAGCGATGGTCCAGCACCCTGAGTGAAGTGAGTGATGAGACAAACACACTGTCAACAGTCAGAGGCAGATTGGCCCCCTCTTTCACCAAGCCACTGCACCATGCGGCATTTGGGTAAAAGGGGGAGGGAGGGAGGGGGAAAGAGAGACTGACAGACAGACCGGCAGGAAAAAACAGAGAAGCAGAGACAGACAGAGAGTGACCAAAAGAGACAGGCAAAGAAAAGGTGAAAGAAAGAAAAAAGAGAGATAGAGAGATCAAGACAGAGGGAGAGAAAAT
This sequence comes from Coilia nasus, assembly GCA_027475355.1. Classification (NCBI taxonomy): domain Eukaryota; kingdom Metazoa; phylum Chordata; class Actinopteri; order Clupeiformes; family Engraulidae; genus Coilia; species Coilia nasus. The sequence continues at coordinate 16,077,418 of CM050213.1, read as the reverse complement.
AAGATGAAGAAAGAGAGAGAGAGAGAGAAAGAAAGAGGGAGATAGCGAGAGGAAAGGAGAGAAAGAAACAGACAGAGATAAATTGCTGGACTTGTCCCCAGATTCCCATTCAATCTTTCTGACTTTACTGCTTCACCTGACCTCTAAATACCCACACCAAGGAAGCCCTGCTGGCACTGTCACTGATCATTCTCCACAGTCCAATTCCCTAATCAAAAATGGAGAGGCTGAGTCACTTTTTGCCACAGGCAAGGATGGACACAGGCCTTTTTCTCGCATTTTACTTTTTTCCTACATCTAAATAGCCTTTTAGTAAGAAAAGCAATGTCGAGTGTAATCTCCCATGAAGCTGAAAGTGATATTCCATGCAAATGCTGAATGTATGGCAATTAAAACAGGCAACCATTAGTGCATCACTGTAAGTGCCTTATGCAAATATGATGATTTGCATTCAGTGCACATGAAGCAACCTGTGATATGCCTTTGATAGATCTCAAGAAGCAATGTAGCAGCATGAATGCAAAATTCAGTCAAAGCAATGCGTGCAATCACAGCATTACTGTCACAAAGATAGGGATCATTTACCTCTCTTTTATGGTACTGACACGGAAGCTATTGGTCTGCAAAATGGAGTCTCTCAGTTGGTCTGTCCTTCACTGCATCATCTGGGAGGCTGAGCTCTGTGCTACTGTTCAGCGGTGCCTCGCTCTAAATCAAATAATTTGACAGAAGTGTATGATCTCTCTCCCTTTCTTGCTACCTTTCTCTATCTCTCTCTCACACACACTAACTCACAAACCCACTTTTCTCTCTCCCTTACTTTCTCTCTCTCTCTCTCTCTCACACACACACACACACTCCTCTGTATCTTTCTGCCTCTCTCGTAGTCTGTGTTTTTGTGTGTGTGTGTGTGTGTGTGCGTGTGTGTGTGTGTGAGAGAGAGTTATGAAAGCTTAATCAAAAGTTTCTTCACTCTGTGTTCCTTGGCTCTTCTGCCACTTCAAAATTCACTTGGGTGGTTCTGATAAGAAAGATACCCCAAAAGGCTATATGTGGTTCTGATAAGAAAGATAACCCAAAAGGCTATATGTGGTTCTGATAAGAAAGATACCCCAAAAGGCTATATGTGGTTCTGATAAGAAAGATACCCCAAAAGGCTATATGTGGTTCTGATAAGAAAGATACCCCAAAAGGCTATATGTGGTTCTGATAAGAAAGATACCCCAAAAGGCTATATGTGGTTCTGATAAGAAAGATACCCCAAAAGGCTATATGTGGTTCTGATAAGAAAGATACCCCAAAAGGCTATATGTGGTCCTGATAAGAAAGATACCCCAAAAGGCTATATGAGATTCATTGCGATGGCATCCTCAGACAGGTAGGGTACCCAAGTCAATGCTAAAATATGTTATTTAAGAGCTGTTAATCAAAACGAGGGAGAAAAAGAGGCACAGGCAAAAGAGAAGACTAGAGACAGCACACAGATTTGTTCATGACTGTCTCCCTGTGATTTGACGTTGTGTACTGTCCATCAAAGAAGAAAAAGCAAACAAACAAAAGTCCTTGGCCTTAATGAAGGGCTAGCATGGCCTCCCTCCAGCTCCACATTTAATGAATTACACTTTTCTCCTTGAGGTCTCCTCACCACTCACAGTTACTCAGCGCTCCAATCAATAACTCTGCCATGACGAAGGCCTTACTTACAGCTGGCTGGGGGCAGAGCTGCCAGTGTCAGTGTGGGGGATTGTTGGTGAAAAAAACGAAGAGATAGCACCAGTGGGAGTCCTAAAAGAGCCGTTCTGACTCTTCATCACCTGCAGTGGACACCATGCATCAAAACCCTCCAGAGGCCTTTTTAACTGCACATATCTCAGAGTAGGGTGACCAGATGGGACTGGCTGAAATTCGGGACGGGGGGAGCGGGACTGGGGGGGGGGGTGTTCGCTGATGGCGGCTGATAGCCTACATAGACAGTAAAACCTATTTCAAACCTGTCACAAACATGTTTTTATTCAAAGATCAAGTCTTTCATTCTTTATATTTCTTCCACCAGCCATGTCAAACATATATCACAATGGCTTATCGTCAATGCATATTCGTGCCTAATTGTGGCCTATAAATAACGTCAAACAATAAACAAAATAGATACATTGTAGCAGGGGCTGCGCGCACGGGCTGCATCCGCATCTGCATCTTAGCAGTAGTCGTGCAGTCGACTCAACTTCTCTACGAACAGTTTTTAATGTTTATCGGAAAATAACTACTCAGTATTCCGTTTGAGTGCAATTTTCGGGACATTTAGGGCTTGATTCGGGATTCGGGACAACTACAGCTTAGATTTCGGGACTGTCCCGAATTTTTCGGGACGTCTGGTCACCCTACCTCAGAGGGATAAAGAAAGTCAGAGTCTCAAGAACCAAAAATAATAACAAAGGGGTGTTTTTTCAAAAGGCAACACAAAATGGTTCCTCAAGCAAATATAATATGAAAGTAGTCTGCCCAGAGGAAATTTTGTTTCTGTTGCACAGGAGACAAACAGTTCTTTCTCACACAACACTGAGCATTATTTGAGACATTTTTGAGATCTCCTTTGCAGATTAAAGGGATTCTACACTGAAACAACAAAACTCATTTGCTCCAGAGATAAACCTGAGAAACAGGAGATAGGGAAATAGTCTTATTTTTGTATCACTGTGATCTCATTATTGTCTAGGAGAAACAAGTGAGACAGAAGAAATCTCATTTAAAAAAAAAACAAACTTTCCTCTGGGTGAGGACACTGTCCATTATTGAGGGATTACTAATCATTATTAATAATGGCTGCTCTTTGTCTCTGCAAGGAAAGAAATAATAATACAGATATTTTTAAAAAGGGCAGCCTGTGATTTATCATGATTTCAATGGGTCCTGAATTAAATATAAGACACATTAGGCAGATAATATCTTACTTCTTGCCAATGTAAAAATAGCCGTCTAATTGAAGAGCGAACATATTCAGTGTGTAATCAAGAGCACTGCCACCCTGTGACTTTCTCTCACTGAATCATTGTCATGTCTCTGACAGAATTAGTAACAACCCTAAGGGATGGCTCACAGATCAATCTAAAGGCTTTGCTGCAGATGACGCCCCATGCCTTCTCTGACCCAAACTAGACCACAGCTCACTGTAAAAAAAAAGGCACTGCATGGATCTTTTTAAGTCGGTTTAACTAAACAATGTCATGTATATTCATAGCTTTTGATTCTGTGCTTCACTTTCTACAACATGCTACTCTATCATACTACTCTAAAGCACCACTATGACTTTTACATATTTGAAGAACAAACAATGAACAGGTCTTGGAAACAGGAACAGGAAAATGTGGTACCTTGGCCTGGTGAAAGTGTCTAATAAAGATTTTCTGACAGCTACTGCGATTTGATTTACCAAATGGGTTTTAAAAGTCAAGCAGCACTTCAGTATTCCATATTTCCCTTTAAGCTGCACTGCTGCACTTTAAACTGGGTTAAGTTGGGATTGGTGCCTAATGCATGAAAAGTACTGCACTACGGATAGTAGCCTGGCTGTTGCACCAAGCTCGTAGACAGAGTTTGGTCTGGCAAACCTCCCATAGACAGAGGACAGAGCTACAACCAATCAGACCACTGATTCTAATGACGTATGTGTGTAGCGTTCGTTTTCCATTGGGTCCAGATTTTTCCGGACCAGGAAGAACTGAGAGTAGGCAGGCTGGCCAGACTGACTTAAACTTCAATGTAGCGTCACAGGCAATATGGGCGGGCCCTGTTTATACTGATAGATGAGCTTCACTGTCTGTTATACAAGGAGAATGGCATTAATATAAAAATGTGACAAGATTAACCCTTAACCTATTAGATAATTGCATTAGTTCACACTGTGATTTTAATTAAAAATGGATTTGTTGTAGAACTCTACTGATTAAGATGACAATGCATATTCAATGTATTTTTATCCTATCTCTCCAACAGTTGTACCGTAGCAAACACACATTTTAAAAGAGTGAGTTGACCATCAGATAGATAAATATTTTTGAGGATGAAAGGGTGATGCAGCCGATGTACGTGTACACCAGAAGCGACCAAAGCGACCAGAGCGGCGGAAGTCATTGTTTCTCTATGGAGGGTCGGCGAATTGGGCGAACAAAGCAAATTCGCCGGCAGCGAAGCGAACTGGGTGACCAGAGCGAAAAAGAGAAGTTAAAAGTCAGTTAACTTTATGGTAATGACCTATGACGCGGTTCGGCGAATACCGCGAATACCAATCGGAATACATTGATTTACCAACGTCCGACAATCAGGTGGGTTCGAGGAAACAAACGGTGTAACTTTAGTACCTAGTTCCTACTTTGTATTAAAAATGGCAACGGAGAAGCTCATCACAGCAGTGGCAGGCTCTTCGGCCCACTATGACCCAGCCCTGTTTTTCTACAGGGATGCAAACAATTCTAACTAAAAAGTAAATTGATGAACTCAGTCAGCGGCTTAAATCATTCATGAATTACTGTATGAATATGAATATTTTTCAGCTGTCAGTGCATGTAGACATTTTATACTCGTTTATTCCTTTATTAACCAGATATGTCAAAGTTCAAGTACATCGATGTTTTGCCCTACGCATATACATGTATTGCCGCTTTCACAACTGTTGGTCGGGGAGGTTTTTTTTTGCTGCGGCCCTTTAAATGACTAACATTCCAAATGAAACGTCATGAGCGAACAAAGCGAACAAAGCGAACTCAACGGCGAAGCTTCTTCGGCGACCTCGGCGACCTGGTCGCTTTGGTCGCTTCTGGTGTACACGTACAGTAATGGTGCTTCAGCTTTACTAACGGGCCTTCATGCTGACAGACGTCTCTCTGCTCACACCACCAACACTACCCAATGCTCGCAGTGGGCTTTTTTTTTTTACTATCCCGACATAATTAAGGCCTACGTCTAAGTGAGTCACTACATTGTTTTCCCACACCACGATCAACTGTGGGACAATTATGTAAAATTAATTCTTGCATAATCATTACATAAGCAAGCTTTTGCTTTCTGAAAACAGAATTGGGACAGAAAAGGCCATCTGGGTTTTATTGCATAGCTGAGAGAGAGGATAAAACAGAAAATTATCAAAATGTGGGAGAAAGGTAGCAACAACTGAAAGTCTGTGTCTATTTCTTCCAGATACTTCCGAGACTTGTGACAGCGATTCCTCCAGGACTGATAATCAGACATGACTCACTTCCACCTGGACATTCAAATCAATCTGTTCTTTTTCTGTCTCTGCCCCAGGAGGAGGTAGTCATGAGCTCATTACCCCTGTAATTTGTTAGCGCCCAGGTCAAAGCTTTGATTAAACTCCTGTCACACATCAGAACTGTTCAAAGGCCATCGCTAATCCTCCTGCACGTGACCTGCTTGCTTATGTTTACATTTGTGCCTCCGGGTTGACACCACTGGTAGGTCGGTGGGTTGGGGTCGGGTAGGGGGATGGAGGGGTTTGGGAGGTAAATGAAAAGGTAAGTTAATAGGTGTTTTATCAAGGATCAGCTTAGGGTGACTGGGCAAATCTTTGTTATTAAAGAAACTGAGAAGTCAAACACTGTGTGATTATAACCAGCATTAAGAGTTAAGGGAAGCAGACAGCAGAGGAGAAATTCCGTGAAAAATGAACTTTGGGTATGTTAAAACATAATCGCTATTTTTAAACCATTAAAAAAGTGTGAAGTAGCTTCACACTTCTTTGGTAGTATAACAAGGGCCCTGGCAAAGTGGAACATTGAGAACTTTGTGTAAAAATCGTTTATTAAAACAACAGTTTTTACAGGTAGTGCTTTGTGGTAGTTTCTGGTTACTTCATTTCGTACAGAGGGTCTGGCTTTGCTTCCATTGAAATGATTGTCTCAGGCAGCATGTTTCCTGACCAATCAGCGAACAGATGGCGTGTTCGTGAGCAATGACAGTGACTTTGTATGCTACATTTCAATTGTAGTGCGTAGGCAGGCTTATAGCCAGGCTAATTGCATGCATCACGACCAGATGTTAAGACAGATCGAATCGTTTTAAACTTCAGCAGAGTATATACCTCCAGGAAGAAACTGTTCACTGATTAGTCAGGCAAGATGCTGCCTGAGACAACCATATGAATGGAAGCACAGCCAGACTTTCTGTACGAAAGGCAGTGCAGTACAAGGGCCTGGTTTACAAGGCTAATGTTGAAAATCCAAAAAAAAAAAAAAAAAAAAAAAAAACAGTTGCAACAAATGCATCAGGTTAGCGTAGCTTTGCTCCTCAGCAAATATACCAACTCGTTCATTTTACACCGAATTTGGGTGTTTGTTTAGAATGTTTAAATCTACTTTTTGGTGTGCTATGACCGAATCGACTTTGAATGATTGTACCCTGTGACTGGCATAGCCGTGAACCTGTCATTCTCCCTGCTCCATCCCCTCCACTAAACTGGAACAGTCTGTTGTTACAGGAGCACTAAAGCATTTATTTTTTCACTAAAACCTGCTCACAAGGCATTCATTAGTACTAGAGTGTGCAGTTAGGACTCAGTGTTAGGGGAGGTGAGCAGACCTACCATGAGGCCAGAGGTGCAGGTTCAGCCATTCATTTTCTTGGACAGTCACATATGCAACAGCACAGGACCTTAAACCACTGCTCAGGGAGGACAGGAGTTTTATCTGCAGACATTGTTACAAACAGCAATTTAATGTGTCTTTAGTGTAATTATGGCACAAACCGCACAGGTTTAAAATGCTTTTGCTGAAACAATGTTTTGCTATTCTAATGTTGACATTATTTTGGATAAATGCATCTGCTTAATACCAAAAAAAAATAAATACAAAAATGTTACCTCTCTCTAGCTGCAGTTACAGAACTAGTGTGGGTAATGTAGATAGTGCCCAAGTCTCTCCTGATTGAGGGGAGCCATCTGCTGGTCAAAATCGAAGTTACAGCCTTTCAAATCCTTGGTCTTTAGAGCTATTCCTAGTTACACGCCTCAAAGCAGTAATGGCAAGGCTCTGAGGGTGGCATGTTGAACATCTAATCACTTGTGAACAAAGTATAGCATTTAGGTTGCTGCATGCTTAAATGAGGGTACTAAAATAAACTATAATAATATATTTAAAAATAATATATAATAAGGAGATATTCTGAGCAAAACCTAGAAAGGATGTCCACTGCTCCCTTAAATGGAAGGAAACGAAGAAGAAAAAAAAGATTACACCCACAGCTGTCAGAAGCAGCTGCGCCTTGTCTTCCTCAGACCTCGCATTGTAAGATTCATCTCCACGTCAACACTATTATGGGCTCGTCTCAGAGGAGGGCGAATGGGATCAGTGATCAGTCACCACCACAGGGATGAGGATGATGATGACAACGATGATGATGATGGTGATGATGAAGATGGCAGTGAAATGGCCCCCGCGAGGCTGATGCTGTACACAATGCCCCAAGTTCAGCTTCCCCTTCCAGGCTGACATAAAGGAATGAGCGGCAACACCATCTGATAGAATTACCATGCCCATTGTTGAGGCAGACACTCCTGATCATGAGAGGAGATAGCGTGGATTGCTCTCACTTAGCGCCTACAAAAAAAACTCAGTCTCTATTTTCCTCCCATCTTATTTTTGTTCACTATAACAGTGGGAGGCCTCTTATCATTGTCACACACACGCACACAACCACACACACATACACACATGCACACACACACGCACAGACACACACACACATACACACACACACACGCACACACACACGCACACACACACACACACACACACACACGCACACACACGTACACACACACAAAGGTGGTGTGTGTCAGAAGGCGTGATGGAATATCAGCGAAGGTCATCAGGCACTTATCCAGCCCTGCCTCCTTCACAGGGTTGTTGTCATGGAGGGTGCGATGTGCATGTGTTTGAGCAGCCCTGGCTAAATAAATAATTGGTCTGACTGCGTGACAAGCTTGATGCACCTCTATCAGCCACATCCCATGGGCCCGCAGTGAACAAGCATACACAGCGGGCGACTGTGAACACGATGTGTGTGTGTGTTTGTGTGTGAATGAGTGTGTGTGGGTGTGTGTGTGTCTGTCTGTCTGTGTGCATGTTTATGTGTGAACATTTATAAATATATGTGTGTGTGTGTTTGGGGGGGGGGGGGGGGGGGGGGTTCTGTGTGAATGTGTGTTTGTGTGTGTGTTTATGTGTGAAAATGTATATGTGTGTGTGTGTGGGGGGGGGAGAGGTTGGGTTCTGTGTGAATGTGTGTTTGTCTGTGAGTGTGTGTGTTTGTCTGTATGTGTGTTCCTAGGTGGTTTGGCGTGACTCTTAAAGAGCACTAAATCTGACATGCACCCTACGACTTGCAACCTGATGTCTCATATATACCGGCAACCGTTAAGAGGTGGCCTCTAAATTACACGTAAATACCCATAGGTGGAGGTCCTTAACAATGCCGAGACATGTCATTACTGCAAGTAGTGTCAGTGATACTGACATATAGACCGCAACATCAATTACACAAATCACGTGGACGACGCAGGCACTGTGTAATGCATTGACAACACGTGAGGGTAGGCTGTGAGGGTGTCTTCCTTGCTAACATGCTTTCCATTCATTATGTAACAGAATGGTTACACTGGCAGAAAGACAAAAAAGAGAGGCCTCTGTTTTAACTTTGTGTGGAACGACAAAAGAGTTTCGCACACTGCATAACTGAAACGCAATAGACAAATACAGTAGTACAGCGTTAATGACAAAAACTAGATTTGAAAAGGAGCAACTCTGTGTGGGAAAAATAGAATATCGAGTTAAATTTGTTTTTGTTTGAGCGGCTACCATGCTGAGGTGGGAAGTTATCGTGCTTGCACCTCCCTGGAAAAATACAGAGCGGACTGACCCTGGTGGCACTTATGCTAATCTCATGTCTAACAGCTCTTCACTGTGATTGTGAAATAAAGGGCCTGAATCCATTCCTCTTAATTATGCTTCATTTGGCTATAAGACAAAATCTTTAATTGCTTTCCTAGCAGCCGTTCAGCAGCTCTGGCAAGCAAAACGCAGGCTAGCAAATTAGGGCTCCAATCTGCAGAGCACAATCTACTGCCCAGAGAGGCCCCATAATGAATTCCGTGGCTTTGTTCGGCCCACTCAACCCTGTGCTTCCAGGGGGCTTGAAACAAAATAGTAAGATTCAGGTTATTATGATGCTCCGGCTATTTAAAAAAAAAAAAAACAAGGATAACTGTGTTATAATAATATTCTGCTTTTTTGTATGCTTGGAGGTTACCATGGCAAGAGGTAATGTAAATGCTGACCCCATGGCATCATGTATTTGCATTCGCATGTAGCTTGATATGTATATATGTGTAGAATAACCCATGGGCTTGTCAGTGTGGGTGACCATACACACAGGAATAATTCTCTTCTCAGCTGACTAATGCAGACACGGCAGTAGCTCATGGTACTTGTATCTGGATACACAATGCAAAGTTACAACTGAAAATATTCACTGATAATTTCTATATCTACCTGTTCAAACTTTACATTTTAATGCTAAAGCCCCAACTACTAATATTTGCACAATACATAGATAAAGCACACATACACTGTATATAGTAATGTCTTCCCACACCCTCATTGAGTAAATAAAATATGTCATGTTTTAATAGTGATTTTTTGACTGTGCCTCACAGAGGATTGCCTTATATTTACCTTTGCACTGTGGCAAAGGTGCGTTGAGGCTAGGTAACTATCAAGTGTAGACCCTCCTATGACATTTATGCCCCTATGGAGTGATAGGTCCCAGCTGTCATGTGGTCCTTAACCTCAAGTGTCTTACAGACACATTATGAAGCAATGTTGTGAAACTGTGTGTCCCCTTGTTTAAAGACTATGGTCCCCTGTTAATGTCCCAAGGAAACAGAGCGGCTCATATGCCCAGTGAAAGCCTCCCCGTCTGAACAACAATCTAAAAAAAAAAAGGTCTTCCCAGAGGGCTGTCTCGTGAGAATAAAGAGGGCAACCCGCCTACGAGTACAGTAGGCTACATGACCCAGTGATGATTTGAATATTTAACATTTAGGTATTATTGAAAAAAATATTCGAAAATCAAAGTCAGGTTATCTTTACACATTAACAAAGCAGGTGAAAACAACATACGTTTTCTTTTGCTACCGGATAAGTTTTGAAAACTCTGAAGGTGTTTTGAAGGTGTCCAATGTAAACATATAAAATCTAAAAAGCTGCTCCTAACTTAACACCCCCAACGAAGATACCAGATTTAAGACACGTGCCAAAGATGTGCTCAGATAGCCTAACGGCCCAATCCATTCCTATAAAAAAAACAATGAAAGATTTTTTTTAACACAAAAACAAAACGACTTGCCTTCGTCTGACATGAAAGACACCTTCCGAACTTCTCTTGTGACCTTGTGAACAGCATTTGTGATGACATCGTTCTGGTTGTCAGCTACGTCCAAGCTTGTTTTGCCGTCTTGTTCCCTCTCTTTGACAGCAACTGACGCAACTTTCCTCCTCGCGAGTGTGGAAGAAAGAGTGCCCATGTAGAAACACAAATACCTCTCAAAACTGTCAACCGCATTAGAACCACAGCTATTCCAGCATGTTTAAACAGACACGAAATCTCTGCTCCTCCTCATTTTAAGGTGTTTTCTTCTTCCCTTGTGCAACTAAAACAATATTGAGGTGGGTGTGAGGTTTGTTCAAATCGCCTGCCACGCTCAGACGAACCTATTGGTGATGCAGATTAAATGCTGTTGACATTTGCAACGCAGGAGGCACTGTAATACCAAATATCAGAATATTGTAATCCCAATTCCAAATTCATATTTTCTGATCGTCCTATCATGAGAGAGTCCTCTAAAACAAGTATTGCAAACCATGAAGACATGTCAAGACAAAATGCATTTTAACAAAATTAAATATTCTGATAGTTGACATGTATACCACGTTTGCTATTTTATTCAATACAAATGTTGCATACACACATGCATAAAACAAAACCAAAGCTTTTCTACTCCAGTGCAAGACAGGCTACTGATTGAGGGGCTGTATCAATAAAAAAAATACACACACAAACTGAGCTTTTTTCAATTACGTGCTTAAGGAACAAAATAAACAACAATACTGCAAGGGACTTGACTGGTTTTGTGCAATAAATGAAAAGAGGGGAAAGTATGAAACAAAGTAATGTTATTTGACTGACAATAACAATAATTAGCCATCATAGATTCTTTAAGGTTTCAAGGGCAATATCACTGCTCCCTTTGGTCATAGCAGTCAAAGATTTAAAAGGCTAGTTCAAATGTTTTATGATCAGCTATGCCAAATCAGCTAGCACCCTAGCACCAGTGTGGAAACTGAAGGTGTTTGAATGAAAATAACATCAACATAAATAAATAAGCCAGTATTCGTCCAAACTTAGCTTCCTAAAAAACTTCAAAAATACTAAATATAAAACAATAAAAAGCCACTTGTGCATTTGATATCATTTGCATTTGAACAGTCACTGGAGCTACATTTTATTATTAAATGATGTAACCATACAGCAGAGAGTTTAAATCAATTAAAAGACAGAACATTATCAAGTCATCAAGACATGCGTAAAACAAACTTGAAATGGAATGTGCCCTCTAAGTTGGCATCAATACACCTACTTGATGAAAATGAGTTGAGGTGACCTAAAGTGATCAGTCACAATATTATAGTAAGCTGTTATGGTATTTTTTGACCAACTAATGTGTTATGGTAATTCTTGACCAAGGAATCACAGAATGGCTAGGTTTCTGGCTAAAATTTGTATCAGAATATGTGTTGGACTGTTGGATTGACCATATGGAGATGATATGTGTAATATTAGACCATTGGGATTATATCAGTGTGAAATAAGGAAATTATAAGTTATTAAAGTTATTAAAGCAAATGTCTTCCAAGACTTGGTTCAAACACTTGCCATTAATAACAATAACACAGTCATTATGAGTTAACCTTATCCAGTATTGCCAATTCTATTTGCCAAAGGTATTTGAGCACTTTATAAATTATGTAAGATATAACTACTTTTGAAACAGTTCAAATCCAACAGAGCAGCCTCTACATTCATGCTATTCATGGCAATGTCTTACACACACCAAGGAGCAGACTGTCATGCTACAGGATAGACTGTTCAGTGACCATTTATATGCACATTTGCCTGTGGTTTGTAACTTTTCAGTTGCTCTATGAAGCTTGGGTTTGGACAGGAGGCCGGCCGTGCCGACTTCACAAGGGCAAATGCGTCATCAAATGGCTGGCCTTCTCTGGACATGAGGTATCCAATGACCACGGCGGCACAGCGTGAAACACCAGTGTTGCAGTGGACCAACACAACTCCTCTCTGAGAAATGGAAAGGAGGAGAGACTCAGTGGCGGGGGATATCTAATGTACACACACTGTCACTGCAATGACACTGTATCCAGGGCATCAGTAAAGAGCCAGAGAACTTCGTTTCATTGTACTTCTTAGGTGGGGAAGGAATACATGCAGCGGTCCAGTGATGCGGGATCAGATAGACCGGTATATGACATAGAAATTCATGACACAAATACTACTGAAGGGTTAATAACATACAATGAGAAGTTGGAAGACAAGACAATGACTAAAAGTCACACAGTTTGTTTAATTAAGGCTACTCCCCGTATCGCTGGTTACACGGGGGGTAAGAGAGCAAAGAAACTACTCACTCACATTAAAAGCACAGGAATGGAAACTTATTTTGAATAGGCACTGTAATCATAAACCCTTGTGAATTTGCCTCATGTGACAGTGTCAGGCTATGGGTGACTGGCTCATCTATTTGGTAAAGAGGTTGTATGACAGACAATGGCCAGTAGTGATATGATCTTTCTACAACGTGCTAAATAATGCATCGTGAAAACTCAACATTCATTATTCACCACGCAGTGTGGTTGCCTAGAATAAAGGACGCTGACCATTGGGTAGCTTTTGAGTATCAGGTAGGCTGGACATTAAAATCGAACACTCAGGAAATTATAGCACTTTGACAGGATAAAACACACTTTTTATTACATAGTCATGTAGCAGATAGGCTCAGCTTGCCCTGCCAGGTGAATATGTTTCATTTTAACCCAATAAAATGGTAAGAAGTGTAATCATCGAAATATAGTATTAAAACTTACCTCAGCCTTGGCTTGTTCTATGAATTGTGTACACTCCTGAATATATGATATGATGTCTGTGTCCGGCTGATCCAGTATACTTAGTGATTTATAAATGAACAGATCAGGAAAAGCATTCTCAACCCCGTAAGCCACGTTCAATATGTGTGTGACCTGAAAGTCAACAAATTAACAAAAGCGAAGTTATATTTAACAAATACTGAACTAGATATACAAATTGGAATTTAACACAAACTAACTTTAACTGACTTTGTTTAGGAGGCCAAATTTAAGAAATCAGACTCATACCTTGTGTTTTCTCAATGTCCCAAAGTCATTTGCTGCATCTTGAGAGCCTGAAAAAAAAAAAAAATAAGAATAACAAAATAAATGTCGTTGAAGTCAGAACGATGGGTTGCAAAACAAGCCATTGATGGTCATGGGCACGTTGGTATATATTTCAGGAAATGACCCATATAGCACTTAGCCTGTTTTTGTTTACAGAGTAAAACAAACAACAAAACAAAAACAGTTGGACCTATATGTAAATTACTAACAAAATAAACTCACCCAGGATTAAGTGTGGTTTCACAACACCAACTTGAAGGTCCCAGCTGGTGTCCTGCACATAACCAAACTCTGTGTCAGGCTGGACAGTATCTTCAACGACGGTCACAGTGGATCCTTTCCAGGTCTCAATAATCCGCCTTCCACTTAAAGTGGTTACCCTGGTGCATTGTTTTCTCAGAGTAGTCTTAGAGAAGGATTTTATTTCTTGGGCAAGAGACTGCATCACATGTGTCTGATGGTTTTCCTCGCAGCAGAAAAGTGAAGACCCCTGATGTTTGCCTGTCCCCAATGGAGAGCTGTGGTCTATCACCGATACCGGTCAGCTGATACTGATGTTCACGTAGCCTACATTCCTTTCCTAGGCTTTGATGCAACCCAACCTGAAACTGAGAGCACCTCTTAGCCTACTTGAAAAAAGGTCACTGTTAGCATTGCCACCCATTGTGGGAAATGTAACATCAGAAGCACCTATTGGTGATGAGGTGTTTCTTTGCTGTGGAGTTACTGAAAGTAACAAACATTTTTCACTGTATGTTCATCCAGTTCTTCTAAACCATAAATTACGTGTTCTTTTAAACTCTACTGAATTCTGTGATGTTTACAGTTTATCATATAGGCTACATGAACACATATGGTAGCACCTTCAACTTATGCTTCATTGTTTTGTTGCAGGCTGTCCACAAACTACCATCAAATAATTTAAAATAAGCCTATTCTAGAAAACGTTAAAGTAGCAAATAAATGCATTTTATAGCTATTTTAAATACAAACGTCTCGAAGGCTGCCACAAGGGAAAAAGCACAATTTGGACTAGTTGTAGATATCTATCCACATCAGTCAAACTGATAAAATGTGCACATCAGTGTTCAATTTCATGTGTGTGTGTTCAGTGTTCTACTTACTTGTGTGTATGCACACCATAAAAGCACAATATTTCACACAGTAGTCTATGGACATAAGGCCATACAATACTGTAATTACATAAATAAGAATTAACCTGGTAATTGTCATATTTTTAAAATGTGGGAATAGGCGGAAATATCTGCCGAAGGATGCTAGTCACGTGACGTGCGTTGGTGTTGCAGGAAACAGCCTCGTTCTGATAGTTAGGGCAACACCTAGAAAAAAAACAGGGAGTCAGAGGAGGGGAGTGTGGAGTTGACGAGGATTTTAGCCCGTAATATGGGCATATTTTAACACTAAAACACATTTGTCTGCTTCTTTCTTTTCTAACACTACACTAAGAGTTTTCAATCCGTTTGGATTCGTGAAGCACACTAGCTAAATTGTCAGCATGTCGCGGGGTGTGTTACAACCAAGCCAGCAAAAGCTGGCGGAGAAATTGACCATTTTAAACGACAGGGGCATCGGGATGCTCACCCGTATCTACAATATCAAAAAGGTAAGGCATTTGGAACTGAGCTTAGAGACTGGTTAAATCACGCTTCAATGATATCTTAGTGCCATGTAATTTTGCTAGCTATCATCATCTACCTCAGCGACAGTATTCCCAGTGAAAGATGACTGCAGCGATAGCATACAGGACAGTAACAGACAGGAATTCAGGGAAGGCCCTGACAGAAAAGGCTTCAATATCGACCTTATTGTTAATATCGTAGATTCCGGTGATGTAATACAATGTTACTTAAAAATCAGCATGCATAAACGACGCATTATTGCTTTCCTTGGAGATATTACAGCAAAATGGTGGTCCATTTCTACCCAACCGGGTTTTGGTTGTGTGCGTTCCTCCCAGACTGGTTTGACGATAACGTTAGCCTCGTTGCTAACTGGGTAGCTAGCAGATGTAACCATTACAGCGGTAGCTTGTCACAGATTTATAGCTTCGTTTAAACTGGTGCACCATTCATTCTGCACCAGTTCAAACAGTGTCTATGCTGCTTATGCACAAACAAATCATAGATGTTTTGACGGTATTATATGTTACCACTGCACTTTCGTTAGCTGTTAGCAAGTTAGCTCGCTAGCGATGGTTGGTTTTCCTCCTTCAGACAGGCAAGCCACACACACATAGCGAATGCACAAGGCAGTTGTAGTGAATCACTCAGTGGTAACCTGCTGGTTAGCGCTTTGCAAACTGCATTTATACCACTGTGATCCTGAAGCCACCCGCTCTTCATATCAAGAGAATTATTTGAATAGCTGTTTTATTTGTTTTCGTTGACGTGGTACAGCATTTCCAGCCTAGGATTGTCGCTGCCTCAGGGCACTACGTTAGCTCTCTACGTGATATGTTACGCTGTCAAACAGCGAGCAAGATCACACAGTGATAATCCAATCCAGGCACCTCAGCTCTGAGAATAAGCTAAGCTTCACCTATGGTCCAGGTATTTGAACAGTTCGTGGCAAACCAGAGTTGCCAGGAGTGCAGGTGTTTGACGCTTTGAGTTATCCCTGTGCTTTCCATTACACCCCGGTTGTTCCTCACTATTTCTGTCAAACGTTATGGCAATATGGAGAGGGACCTGAGACATAGGCATAGATTTCTTTACCTCTTTATAAATGTATTCTTCTATTTTTTTTTTCTAACAAGCTACAGTGTTGCTGGCATATATGCGTGTAAATGCCTGATGCAGTTTAGACACATACGGTATTTCTGTATCATCCTTTCAAGAATATTGACTAATTTTTGTGGAGTGCTGATAATCCTGACAAGTTGTTCAGAAATCTATACCATATATACACAGTACTATAGGTAAGGTGAGCAATAAAACGTGACACTGATGCACATTATAAGTCAGTATTCACATATTATAGTGAGAAGTTGATTTCTAATCCTCTAGTAATTGCAATGTTGCCCTTCTACAAAACCAACCTTACCTTCAAGGTTCAGTGGCCTTGAAAGTTTACTACAGGTAGGGACTCTTGCCCATTTGGATGGCCTGCGCTGTAAAAACGAGACTGACAGCATCCAGGAGCGAGCATGAACCCCAAGACAACAAACGATTGCCCTCCGCTGTGCAGAGAGCAGAACCCATCACCTTGTTTCCCCTGGACCTATCAGTCTCAGCCCCGCTGTGTTCGTGCTCTCTGAGCAGACAGAATATTTTCTCCCTGTGGGCTCTGATGCTCGGATCTCGGAGATTGAGGCCTCGCAGTTAACACTCTGGCAGCCTGTAGAACTGGCAGGAGGGAACTGGAAGCTGTCCAGCTTCAGAAGAAAAAGAAAGTGTAGTTGAGAACCATGCTAGGCTATCTGTTAGCATCCCCTCTCTTCTCCCAAGTCATCCCTCCTGCCCCTGGCACCCTAGCCCCAGCCCCACCCCCACCCATCACCCTACTTGCTCTGAAGGCCTACTTTTCCTCTAGCCTCCCCCTCACGCACTTCCTCGTGCTGTCCCCCCCGCACACATTGTCACCCTGAAACTGGGTGGCAGTGCCCCCTGCGCCAATGAGTGATGCATATTCATTGCAGTGCATCCCCCTGCCAATTAGGGCACAGAAGTGCCTCTATGTTGTTGCAAAAACAGGGGGTACCCACCACAAGAAGTTTCAGTCTTAACTGGAAGACACTGAACAAATAACCACACAGCCACTCGCTTTCTCTCTCTTTCTCTCTCTCTCTCTCTCTCTCTCTCTCTCTCTCTCTCTCTCTCTCTCTCTCTCTCTGTCTCTCTCTGTCTCTCTCTGTCTTTCTCTGTCTTTCTCTCTCCCTCCTTCCCTCCCCATCCAAGACATCCAACTTCATGCATTCAGCCAGTGCCACCAACAGATATCCAACCAAGTAGGGATTTTCTCTGTCTTGGCCAGCGCCATGTGTCTCCATGTCTGTGTACTCCCATGACTGCCATGCCCCATCCACACGTTCTGTCGTGTTCATCGAGGATATTATCTGATTTCTGATGGGGCTTCTTCCATGTGGCC
The DNA here is from genome assembly GCA_027475355.1 of Coilia nasus. Taxonomy (NCBI): domain Eukaryota; kingdom Metazoa; phylum Chordata; class Actinopteri; order Clupeiformes; family Engraulidae; genus Coilia; species Coilia nasus. The sequence goes on along the minus strand of CM050213.1, from coordinate 16,059,758 downwards.
GTGTGTGGGCATTTCGGCGTAGCGTGAGCAAGCGAGTGAGCGAGCAGAGCAGAGCATTGCATTTAGGTTTTCTGTTGCTTAGCAACTGTTAAGACATTGACATCAGCACTGTCTAGATGCAGTGGGAATCGCAGCAATCTTGTGCAGTTATTGCTGTGAAGTGCTTTGCTAGCAGTCAATCACTGCTTGCCCTTAGATAGCGAGACATTTCATAAAAGCATCAAAACTGTGTTGCTTTGATTGTTGATCATTGTCATTGTAGCTGAGCATTACATTATTTAAAAAAAGGTAGGGTATAATTTGATTTGCTTTTCTGTCCTTGGATAATGGAGGAAATAGGCCTACATTGGTACAGTGACAGTGTTGTACAGCCAATTTCTTCTGATAGTATTAGACGGTGCCAGGATGGTTTGCTTAAATATGAGAGAAATATGAGAGAGCCCAAAATCAACTGAGGTTATTAAAAAAAGAGAAACTCCACAGGAAATGACACTAGGCATCCTCAGAAAAAGAACGGAAGTCCCATGTTGCTTATCTCACTCACTATTTAGGAGTGAGCGCCTCAATCACCCCGCCTTAGGGAGGGAGCCATGTCTGTTTACCATGACCGCCACACTCCTGAGATCTGCACGGAAATACTGGAAGCTTGAGGCTTCTGAGGAGAGTGCAGTCATTTCAGCATTACAATGTGGTGTAATGTAATGTGGATAGGACGTGTTTGTCTTGACACTATTTGTATTATTTGTTCTTGTTTTTTCATGTGTGTTAAGCAGCAGCAGCAGTCATTTGTGTGTGTAGATTCTCATTCATCCAGGTCATGGTAATCAAAGGAGCTAAGTTGTAAACAACTGGACTTCTTTTTGGAGCTCGAATATGTTTCACCTTTCATCCAAATAACTGAAGAAGCCTTTTGCATGAAAGGCAAAACGTCTTCAAGCTCTGAAAAGAAGTGCAGTTCCTTACAACTTAGCTCCTTTGAGCAATTATTAGTCTTTTCTGGTATGAGGCCTCTTCTGCAAGACTTCACATAAAGGCCAGAAGAAGGCCCTCTCCTGGGTGCCCAAGTCCTGCATATCCTTGACCTCAATCTGTTTCTCCCCCTCCTCTCACTCTTGCGCTCTGGTTGACCCAGGGCAAGTCTCCATCGCATGGCAGTCTCTCAGAGAGCAGAGCCATAATTAATTGTGGACAGAAACGTTTAGGGCCCTGGCCCTTTTTGAGGTCGCTGTCAGTAGGAATCAGGTGTTTGGTGCCAGCTCCGATTGCTAGTTGGCGGTGCCCAGATACCTTGTGGTGTTTGGTGGTCGAGACAGTGCTGAAGATGTGCATGTTAATGTGTGCTGTGCTGTTGTTTTCATGAAAGGGGGGAGGGGGGTGTCATCCAACCAGCCACCATTTGCTCATTTATTTATTTATTTTTCAAAAAGTGAAGTTTAGTTGGGAGCCACCATAAGTGCAGTGTAATTGTCACTACCAGTATTGCATGGAATATTTTTAACATATGATCTGTCAGGTGATTTGTTTTGTTTTCTTTGTAACTCACTTTTAAAATCATTTTCAGTATCCCATTTTTGGGTTTAAGTTTTTGTTTGGTCTCAAACAGTCAGTTTGTGAAACACATTTGCTTTCGTTGCATTTTGTTATTATTATTATAATTATGATTTTTTTTCTTAATTTGGCTTGCATGGATTTTTTTTCGTTTCGTTATTATTTTCTCCCTTTGAACTAATCACATAATTCCTGGTCTTTTCTCAAAAACGTGAAACATGAATCCTTGAATCCTTGTAGTAGCCTCCTGTGTCCCTGTCCCCTGGAAAAGTGGACTCTGCATGTTGTGTGTGTTAGCTCTGGGAACGCCTTACAGCACTCTTAAGACGGTCAGTCACCCATAACCACCCAGATGGTGTCCCTCTCTCCAGCAGCACTTACCTGTATGCCTACCTAACTCATACTCGTTAGAGGACTGTAAACGACTTGACTCAGCTGAATTTATCAGTGACTTTAAAAGCATAAGACAAAAAAAAACAAAACAAGAAATACTCAAACATTTAGTTCCCAAAGCTAATCTTTATTTTGGACATTAGACATGCATGGTAGACATTTGGAAACCTGTGTTTTATGTGTAATTTTCTCTCTTTCTGTTACAATGCTTCCCCCCAGCAAGGACAAGTTTGGAAGGTTTGCACAGCTTTTCACCTTCCCTACACCCCTTACCCCCTCCCCGAAATCTCAGTCCTCCGTCTACCCCCCTCTCCCACCCCCCACCACCCCTTTTCTGCTTTCCCTACCAGCCTCATGACCCCATAAACTCTGTATCAACTCACAATGCCGTAGCACAGTTCAAAGAAAAGGCCGTTCCCCTTTCCCCTCCAAAAACAAATTTTTATGTAAAGTGCTATCAGGGATTGATTTGTTCTGATTGATTTGTTTGTTTGTTTGTTTGTTTTGATTTATTTCCATTTATTGTTTTGTGTTTGTTTGTTTTGTTGTTCAGTATTCATACATAATGTACTACAGTAGTTTGCATAATTGTTCCTTATGCTACTGTTATCATGGGTCTTTAGACTAGCCTACTATATACTATATGACTTGCTAAGCCACAGTGGCAGAGGGCATCTAGTTATACTGCCAGATTATTTTTTTACCCTAGGTTATGGCTTATGTCTCTTTGTCTGATACCTGGTCTAACAGTTTAATTGATGAAATCACAGAGATTGCATGCTGTGTTAGTGCCTGTTTGTAGTATAAATATCTCAGATAATCAGCCCTGTGGACAGTTGTCTTGCCATACTCCATTACTCTGCCATCCAGTCTTGGTAGTTTTGGTGGAGGCCGCTGTAAGCAAACTTTGGTCTTTGCTGGAGCGCTGCAGGGTTTCCAAACCCCTTCCCCATTAAAGGCAGCTGTAATATGGCAATATAGCTGTAGCCATTGGGGCAATATTCCAGAAAGTTTGATTTTATTTGCCATTTTTGTTTTAAACTCAAACTGAAGCTACTTTTAAACTCCTACTCAACAACCTCTACTCTACCGGAGCTATATTTGGGAAGTAGACCTGGGTATCATTTGCACTAAAATAATGTGTAAGAGTAGCTTTTTGTTTAATCATTTTTGGTTCAATTAAGCGGAATACACTTTAGCACACTACAAAATATCCAGCGATGGATAGTCCAGGCTTATTTGATTTGACCATTGTCAGGTGGACGCTTTTTGAAGGTGTTACCAGGCATAGGTGCATGTCTCGCATCATGTTAACCATGTAATCATTCAACACACCGTCTGCCCTACTTCAAATTGCACGTCTGCCGACTTCCCACCAGCCCTCTCTAACCTCTGTAAGCCGCTCACCGCTTACAGAGAGGTCAAGGCGAGCGCACCGCACCGCACCGGCCAGCGGCCCACCTTTCTGTCCCTCCCCGCCACCCGTAGGAGTGCGTTCTGCCCATGCACTGCCGTCTCACTAACTGCCCTCTCAACTTATCATGCAGCACCCTGTCCGTCGAAAGAACATGTGTATCTATCTACCTCTCTCTTTCTCTCTCTCTTTTTCTTTCTCTATGCTCTCTCTCTCTTTCGCTCTCTCTCTCTCTCTTTCACTTTCTCTCATTCTCTCTCTCTTGTTCTCTCTCTCTCCCCCTCTCTCTCTTTCTCTCATTCTCTCTCTCTCTCTCTCTCTCTCTCTCTCTCTCTCTCTCTCTCTCTCTCTCTCTCTCTCTCTCTCTCTCAGTCTTCCTCTCATTGCATTTTCTAGCTGTGACAAATTCAAATCAAATCCCTGCACTCTGCCTTCTCATCCTGTTCACCTGTCATCTGAAAAAAAAAAGTTCTCTGTTTAGTTGTGTGTTTTTGTATTCTCTGTTGTTTGTCTGTCTGGATGTTTTCTGTATTTTACCTTTCTGTTCGTGGCAGCTGTAGCATTATGAGCGATCTCTCTCTTTTTTTTTTCTCTTTTTCTCTCCTTCTCTCCCTTTTTTCTTTCCTCTGCTTTCCTGTTCTCCGTCACAGGCATGTGGGGACCCCAAAGCCAAGCCCTCGTACCTGATCGACAAAAACCTGGAGTCGGCAGTCAAGTTCATCGTCCGAAAGTTCCCGGCCGTCGAGACGCGCAACAACAACGTAAGTCTCCGTCAAGACGAACGGTTTAGTCAGTCACTCAGTCACTCAGGCAGTTTAATGACATATGTGATGCTAGTATCCATAGTGGCTTATTGACGAGCGGTGTTTGATGCATCGGACTGTGATGGTTAGGTATGAAATTGCATAATGCATCATAGCGATGTGGAAATCTGCGTCAGCTCCCTTTGCTGTGTAATTAGATGCGAGCGTATTTGGATTACCATGATTTTCAGCGTCTCGGCAAGTTACACCGAAGAAGGACAGTGCTGATGACTGTTTAGAAATGGCGGGTGAAATGGAGCAGTGCTGTCTGGGTGTGCTGAGGGATGGTGTGTTTGTGTGGCTGTGGGGCTACTGACTGTTTGATTCAGGTCCAGGAGCGCGTGTCAGAGAAGAGCAGTCCGAGTCACTCTTCTGCTCTCAGCCACCAGGGTGGTGGAACAGCCTTCAATAGGAATGTAGACGTGTGGCTCTCTGACTTGTTCTCTCTCTCTCTCTTACACTCTCTCTCCCTCTCGCTCTCTCTCTGTCTCTCTTTCTCTTGCTCTCTTGCTCTTGCTCTCTCTGTCTCTCACTCTCCCTTTCAATCTCTCTCTTTCAGACTCTCTCTGATTCTCTTTCTTACTCTTGCTCTCCCTTCTGCCGCTCTCTCTTTCTCTCTATCTAGCTCTTTCTGACTCTCCCTCTGACTCTCTCTTTCTCATCTCCTCTCTGTTCCTCTATTCTCCTTCTTTGGCTGTCATTTTTTCCTCTCTCACACACAACCACATGAACACACACTGTCTTTCCATCTCTCTGTCTCACATTCAAAACACACACACACACACACACACACACACACACACACACACACACACACACACACACACAGATGTCTTCCCTCTGTCACTCCCTCACACCCCTCTGGTCCTGTCATTCTCTCCCCAAGCTCAGTGCTGTTCCCTGTCATTGGAGTGTGTGTGTGTGTGTGTGTGTGTGTGTGTGTGTGTGTGTGTCCTCTAATGATGAAGGCTCCCTGTCCCCTCCCAGCCCCTCCCTCTCCCCTCCCTCCTTCTCCCACTCCCTCTCACTTCTGTCCTCCTGTCAAATCTCTCTCAAAAACAAAAAAGAAAACCAGGTTGTGATTTCTGCCCAGTGATCCGCCATTATGACGTTCACAAACATGCATTCCATGACTCCAGCGTGTGACGCGTCTCTGTGTCGTTCTGTGTGTCTGTCTCCTTCAGTAATAACCAGTCACCATTAACTGTGTAAAAAACAAAAATGTATCCCCCAAATGCTTCTTTTTTAGCTTTCTACTTTTTGGTCTCTGCTGTGTATTTGTGTTCGAGATGTTTTTTCAAACTGCTATGACGTACAGCTTCCTCATGTTTAACTGTGTTTGAGTTCCTTCTTTTTGTGTTGTTTTGTATTTTTATGTTGTGCATTTTTGTTTTCTTGCATGCTTAACATGGCTATTTTCTGGATTATTCTTTTGGTAAGTTTTGGACTCCACTGGAGTCCATTTGCTTTGTTTGAGCGCCTTACCCACGTATCCATGGGTTTTAGTTGTTCTAACATATGTACATATATCTCTGTGTTCAGTCTTTTACACACTGGGCAAAGGAATCTAAGAATAACACCTACATTTTCACACAAAAAAATTGAGATAAACCTCAAGGGGGTGACCAAACTGTTGTTGGCAGGTTACTTAATTACTTAGTAACATACAGTCCGCATCACTAATCTGTATTCTGAGATTCCTCAGTAGGAAACTGCATGCTCCCTAGATCTCTAAAACTCTCACTTTTATAAGTAGTTGGTAGTAGGCCTTCAGGAACCAGGCCATTTCACTGAAAAAGAGTACCTGTAAAGGCATTTAAATGTCAAGATGAAGTATGAAGGGAATGTACTGCTGTTACAAGTGGTCAAGAAAATGCTACCAACAGGCTCTTTTTCTCTGAAAGAAAGGTCCTGAACTGTTTCTAGATTACATCAGTAAAGCTTTGAAATGAGGTGTTATTTTTTTTTAAAGTAGCTGGGTGAAAATAAAATGCTTCTAGACATTATGCTCATTTTCTTCCTCAAAAACACTGAATGGTAGTGACGATGGCTGTACCATTCCCGGCCGCTGTAGCGCGCTTCCTTAACATAGAGAAATCTCGGTGGTTTGTATGCGGTGAGGTAGATACTAACTTGGCTCTGGGGCAAATCTGCACTGCTTTGCCGAAGACCAGATGGGGACACAGCTCTTGTGAAGCAAAGATGATCAATCCAAAGGCACTGCACACATCTGTCTGTGTACATGATTCATGTACTGTGTGTGGAAACCCACTTAGGTATTCAACTAGATGCCTGGAATTCCTTATGTGGAGTTGGAGCGTTGGCCAACTCCTGCTTTTGTAGTTTGATATGGGCTAGAATTAAAGATTATTGGTCATGACACCATCACGACAAGTGGATCCAAAGATTTAAAGTTCAGCAACACATCTGTATAACATCAACAGAATTATGTGGTAGTCTACAACAAGTAGCATTGCGTTGTTAGCAGTACATTAGCAAATTATGAAAGAAATGAAGTATTCTCAATACAACAAAAAAAAAATATGCAAGTAAAAAAATATGGCAAACATAGCAGGATAAAGGAAGAGGGCGTGGACATCTGTAATGTAAATAGGTGCTGAACCAAAAAACAGAAGGAATCCAAGACATAAAAGACAGGTCCGCACACTTCAGCTCCCTGATTTTTTTACTTTTATTCACGTCCCTCACCCAAGTGACGTTTCGAGCCAACTGCTCTTCATCAGACTTAAAAACATGGCATTCGTCACATGTGACTGTGTTAAAATGTTTCCATCTGGTCTCTGGCAGTGCATATTTGTTCAGTGGTTGCAAATCCCATGCAAGTAGCAACAGGGAGAGGAATATTGGGCTTGTCAAGACTTGATGCAAGGTTCATTCACTAATTCCACCGTCACACACCTCACATTCGAATTGTAAAGCCTAGTTGTTCACTGACTGTGTAAAAGATGAAAAAAAGATGACAGTACACTTTTAACCATTTTAAATCAAAGCAAAAGTGTGACACTGCACCTTAATGGAAACACAGCCTTAGACAGTAGACAACCCTGACTTTACAAAGGATTAAGTAGTCCTTGCTTCACATCTGCCAGACTGAAGCGAATAAGCTCTGTCTGTAGTGTGGATAAAGTTGAGACATTCTAGTCTAGCCCTCTTATTAACTGCACTGATGACTCACTTAAAACGAGTATCCATAGTAAATGAACCTTGCTGATGAGATTTACAAGGAGCAAAATAAAAGGCTTTGTGTGGTATCCTCCTCTTGAGTGTCTGACGTGTCTGTCATTGTTTTCCTCCCACAGCAACAGCTTGCACAACTACAAAAAGAAAAGTCTGAAATACTAAAGAATCTAGCCTTGTACTACTTCACATTTGTGGATGTTATGGAATTTAAGGTAAGAGTGAATTACAGAGGGCTGTAATTGTATCTTGGTTATTAAAGGGAAAGGCATCACTACCTTGATTCACAAGTATGGTACCACAGTTGAAGCATCACTTAATTGGCTTTGCCATTTCCTATTTTGACTGGCCAGAGGCCATTGCCAAAACAGGTCCTGAAGGTGTGTGTTTAGACATCTAACCTGACATTAGGAGATAGAAAAGCCCAGCTGTGTGCACATTGTTAAAAAAAAAAAAAGGTTAAAAAAAAAAGGTTTGTTTGTTCATATGCAAGACCTGCTTATTAGGCTGTCGCTACCTCTACATTTGAAAACAAACCTCTCGTTTAGACCGTCCCTGTTCGACCCGCCCACCACTTGGATTCTTTAAAAAGTTTGATTGACATCTTGGGAACCTAACCACATAAGTAGTTGTGAGCTCTAGATTATAGATTAAAGAAACCCATAGCTTACTATGAAACGTCAGGTGGAAGTGTTGCTCGAGTTACTCACAGTAATTGGTCTTATTTCAGATCATATGTTCTATTGTGTCTTTAGTTTATAATAAGCTGTACATGTAAATGTTTGATATTACTGAGAACTGTTAAAGTAAATATACTGATTGATTGTTGCTCCTCTTTGTTTCTGTGTAGGACCATGTTTGTGAACTGCTGAACACTATTGATGCTTGCCAAGTTTTCTTTGACATTGTAAGTGAAAATTAAAACCTCGTTTAAACACTTGTCATGGCACTAGAGGCTAAGATATGGTAACCTGGTTGGGATGCACCCCAAAAATATGTTACTTCAACACAATGATTTATTTCTCCTATAACCCCTCAAATGATATGTCTAGCTAGTTCAATGTATTTACTATATTATTAGAATGGTCTGATATATTTCTTTTTTTGTCTTTTTTACAGACTGTAAATTTTGATCTCACAAGGAACTACCTAGACTTAGTTGTCACCTACACTACATTAATGATACTGCTATCCCGGATCGAGGAACGCAAGGCAATCATCGGCCTGTACAACTACGCTCATGAAATGACACATGGCTCAAGGTAATGGCGACCAAGCCTGGCTGTAAGCCTGCCTGCGCTTTTCCACTCGAATATTTTCTCCCTACAGTAGTCTGGATGTTCTTCACTTGACATGGTCAGCTCCTGTCGTATCTTTACTGGGCAGAGGGAGTGTTTGTGAGTGATGACGTCGACTTTGTGTGCTACATTTGAATTGTAGTGCATAAGCAGTCTTGTAGCCAGGCTAATTGCATACATCACGACGAGCGATTGGGTAAAGGAGATTCAGTCATTTTAAATTTAAGCAGAATCTACACCTCCAGGAAGGAAACGTTTTTAATACAGGACAGCCAGACCATCTCTACAGAATGCAGAGTAGTAATGGGGCTGGTTTACCAAGCTAATGGAGACCTGTAAGATGGCGTGATAGATCACAGATTACAGTTCCCCAAAATAAGTACACTCATTACTATATAATGGGTCTGATGGAGAGGCTCAAGTATCGCTGCTGGACCAACATGGGTTTGGTTCCTTACATCGAAGCCACTTTGAATAAAGGCCTCTGCTAAATACCTACCAACCAATTTTCTAATGTGTTTTCAGTGTTGTAGGTGACTAGTTGTTGTCCCCACCCATCTCATGGCTTGTTACTTGTTTGTCTTTGGTCTCAGCGATCGAGAGTACCCTAGGCTCGGACAGATGATTGTTGACTATGAGAACCCACTGAAAAAGATGATGGAGGAGTTTGTCCCCCATGGGAAGGTAAGGGGATATGAGAGTATTGTTTTGGAAAACATTTTACAGATATCTAATATTGGTTGTAATATTGCCCACTGCATTGTCTGGACTAACGTGTGGGTGTCTGGTGGGGTTATTTGTTGTTTTCGGGGTGCAGTCCTTGTCGGACGCCCTGATCTCGCTGCAGATGGTGTACCCCCGCCGCAACCTGTCTGCAGACCAGTGGAGGAACGCCCAACTACTCAGCCTCATCAGTGCCCCCAGCACCATGCTTAACCCAGCACAGTCCGACACGGTGAGACACACACACACACACACACACACACACACTTACTTATGCTTAACCCAGCACAGTACGACAGTGAGACACACACACACACACACATACACACACACACACACAAACACACACACACTTACTTATGCTTAACCCAGCACAGTACGACAGTGAGACACACACACACACACACACACACACACACACACACAGGCACACACACTCATTCACTCACTCAAAGTCAGTCAAGCTAAGTCAGACATGGTGGGCACACACACACACACACACACACCTAAAATCAGCCAAGCTAAGTCACATGAAGAAAAACACACACACATACACACATTGGGAAATACTTACACACTCCAATAGTGCCCATGCACATGTTGCATAGTGTCTTTACCTCTGATAGAGCATTGTGTGGCTCTGTGTATAAATAAACAATAAAACATGGTGAATAAAACACACTATCAAAGGTTGCCATTATGTCAAAGGAGATTAGATTTGCTCTTCACAGTGTGTTTTGATTGCCTGCAGATAGACAGAGGGAGGGTGCGAAATATAGTCTAGTAAAGTGCTATGTGATTTAGTCCTATGACCCAGACATGCATACATATTACACATTTATTTCTCATGCCATGTGACCAATCCTAAGCAGTTTCTCTCTGAATGCTTCCCTGAATTACACCTTTAGCCTATATATGCTATTAACTCATCACGTATGCTCATTGACTCATGCAACACCACCCTGTCAAAGTTTACGTCTGTATGTACTTTCTGCTTTTCAGGTTTATTTTCACATTTAAGAACCAGTTTGGCCAGAATTGAAATTCCTACTTCTTAGTCCTCAAACATCATATCTCAGACGTATTGAACCCATCTATCCCAACCCTCATGGCCTGGACCAAGCCACATGCTTTAAAGCAACATGAAGTAGTTTTCGTCTTCGGTCGCCCTTCAGGTTGGAAGCGGGCTTGTCCCTCATTTAAACTACAGAGAGGCGGTCCGCTCCTCCAAACTTACTTAGTGCGGTTATAGCCCATGGAGGGCGGCAAAACGAATTCAGAAGTGCCTTTCACCCAGTTACAAGTTGATGAACCACTGAAACGATGTCGGAAACATTATTTTAAGGTTAAAAATCCTACTTAGTGTTGCTTTAACTATATATGGTGGTCATATCAGCCCTCTGCTTGTCATTTTGATGTCTATGTTAGAGCAGCCACAGACAGCATTAGGGGGACCTGATTGTAGAGCGTATGAGGAGTAGCTCCTAGCAAAAATGGAGACTAAATCAGACTCCAATAGACAAGCTGGCAGAAGCCGCAGCACCATAGCAACAATGCAGTTTGGTATCAGAGCGAGGTAGCCAATCAAGCACAGGTGAGAGAAGTGGTGCAGCCCAGCCTTTAGGCAGATCTCAGGCACCTTAACACCCGGGACCTGCTGACTAACCATTTACAATCATAGAATCATGATGATCCACTGCAGTTCCAGACACTCAGAAATTCAAAATACATAGATTTGACATCCATTCTAGGGGTGCCTATGGTTTTGTGAAAAATATGGTTTGTCTGTCACATGTATGAGTGGTATTTTCACTCTTGACCGTCAGTGTGTTTATGTATCAAATGTGTGTAATTGACCCGAGTTTATTGCAAATTTAATGCTTGTGGGGAAATGGCGTCCCCATGTGGAGATGAATGGTACTGGTCCAGATGTGCTCAGATTTCAATGGCTGTTGCTCTTATTAAAAATTAAAATATGTTATGAGTTTGATAATAAATACAGGAATGTATAGCTGAAGCACTCCTAACAGAAAAAAGAAAACCTTTCAGTGGCCCCAAACCAAAGCATTTTACAACATGGGGAAGACCAACTGCTTGCCTGCCTTTAAACATGATCAAATGTGTACAAACAAATATGCACATAACACAAACCAAGAGTCAAACAAACTAATTCAACGATTAGCTGTAGGTCTTTTGAAGATAAGAGTAACATTGTGCTCTGTTGTGTTTGCAGATGCCCTGTGAATACCTGTCCTTGGACACCATGGAGAAGTGGATTGTGTGTAAGTGTGTCACTGGGGATGAGGGCAACCCTGGAGAGTCTTTGACATGTAACTGTCCCCCAGGGTGAAGATTTCTGTCATCAACAGCTTAAGCAGATATCATCATTTCGACTGCTTTGCAACCTGGATGCTTACATATGATAAAAACATCAGTCTGATCCAGTTTTGTTCTGGTTGCTGTGATATGTGGGTCATCAGATGGTTAAGGACGAGGGTTAACTGAGAAACTACACACCCCAAAGACGTGCAGTGGGTTTTTGTTATTTCTAATGAAACACAGCTACATTCCTACAAAATCGAACTGAGCATTGTTGTCTGAATAGCTCCTTTTATAGAGTTGATCATGTTTTGCTGTGGACTATTGACAGTAACGCTGAGTAATGTAACCACTCTGTGTGTGTGTGTGTCTGCGCGTGTGTGCGTGCGTGCATATGTGCCCGTCCGCCTGTGTGTGTGTCTGTGTGCGCACGTGTGTCTGTGTCTGTGTGTGCGTGACTGTCTGTCTGGTCTCTTGTAGTTGGGTTCATGCTGTGCCACAGTGCTCTGAACAGTGACCCTGCGGCGCTGAGTCTGTGGAAGCTGGCTCTGCAGAGCAGCTCCTGCCTCTGCCTCTTCAGAGACGAGGTCTTCCACATCCACAAGGCCGCCGAGGACCTCTTCGTCAACCTCCGCGGGTCAGCCCTCCACCAAGGACGGACACACACACTCACACACTCACTCACTCTCTCTCTCTCTCTCTCTCTCTCTCTCTCTCTATCTCTCTCTCTCTCTCTCTCTCTCTCTCTCTCTCTCTCTCTCTCTCTCTCTCATGAAGGAAGCATCTATGCTTGCTTCAAAATTGGGCAAAACGAAGGTACCTTCGAAGGCAGCATTTTATGCATTTATTCGATTTGGACAGCCTTGATGCCTTGCTGCCACCAAACGCTCTCTTCGAAGGCAGCATTTTTTCATGTTTCAGACACAGCCACACACACACTCATTTACACTTACTATCTCCCTCCCCTTTTTGATTTGAGCCTTCAATTCACAATGAATATACTTAAGGATGCAAATTGTGCTGAGTGCACTGCTTGCTCAGGCATGATTGGTAAGCGCATACACACACACACACACACAGTAACAGCAGAGCTTGAAACCACAGATAAAAGCCTTTACTTGCACTACACAAAAAAGGTTTGTCTGGTTTGCATTGCTGCAGTTATTGATTGTCTGCTATTTTTTTTTCCTTCTGTCCAGCTACAACAAGCGTGTGAACGACATACGAGAGTGCAAAGAATCGGCCCTTTCTCACGCGTAAGTACATCTGTCTTGCACATCGTCAGCTGGACACATCCACTTACCCCATATTTTTTTTACTTAACTTGGGAAAAGGGTTAGAAACATTTGTCAAAATTTGCGTTCTGTGTGTGTGTCTCTGAAAGGGGCTCCATGCACCGAGAGCGGCGCAAGTTCCTGAGGTCTGCGCTGAAGGAGTTGGCCACGGTGCTCGCCGACCAGCCGGGCCTGCTTGGCCCAAAGGTACCGCAGCGGGGCGGCTTGTGCTTGTCTGCTGGTTTTGATTTGTCTTATACGGGCTCTAAGCAGCATTTGAGTCGATGTACAAATAAGATGGGTGAAAGGAGGTTTAGGAATTGTTTACTCTCTCCCTCCCTCTTTCTCTCTCCCTCTGGCTTTGTATCTCTCTCACTCTTTCTCTCCCTCTCTCTCTCTTTCTCACTCTTTCTCTTCCTCTCTCTCTCTGCCTATCTCTCTCTTTCTCTCCCCCTGTATGTGTGTCTCTCTCTCTTACACTCTATTTCTGTGTGTGTGTGTGGTGTGTGTGTGTGTGTGTGTGTGTGTGTGTGTGCGCGCATGCCAGGCCTTGTTTGTTTTCATGGCCCTGTCCTTTGCCCGGGATGAGATCATTTGGCTCCTGAGGCACGCAGACAACATCCAGAAGAAGAGCACAGATGACTTTATCGATAAGTAAGAGTCCTCCGCCCTCCAGTCATTTTCTCTTCTCTGCCTCTCTCTGTCCCCTTCTCTTTCCCCAGTCTTTCTCTAGCCCTCTCTTTCTATCCAGAACAGACAATGCAGAGCTTTTTCAACATTTAGGTAAGGGGTAATGGATGACACGGTGTTCATAAATCAGAAAGTTAATGCACGTTCGAGGTGGTAATACGGCCATGATGCAAAGTGGAGTGGTCGTTACACCTCGAAATACATAAACTTTCTGACATACGAACATAGCGAAGTGCATTATCCTGCTTATACCATGGTTGGCCGCCCTTGTCTGATGTTAATTTGTAATAATTTCCACTTTTTAATAGCTAAAACAAACCTACTCGTAGAACTACTTTCATCTGCCACCAGATGTGTCTTGTGTCAAGCTGCTGTTTCTGGAACTGTTAATTCCGAACTGGAGGTTTCTATGGCCAGGACCCAGTCGTTAGTTCCATGCCTTTGGTTGTCAAGCTAGCTATTCCAAAGTTCTGTAAAGCCTTGCTTAGGAAAATCTTATCAGCAAAATCAGTAAAAATGTATATTTACAAATGTCATGTTAAGACAATCATCATCCTAATACACCTTAAACCTAAGTTGAAATAAGTAAAATGAGGTAAATCTAAAGTCTATTGCCATTCAAGAGCTTGCTCACGTATGGAATTGGTGATTTTGTATATCTCTCAGTTTTGCATCTTGGAATGGACAGTTTGTTTGAATTCCTCATCATTTGATCCGTGAGCGTTTTGTCTCAGAGGTGGTGGCCTGTCTCTGTAGCTGGACTTGTACAGTTTTCTGGCAAAGTTAAACACAAACAAATCGATCTCCTAAGTTGGACCATAGAAATGAACTGACACACAAGTGCTCATCATTTAGACAGCTCAGAGGAGCAAAGCTAAGAACCCTTGCCTCCGTGGTGGACCGCGGCTTTATTGATGGAACGGACGTCTGGCCTCACGTGTCATTATGAATCAATCCTGCTCTGGAACCCAGAGGTGGAACTAATGATTGGAATAAACTGTCTTGGTTGTCTTGGTTCTTGGCGAGAAGAGAATCACAGTAGAAAAACATGAATTTTCCCAGTATTGTTTTGTCCCATGCTCAATGTGATATTGTGTGTGTGTGTGTGTGTGTGTGTGTGTCGTGTGTGTGTGCGTGTGTGTGTGTAGGCACATTGCAGAGTTGATCTTTTACATGGAGGAGCTGAGGGCCCATGTGCGCAAGTACGGCCCGGTCATGCAGCGGTACTACGTGCAGTATTTGTCCGGCTTTGACGCCGTGGTTCTGAACGAGCTGGTCCAGGTAAGCCTCTTAAGAATCCCCTCATCCTTCAGACTCGAATATGAAGGCTTCCTAGTTACATCCCTAATGCTACAGATTGAAGCTCAGCTGTATGCTTATCTATATGTTATGCATTTTAGCCTTTGGATAACATGGCTACCTTGACATTTTGAGGGCGGCTTGGTTGTTTATTTATTTAGTACAGGCAGACTGTATCACTCGGTAATTGTGATAGGAATCTGAGCGGTGGTACCCGGCATGGCCACTAGGTGGAGCACAAGTGCTTTTTATATTCGTCTCAGCCTTCACCATGTGTCGGAAGCTTACCCTGAGAAATGATTGAGAAGACAATGCAGCTTATTTGCATTCATGTGGAGAGGCCTGTGGGTCACAGTCTGTTCTGTTTGTCCCCCCCCCGGCTTGCCTTCCAGAACCTGTCTGTCTGTCCCGAGGATGAGTCCATAATCATGTCCTCCTTTGTCAACACCATGACCTCCCTCAGTGTCAAGCAAGGTACTCTCTTTCTCTCTTTCTGTCTCTCTCGCTCTCTCTTAATCTCTACCATCGCTGGAGTGCTCCAGAGGGCTCTCGTTATTCTCCGTTTCCTGTTTGGCCTGTCTTTATCATGTGGATCTGTTTACAACCCTCTTTGTGTTGGTCTGTCATTCTGCTGTTTCTCTCCATTTCTCTTCTTTTTCTTTCCATCTGCATTCCAGATAGTTCTGTCGTCTTCCTCTGCTCTCTTTTCTTCCTCTCTTATACGCCATCTCTTGTCGTTTACTCTATCAGACACACAACTGTAAATGCACTCTTAATGTTGTAGAAATGTTGTGTAAATGTGGTTTGTTTGTACATTGAAATGCACTCATCTTTTTTTGGGTTGTTTTATTTTACATGTAGTTGATTGGTACTAAGATTTGTTATTTGCTTTTTCTATCTCGTGATTGAACCATTATTTGTCGTTCCACATTGTTAATCCCATTTCACAGTCATGCCAACACATCTTGTCAATTTGCCTCTTCCTGCTAATTGAACTCAATGCGAAGCAGACTGATAAAATGTCACAGTGTGCAGGGTCGTTCAAGTGTGCCGTTAAATCACCACCCCCGTGTAACTCACATTCTCCTTTTTCTCTCTCTCTCTCTTCTCTCTCTCTCTCCCCATCTCTCTCTCTTCTCTCTCTCTCTCTCTCTCTCTCTCTCTCTCTCTCTCTCTCCCTCCATCTCTCTCTTCCTCCATCTCTCTCTCTCTCTCTCTCTCTCTCTCTCTCCCTCCATCTCTCTCTTCCTCCATCTCTCTCTCGGTCTCTCTCTCTCTCTCTCCATCTCTCTCCCTCCATCTCTCTCTCTCTCCTCATCTCTCTCTCTCTCCTCATCTCTCTCTCTCTCCCTCCCTCCATCTCTCTCCCTCCATCTCTCTCTCTCTCTTTCTCTCTCTCTTTCTCTCTCCATCTCTCTCTCTCTCTCTCTCTCCCCATCTCTCTCTCTCTCTCTCTCTCTCTCCCCATCTCTCTCTCTCTCTCTCTCTCTCTCCCTCCATCTCTCTCTCTCTCTCCCTCCCTCCATCTCTCTCCCTCCATCTCTCTCTCTCCTCATCTCTCTCTCTTTCTCTCTCTCCATCTCTCTTTCTCTCTCCATCTCTCTCTCTCTCTCTCTCTCTCTCTCCCCATCTCTCTCTCCCCATCTCTCTCTCTCTCTCCCCATCTCTCTCTCTCTCTCTCTCCCTCCATCTCTCTCTCTCTCCCTCCCTCCATCTCTCTCCCTCCATCTCTCTCTCTCTCTCTCTTTCTCTCTCTCCATCTCTCTCTTTCTCTCTCTCCACCTCTCTCTCTCTCTCCCCATCTCGCTCTCTCTGTCTCTCCATCTCTCTCTCTCTCTGTCTCTCTCCCTCTCCCTCTCTCTCTCACTGTTCTTTCCTTCTCTCTTTTTCCAGTGGAGGACGGAGAGGTGTTTGATTTCAGGGGCATGCGGCTGGACTGGTTTAGATTGCAGGTAAGCCAGGAGGAACCTGAGCCCTGACCCGAAGGGGAAAAGCCCCACCCCACCCCCCATTCATCCATCCATCCACCCCCCCCTCCACCTCCCGCGTGGGGAAAGGTGGCACTGCCACCCCGGTGTCCCCTTTCCCACCTCGGCCCCAGAGCTGCCCCGTCTGTCACCCCGGTCCCCTGTCCAGACCACACCGTGCTGCCCTAACACCACAACCAGGGCACGGCCTTTAGACGGGGCGCGAGCCTCCTGCCAGCGCTTAGTTCTCCCGGCCAGGCGGCGCTGAGCACGGCCTCACAGAACGCCAAAACTTCCCCCCGCAGGCCCTAATGGGGAAAAGATGTTGTGTGTTCTACGCAAGAGGACACATGGCCTTCGTTGCCCATGACAAATGACTGTCAGAGTGAGGTTTGTTTTTTCTCCGGTTGTGTACACAAGGCTTGTCACGACGAACCGAGAAGGAGAGGCAAAGAGGAAGGAGTCGAGTTGAGTTGCGTCGGCGCAGGGAGTTTCCTCTCTTTCGTTCTTGGAAAAACGGAGATATTAATATGGCGGATTGCTTCGAGGGCACACACAGGGCTTTTGGCCCAGAAAACAATTCAGAGAGAAAAACCGCAGGGAATGTTCGGCCCTTTTTCATTTTTTTTTCTGAAGGGCCGCATCTGATTATTTAAACCATCGCCTCAGCCTTTTAATCGCGAACCGAGGCCGAGCGCAAGCGTTGCATTATTGCCGAGTGCGGTACTGGCCCAGACGGGCTCTTTTTTTCGGAGCTGGGCCTGGTAGCGGCATTCTGGCCATGCCAGAGACCCGCTGCGCTCCCCGTGACCCGTTTCTGTGTCCGGCCGAGCGTACCCGCAGCGCGGTCCCGACGCGCCGCGCCACACCCGCCTTTTTCGCTTCCAGGGCCCCACGAGCCGTTTGATCTCCGTGGGCGCGCCCCAATCCGCTGCGAGGAGACTCCGCAGTTTGGGTTTTTCTGCGGGGACCGAAGGCGAACCAGAACAAGGGGGAAGGGTGGACAGAGGATGGAGGTGGTGGTAATGGTGGTTGGTGGGGGGTGGGTGTGTGACTGAAGGGAGGTGTAGAGAGAGGAGAAAATCTGCCGTGCGTGCAATGGGAACCGTCCTACAGCTGAATAACTATTTTCTCAAGTCCCTGAAGCTCTCTCGACCAGCGTCGCTCTTTCACAGCCAGAGCTGTTCTTTTTGTCTATTTCACCCCCCCACATCCCACATCTTACCCCCCCCCCCCCCCCACCAACTCTCACACACACACACACACACACACACACACACACCTCGTCAGCCCCCCCTTTACCCACTCTTTGTGGGACACACAGCGCAGGCAGAAAATCGTCAGAAAGCGCAAACGTTTATTCGCCACATGTGCTCGCTCGGCGTTCCCTGTTTGCTAGAACAGAGCAAATTGAGGAAGTATTTAAACAGCTGGCCATTGAGCAGCTGACATGAGTGCGCATATATGTGTGTGTGTGTGTGTGTGTGTGTGTGTGTGTGTGTGTGTGTGTGTGTGTGTGTGTCAGTACGTAGCCATGTGTGTGCTCTACATATTTCATTTCTTTTGTCAGGTCCTAAAAATAAGCCCTTAAGTTTAAATGTTTTAGAGAGCTCTCTGTAGCGCCAAGCATCTCCCCCCTCTCCGCCTCCCACCCCATTTCTTCCTCCTCACTCCCCACATATTGGATCCAGTCGCCATTAAGTCCACATGTTTGGGTCGAAGCGGCAGAATCTTTATCTGTTACACAACCCCGCTCGGGTCAGAAGACATATTTATATTCTCCTCGGAGCGCCTCTCCGAGACATAACCCCATGGAAACCGCTGTCACAGCTCAAGAATCTCTGCTCTGTTTCTGTTTTTTGGAGCTGTTTTTTTGCCATGGAAATGAATCTCTCTCTCTCTCTCTCTCTCTCTCTCTCTCTCTCTCTCTCTCTCTCTCTCTCTCTCTCTCTCTCTCTCTCTCTCTCTCTCTCTCTTTTATTATGATTATTTTCTGTGCATGCATTTGCGTTTCTCATTTAGTCAAACTGTCATCTCGGAGGGGGATGATGGCAGAGGCCTCCACAAGATGAGAAGGACAGTAATGCCCATCCCTCCCTCCGCCCCCCTCTCCAACCCTCTCCCCCCCCACCACCAGTTCACTCAGTTCATGTCTCAGTCTGTTGATCTAAGTCGAGGGTTTTCCTTCAGCCTTGAGGGCTGCCTGACCGAGACAAATTAAGCCACCAACAGCCTATAGGATGAGTAGGGTTAATGTGTGTGTGTGTGTGTGTGTGTTTGTGTGCGTGCGTGCGTGTGTTTGTGTGTGTGTGTGTGGTGGTGGGGATGACTCCAAAATGACGCTGTGTATTTATTTTTCGGTGTATTTATTTTTCGGCGCTCTCCGTTTTCCTCTCCGCACTCCTAATTTGACTTTAATGCCCACTGGTGTGTTTATCATCCTGCCCTTGCCTGCGAAGCCACAGGCTTTGTGAGTTTAGCACCTGCTGAAAGCCTTTATGTGGCGCGTGGTGCCATCCTGGCACGGGCCCTCTCTTTGCCTTGGCAGCACTTTACATGATGAAAGGGAAGAGGGGCCACGCTTCGAGAAAAAGTCAACGCTTTCACAGCATTCTCTTGCGCTCGCGTAGGGCGGCCCGCCTGCCCTCTCCAGAGGAGGAGAGGAGAGAAAAGAGGGGAGAAAGGGGGTAGGGAGGGAAAAGAAGGGAGGCATTTCATGTCGTATTTTCAGAGCCTTCGTCAGATTCTCCAAGGTCATGGATACGTGCAGGCCGAGGCAGCTGTTTTTGTCAGGCCCCAAGAAAACCCACTCCGAGGGCTGGTCGAGAGCGGTGCGTTAGCTATGTAGTGGTGGTCAAGCCCCGTCTAATGTACCTCACTTCAAAGCGCCGCCTCGCCGCCCAACACCAGAGCGAGTCTGTTTTGCATACTCTCTTTATTTTATCCCACGTCTCGGTGGAAGGAAACTGTGTAGCTTGGCCATTGTCTGAATCAACAGTATCAAGTTAAAAACCCGAATACTTCCCAGAAAACGTCCTCAGAAGTTAACGATATGTCAGAGCATCAAACCACACGTTTGCCTCGAAACCTCTAAGTCCAATTTCCATTTGGATCGGATTCTCTTTACAGCCTGAGGTTTTCTCCTGGTGGATTCTGGGACAGATAATAACTTTCTATTTCTCCTTATTGTCCCTTGTTGTGTTTCATGAAGCCCTCCTAAAGGTCATGGTGTAAGTCAGAGCTGACATGACTAACGGTGTTTGTGTGTGTGTGTGTGTGTTTTTGTGTGCTTCGCAGGCCTACACCAGTGTGTCCAAGGCCTCGCTGGGCCTGGCTGACCACAGGGAGCTGGGCAAGATGCTCAACACCATCATCTTCCACACCAAGATGGTGGACTCGCTGGTGGAGATGTTGGTGGAAACCTCAGACCTCTCCATCTTCTGGTAAAGAGCCCACAGCGCATCAACCTTCCCTATATAAAAACAGTACACTAACCCTTAAGGGAGGGAATATTTTGACACGGTAGAAAAGGAATGTGTACTACAGCAGTTTAAGATTCCATTCCAGAATTCCATATAATATTCTGTGGACCATGAGATTTTTTTTTCATCCTCCCAACATTTCCTTATACTGGTTTGACAGTATATCCTTAGAGGTTAAATCCCCCTTGCCTTTAAAGCAACACTAAGTAGTTTTTTCAACCTGAAAATATTTCCAAAATCGTTTCAGTGGTTCATTAACTTGTAAAAGGGGGAAAAGGCACTTCTGAATTTGCTTTGCTGCCCTCAATGGGTTATAACATCAGTTTGGAGGAGCGAGTCATCTCTGTATAGTTTGAATGAGAGACAATTCCACTTCCAGCCTGTAGGGCGACCAAATAGGAAAACTACTTAGCGTTGTTTTAATTGTTGTAGAAAAAAAGTGCGTATATCTTATTCTCAGAAGTCCCCTTAGCAACTGTCTGTTAGGAGTTGTTTGTTTGGAGGTCTCTGGCTTTTGGGGAGCAGTCTGGTCAGGACGTGGATAGGCAAGTTTTGGACAGATAAGATATGGATATACCAGACAGCTGAATGTACTGGCAGCTCATGATGTTCTCTCTCTGTCTGTCTGTCTCTTTCTCTCTCTTTTTCTCTCTCTCTCTCTCCCCCTTGCCCTTTGCCTCTGTCTATCCATCTGCCTTTCTCTATCTATCTGTCTGTCTGTGTCTTGCGGGTTTGCCTGATAGCTTTTACAGTCGCGCGTTTGAGAAGATGTTCCAGCAGTGCCTGGAGCTGCCGTCTCAGTCGCGATACTCCATCTCCTTCCCCCTGCTCTGCACACACTTCATGAGCTGCACCCATGAGCTCTGCCCAGAGGAGGTGAGTCACTCACACACACACACACACACACACACATACACACACAGAATCCCTCTCACAGACACACACACACGCACACACACACAGAATCCCTCTCTCACACACACACACAGAATCACTCACACACACACACAGAATCCCTCACACGCATGCACACAGAGTTTACTTCAACACGCGCACACACCCGGGACCGGTGTCATGGAAGGGGAAGATTTCCTGTGGCCACTGTAAGGAAAACAGCATTACCATTTTGGTGTTGTTTTAGAGTAAGACTGCCGTGTTTTTTAAATCAGTCTGTAGCCACTCGTAGCAGAACGACTTTGTGTGGGTGCACTTTCACTGTGTGTCATGCCATGTCCACTCCAAGTGATTTACATTAGGTAATCATCCACATACATATGTTTATGTATGTACGCAAACACAAATTATTTATATCTACGTACGTTCAGTACATACATATATACAGAACATACATACATGCATACATACATACATATATACAGAACATGCATACCTAAGTACATACATAAGTACATACATAAATGCATACATAAATACATGCATACATACATACATACATACATACATATATACAGAACATACATACATAAATACATACATACATATATACAGAACATGCATACATAAGTACATACATAAGTACATACATAAATGCATACATAAATACATGCATACATACATACATGCATACATACATACATACATACATACATACATATATACAGAACATACATACATACAGAACATACATACATACATACATACATACATACATATATATATACAGAACATACATTCATAAATACATACATACATACATACATACATACATACATACATACATACATTCATACATTCATACATACATTCATACATATATACAGAACATACATACATACATGGATTAAATAAGATAATACAAATACTTCCTGTCTAGAATCAACAACATTTTGTGGCGAACAGGGGAAGTCTCACCAGGTTAAAGCCTGAAGACATGCCCTAGGTTACAACCTAAAAACATGCCACAGTGAGTGTAGCCAGTATGGCTCCCCTGCTTCTGTGTGGCACTGATGCATGCTGGGAACATAGGTTGTAGGGTGCACCCTCACCCCAACAACATCTCGGCCGAGCAGGAAGGGCGCAGGATGGAGTCAAGCTGAGAATTTGGAAAATGGTACAAAAACTATTCCCCACCCCCCCCTTCATATCCGATACTCACACCCAGCGCAGGCACACACACACATCTCTTGGGAGTTGGGCAGGGGCCTGGAATGCAGCATGCACTGCGGTCCATGTATCAGGATGTGTACGGAGGGCAAGACGCTGAAAAGCTTGATTTATTAAATGTGTAATTGAACCATACCCTGGTGCTATGACCGGTACCCTCTCTCCCCACGTCCCCCTCGACCTTCCCACCGCTTCGTCCCCCTCGCCCCCACCCCAACCCCAACCCCAACCCCCTTCTGGGACCCAAGGGGAGCTGGAAGGCCTCGACTGCACACACACACGGCCACTCGGTCACACAACAGATTCCTGTTCGGCCGGCTGAAATTCGCCAGGTGCATTCATGAAGTGTTTGTTCCTGCAAAACATCCACACAGACCGACCGGCCGGCCAGCCTGTCGGTCGCTCACCCTCCCCCATGTCCTGTCCTCTCCCCTCACCAGTATCCCGTCTAATTTTTTCGGCAAATAAGCTTGTATTTTTGTACCTAATTGGTGGACAAAACGGTCAACGACCAACCCCCACCCCAAAATAAAGTGGCACAATGAGAGTTCTTATGTGGGTGTGCTCCCCTGGTCAAGGGAGAGCGCCCTAGCACAGAGCTGTCTGAGAGCACTTTAAGGAATAAAAGAGATTTATTGCGCCATACAAGGCTTGGATTTCCCTTATTCAAACATGAAACTCCCTCTCTCAGCATGTCTCTGAAATGTTCCTCTTCCTATGTCCACCTCGCACAGCTTTGAACAGCTGCAAGCTATATTTACTTTGGAAAAACACTAAAAGTTTCCAAGAATATTTCCCTCCCTCGCACAGAACAACTTTTTACAGCGGTTTATAGTAACAGTAAAAAGATCACGGCAACATCGGAAAAGGTCAGTATTGGCATCGGCCTAAATAGATAGGTTATTTACGGGGGGTCTTGATCTCTCAGATGAGCGTAGGACAAAAAAGGGAGAGAAATCTGCCTTTTTCTTTGGTTTTTCTTTTTTTTTCTTTTCCTTTTTTTTTAATTGTGGTGTTTACTGTTTGGAGGTCTGATGCCATTTGAGTAATGTCCAAATGACAAAGGGCTCGTAATTGGAATCTGCTGTGTGGGAGATTCACAGCTGAGTGGCGTGTCAGAGCACTGGCCCTCTGTGCGCACGCAACCCGCTCGGCCGACGCTCCTAACTAACCAACCGTCACTGTTCATCTCCTGCTCCGTCAATGAAGAAAGGGCTCGCCTCTACCCATCTGTGGAGCTTTTCCAAGGGACACACAAACGCCACACTCAATGCGAATGACACTTCGCTCTCTGTCTCTCTCTCTCTCGTTCTCTTTTTCTCTCTCTTTCCTTCTATGTCTCTCTCCCTCTCTCCTTCTGTCTCTCTCTCTCCTCTTTCTCTGCCCCTCTCTCCCTCTCGCTTCCTCTCTGCGATCCGTCTCACAGGGGCAAACTTGTTTTGCATTAGTCATTTTTTTCCCCCCACCGTGTGCTCTATTTGCTTGACGGGGGCCCTGCAAAGGAAGCCAGTGTGTGTGTGCCACAAAGAGGCTCACTTGTCCTGTCTGGCACGCTTAGCGGGTCACAAACAGCCCTTCAGACCAACCTGCCACGCCACGCCACTCTACTCTAGTCTACTCTAGTCTGTGCCACGGGACCAGAGCAGGCTGGCCTGCTCTCTGGAGCAGCAGCAGACAGCATTCAACACACAAACAACACAGCACGCAGACGACAGCCACAGCAGTGTCTGACCTCCTGAGACCTAGCTTTGAGCTGACTAAACTGAGTGTGTGTCTGTGTATGTCCCTGTGTGGGTGTGGTTGTGTGTGTACCTGTGTGGGTGTGATTGTGTGTGTACCTGTGTGTGTGTGTTTTTTGTGTCTGTAACAGCGGCACCACATCGGCGACCGCAGCTTGTCACTGTGCAACATGTTCCTGGACGAGATGGCCAAGCAGGCGCGCAACCTCATCACGGACATCTGCACGGAGCAGTGCACTCTCAGTGACCAGGTGAGACGCACACACCGTGACCAGCCACGACAAGCCCTCAGCATCCTCACCTGTCCCCCAACACACTCACCACGACAAGCCCTCAGCATCCTCACCTGTCCCCCAACACACTCACCACGACAAGCCCTCAGCATCCTCACCTGTCCCCCAACACACTTACCGTGACCAGTCCTCAGCCTCCTCACCTGTCCCTCAACACACTTACCGTGACCACCTGTTTCCCAACTCTCACCACGACCTGTCCTCTGTCTCCTCACCCACCTGTCTCCCAACACGCACTACAAAAAACCCTCAGTCTCCTCACCTGTTCCCCAACACGCACTACAAAAAACCCTCAGTCTCCTCACCTGTTCTCCAACACTCACCGTGACCCGTCTTTGTCTCCTTACCCACCTGTTTCCCAACACTCACCATAACCAGCTCTTCTCGCCCCCCCCAACATTACTCACAACAAAAAGCCCTCTGTAATCTCACCTGTTCCTTAACACCCATTCATACACCAGAATTTATTTTTTACAATAGTTTGCAACACTTGTGTGTTGCTTGTTTAACCAATAGCCAGATACTTGCTTTTAATTTAGCTTACTTGCTTTATTCTCTTCGCACATGGGTGTGTATAAGGCATCCACCAGAACTCTCCACCATGCTGTCTGTAGCAATAGCCAAATAGCAGTTACTCTAAATTTGTATCTCAAAGCATACAACCATGTTGTTAAAGGAGAACTTCGGTGTAAAATTAAAATTGGCATGTTAAAACATCATACCGAGTTGGTATGTGTAGGGAGGAGCAAAATTGATTTAGCCTGTTGCATTCAGAGTTTAACTATTTTTTATCGTTTGTCCCAGAAGGCTAACAATGGAAGTGGTAGGTGCCCTTAGACGAAGCATGACGGCTACGCTATTTTTAAACCATTAAAACATCTTGAAGAAACTCCACACTCCATTGGTAGTACAACAAAGGCCCTGACATTAAAAACGAGGCACTGAGAACTTTGTAAGTGTACACAACATATATTAATAAAACAGTTTTGACAAGCAGTACCTTGCTGTAGTTTCTCGTCGCCGCCATGATGAAAGTCTGCACAGGTCGATTGACGAACACGAACCAGCAGGAAGAATAGGAGGAGAGGTAGTACAATCAACTTGTTTGGACTTTCATCATGGCGGCAACGAGAAACAACTGCAAATGACTGCATGTAAGAACAGCTTTTTAAATAAACGTTGTGTACATTTACAATATTCTCAGTGGTTCGTTTTGAATGCCAGAGCCTTTGTTGTACTACCAATGGAATGTGGAGTTTCTTCAAGCTGTTTTAATGGTTTAAAAATAGTGTAGTCCTCATGCTTCGTCTAAGGGCACCTACCACTTCCATTGTTAGCCTTCTGGGTCAAACTATAAAAAATAGTTAAACTCTGAATGCAACAGGCTAAATCAATTTTGCTCCTCAGCACACATACCAACTCAGTATGATGTTTTAACATGCCAATTTTAATTTTACACCGAAGTTCTCCTTTAAGATTGTCCATTTAGGACAAAAAAAAAAAAGAATTGAAGGATTCAAACACAAGGGGATCTCACAGATGTGCAAAGTCAGTGTAGGTTTGCGTGTTAATAGGAACTTCATGTCCCAGCAGATGGGCTCAGTTAGCCCGAGGGGAAGCATTGTGTGTGCGTGTGTGTGTGTGTGTGTGTGTGTGTGTGTGAACACCAGCAAAAGACTGGATGCGCAGCCCCCACATGATCAAACGACCCATCAAAGACTCGAGATGTGTGTGTGAGCCATTGTGCTAGCAGCCGTCGTTGGAAGTTTTATTTTATGAATCCCTCCTTTCCGCGTCGAGATAAAACATCCCCCT
The DNA here is from genome assembly GCA_027475355.1 of Coilia nasus. Classification (NCBI taxonomy): domain Eukaryota; kingdom Metazoa; phylum Chordata; class Actinopteri; order Clupeiformes; family Engraulidae; genus Coilia; species Coilia nasus. Next base: position 16,033,379 of record CM050213.1, on the reverse strand, counting down.
CTGCTGCAAGGCTAGGTAACCGTGAGTCATTATGTTATTTAGCTTGATAATGTCATCGTACCACTCACAGCTGTAAGCAGCAGCTTCCCACACATGGGAGTTTGTTTAAGCCACAGCTGTTCGACATTAGCGCTATTTAGACTTTAATTCCATGCTAATTTTTTATGGAGAGACAATGGCTAGTTAGAGTTCCATTGGAAACGTGAAACTTTTTAATGGAGGTTTTGCCTATTTAAATAGGAAATCCTGATTGGAAACAGTCAACATTTAAATGAAACGTGCATCAATGATGCTGGAGAGCGGTGCATTAATTTGCATTGACTTGCACAGCGCATAATATAGCACAAAGCGCAGTTTTTGTTGTGTGTGACACCATCCTCTTGTCATAGTGTCATACTTCGAGGTGAAAAAATCACAGCATTTATATTTTGAGTATGTTGCTGACAGGTTATTTAAATTGCAAAGTCTGAACAGTTATTCAGTTGTTTAAAAGAAGACTTTGGAAGAATGAGGAAAGCGTGACATTTCTTTTGTCAGTTTAGTGATTTTATTGTTGTTTTTTTTTTGTTTTTTTTTTTTTTTTTTAGAAACCGTCAAATTTGTGTCTGTAAGCAATGACTGTTGGTTGCTGGCCTCTTCCTCACATTTCATTCTCTCAATAATATTTTACTACGCCCCATAGAAATCATCTGTTCTAGTTCTTGTAGCTCCGTGGAGACTGAACCCAGAAACATTTTGGAGATAACTGTTTCTCAGTTGTCTAGTAAAACAAGGTTAAGCAGACTGAAGAACAAGCAGAATACCCATATAATCTGTAAAAACTTTCATCAGTGCTTGACAGTCCGCTGACAGAATGAGGGAATGTGTGTGTTTTGTGTCTTCAATAAAAGACAATATAGAGGTTTACACAGGAGCAGAACGTGGCTGTGTTTTTATTGTGTTGCAGTGCAGACGTTGTATGCAGCGAGTGAATAAAGTGCAGGGAGTTGGGAGTGAAAGTTTGGGGCTGTTAGGGGAAGAAGGGTCGAGCCCAGCGCTTTTATGATGTCACGATGCGGCCTCCAGTACAGACATTACTCGTCTCTGGGGCGGGATACCGAAGCCCTTTTACGACTGCGCTCTCCGAAACACCACACACACACACACAGACACAGACACATACTCACACACGCTTGCACACACACTTCCATTCTCCGCTACCGTTGGCGTTCGCATTCGTGCAGGCCCTAGTGAGGCGTTTTGTCACCTCATTCCTTATTGGCTTATGGGCGCTAAGGAAGGATTTCCCCTCTTCCTCCCTCTGCTGCAGCTCCTGCCAAAACACTGTGCCAAAACCATCAGTCAGGCCGTGAACAAGAAGTCCAAAAAGCAGACGGGGAAGAAGGGCGAGCCCGAGCGCGAGAAGCCAGGCGTGGAGAGCATGAGGAAGAACCGGCTCCTGGTCACCAAGTAAGTCCTCCATCCTGCGCCAGTCTTACTGAGCAGTCCAGCGGTCACTGGTCACCATTAGGGATGGGAATCGCAAAGGTTGAGAAGGTTCTTGTTGAGAACCGGTTCCCTGTGTTTCAATTCCTTGGAATCGTTTGGCAGTTTTGCAAACAATTCCCTGATCAATTCCAGCGGGTATGACTAACGTCACGTATCTTACGCAAGTTAGTTTATGTTGTATTTATTATTTTCTACAATAGAATATTTATTTTATTGTTATGATCTAGGCTGTGGGCCTCTTTTGACCTCACTGTTGGGTTTGTAAGGTCATGTTACTTCTAAACTAAACTAAGTTGATGCTAATCAACCTGTTTGTTTTTTCCAAATGAGAATCAATAAAAGAATCGATAAAGAACCAAATTGTTAAGCAGAATCGAAAATGGAACCGTAAAAATCTTATCAATTCCTATCTCTAGACCATCTGTGGAGTGCAGACACCAGACCCATGGAGGACACTGGGTTGCGTAGGGTTTTTTTCTTCCTCTCACTTAATGGGAGTCGACAGTCCTATATCAAATGACTCATTAGCATTGATGTCCTTCCACTAAATTCTTCAGTGCAGTTTTCTAGCCATTTGAACAAACTCGCACCACAGCACAAGCCCCAATTACCCCCACACCCAGTAAGTTCATTCTCACCTGACCTTCTGAGTTGGTGAGTTTTCTGGTCTGAACAGATTTAAGATGAAATGTACCATTTTAATGATGTTTTGAAAAGTTCTTGAATAGCCTTTGGATGTTTTTTGAGTTAGCTAGCTAACTATTCATGTAGTAACTATTCATCATCCACATCAACCAGGTTAGATTTTATTAGAGGTGCACCTTTGTTTACAGACATAGTAGTGACCTTCCAGTCTGCATTTCCAGCCACGATGTCTAGCCGTCATATGTTTTTAATATCATTCCTGCCTTTCACGCAAAGACATCTTATATCATATAAATTGGATACAAATCTATCCCTGGTTCAAGTACATGAAATATTTGCCTGCCCAACAAAAATAGCAGCAGCATCAACAGCATGAAGGTGATGGTGGTCTGTCCTAGAAAGAAAGAGAGAGGAAAAAAAACGTAGCTGTTGGATATTAAAGGTTAAGCTGTCTGCCTGGTCACTGATCCACCTCTTCAGTCTTGAGGAAATGAGTTTCTAAATACCTGCTGCTCACTGTGTGTGTGTGTGTGTGTGTGTGTGTGTGTGTGTGTGTGTGTGTGTGTGTGTTCATTTACCGCCTCCAGCTTGGACAAGCTTCACACTGCTCTGTCGGAACTGTGCTTCTCCATCAACTATGTGCCCAACATGGTGGTTTGGGAGCACACGTTTACCCCACGGGAGTACCTCACCTCCCACCTGGAGATCCGCTTCACCAAGTAAGTCCCACCGCTCTCCCCCCCACACACACACATAGGCGGCCACCAACACGCACTCACTGGCAGCCTGTATGCTCTCCCTGTAAAGCTCTCTCACTCATTGTGTCAAGCTGTGTCCTTCAGTCTCTCAGTAAACAAGTATTTTCCAAGGTCGGTCTCTCACATGCTCTTTGCTATATTATTGTCTGCTAATTTGGTCCCCTCATTTCTTATCTGCCTCATTGTGTGTGGCCAATTTGAACAGCCTCTGGACAAGAGCATGAACTCTTGCATCTTTCCCTTTCTCACACACACACACACACACACACACACACACACACACACACACACACACACTCTACCATGCAAATGCACACAGTCTCCCATGATATTAATCAACTGATAGGCTAACAGACAGGAGGGGATGTTTTCCTTTCATGGCAGGGAAAACTGTCATCCAACTCTCCGCCCGACTATTAATTAAACTAAAAATCAGGAGGAAAATGAAAATAAAAAAGAGGCCCTCATGGGTTTGTTATTTGATTTTTGTGTGATTTATTGGTCCAGCGGACGAAGTTTGGGTTAGAACGATTCTTGACACGGGTCCAGATTCGAGCCTCGTCCAACTAAATAAACACAGGGGCCTGAGGAATAACAGGTATTTTCCACTGTGCGAGTCAAGGCTCTGACGCGGGTGCCTTGGCCGGGCCTTAGGCTTCCCAGGGCTGTGAACTCCCAATTCACCCCACCCACCCACCACCCTCACCGCACCCCCACCCCCAAAAAATGGCTGCCCTCTCCTGCTGTTGAAACGGGGTGCCCACTGCCCATTAGTGGTGCTCAGCTCTCCCACTCTCCCTGCTCCACGTCAGGTCCAGGTCAGCGAAGGATAAAACTTTTATTGCCCTCTGGTTCCCAGCCTTTTCCCACTGGCCTTTCAGACGCAACAGAGAACAGGGTGGGGTAGTGAAGGGTGAAATTAGTGCCGTGGTTTTGTTTTTGAGTAAATTGCCTTAATAGCTGGTCAGAGTGTGAAATGCTCTGCTCTTTTTTTTTTTGTTGTTGTTGTTGTTGTTCAGTGAACGGCAGCGGTCATGCTTGATGACGGTAGCACCACAGCCGCCCAAAAATCACCGGCACCACCACCGCTGCTACAATTTAACCCGGAGTGTAAACGTTCTCAGGCACAATGCCACCCATTGTAACAGAACTCTTAGAGCCTCTTAGCAGTCCTTGATATTTCGCCTAACCCTGCGTGTGACCGTATGTTGTTGTTCTGCCTCGCTCTCTTTGGCAACCCTTTCATTGCAGGTCCATCGTGGGCATGACCATGTACAACCAGGCCACGCAGGAAATCGCCAAGCCCTCCGAGCTGCTGACCAGCGTTCGCGCCTACATGACGGTGCTCCAGTCCGTGGAGAACTACGTGCAGATCGACATCACGCGCGTCTTCAACAACGTGCTGCTGCAGCAGACCCAGCACCTGGACAGCCACGGGGAGCCCACCATCACCAGCCTCTACACCAACTGGTCAGTAAGGCGCCCAGAGTTGCATTGAATTATAACAGAGTGGACCAGAAAGAAAAGACTGTACAGAGTGGACCAGAAAAAAACTGGAGCACTTTTTAAATGATCTTCTCTATCATTGAGGCTATGATCATTTCAAATTCAGTTCTCTTTCCAGTGATAATATGGTTTATGATCATGGGGATGACCGTGACGGCCATTGGAGTAAAAACTACCCGTAAAAAAAGTTGCCAATTGCTCTTGGCTTCATAACCTGATATCTTTTCCCAGTTTTCAGACTCATCACATCATTAAAGATGAGTAAAAAGCCAAATGTGGCTGATTTTCTTCCACAAAGTTGAGGAGGGGATGACTCAGCTGTGAACGTTCGAGAGTGAACATTCAGCTAACTGCACCAGCATTCTGTCTGTACCTGCATCTTAGCGGCAAACTTGACCTTTCAAGTTCACGATCGGGCTGCCTGTGGCTCATGTGCTAGGAAGATTAATAAAGTAGTCAGCTCCCCATTGCTTCTTGAAAAAGATGTTGTCATTGTGAAATGAGACGGAGGACATATTAAACACCTTTTCCACCTTTAAAAGTTAGTTTAAAACAGGATCTGAACTTGCCGCTTTCAGAAAACTAGCAAAATTGAAATGCACATTCGAAAAAGCATGTGGCAACTTGTTTTTAATGTTAATGTTTTCAGGTGTGGGTTCATTTAAATGGCCATGGTGGTCATCCCCTTGCTTTTACGCTCATATGTCATGATATCACTGGAAAGAGAACCTAATGGACTTCAGTTTGCATGGTTTTCAATTGTGGTAGATTGAATTGGTTAAGAAGATATTGTCATTTAAAAAGGAGTCCAGAGTTTTTGGTCTATCCTGTATATGTTTTACATGAAGAATGTACAGTATGTTTGTGACTAGTGGTGTTTACACTAACTGGTCAGTCTAGGGTCCCTGAGTTTAAAAAATTGGTGTTCTAACATGTGTCCCTCAGTACTCTTCGTAATGAATCTCACAGGTATCTGGAAACACTACTGCGACAAGTGAGCAACGGACACATAGCGTATTTCCCAGCGATGAAGGCCTTTGTCAACCTCCCCACAGAAAACGAACTGACCTTCAATGCGGAGGAGTACTCTGATATATCTGGTGAGACCCCATAGATGTGAATGTTAGGTAGAGAACAGTCTCAGATTTTTGGGCATGCATAGTTGAAGAGTGTACATGTGTATTACCCTTATGCTGTGGCCTAATGTTTAGGGAATTGGTGGTCTTGGGATTGGAGGGTCGCAGGTTCGATTCCTGCATGAGTAGGGGAAAAAATGTTGGTGGGGATGTGAATAACCAGCTCTCTCCATCCATCATCCATGGCTGAGGGGCCCTTTTCATTGGTGTAATTTATGGTATGGATGGTAGAGACATGTCCACATGAATTTGCAAATAGGCTCAATTGTCCCTACCAATTTTTCAACACATCGAGCAAAAAGCTATCATATTGCCATGTGCTCCAGGGCAACTGTTCCTGCACCCAATTCACTTTAAGTCGCTCTGGATAAAGAGCATCAGCTCTGTAATGTAAGGTCATTTTCTTTAGAGATTCTCTGATCCTTGGTGGTCTTGGCCACAATTGTACAATCAAGCAGAACTCAAGCAGAACAGATGACTGGGTTTGAGACCTTAGTCATACTAAGACAGAGACAGAACAAATCAGACATCTGAGTGTTTTGCTCCATTTTGTTTTATGTCTGAGGACTCCCAGAGAGGCCTTAAGAGAGGCACCACTTGATGGGTCTCATGGATTTACACAAATAAATATGGCTGCCTGATTGTGCAATTGTGATGTTTGTACAACAAGATGTACTACACCTTGTCAGATCCCCCCATATTGTTTTATACCAGTTTGAAAAAGAAACCCAAAAATTTTTGCCCAGACTGTGTGGTATGTAGTTGTGCCCACTGTCTACAGTCAGTGTTGAGCAAGGCTGATGATCATTGGTCTGCCTGTGCGTCTGGTCTGGTGTTCCTCAGAGATGCGGTCGCTGTCGGAGCTGCTGGGGCCGTACGGGATGAAGTTCCTCAGCGAGAGCCTCATGTGGCACATCTCCTCCCAGGTGGCCGAGCTCAAGGTAAGGGGTCACATGGGGGAGCCCCAAAGGATCGTGGGTAGGACCACCAGATAATGGGACAAAAAAATGTAGTCCATCATTGCTAGAACAGAGACAGGAGCACATGAAGTGTGTTGAGTTGGCTGAGCTCAAAGTAAGGGGTCGCAGACGGGTGAGTGGGTCACATGGGGGAGCCCCAAAAGATCATGGGTAGGGCCACCAGATAATGTGACAAAAAATGTAGTCAGTCATTGTTAGAACAGAGAAGGGAGCACATCTCCTCCCAGGAGGCCGAGCTCAAGGTAAGGGGTCATAGAGGGGTGAATAGTCACATGGGGGAGCCCCAAAGGATCATGGGTAGGATCACCCACCAGATAATGTGACAAAAAAATGTAGTCAGTCATTGTTAGAATACAGAAGGGAACACATTGTTTTTTCCCCCAAAATAATGGCTGTTTTATTTGTACATACACAATCTACAAAATTGGAATCTTCAAATGTAGCCAGTCATTACAGCACGTTCTTATCTGACTCCCATGCTGGAAGCCAAAGGGCACCAATTAGTGTTCCCAAACTCCCCAGCAGCGAGTCGGCCTTGGTCAGGGCCACCCTGCGAATAGCAGAGTCCGGTAAGCTGCTCCCCAGAACCTGAAACCTTGCGTATGACCGCACCTCTACTGACACTACAGAGCCAGGAGTGTTCGAGGTCAAAAGGTCATTGCTGTATGTCGGAGGGTGTGCACACACACACACACACACACACACTTGCTTGGCTCAGGCCATTGGCACGCGGAGGCGGTGGGAGCTTCCAGTAACACACTGTTAGCCGGGAAACAGCCTGAGATCAATTACGCTGAAATCTTTTGTTTTGTTTCTTTGCGTATTACTTCTTAATGAGGTGATTCCCAGGGCCCGTGTGCGGTACTTGGTGCTGGTAACGGGGGTTTGGACTGTGTTCTCCCTGGCTCGGACTAATTTGGACTGATGGAACAGAGCAGAGAAAGGCAGGAGATTTCGTTCTCATTTCATTTCTTTTTTTTTTCTTTCCATTCGATCCATGCTGAGAAGTGTACACAAATGTAATTCATAGCGTGATATTTGAGGTTGCGAAACGTTGAGGTCAAAGAACCAAAGGCCAAAGAACTTGTTTCTTCATCGATGGACAACAGACTGTGGTGTCTGTCACAGAGGGTTTATGTGAAGATCACTGATATATAAACATTATAACAACCTATGAATGTCATCCATAATGCCTTAACAAGCCTTGGACAATTACAGATGTTTGACAGAAGGATTATGAAAATGATTGAAATGGTCCTGTACGATTATTTTTTTGTTTGTTTCATTCCCTTGAGGTGAAGGGATTGAGTGTGTGTGAAAAAGCAGCTCTTGGCTCTGAGCTGTGATGGTCTAACATGCAAACTCACCCCCATCTGAAAGCAATTTAAGTAAGAAAATAAAGTTTCCTATCTGATTCACAATCAGCTGGGGCCTGAAACATGATTTGTTTTTCCGCAAAAAAAAAAAAGAAAGAAAGAAAAAGAAATTGATTCGAGTCCACACTTTGCCGTGTTCATCAAATGACTTAACGTGGAACATGTTTTCTCTCAAAGCATCGATGGTGGGAGCAAACGAGCGAGAGACATGCAACCCACACACACGCACAGACACACACGCACACTGTCCACGCTCTGGTTGCTTTGCCTCTTCTCCTCTGCCAAGACATAAACCTCTGGCTATTATTATTATCGATTTTTTTTTTTTAAGTGTGAGAGAAAGTGCAGAATAACGGTAGCATCTGGTGGTGGTGATGACTTCTTCCATTTTGTGTGTGTGTGTGTTCGTAAGAAAGAGCAACATCATGTAGGAGGTAGAGTGGAAAAGCTGTGGATAGGTTGAGGTTTGCACGGTCTTGGACATGCTGTGGTTCTTTCCTCAACGCGCAACTTAACTCTCAATCCGGTTTCTCCCAAATGTCCTCTCCTCCCCCACCCCATCTTACCCCCCCCCACCCTCCCCCACCCCTCCATCCCACCCCTCAAAAACAGAAACTGGTGGTGGAGAACGTGGAGGTGCTGACTCAGATGCGGACCAGCTTCGACAAGCCGGAACAGATGGCGGCCCTGTTCAAGAAGCTCACATGTAGGTACCCCGCCCGTCCCTGCACCCTTCGCTTTGGAGGTCCCCCCAACCCCCCCCCCCCCCAACACTGGGCTTGTGTCTTGTGTGGCTTTGTTGGCCAAAAATGGTCGATTAGCTGACTTGCAGCACAGGGCTTGACTGTTGAGGCCAGCAGAGAAACGCATCGCTCGTTCACCTCTTGTGCTACTGCCAGGGGTCTGAGGCAGTGTGGGGAAGGGGAGTGGGATGGTGGATGGGTGGGGAAGGGGGGGAATTTACTGGTTTCTCTCCTGGTTGCTGTTAAAACCCGACTGCCTCTGAAAAGCAAACAAGTGTGTAACTGCCATCGAGTTAGCGGTCATTCGAGAGGTTTGTCGGAGGACAAGGAACAGTCAGCTCTCCCTCAAGGTTGTGTGATTTTGCAAGCGTGATTTTTTTTTTTCTCTCTCTCCTCTTTCTCACCTCTCTCTTTCTCTCTCTTTCCACCCCGGTTCCTTTGTTGACCTGCCTTTGGCACGTCATGCAGCGGTCGACAGCGTCCTGAAAAGGATGACCATCATCGGAGTCATCCTCTCATTCCGCTCCCTGGCACAGGAGGCTCTGCGAGACGTAAGCTCCCTCCTCACCTCCACAGTCCACCAACACCCTCGTGTCGCATGACTTCATTCCTGCCCTCCTTCGCTTCCACAGATTGCCCTTTTTTTCTCTCCATATTTGGACGTTTAAATGAAGTGTTTGTGCAGGCATTTCGTCATGTTGTCCAAGCAAGCTTTAAATGGGTTGTAAGCTCAGCCTTTCTGTCCCTTTCACTCTCTCTCTCTCTCTCTCTCTCTCTCTCTCTCTCTCTCTCTCTCTCTCTCTCTCTCTCTCTCTCCCCCCCATTTCTGTCTCCCAGGTGCTGTCCTGTCACATTCCTTTCCTGGTGAGCTCAGTGGAGGACTTCAAGGACCACATTCCCCGGGAGACAGACATGAAGGTAGGAGACGGATGTCTGCGTTTGGCCTCCCTCGAACACCAAGTGGTGGCAGTGGGTGGGTGGGGATCGGTGGGGGGTGGCGGTGGGCTGTCATGGATGGTGGCACAAGGAAATTACTTGGATCTGTGAGCGCCTCTTTCCCACCCACTCTGACTCTCCCACCCTTCTCTCTCGCCTCTCCTCTCTTCTTCTCCCCCCTCTTCTCTTCTCCTCCTCCCCTCCACTCCGTTCTACTCCCTTCATCTTATCTTCTCTTACCCTCTCTCCCACACTCTGGTTTTCTTCTCCTTTCTCCTCTCCTTTGCTCCATCCCCACCTCTCTCTTGTCCCCCCCAGGTGGCCATGAATGTGTACGAGCTCTCGTCCGCAGCGGGCCTGCCGTGTGAGATCGACCCCGCCCTGGTGGTGGCGCTGTCCTCTCAGAAGTCTGGTAAGGCTTTGCAGATTCATACCCGAACTTCTGTCAAATTACACACACACACACACACCTATGTCCACCAACATCACCCCTGCGTATGGGCCAGCTGTGGCCTAATGGTTTAGGAGTCTAATAATGTTCAAGCAATACTACGTTTTCGTCTTCGGTCGCCCTACAGGTTGGAAGCGGAATTGAGAGACGGTCCGCTCCTCCAAACTTACTTAGTGTGGTTATATCCCATGGAGGGTGTGCTTTTCACCCTGTTACAAGTAGATGTACCTCTGAAATGATTTTGGAAACATTATTTTAAGGTTGAAAAAACTTCTTAGTGTTGCCTCAAGGAGTTGGTCTGGGGATCAGAAGGTCACAGGTTCAATTCCTCTACTGGTAAAAAATATGTGGGTGGAAGAATGACTAGTCAGAGCTCTCCTGCACTCTTTTCCATGGCTGAGGATCTCTTGAGCAAGGCATTGAGCCCCACATTGATTTGTCTCTGTACCTCATTCACTGTACAGTAAGTCATTCTGCATAAGCGAGTCAGCTAAATGCAGTGTAATGACGTAATGTGTTTTTAACCCTTCATACCAAAACTTTAAGAGCAAAATTCTAATAGTATCTTTAATGGATTGTTGTGATAAGTCCGTTTTTTTTTTTTTTTTCCTTTAATGAGGTGCACTATCAACAAATACTATTAGTGGTGAGTCATGACATGAATTACGCAATGGAAAGTGTTCATCTTGATAGCCAGAATGTTTGCTCTGCTGAGGGTTTAAAATCGCCCCTGCTCTACATGACTCACAAGCAGATCAGAATAAAAACGAATCGAAACTCTGGCTGAACTTCAGAGCGGTGGTCCGAATTCTTGCTACCGAAACAGCCAGCCGGACAGATATGTTTATGTGGGAGTAGCATGATGTCAGCTCCTCCTCGCCTTTTCCCACACAGTCCACAGCGGCAGCTCCACTCTGGTCTCCGGGCCGCATCTCGGCTCCATCTCGCTCGGAAGAGAAAACATCATTACGCTTCTTCGACACCATCAAAAGAGCTCGGGGGCGGATGGGCTTTTAGCCCATGTACATATTTCTCTTACATCCCTCACGCTATCGGGCCTGTGTTTGCTGTCCAAACAGCACAGACTCCAGCCCCGTCTTAATGGAATCACTTTTCCCCCCACTGTTGGGTCTGTTAACACAAACACGACTTAATTGTTGGGCAGTGCTACCGTTTTTCTTGGCCATGGCCTCGCCACAGCAAGCCTGAAAAAGGTCTGCGCTAGTTGAGTTTTGTTATGTCTAATGCTCAGTATCGTGTCAAAGCGGCGAGGACAAAGCTTTACCACTGTATAACGTATCACGTTCTGGTTACGGTTAGGGTATTTAGCAGACACGTTTGTCTGAATAGATGAACAACACTTGAAAACACCATATTTTAAACAAAAAACACAACATTATTAACGTTTTGTTAATAAATTAGTAAAATATTATATAAATAAGCATAAGCATAAGTAAAAAGACTTACCTAGGTTAATAATTAACAATACACTGCAAAACGTAATTAAATAATGAATCAACTTCACGTATCTGTGCCATGTCCCACCACTCACAGAAAACATCAGTCCAGAGGAGGAGTACAAGATCGCCTGCCTGCTCATGGTGTTCGTGGCTGTGTCCCTGCCCACCCTGGCCAGCAACGTCATGTCCCAGTATAGCCCTGCCATTGAAGGTATCCCCCTTAAACGTCCATGTGTATGTTTTGTATTTGTTACAACCAGCGCAAGCCGAACTATGTCAACATGCATGTACAGCAGGGACTATTGTAAGTGTATTGAAAGTGTAACAGATTCCAGCTACTAGCACAGCTTGGCGTAGAAAATTAGTAAAAACCTCTCTCCCAACACCTCAAAAAGATACACTACTGACTGAGCTAGTAGCCCAGCTATTTAGCTCACTTGGTAGCGAGTCTGCCTCCCATACCGGAGTTGCTGTCAGGTTGCGGGTTCAAGACTGAGTTTGGATTGCGCAGGAAGACCTCATTTACAAAAGCATCAACATTTTCTTTTTCCGTAAAGGCATCTCCGGTTGGACTGATGACATGACATTTTGACCAGACATGGGTCCCAAGCAAATCCACACATGTAAAGAAATGAAAACTTTCAAGCCGACAAACCAAATTAGGTGTAACAAGTAAAAATTGTAGGGAAAAGAAGTATTGAACACTCCCTGCTTGTCTGTACATGTAATTAGATATGTGAAGTCGCACATTTTGTTATGTCTATGAGTTATAACCAGAGCTTTTCTGAACTTGTGTTTCGCCATCTCATTGTTCTCTTCAAGGCCACTGCAACAACATTCACTGTTTGGCCAAGGCCATCAACCAAATAGCTGCTGCTCTTTTCACCATTCACAAGGGCAGCATTGAGGACCGACTCAAAGAATTCCTTGCTGTAAGTACTTTTCTTTCTCTCTCTGTCGGCCTGTCTGTGTCCGTCTGTTTCTCCCCCGCAAACTCAATTTGTTTCATTTTCCTCCACATTGGTAAATCATATTTGCAAAGGAGTCAACAGTGGTTTCATGTGCTGTCGCCTTAGCCCTTTGACTGGGCCCTGGTGTGGCGTGGGAAGGCCTGCGTAATGTATTTGTGTGGTTATTTGTGTAAAAAAAGCAAATATTTGGCTTCAAAAGGAGAACTGTCAGAGGCATGTCAATCTCAAGTGGACGGACAAAAAGCAGACAGACTCTAAGCCCGTGAAGCTGTGGTCGCGTTCAGTCTGAAACAGAATCATCTTTTACCCGCCCACGCCCTGGGGCACATTTTTGCACATAAATCTCTTTTTTTTTTCCCCAAGGAAAAAAGAACACAAACAAATTATACATGGACAGTCGGCTGACTGCTTACACATTATCAGACCAGCTGTGTGAAGCACGAGGCCAGTTGAAGGGACTTTACAAAGCTAGTTAAAGGGACGTTGAAGTAAAGGTATAGAGCCGGGGTGCCCAAATTGTTCCCGGTAAAGTGCCAAAAATGAATTGGAGTGGAGGGTCGTGGGCCAAAACTTAACATTCATGCTGCAATACAGCAAATTGAATACGCCTTAACATTTGAGCATGGGGAGCCAAAAATAATCGGTCACAGGCCAGCTTTGGCCCATGGGCCCCAAATTGGGCAAGCAATGACCTTCACACAGCAATACGAATTCAGTCAGCTACCATGCCCTTTGTTCTCAGAAGTCTAGGCTGTACTGTTAAAACCTTCATGATGGAATATTTGATTGCATGTCATGCAGGATAACCAAATACTCTGCCAAAAAAGACCATATTCTTAACCGTTTCCATTCTTATATTGCTAGACAACACCTCTATCATATCACATGTTAGTGGACAGGGGGAGCACATCAGTCTCTCTGTCTCTCATCAGCAGGGCTACACATGTCTTTGTGTAAAGACTCTGGCAACACCATGTAGGCATACCCTTGCTTTCTGGTAGGTAGATACTTTCTGTGAATATTGAAGCAATTAGGACCTGCTTTAAAACAATCGCAAATGCCTGAATGCAGCATTCATTTCATACCCAGACTTAATGTTCAACACCATTGCTTTTAGCCCTCGCCCCAAGCCTCTGTTCACTGACAAACGGGAAACCCAAAGACGGAGCCTAAGTAGTGTCACTTGAAGGACTACTGTAGCCAAATACAAAATTGAGCAGAGGTTCTCCGATGGCACTAGCCTGGCTACACATATCGCCCAGCACTACTGCTACTGTATCGCCTTGTACAGACTGCTGTCTGTTGGTCTCCTGTGGCTGAGCTTTCAGAGCGAGATGAGATGCCTGCAGAGGCCACTAAGTGTGCCCGACATGGCCACGGGCCCCCAGCTCTGACACTCGCCGCCATTAGGGCCCGTTGCCAAAGGCTGTTTCACTGAGCGGGGAAGTTAAGATCAGAGCAAAGCACTTTGTATGTTCTGAAATAGCACCGGCCCTTATGTCTGGACATGTAGCACTCTCTTACCACTGTCAGCGCTAGCAGGAGTGTCATAGGCACCAGCGCATGAGCTGTCTCCAGTCGCCTCTGGATGAGGCTTTTTGAGTGCAGAAGAAGGCCTCCCTCTTTAACAGAAAGCTTTTTCCATTGATCCACTTTCTCTCTCTCTCTCCTTCTCTCTATCTCTCGCTCTCTCTATCTCTCTCCCTCTCTCTCCCTCTCTCTCTCTCATACTCACACACACCCCATTAACAAGTATGTGCAGAGGAGGTGATCACTGATGATTAAAACGTCTTGGAAAATATCAGAAGGAACCATTTACCCTCCAAGCTTTTGTGAAGATTGACAGCTTTAGTTCACATGCTGGCAAAGGATGTAAAGTACTTTTTAGGGGAGGGGAAAAGAAGAAACATTTTATTCTTCTTCTCCCTCAGCAGCGATGTAAAGACATGATTGCTGTTGGCTGCTTAGTTGCTGCTGTCTGCGGTGGTCTGTAGATTTGGTTTTTAATTTTAGCCCTTTCTGTATCCGCAAGCATGGCAGACATCCAAACCTGAGACATATCTGACTGACTTCATATACATTCCACCGTTTATGCGAACACACACACACACACGCCTGCATCAGATCTGAAGCTAAAGATGGAGACAGTTCACATTGTGAGGCCCGTCCACCGCCTATAAGCCCGGTAGTCAAGGCAGGAACAACTTTTGCTTTGTACAAGCCTGGGAACTTCTGTGAAGAGCGTTTCATGACTGAATTGCAGTCAATTGTGCGGTAGCTGTTTCCCCGCGTGAGATGGCCAGGATTACCATAGCAGGTGTGGGACCAGAGGCAGAGGGAGCCATAACTCAGCACTCTTTCCGTGACAACTGGCACAGGAGGACTTTAATTTAATTAATGCTTCAGTGGGCAAACCACAACACTTTTATTGCTTTGTGCGTGCGTGCGTGCGTGCGTGCGTGTGTGTGTGTTCTGTCTCGTTGATGTTGTGTTGTCGTTTCCCCCTCTCAGCTGGCCTCTTCCAGCCTACTGAAGATCGGCCAGGAGACTGATAAGACCACAACGAGGAACAGGGAATCGGTGTACTTGCTCCTTGACATGGTGAGTCAGTCAGGCCAGTGGGCCGGACACACATACATACACACACACACACACACACACACACACACGCATTTCATTTCCTCTCCAAGTCCTCCACTCACACACACACACACACACACACACACACACACACTCCCCCCCATTCTCTTTCGTTCCACCTCAACTCATAGGAGAAACACACTGAGCTCCCCTTCATGTAAAATTATCATAATATACAAAAGCTATTGCGAGGAAAAATATTTGTCTTTGATTCAGTCTGACATGTATCCTGCATCTGAGCAACAGAGGGGAGGAAAAAAGAGTTCTCAAAAGATTTTTTCCTTTTTCTCTGGTGATTTGTGGTGTAATTCCGTTTTCTAAAAGTCAAACGTTGGAAGTGTGCAGCTGACATGGACACACTTAAACACACATTTACACACACACAGACTTACACACATATACACACACACACACACTTAAATGCACAAACACGACTGATGTAAGATGTGATCAGCATTGGGTTGTGTGTGTACCCATGCATATGCATTAGGGTAGTGTGGGGCCCATATGGGGGGATTTGTCTGTGAGATGTCTGCCTGTTTGGGCATCTTTGAAGAGGAATCCACAGCAGCGTGCAAAGCCAGAGTTTCGCTCTGGAATGGAAAGGAAGGACTGTCTTTATCTCGTGTACGCCACAGCATATAATAGTTAGCTTTTCATGGCACAGGCTAGACCAAGCTTAAGAAAATTGCTTTTTGGAAAAGCTGCTGTTCTGTTTTCTCACATGGTTTTTGGCCTGTGTGTGTGTGTGTGTGTGTGTGTGTGTGTGTGTGATCGTTTTCTAGATTGTGCAAGAATCTCCGTTTCTTACCATGGATCTGCTGGAATCATGCTTTCCTTACGTCCTTCTCCGGAACGCTTACCACGCCGTCTACAAGCAGTCGGTGTCAGCCTCTGCATAAGATGACCATCAACCCCTGCCCACCCCCATCCATCCCTCCCTCCCTCCTCTCCTCCCCCCGCCACCCTTGGCATGTCACGCGGGCACAGAAGCTCTCATTCCATAGACCCGTGTAGTCTTCTTTTAACCTTATAGTCTTAAGGCTTTTGTGGGATCCAACCTTTCATAAAGAAAAAATGAAATGCAACAAGAACAAAAAACAAAACAAAAAAAACATAATTGTATGAACAACCTGTTTATTGAACATTGAAGGTAAACACATTTGGTTGTCAGGGACTAGTGGCACTACTTTAAAAAAAAAAAAAGGAAAAAAAAGAACTTTTGCGCATTTTTGTTTCTTAATTTGAAATGGAAACAAGAAATCCGTATCTGTGTGTGTATTTGGGATGGGCTGGGGTGAAATACGTAATCTACATCATGCTAAAAATGCTTGTTTAATGACAGATGCCTCTATGATACACAGTGATTCTTTTAGATGTCCTTCTAGATTTAATCTGTGTGGGTTACTGCGTGCGTTTCTTTCTGTGAATTTGCATTTTATTTTTACACATTGTGTTACTTTGAATTATTTGCCAAAATACTGAAATAATAGCATCTCATTTGGGTTGAAACAGCAGAATTGTGGTTAACTACATGTTATTAAAAAAACAACCAATAGTGTTGTTTGTACAAAGCATAGTATAATTTTTTAACTAACTCATAATGCCTAATCGGCGTTACCACTCCAGTGTACCTGTCTATGCGGTATAATAAACATTCGTACATATTTATTGAATGTTTATCAGTTGTTCTCCCCTAACCAGTTTTATATGTTTTGAATTTTTGGAAATGACCATGTATCTTCCATAACATGAATAAACATCAGGTCATATGCCTAAACGAGTGCCGTCTGGAGTTAAAGTCATGGGGTGTGCTACTGTGAAATGAGACACCAAAAGCCAAGTGTTGAGAGCCAAGTGTAATTCTCATACACTGGCAACACCAGCTGTGATTATTCTCTGAAGTTATCCGTTTTGACGTTCTGTTATTAGATTAAATTCGCTCCGCATGAGGTCTGCACTATTTTAATCCAACAAATCACCCCCGTCTGGAGACAATTGTGAGGGAAAGGAGGCCACCACGTTGAATGTGCAATACAACGCCATCTCTTAAAAGCCACTTTTAAGAGGGGGGAATGCCAGAGTGCTCCAAGTGAAATCCACGGTCATGCTTGGATCCATCATCCGCGTCAGCGCCAAATTGCCATGATGGCTGACATAATTCATTCTTGGGCTCTTTGATCAGAGATTTGAGTTTTGCTTAAATTTGCGACCCTTTGTTTTATCAAAAGATATACATTGTATAACGCATTTCAGGCTTGAGCAGTTACGATGTCGCCCCCCACCTCAGGTAGAAACAATGAGGGATGGGAATTAACGACTAATTAACGACTTCTGCACGGGCAAGAAACAAGTACGTGCCAAGAACTTGCTGCTGCTGTGCAAGTTACTGACATGTTGGACCTGATGCCATAGTGATGTTACAGCCGTTGTGGCCCGCGGGTAAAAAACAATATTAACCAGGTGGTCTGGAGAAACACTCGCAACCGTTAACCTTTATGTGTATTTGTGCTCAGCAAACAAGTGGAATCCTCTTAACTGATCTTTCGTCAGTTAAGGCACTCGCCAGTGTTTGACTTGGAACATATTTAGTAGGATATTCGCACAATTGAAAACACGCATGCCAGTAGGCTATGCCATAAAAACGTACAACGTAGTCTACAACATACAACAACCTTGTTAGACTGTCAAAGCATGTCGGCAAAGGAAACTTATTTTGAACCATTCAAAAGAGGTAGAGAAGCTTTATGCCTGCCTTGACCATCGCGGCGAAGACTCAAGAGAGAGGGTGGGCAGTGGCAGACGCTCCCAGGCTAAAAAGGAGCTGATCCTGCACAGTGAGGTCACTTCACTATTGGTACAGCTGCGGGCGCTTGCAATCACTGATGCGCACACAGGCATACGTGGAGGAAGAAGTACTGCCCACCTACCGTCAGCACCATGAAGGAGTATGCACACTGACTGAGGAACAAACTATCAACTCCACTGCATCAGGCTTTCCTAGAGGAATCGACTTTTCCCCCTCTGCCACACAGGAAAGATGACCTATTTTCTCCAGGTGAATGACGCAAATCTCAACATGTCAAAATAGGCAGTTTCAGAACATTTTGTGGCTGTGCACTCAAGGCTTTTTCTTTTTAAAAGCGGTGTGCAATCCTTCACGGAGTTTATCTTTGCTGACCGCATAAATAGGCTCAACTGTCCAATCTCGTGCAGCTCAACAAGAAGATGTTTTCTCAGAAGCTGTACATTTCTTTCCTCGCGCTGGCCTGTTTGGTGAGGATCCCGCGCGCAACAGGAGCAGCATGTGAACCTATCCGCATCCCGATGTGCAAGTCCATGCCATGGAACATGACCAAAATGCCTAACCACCTCCATCACAGCACCCAGGCGAACGCGGTCCTGGCAATCGAGCAGTTTGAGGGTTTGCTGGGCACTGCATGCAGCCCGGACCTACTGTTCTTTCTGTGCGCTATGTACGCACCCATATGCACGATAGACTTCCAGCACGACCCGATCAAGCCTTGCAAGTCGGTGTGCGAGAAAGCCAAGTGCGGCTGCGAGCCCATCATGAAAAGATATAACCATACCTGGCCGGAGAGTCTGGCGTGCGAGGATTTACCAGTCTATGACCGAGGAGTTTGCATATCTCCCGAGGCAATCGTTAAAGCGGAGGGACCAGGTATTTATAAAGAGGTGGTAGCAGTATCAGCTAATTAACTATTAGTGGAAATATTAGTGCTATTATAGGCTACAGGTCTAAGTGAAATAAATACCTCCTATCCTTTTAAACACGTTTTTATGCTTATTTTTAAGACAATCCCTACCAAGACCCCTCCAAGTGCTCCCATGGTAAGAGTTCCGATGTGAAGAGTATTTTGAGTCTTTGGGAGATTTCTAAAGCATAAACATTGACCATACAAATACTAGGTACTAATGTCAGTCCTGTTTTAATTTAGAATCAAACCCTGACTTTCCAATGGACTCTCACAATGGTAACTGTAGGGGAGCTGGTGGTGAGTCTTTAAAAGTTTTAAACGCAGCTTGTGATGTATTTTGTAGCAGTCACTTACCTGTCTGTCGGAGAGATATGTAAATCCATTGTTTTGAAACTGTGTTTGGCTGGATTTACTTAAGGCATGTACAATCTGTATTTCAGACCGATGCAAGTGCAAGACTGTCAGACTTGCCAGGCAAACCTATTCGAAGAATAATTACAATTATGGTAAGTGCTCTTCTTAAGGAGGGTCATATTTTGTGACTCATTGACATTTTATGTGAAAAGATAACAAAACATTAACAGAGAAACACAAAAAGCATTGCAGAGCAATAACTGTCAGCCTGAAAAAAAACTAAATTATTTGTAAGTTGTGACAGCAGGAAAAAAAAAATGTGTATATGTGTTCATGTGTAGAAGTATATAATATATAAAAATCATAAAACAAATCAACTCAATACTTATGTCACTCTTCACAGTCATCCGTGCACGAGTCAAAGAGATCCGTACTCGGAACCATGACCTGAGTGCCATAGTTGAGGTCAAAGACATTCTGAAGTCTTCCCTGGTGAACATTCCCCGTGATGTGGTGACCCTGTACTACAACTCTGGGTGTCTGTGCCCTGAACTTGTGGCCAACGAGGAGTACATCATCATGGGCTATGAGAACGAGGAGCGCTCAAGGTAAGAACCAAAAGCTACCGCCTTAAAAATATATTAAAATCAATGTGTTTTTCTCCTAGAATTGTCATGTATTATTTGTTGTCTGTGTATTTGACCTAATATTTTTTTTAATTTGGGTTCTCTCATACAGGCTACTGCTCATAGAAGGATCAATTGCACAGAAGTGGAAGGACAAAACAGGGCGAAAGGTTAAGGTAAGATGAAGCCCTAAATAAGACGCTGCTTTCACATTTTAATTATGATGGCTCAGCACGATTGAAAGTGGTTGTCTTTGGGAAAGAGTACAAAACATGTACTGAATCTGCTATACCCACCTCATTATGCATGGGTGAAGCGGTAATGTTGAAAATGTAAAGAATACATTTATTAAACACCCTTTTATTTGCCTGACATGTCCACTGATCTGTTTAATTAACGTCAACATGTGTGCTCAAGAGAGGAAATCCTCCCTCCCCTCTGCCCATGCTGGAAAAGGCGAGAGCAGTGAAGAATGGAAGTCTTTCCCACAGTTGGGAGATTTATGCAAGGGTTACTTACTCAAAGACACTTGAGGCCTAACCATGATTTCTCTCTCTACGCTCGGTTGCAGTTTAAGTAGTATAACCTTTAGCACAGAGCGAAACAGGATGCTGTGGACAGAGGCGAGAGGAAATTGGCTCAGTTCAGTGAAATGTCACTTTTGTGAGGGAAAAATGTGTGAAAAGGAGTAGGCCACCTTTGAGCCCATTTCACCAAAATGATGTATTTTTTTGCTCAGCGACTGCCTCTCTGGCAGGTTTTTGATGCAGCCAAAGTTCCTCTGACTAACATCTTTAGGAAGTGAACTGTTTTCATTTGATTCCCTCCCTCCTCTCTGTTTCTTTCCCCCTCTCTCTCTCTCTCTCTCTCTCTCTCTCTCTCTCTCTCTCTCTCTCTCTCTCTCTCTCTCTTTTTCTCTCTCTCTCTCTCTCTCTCTCTCTGTCCGTCTATCTGTCTGTCAGCGCTGGGACCAGCTCCTCCGGGAGCAGAGCAAAGGAAACTCGGGCAGGAGTAACTCAAGACGAAGCCGCCACTGATCCCATCCCAGCATGCCCTGAGCTGGAGAGACACACAAGCATGGAGGAGAGGAGAGGAGAGGAGGAGAAGTGTTTCATACAACTGAACAACAAAAAATTGCACTATTGTATGTTCTTTTTTTCATTGTTGTCATTTTTTAAAAATGAGTTGTAGCCCCTAAAGAAAAGTAGGTTTATTTTAGTTTGTCGCTTTGTTTGTATTATATTGTTTTATATTCTTTTTTTTAATGACTCATTGCCTTATTGCAATAGTGAATGGTTTTGTGTTAGAGAGCTGTCGGCATACTTTGTGGAGAGATTCCATGCGTGAGGTTTGCTGGAGAAAGTGGAACTGTTTTCAGATCGAAATGACATGAAATGAACGGGCGTTTTTTTTTTTTTTTTCTCTTTTAAACGAGAGGGACGGATATTTATCTAGCAGTGACACAGTGGGAAGGAGTGGATGTCTTTTGAGATGCCAAAGTGCTTTCTTTGACAACTATGCAGTGCTCCGTTTCAGCTTTACACTTTCAAAGGGAGACAAACACATTTTAATCGTGCTGCAGCTGCGTCTCTCTCTCCCCCCAGAGGATTGGAAAGGCTCTTCAAAGGCAGACAGAGTCGACGAGGGGAGGGGAGGAGAGTTGAGTGGAGGCGAGGCGAGGCAGGGTGGGCGACCATCTTTTGGCGAGGGTGGGGGGGACCATCTTTTGGCAAGCCATAGAGAAGTGTCAGGATGATCCAAGACTGTGGGGTGAATGCCATCAAGGACTGAAGAGGAAAGGGGCGGGAGAGACAAAAATCGGAATGTTTTTGGGGCGCTCATTAATATGTCCATTTTATTGGAGCATTTATAATGCATAACATGTCGGTAGTGCTGTTTGTTAGATGTCCCTGATTTAAATTTTTCATTTGTTCACTTAAACGGCTCTTTGATTCTTTTTTTTGTCATTGTTTTGTTTTCTTTTTGTTTTGTTTTCTGTCACTCTCTCTTTTCTGTCAAGATGGCTCATTGGGCCATCGTTTGAACATCTGCATTTTAAATGTGACTGGACTTATAAACATTACACTACATATTACAGAGAAGCATCAACTGTTGCTGTTTGTTAACCAGTTTTTCATTCTCCATTAAACACGTCTGGACCATGTCAAGAGCGAGTTATTCCTCTGCCTGACACTCTGTGCTGGCCCCAAACCGTGAAACTCCTCCATAGATTTGTCTTGTCTCGTGTGTCATTGGATAGCATCAGTAGCTTGTCACTGAGTTCAGTCAGGCTATCTGGCCAGCTCAAAAAGAAGTGGAGTGAATCTGGCCTCTATCCAAATCAGTGTCTCTGTCTGTCTGTCTGTCTCTCTCTCTTTTTCTATCTCTCTCTCTCTCCGTCTTTCTATCTCTCTCTGAAAGCATTCCTCCCAGCGAGAGCGAGTCTGTTTATCCTCTTATGGTGCGGTCAGGGGCAGCTGCCGGGCTGGCCTGGTGCAAAGTGGTGTCTGTTCAAGCTTACAGCGGGGTTTCTCTGTGTAAACACTGGTATCTTTTTCGACGACCCATCACCCCCCTGCCCCCTGCCTCCCCATGCCAATTGCGGGCTTGCAGCAAGGAAGGTGGGGGAGGAGGGGGTGGTAGTGGTAGTGGGCTTCAGTTGCCGAAGCTCCTAGAAGTTCAGGCTATAAAACGCTGCAGGCCACGCTAACTTGGCGTGGATTTATGAGCTGCCCCTGCATCGCAGAACTTGCATATTTAATTCCCCTTTGAGTTTATTGGACCACACAGTGATGAGCCATCTCTTCGAGGCCCTGGCTTTATGCCTCCCATCTATCAGAGGGGAGAGATTGGCTGAGAAATCACTTTGGGGAACAAATTTATGTGTATGTGTTTGTGTGTGTGTATGTGTGTGTTTGTATGTGTGTGTGTGTGTGTGTGTGTGTGTGTGTGTGTGTGTGTGTGTGTGTGTGTGTGTGTCTGAGGCTGCAGTGGGGTGGGGGGCAAACTTCATCATAGATCAGGGAGTTTACGGCATAATGAGCTCAAAATAGGCTATTTATTATGGCATAAAAAACGGACAACCTGCCCTATCTACGACGTCGGCTATTTTATTTCTTTCTCTCTCTCTCTCTCTCTCTCTCTCTCTCTCTCCTGCTACGCAGGTCTAGTCCTGACCGGGTGCAGCTACCTCCGTGTTTTACAGCCACCTGACATGCAGAATAAAAATGCCTCCACAATCAATCTGTCCCGCCACCCGCACATTTAAACTCACTGAAATTACGCACCATGTGGGAGCCATCAAACAGCTCGACACAGATGTAAATCTCCAAACCCCACAACCCCCCACCCCACCCTACCTCAGCCCCCTCTCCCCTCCTCTCCCCTCCTCTCTCGCCTTCATTTTCTGTGTTGGGTTGAGCTAAAGACACGGTATACCTCTCTCTCCTCCCTGCTCAATCAGCATCTGGCTTAGCATCAAGCCCACGGCTCCGTACCCCTTTAACCCTGCCCCAACTTCATAAAACACATACTTAATGACTTCCATAATGGTACATTTGTGGTAGCAGGGGTACGCCGGTGTCTTTTAAATGAATCTAAGTCACTTACTTCTCAATACTAATCACTATATATTTCGGAGGCCTTAAATCAATGCTTTTCAGTAGGTAATGGGTTCTTTTGCATGTTTTTAAAAGTATAGTGACTGCTGCTGCAATAGTGCGTAGTGACTGGTGCTGCTTGTAGAATGTTCCAGACTCTGACCTCAAAGGTAGCTGCATGACTAAAGGTGGAGTTGCCCTGTCTGGTGGCCTGGCGCTCTCCTGGGAGGTGACCTGCTGTCCGGTGGGCTAATGCCTGGGAAAAACTGCTGACAACAGTAAGGTCCGTTCCCCGAGACTCCGCCACCACCCCCTCCACACACATACACACACACACACACACACATACACACACACACACACACACACACACACACACACACACACACACACACACACACACACACACACACACAATCACCCTCTCTCTCTCTCTCTCTCTCTCTCTCTCTCTGTCTCTCTCTCTCTCTCTGCAATACACTCCACACCATCCCACACACAAACACACACCTCACCCCACCCATACATACACGCACAAACCAAACCACTGTACACACACCATCCCATACACATACACACACAGATACACACACACACACGCCAACCCACCCACCTCCTCCTCAGCGGCCAGCCCTGCTCTGCCACATCCAACGCTGAGAAAGTGCCTGAAAGAATAACTGACCTGTGTATTTCACACCGTACAGAACTGCTGACAAGAAAAACTGTCCTTCTGGGTCTCCTTACTCTTTTCTTTCATTTCCTGTGACAGGCCGGGGTAGGCTTTCATGAATATGAGGCATGATCAGAAACACATGTTCAAAAATGTGTAGGAGAAAACCTGTGGATATGGTTCACATCTGAGGCGTACAGTGCAACTGATGAATACATAAAAAAGAAAAAAACAAAAACAGCCCTTTTAATTGTTTGCTGATAATGTTCCATTTAGTGAAAATGCTCCATTCCAACAAAAGCACACCATACTCATGCTCAACAGTGTAACGTGAAATTAAATCAGAAACCTTACAGCGTAACCTAATTAGTATAATTTAGTATAAACTGCACTGAGGTTATGTTACCATTGTAATTCAGCAGTATTTTCCCCAGAACTGAATTCAGAGCAAACCACATTTTTATGGATAATCAAGAGCCTCTGTACTCCACTGTGCCCACTGACGTTTTTTGTGTGCTTGGGTAATCTTATATTTTTCCAGTGGTTTGACTGATGTAATCTTACAGTGTAGCTTGCCTGAAGAAGACATTTTAAATAATGTTATGCATTAGCTGTATAAATTACTATATTTTAGGAGATTTATTCAAGGTCACAAACAAGATGCTATTCAAAAGTTGACTTGCGCCAGCAGCAAGTCACTGGTAACAATTACTACATTAAGTAATACACACAGACAGTCAGTGTGAAAAGACTCTCACCATCCCAGACTGTGAAAACTCAAAGGAAGATCAATTGGGAGGTTTTCATTACAGTGTTGTCGATCTCTAGAAGATAAAGAGAGTAATTGTTAGCACCCATGCATAGCGTTATAATCTGTGCTGCCTGCCTGCCTGCCTGCCTGCCCGCCTGCCACAGTGCTGATGTATGTGTTGTGGTCATAATGGCCATACCCTGAAAGTGAATACGTTGCACAGGGATTGGCTTAGCATGAAACAAATGGCCACAGGCGAGAGAGAGAGAGAGAGAGAGAGAGAGAGAGAGAGAGAGAGAGAGAGAGAGAGAGAGAGAGAGAGAGAGAGAGAGAGAGAGAGAGAGAGAGAGAGAGAGAGAGAGAGAAGAGAGAGAGAGAGAGAGAGAGAGGGAGAGAAAACTTCCATGATCTCCCTCCAATTAGGCATCAAAGAAATCCGTCTGAATGTACAAATTGTTTGTGGTTATGAAACTGTTTATGAAAATGCTGAGCAAGGGAAAAGAGCATGGGACAAGAAACGAGTGCAGCAGAGGAAGAGAGGGAGAAAGAGGGAATGGACGAAAGAGAGAAAAGCAAAAAAAAACAAAACAAAAAAAAACAGGAGAAAAAAGAAGAGACTGTAAAAAGATGGGTAAGGAAAGTAAAACATTGGACAGACACTCCAGGATATTGCATTGGATTACTGTGATTGTTGTGGCCCAAAGTGACTGAATTTGCTGCTTGTATTCTTTATATATTCTTTAGGTATTTTAAATTTCAGTTTTATTCTCTGGAACTACAGTAATTTTATACATTTTTTGTGATCCTATCAGGAGCAGGAGGAGGTTTGTTGTGATTTTTGGGATTGATAATTAAGAAGAAAGTGGAATTTGGTGAGTTCAATAAAGTTGATTGAAAATAAAGCAGAAATTTCAACTGCAGGAAGTCCTTGAACTGGCTGAAATTTCTGGAATTGCATAATCACAACTCTAACCTAGAGGATCTGCTTGGTGAATATGTTAGTGTGTGTGTATGTGTTAGTTTGTGTGTGTGTGTGTGTGTGTGTGTGTGTGTGTGCATGTGTGTGTGTGTGTGTCTGTCTGTCTGTGTGTGTGGGTGTGTAAACATTACACAAGTGTGTGTTTGTTTGTGTAAGTGTAGGTATGTGTGGTTGTGTGTGTGTGTGTGTGTGTGTGTGTGTCCAAATACCACCACAGGAAAAGGCCGCTCAGCACAGGTGCATATCAAATAGAATAAAGCCGCTTTTGGCTCCTGGGCTCCTCAAACACTTCACAGATGTTCCCTGCTGCATGGGGGCAGATGCCACAGCCGGGGTGGTGGAGGACATGGTAAACCTGAATACAGCAGCATTAAGGCAACACCGCCCCCCACCACCCACCCACCCCACCACCCAACCCAAGCACACCTCCCACCTCATTACCCCCCACCCCAGAGAAAAAAAACAACCCATCCCTTTAACGAGGTGAAAGGAAAATGGAGGTTTCCTGAGCTCTGGCTCTGCTCGGCGAGGCCATGACAAATTTTGTTTGAGAGGAAAGATGACATTTGGTGAAGCAGAGAACCAGGGCGAGGCAGAGAGCTGGGCTGGGCTGGGCTGGGCTGGGCTGGGCTGGGCTGGGAAATGTTTGGGGTGGGCTGGGCTGGGCCGGGCTGGGCTGGGCTGGGCTTGGGAAATGTTTGGGGTGGGCTGGGCTGGGCTGGGCTGGGCTGGCTTGGGAAATGTTTGGGGTGGGCTGGGCTGGGCCGGGCCGGGCTGGGCTGGGCCGGGCCGGGCCGGGCTGGGCTGGGCTGGGCTGGGCTGTCTTGGGAAATGTTTGGGGTGGGCTGGGCTGGGCTGTGCTGGGCTGGGCTGGGTTGGGCCGGGCTGGGCCGTGCTGGGCCGTGCCGTGCTGGGCTGGGCTGGGCTGGGCTTGGGTAGTGTTTGGGCTGGGCTGGGGGACAGCAGGCATGGACTCTGGCAGGTGCTGCAGGGGCCCAGTTAGAGGTGAAAGGAGGGGAGGGGAGGAGGGGGCAGGAAAATGATGACCACAGAGGAAAAGTGAGAGAAGAGAGGAGGGGAAGGTGCAAAAGGGAGCTAAAAGCGAGAGAAATGGCGTAAGACCCAAGAAACAGAAGGACTGACAGCTGGGATGAGAGAGAGAGACGAGGGAAGAGGGAGGAGGGAGGAGAAGTAGACTGGGAAGCAGTGTTGAGGTATATAAGACAGAAGACACACCGCACACAGGTACATAAAAAGGAACACAGACAGTTCAAGACCGCCCTTACACAGGCAACAGATACAGTTTGGGAGACTGCTACCCCACCCCTGCAAGACATTGCAATCTGTAGGTGTGTGTGTGTGTGTGTGTGTGTGTGTGTGTGTGAGAGAGAGAGAGAGAGAGAGAGAGAGAGAGAGAGAACGAGTGAGAGAGTGAGAGAAAGAGAAAGAAAAAAAGAAAGAAAGAGAGGGAAGATTAGAGAAAGACAATATAAAAAATTGACACTTGAATTCAGACGAAGGGAGGCTGGCATTTGGGGGCCCAGGGAAGATAGCTGCATCTGATCTCTCTGCTGTAAGGGATTTGCTACAGTCACTCTACCTATATTCCTACGCTACCCCCTCCTCCCTCTGAGCACACAACTCCCACAGAGGGCCTATGTGGGACGCCATCTCCAGGAAAACATATCAGAGTGGGCAAGTCCTCGACATCGTCCGACTAACAACGGCTTGTTTGTCGACCGCCAGGCCGCCGCATACTAATTGAGTTATTAGCAGAGAACGAGTGAGCACTCCCTGCCTCGTGTCAAGATGTTGCAAATTACTGATTAACAAAAACCCTCAAGGAGTGGCTGCCCCCCCCTTAAGTACTCTGGCCTGCAAGCCCAGCATATAATGAAATAGCTGAGGCACCTTACCTGCCACAGTTACACTTCACTATGTACACAGGCTTAATTACATGTTTGCTGATGTCTGGCTCGTAAAAAAAGCCAATTGTGGCTAAATGTTTTATCAGATGGCAAGTGCTTAAACTACCTGAGCGCTGACTGACACAGAGGTCCCCTGGGTAGCAGGGAAAACATTTTGCTCCCAGGTTGTTGCAGTGTGTAAATAAATGTAGCAGTCAAATATTGGCTCTGTATTTCCTGTATTTTTTTGTTTTGTTTTTATTTCTTGGTGTAACCAAGTACTGTGCTGTCCCTCTCTCTCTCTCTGTTTGTGCCTGGTTGGAGATGGTCTGTTTGGGAAGATAAATCAGTTGCCAAGGCAGTGTTTTTTTTGTGACAGATTAGCATTTTAACTTGTTTTGTGTGTTTATTTTGCTTGTTATGGGCTTAAAGCAAACAGTGTAAGCCTGAAAGAAATTATTCTAGTTGTCACTGTAGCAACCCATTCAGGCAAATACTTTTCCTTTTGCCACAGTATAAGGATAAAAACCTTTAAATAAACCATTTCCGTGCAAAGGACGTGGCTCGTTAGGACAGCGATATAAACACTAGTGCTCAGTGATTGCTCCGGCTAATTCTGTATATTTTGACAAATGTCCCATGTGAGTAGCCAGTGATGCAGATCGTTCCATTTAGAACCACAGAAATACCTAAGACCTCAACGATGTTGTATCCTTGCTGCGAGACAGAAGGGGCCATTTTAAAACGTTTGTTAAATATGAAATTGATCAGAATTTAAGACATGCGCACAGCTAAATTGACAAAGAGGTTACCTGACACATGGTCGAAGACAGCAGAACTGTCTCTCTAGTCTCTATCCTTGTTTTAAAATCCCCCAAAGACCTGTAAATAGGGGGCCGCGATGTTGCAGTAAGTAAGTGGTAACTTTATTGCCTTTTAATTAAGAAAGTGTCATCTGATGGAGAGAAGCCATTAAGTTTGATCGAGGAGTCCCGGTTCGTAACCGGTGAGACACTTTAAACAGATAGGATAAAGGCCACGTGAGACTCGTAAAACTCTTTTCCTTGTGTACCTTACCTCAACCGCACACTGCTCCGTGCAAACCATATTCTTTCCACAAATGGCAACAAAACATGATCAAAATGAACTCAACCGCTGGCATGAAAGTGTGTGGGTGTTTCCCATTTTTTCGAGCAGTGTGACATTTCATGTAATGGACTTTTAATAGCAATATAAATAACAAAATGCATCTTTGTTATTGTTTCATATGACGTGAGCATTTTAAAGTGTATTGTGCGTTTTCCGTGAACTCCAGTGTTCCCCTCGTAAAAAACACACTGCGGTTACAAGGTGTTACAACTCGCTGACGCCAGAACTGGTGGACACGCTGCCAGCCGCGAAACTCTTCCAGTGGCCCCAGGTGGGATTTTTCCACCTCGGAGAGGAGGAAAATAAACACAGTGCAATCATTCAGTCACCCTGAACTCGGGCTGCACCAGCGGGAACTGAAGTTCTTGGAGCCGAGCTGCACATGGGCAGTGAACGAGTCCACAGGGGACCTTCTAAAAGTCTTTTCACAGGACTTTTCTTGAACTCCCAGTGGTAACATCCTGTCTTTAACAGTTTTCAAGATAAACGTTTCTACTTCTCAAAACGCTCGTCCCGTTTGGGAGTTTCTTGTCTTGTTTTTGGTCACTCTCCGCTGTTGCCCTGCTTGACCCATCATTTTGGAGATGAAAAGGTTGGAACGTGATCAGCCTACTGATGTCAGTAGGGACCAGTGCGGTCATTCTGCTGAAGGAGTTTGTTCCAGTGGGTGTGAGCGAAGGCCTGTGTGATCCCTTGTCCAGGGCAAGCAGCGTGTCCTTGGTGTCAGCGATGTGGCCACGGGGCGTGTCCTGTTCCACCGGCTGTGCCAGGACACACACTAAGCGCGCCCGGGGCTGTGAAGAGAGTTCCTGACAGGGGGAACAAGAAAAAAAAAAGTTGGGGTTGGGGGCTGTGGGGTTGAGGGTGAGTTGATGTGCTGCTGCCACGCCACTCTCATCTCTGGGTTTTTCATCCGTCCAACATCTGCAACTCTCAGGCAGGGGAGGACTTTGAACGGGGCAGAGATTCCCATGCTTGGGACCTCAAAGGAGAGAGAGAGCACGAACGTCCATGATTTCTCCAATTATGCATCAAAGAAATAACGTGTGTGCAAATTGTTTGTGGTTATGAGAGAGACAGTTGGTGCTAGTGTGACAATAATACAGAAAGGTGGCCTGAGCGAGTGCGTGAGAGACACAGTAGACTAGTAGACTGATTGCGAGGATTCGAGATGGAAAAGACTGCCCAGCACCGCCAGAGATCACTTACACACTCTGTTTAAGATCAGAGCACTTCATGCAAATGACATCAGGAATTATTCATGTGCACAGTGCTGCCTCCCACAGGATGCAGAGACACGTACCGCGCGACTGATGTGGGAGGAACAGCTGAATGTGGATTTTTATTTGGAAACGTAAAGGGGTCCTTGCTAAGACCAGGTCAACAATAGCTTCATGCCCACTGATGTTTTAAATCTAAGCCATTAATCTGTGTGTGTGCTTGGTATGCGCAGGCGTTAAAGGTTCTGCGATTAATTCAAACATTTGATTTTTCAAAAGGTCTGCGATTAATTCAAACATTTGATTTTTCAAAAGGTCATGCGAACGTGTCACCTGCAATGCGCAAAATTAAAGTACTACTGCATGATTAAAAATGATAATTACGTCATACGACAAGTATACATGCTTTGTAGAATGTTGTACCGCACCACCCCCATGTGGACAAATGAGGAACTAAGACTCAAAGAAACGCCACTGAGGAGGGAAAGGGTCATGGCAACCACACAAAGGTGTTTTTAAATGTTTTTTTTTTACTAAAAGGTTCTGTGCAAATGAACAGAAATTACTATCTAGACCAAACTATGAAAAGTCTTCTGTAACAATGACGATGGAAACTGAACAAATAAAAAAAAACGTCTGTACATGGAGCTGTCAACATTAACATAGTAGTGTTAGGGTAGAATGTAATAACCTTTGATCCGTTTAGGCACACTGGAATATCCTCTTGATTCCATGAACTAATAAATAGTGGTTTCTGTTAAAAAAAATTAGGCCTAGTTCCTTGCATTATTGTAAGAGACTCAATTTCATACAGACAAAAAAAGAACAAGCAAAAAATGCATACAGTTATTCACTTCTCAACCGCACAACATTAAAGCCAGTTGAGGTCCTCAGTAAAAACACTGTTACAGTTATCAGATAAAAATGACAGTAGCTTTCTTCCACCATTGCTGTACAAGTCATAAATATGTCACGACAAGGTCAAACAGTACATTCAGAGTATAAAGACATGAGTCCAGTGACTTTGGACAGGCATAGTATGAAACCTCAGCATCATCCATGGTGAATGTCTTCTTCAAGACAATGTGAGAGTCGACACAAAGAGAAGAAAGCTGGCTCCCGTGTGATGGTGAAACATGAAATAATTCAAATGGAGGATTCTCATCCCATGATCCTTTAAAGTAAACTGTAAACAAACCTCTGAAAAGAGTCTTTTGTTTCATTATGTGCATCCTTGATATCCTTAAAAAAACTGCAATTCCTTCCATCTTGCAGAACTTTTTACAATTTTCCGAGGCTTACAGTTCATCCTGTGAGAAGAGTAAGACGACAAATATGTTACACACTTTAAAACACCATGTCAAAACCAAAAGATGAGCTCAGCCCTTGCTCTACAAGTCTTAGGGCTCATTCACACCAACTTGAGCGTGTACAGCACGTAACCGTGTACAATATGTTTGTATGTGTGACAGAATACGCTCAGATCACGCGTGCGGTGTGAATAGTCTAATTTGTTAACATGCATTCTAAACGAATATGGACAGAAAACAGGCACGCGCTGTATACGGAGAGTATTTTGGTGTGAATGAGCCCTTACTGCAATTAAAAGTAGTAAAGTACAAGCACAATGTTGTCCAGTGACATTTCAGAGCCACACAACTCTTGATAATGGCAAGACATATACACAAAGTCATGGGAAAATAGATGGCAAAAATGTGACTTCTTGGATTCCTAAGTCCTAACTGCCTCCCATGTTAACTTGTATCTCTTGCAAAGAGCTTCAGCATCCTTGGACCTCACCTTGTCTCACCTCGGCAATCCCCTCCCCTCCTCTCCTCTCCTCTCCTCCCTCCCTCCACCAACCTCACACTCATTTCTTCAGCTCCTTCATTACTATGCTAAGCCCTGCGAGTTAGCGGCCTGACACAAACTTATGACACCCGCGCTCTGCTGCACACGGGCTTAGATTAGGGAGCCGGCGGTTATTGCGGGGGAGAGAGAGCGAGGGAGAGAGTTTCGCTTAAGAGGCTTATATACCTTGAGTGCGGAGGACTTGTCCTGTAACCATGGCGATAGCTGCTGCAGCCGCTGCTGCAGGATGTCGGCGATGACGGTGGCGTCGCGGCTGTTGATGTGCTCACCGCCGTGGTCTCGCTGTCGGGGAGGAGGAGGAGGAGGAGGAAGAGCAGGAAGGGACAGTGGATTAGCGACGTGGTGGTGTGTGCGAGGCCAGCATGGCAAAATAAAACACTGACTATACCGCTGCAAGTCAGTAATAACACGAAAAAACTATGTTGAGTTTTTCTGGATGCTAAAAGAGAATTTATAAAAAAAATGTAAAAGCCTGGCTGAACAAAAGCTACAAGCGATTAAACTAATTCTGGCAGGTGAAAAAGCCGTTTAAAAGTTATACATAAGTACATATATAAAGAAATATTACTTTTAAAAACTAACAGGGAAACAAGAACAAAAGAAGCAGAGGAAAGACAGTCATAGAGACTTGTTAACATTTGTTACGCAACCAAAGATGGCAGCTCACCCTGCTGGTGGCCAAGTGTGGGTAGAAGCGGACGGTGGGGTAGGCTCGCACTCCGGCACTCTGGCAGGTCTGATAGTGGGCCTGACAGTCCACTTTCCCCGCCCTCACCTTGCCCTTCACCATCTGTGAACACACACACGCACGCACGCACGCACGCACGCACGCACGCACGCACGCACGCACGCACGCACGCACGCACGCACGCACGCACGCACGCACGCACACACGCACGCACGCACACACACACACACACACACACAACCACATGTCAGACTCTCTCCTCTCTCTGGGACAAAAGCCAATTTCTCCTTCCTACTAATGCGGCACCTAAAGCCTCCCCCATGACAGTCTGTGACAGGGAACGTCTTTCCCCCTGAACCCTGGGAGTACGTCTGGGCTTTTACAGTGCAGAACAGGAAACAGGTAATGACAGATCTAGAGTTGGAGGAAAACTGGAGCAAGGGTTGTCATCTTGTCATCTGGGGTGCTGCTATGTATGTTGGCCTCCCCTACACTAATACAAATAATAACAATAATGATAACAATAATGTTAAAGCAATACTAAGCAGTTTTCACCTACGGTCGCCCAACAGAAGCAGAATTGTCTCTCATAGAGAACTACAGAGAGACGGCCCGCTCCTCCAAACTTACTTAGTGCGGTTATAGCACATGGAAGGTGGCAAAGCGAATTCAGAAGTGCCTTTTAGCTTGTTATGTTAAGTTGATGAACCACTGAAACAATTTTGGAAACATCATTTTAGGGTTGAAAAAACTACTCAGTGTTGCTTTAATAATGCTGCTGATGATAGTAATAATAATAATAATAATAATAATAATAATAATAATAATAATAATCATTACATCTATGAAGGCCCCAACAGTGCAGGGCCCCTCTATTAGTCCCTGTAGCGAAGGGGAGGAGAAGTCACCCCACCCGACTTCGAACCCGGGTCTCCGGGGTACCAAACAGGGGCTCTGACCGCAACGCCAAAGAGCCAGGCTCGTTGGGATGGCAGTCAGAGCACATCCACAACTCTAGTGATGGTCACTCCATCACACTGCCTTCCCCTTCGGGAGGCGCAGCCATGCGCTTCACACACTCAGGTGTCCCTCACGCATCTCACGCATCTCACACTACCTTCCCCTTCGGGAGGCGCACCCATGCGCTTCACACACTCAGTTGTCCCTCACGCATCTCCCACCATACTTCTCCCATCCAGGGTGCCCCACACATACTGGTGCTTCACCTATCACTGGGGTCCTTCACACCGGGGTCAACCTAACCTGGGGGTCCCTCATATGGCTCACACAGTGGGTGGACCTCCAATGACCTCACGGCAAGCCACCCCACTTCTGACACCATTTGTAGCGAAGGGGAGGAGAAGTCACCCCACCCGGCTTCGAACCCAGGTCTTAAGGGTACCAAACAGGGGCTCTGACCGCAACGCCAAAGAGCCAGGCTCATTGGGATGGCAGACCCACAACTCTAGTGATGGTCACTCCATAACAGTCACATCTTTCCCCCTACATCACAGCAGCATGGTTGACGTACCCGTGCGAGGACCTCAAACTCCGGAGCGAAGTGTTGGCAGGGCCCACACCAGGGGGCGTAGAAGTCCACCACCCAATGCTCCTTACCACCCAGCACTTTGGTGTGGAAGTCCTCCGGGGATAGGTCCACTGATGCTCTGGGCATGTATCTGAAGGATGAGGAGGAGCCATATATCAGCAATAAAGCACTGTCCTGAGGGAAAGACTAAACTACTGAACCAACACATACACAGCAAAATAGAAAAGAGCGAAACTAAATGAATTACCCCATTGCCCAGGCACGCAGGGAGTGTGCGTCTCTATGCCAGCCATTGTAACTACTATAGATGAGAAGAAATAACACAGAAACACAATTACCGTCACCATCACCATACACTACAAGGCAAATTGAAGCACATACAATAACGGATCCAGGCCACTACAAATAGCGCCACACACATATTTGGATAGTAAATGGATACTTACTAGTAGGTGTCACGGCGGTTGGCATTGGGCGGGTACAGGCGGATCTCAGGGTAGGCCCTCACCCCCTCCCCCTGGCACAGGGAGTGGTACTTCTGGCAGTCCACCGTACCCACGTTTATCATCCCATTCAGCATCTGAGGGACCAAACACTTTATTTTAGCCGACTTAACCGCCTCCGATTGTTTGCATATTCTCACATTTCACACATATCTTATAAACATACAGGTGTTTCTGGGTAGAGTCTGAATCTGATCTGTCAGTCAGTTTTGTGAAACATTATAGGAGGCTCAAACTCACATGAGGAACGCCTTGTGTCAACCATCTCAATTTCCCAGATAACACAAGGGTGGAGTACGTTACAGTTTTTTTCAGTTGTTAAAGCATTAAAACCTATTGGCTAAAGCATTTTCTCAATTGCTTGAACCACCTTAAACAATTTTCCCATAGTAGAACACAATTTGCGAAACTTACTAACTCCTCTTTGCAAAACTCTAAACAAATCTATATTCATTAAACCACTTTAGCAAATGATCAACAATCGATATAAGCATTCAATACCTGGCCAACGCATTTACAAACCTGCTACAATATAATGGCATTCATGTGAAGAACAATGCACAGCTCAAGGTTTTAGCGAATACTGCCATTTACCTCTCCAAGTCCCTGCATGGATACGTACTGGACAATTTGCCTTCTGTGGAAAGCTGATTATGGACTGGTGTATTCAGCTTGCTTTTTCCAACTTTGTGACAAAATGTATATGAATACTGCACTGCAACTATATTGCCGTGCAAAGGCAAAATACCGTAACTTCTATTTTGGGTAAAAATGTCATTGTTATCGTCACTAACAATAAAATCTGTCAAATATCTGCCCATTTTGTTGTGTCTGTCAATCTGTGAATATCATACTCAAATATCTGAAGTTTTTGGGAAAAATAAGATGCTGTCTTTGTTGTAACGCTGAAAACACATGCAAGTAGAAGATTTCTAAAGTCATTTTTCTCAGTTTCACAGTTAAGGTCTTTGGTGTTAAGGTCACCTGTCAGAATAGGTGTCCCCATCAATGTCCCTCTGTGTGACCCCTCTGTGCCCTGTCCCCTGTACTCACCCGGGCCACTCTCCTCCACTCGGGCAGCAGTGCCTGGCACGGGCCACACCAGGGAGCGTAGAAGTCCACCATCCACATCACGTCCGACTTCCTCCTCTTCACCAGCTCCGGAAAGGTGTCTGGGTTCAGTGTGACCACCACTGGGTTGACCAGGTCCTGCAGTGGGGTGGGGAGGGGGACGGGGAGGGTGTCACAGGAGTTTTTGAGGAAAAGTGACAATAGTGAGTCGTTATTCCCATCTGCTCATACACACACCACTGCAGGGCCAAGTAGAGACACACAATCAGTCAAATCTGCTCATTTCTGCAAAGCATGCTCTGATGTGCGACAGACAAACACGCACACACACACACACACACACACACACACACACACACCACTCAGGCGATCTTATCTTGTATACTGTAACTTCCTGTAATATTTCCACAGTAGTAGAAAATAACTTTATTAACAAAATGAGTAACTATATTAACATGTGAACTTTTACCAGCCACTGACAAATAGAAGATAAAATTCACCAGCCACTCAATAGTTAATTATTATTTTGTGTCCAAAATTGACAAGCCACTTTCATATTTTACAAGCATTTGGCTGATGGCTGGTGCGAATTCCCATCCCTGATACACACCAACATATGAACACATATAAACAGAGAAGCAGACAAAGATGGAAACAAATGAAAGACAGAGAATGAATATGACTGATGAATATGAGGAGAGAAAGATGCTGAGAGGGCGTGTGTGTGTATTGTATGTCCACTGCATTTTTACTCTATGTGTATGTGAGCATACATGCAAGTGAGTGAATGTGTAAAAAAGACAGCAGAGGGGAAAAGGCAGTGGATATAAACACAAGGGCACTTGGCACAGATTTCAGAGCCCTCCGTTTGCCTGTTTAATGTGGCAGTGTGACACAGAGTCAGAGCTTAATCACTGACAGCGCAAGCTGTGCAGCCCTCACCTCGATAAACTCCAGGATGCCATCTGCCGAATGGTGGCCCTCGTACTCGTGGATGCTGGACTTGTTGAAGATCACAGTGGTCGGGTACGCTTGGATATTATACTGCATAGATAAACAAACATCACGGAACAATATCACCACGGTGACTCTCCCAATTAGCTCCACGGGGGTTCACATAATCACACTCGCACGGAGGAGGCTCTCAACAGCAGATCTGTTTACGGTATTAATTTACAATTAACCTTCGTCGCGACAGGAACCGTTCGCCAGTAAGCAAGGGCTGCAATTATGTCTTAAATATGTCCCATTATTTTTATATTATTTTAAAAATCACTTCGCAGTTCAACCATCTCTGCAAAGTTTCCGGAGAGTTCCCCCAGCTCATGGGCCTGACAGTGTGGCCATCTGTGCCTGCAATCTCTGACTGGAGATGAGCAGACGGCCAACCGCCACCACGCAGGCTGCTCTGACAAGGCTCTCTTAATCCACCCCACCACCCAACTCTCACCCCAAACTCTGCACCACACAGGCCCAGAGATGACTCTTTCTTCTCTGCACGGACAAACTCTCTGAGGGGCAGCAGGGGGGATAGCAGGTTATCCAGAGGCCATCCGCAACAAAACACTGCTCAATCTGCTAGAAGCGTGGCCGTGTTGCAGCCCCCCCCCCCCCCCCCAGGTCTGCAGGTCACGTTGGCTCCTCTTATATACAGTCTACGGTTGGCTCTCTACTAAGAGGGTACTTGCCTAGTGACACCTCCTCACCCACTAAACCCATTGAGATTCCGGAAGGCTGCAAGGCAATGTCAAGTTCTGTGCTTCCTACGCTCGAAGTAGTGCTTTTAACCCTGCATACTGGCAGAGAGAGAGTATTCTGCACCCTCACGCTCACCGTACTGCACAGGCCCTGGTGGATGGTGCAGTCTAGCGTCCCAAACTTCATCTGCCCAACCAGCTGGATGGAGGCCTTCCTCAGCTCGGGCAGCAGGGCACGGCACGGAGGACACCACTGCAGGGCCAAGCAGAGACACACAATCACACAAGTCAAATCTGCTCATGCCTGCAAAGCATGCCCTGATGTACGACAAACAGAAACACACACACACACACACACACACACACACAAACCACCCAGGTGATCTTATCTTGTATACCGTAACTTCCTGTAATATTGCCACAAGCTCGGTAGATCAAACCAACAGACAAGAAAATAGGCATCACACCCTGATGCTACAGTGACTGAAATACTACAGTAACTGTAGTAACACTGAAACATTACCTTGATGCTACAGTGACTTGAAAAAACATGTGCTGTTGCAGCATTGCACAGTAGGATTTTAAATAATTCTACCGCTACTGATACACAGGATTATTATTCTCCACTGATGCTTCAGAAGGACATAATAAAAAATATCACTGTAAATAGAAAACTCACAGGCGCAAAGAAGTCCACCAGCCAAGGTTCCTTCTCATGGCTGGGAAAGTTCTCAGGCCTCAGCGTGGTAACGTGGGCCTTCACACTCTCCTTGGCAAAGGCCACAATGTTGTACAACACATCCTTGCCTGTGGAGTAGAAAGCATTGGTGATCAGCCAACCGTGGCTACAATAAACCACATGTAATCACACACACATGACCCCAGTGTGTCTGGCTCTTGGTCGGTAGCAACAAATAAGGAATGTGGATAACACTTTATTTTTTACGGTTCCTTTTTTAGTGTATCTACACTTGTAACAACATGTAATACTATTTACTTACACTGTACATACCTAACACTAACCCTAAGGTACAGTGTAAGTAAATAATGTTACATACTGTTACACCCTTTGTTACACTGTACCTAATTGAAGTAACCGAGACAGTAAAACAACGTGTAACCAAAATGCGTCCTCACCATGGTGAATCTCGAAGTCATGAATGCCAAAGCCTTTGAAGACGGCGATGCTGGGCTTCTGAATGTACAGAGAATGGCAGAGCTCCACCTCGGCATGACAGTCAACCTTGCCCACCTGTGAAAAACAAGCTAGAAGTCACCCCTTAATATTCCTCACCCCTGACACTTCACATGTAATACCCATCCTGGAAACAGCTAACCTGCTCTGCCCTACAAAGGCAAAGTGCAGTAACTATGTGAACAATGAAACTGAGAAAAATGCCTTCAGAGTTGTCATACTGCGCAGTCCAACATGTTGTAGGTATAACAGCGGTGATGCTTATATGTACTTTCTTAATAGGAAGAAACACAAGATTTGGTCACAACACAAAAGAGGTGTTATAAAGCCAGTTTCCAGTCTAAACTCACTTTGACAAAATATGTATTTATTGCCTTTTAGCTTTGTAGGGCAGTGCTGCTGTTCAAAAACAGTGTTCCTGTAACTATGGAAACGTCCATGAAAACAAGTTTACAGCATGGTCCCTCAATGCAATTTCTATAAATGTTCAGAAAACGTGCTAATTCAGTGTGCAATCTCCTTTACATGAATTCAAACTGAGTGCACCAACTAAGTTGCTTCATCTTCACTTCACCTGTATGTGATCTTCTTTGAGAAGGGCACTCAGCTTCTTATATTCATGAGAGGCCAAACCGGTCTGTCCAAACGTGAAGCTTATCAGCCAGCGATGATGAGCCAGTTTCATCTATCAACCATTAGTAACAGACAAACAGCTGATTAATATCAAGCAAAAAAACTGAAGGAACCATTTACGAACAGACAGACTTTTTTTTTTACACAGGGACAAAGCATGACTACAAGCAACTTGTGAAACAGCCATGAGGAGAGTATTTAAAAAGAGAATCCAAATAAGAGAGAAAAAGAGAATATTTAAAAAGAGAATCAAAACAAGACAAAAATAGAAAATGGCACCTCGAAGGACTCCTTTGAGAGGGTCTCCAGGTCGGGGAGATGCTGCAGTACCTGGGCGTAAATCTCTCTGGCATCCAGACTCTGAAGGTACTGTGCACAAATGGCACAAAACATAGTGTGAGGCCTCAATCGTGAGTTTTGGACAAAATTCTTCGCTTCATACACCAAAGATCTTGACAATGCCTAAGAGCTTTTCCAGACTCCATCAGAGGAACTCGCGAAACAGTGGAGATATCCTGGCCATGGCATTCCTTCAGTGTAATGTGATTGTAACAATCAACATTCCACAACCACACATAGAAGTCTGAAATACAAGAAGGCCTGGAAAACCTTGGTGGGACATTTGCTGAATAAATTTGGACCTCAACTTTCAAGGTACCTTATTCTTTGTACGTCATCATCATCATTTCTAAAATCACAAGTTTCTTTTTTTCTTCTGCGTGTGTCCAAATTAAGTCTGTCTGTCAATGATTTATCCAACACAAGAGACTTTTTTCTTTAGTTTACAGAAAACACAAGATACTTGTGGACCTAGGAAGAGTACCTTTGGGAGAAGAAATTTAAGCCTTCCTGACTACAAACCTTATCCTGACATACTACTGTTTGGGGGAAGGTTTTTTATTTCCTGAGTCAATCGCCCTATTGTTGGGTTTGTTTGCCAAGTCGAGTTGGTCTGTGAAAATTTCCAGGACACCTCATCAGCAGTGCACCACAGGATCTACGGTGTCTCAGGCCTACCTAACATTAACCCTTGTCTACTGTCTTGTCCTTTCTTACCAACATCTAAGGTGTGCATACAGGGAGCACATCCATATGGAAAGTCACTGCTGGAGGTGCTGCAGGCAGCAATGCCCAGCAGTTTTTTCACCATCCTGCACAATGGTCATATTACACACTACGTGTCCATGAACAGGTAGTCTTCCTTACCAGAACGCTTCCTTTATTCTTCAACATGCTTCCAGGTGGGAAGAACGCCGTTGCGCTCGTGGTGACATCAAAACTCTCACACAGCTCCCTCTGGGTGGAGCAATCCATCCAGCCGACATTGACCAGCCCGTCCTAGAGTGGGCCACACAACACAAAGAGAAACCTGTTTCTGAGAAACTGTCTATACTGCACAGTGTGCACGAACAAGGATCACCAATGAAATAAAAAGCCTAATGTCTCTGCTGTCTCATGACACATACCAACATCCCGGCAAGTTTCTGTCTTGTTTGAGACTCCAGACAATCTGCCGGATAGACATGGACAAATAATCATTTCAATAGATACAAAATATACACATAGATTGAAATCTAAAAATGCCTTACATGTCATAAATCTGCATTATGCTATGACACCTTCAGTACACCCTGCCTTACAGCTGAGACTGCCAGCTTCCTTACCTCCAGTGTCTGCACAGAAAGTAATCAGCCACCCAATCCGTGCTGCAAACGCACGGTCGATCTCATTGACGATGTTTCCTGTGAGACGCCAATTAAATAAAAGTCCTTGAAGTCAGTCAAGTAACACACCGACAACTTAAGATTGATGTGTTAGAGGACGATGACCATGACCTTGATTTTCCTTCATACAACACAAATGAGTGCAATTCAGAGGAGGAAATGTACAGATGCAAACTCAGAACGCCTACAAAAGATGCGCTTCACACTCACCTTGCCAAAGCTCAGTGACTCTGCTCTTGACAAACTGCATGGCGAATTTAGTCAGACTCTCTTTTGACCTGTCTCCAAAGTACTTCTCTGCATTCTGTTGGGAACGAAAGCACCTTGTTATACGAGAGTGGATCACTAAAACTAAAAAAGTCCACCTACGCAGCCTGTGTACTGGGCCATTATCTTACCATTCCTGCTTTAAACATGTACAAGCTGGGGTAGCTGGTGACCCCTCTGCTGCGACACAGTCTGCCATTGTCACCGCAGTTCACCGCGCCTATCCTAATCACGCCGTCCATTTCTTTGGCAAATTCTCTCCACTGTAGAGGCAAAAAATATATAATTCAGAAGGCACATACACGTAAACAATCCAAGAACAATCCAAAAACACATGCCCTGAACATCTCAAAATACACAGCTTAATGAAAAAGCTCACCGTAGGGGCTAGGTCATGGCAGTGGGAACAACGAGGGAAGTAGAAATTCACAAACCACAGCTCTCCAGAATTTACTGCCGCATCTGAAAAACAACCAAACACTGTAAAGAGAACAGCAGGGGAAAGCGAATGCTTGAGTGTTACTTGTTACTTAATATGCAAGATTATGAACTCAAATTAAACACAAAAATAATGGAGTTTGGGGAAATTAAATGTATGGGACCCTAAGTAGGGATACCGAGAACTTACCAAAGTCTCCTCTATCTAAAGTGATGATCTCCAAGTCATCATCATAGATACCTGCAGGAAGGAGGGGGAGGGGGAGAGAGAAAGAGAGAGAGAGAGAGAGAGAGAGAGAGAGAGAGAGAGTCATTCCGTCCAGATTGCAGATTGTTTGCAGATTCTCTGAGAAAGGACATATCTTTGGGTGCACTTACCAAAATCATATCTGTAAAAGTTCCAGCTTTCATATCGTCCACCTTGTTGTTGCTCATCCAGACCCTTCTCTCCATACTTGTCATACTTTTTCCTCAGGTCCTCGTCCTTTAACACCTCGTAGGCTCTGTTGATCTTCAGGAACTTATCGTGGGCTGTTTTATCATTCTGCAGGAAATGACAGCATTATGACATGAACAACTGATTAAGACCGGATCAACTAAAACTTTAAGGGCGGCATACACTTACTGGATTTTTGTCAGGGTGCATGGTTAGGGCCAGCTTCTTGAAGGCCTGTCGAATCTCTCTAGTGCTTGCTTCTCTGGAGACACCAAGTAATTTATAATAATCCTCATCACAGGAAGCTATAACGATGAGACACAGAGCAACACAGGATACCAGTATTCTTTTCCAGGATCGCCGACTTGGCTGGAACAACAACCGGTTTGTCTCGTTGCTGTTCATCCTTGTGGACTTCCCACGACAAAGACTTAAACTTGGTGGACCTCAAACTCGTTCATCTTCTACGAATTTGCGAAGAATATGTTGCAGACGTCCTGATGAATTGCAACAATACAAATGCATCATGCTTTAGAACAGAACATACCCGTATATTTTCTTTTATTAGCAAAATCAGTCTAATATAGTATTATACACATGACTGCATGAAGAGACTATCATTTAACCTTAACAACACTGATAAATCTGGATGGCGCTGACATTAATAGCACCCTTTTTTAGAATACAA
The DNA here is from genome assembly GCA_027475355.1 of Coilia nasus. Lineage (NCBI taxonomy): Eukaryota > Metazoa > Chordata > Actinopteri > Clupeiformes > Engraulidae > Coilia > Coilia nasus. The sequence goes on along the minus strand of CM050213.1, from coordinate 15,990,554 downwards.
ACATTGCTTACAATGTCAAATCTTAACATGCTAGCACACATACTAATATGAATTATGGCCAAAGGCATTATCACGCAATCACTTGCAAGTTAAAGAGACACTTAGCAGAGAGTTGTAACCTAGAGTGGGGGGACACAAGAATAGCAACAGCTTTTAACATATTCAAGGCGTTACTTTGTCTATTGCAACTACAGTCGTTTCAGCTCCCAGAACGCTTTACCAAACATTGTCAAAAGTTTGCTGTTAGCCTACATTAATTGGCTGGCTAACATGGGCTACCTTTCCAAATCAACCAAGGCTTAGCAATGTTTAGCTAGCTGATGTTATCAACAATGCATGGGCATTCACCTTTCACGTCTCTCAAAGAAGCTCCTGAATTCCTTGAATGATGAACGCAACTTGATGCTGAAGAAACAGGACCACTCTGATAAGGTAGGGTTTTATCCGGGTTTAAATCCGGGAGTAGCTGTACTGCTGATAAGGTCCCTCCGCTATTTTCAATGCCGGGTGGTTCCTGCCTACCCAAAGTTGCGTGTGAACAACCATATGATGTGACGTCAACTAGAAACGCTCACGGAGCGCCACGTTTGCCCCGTTTTACAAAACAAGCCAATTGGAAACTTATCGTGCGTCTCTCAAACTGTGCCTGTCAACACACTCAGAATGATACTTTCTAAACTTATGAACCCTGCAGTACACGTTGCTTATAATAACTGGACAACACATACTGACGCGCTTGAAACTACAACATAGATTGATTTTAAATACAGCTATAGGTACACATTTTAATGAATATATGTTTAATATATGTATTCTAGGCTTGGCAAATCTCCACACCTAATGAAATGGCATGCTTACATTTCAAAAGATTTCAATAAGTAGATTTTACGTAACGCGCATAAGTGGTTTGGACGTAACGTACGCATGTACGTCGCTCACTGTCCCCGTGATTCTTTCAGCACGCGCAATTTCCGCCATTATTTGAAAATTTGTGCTCCGGCGAGGAAGTCCCTTAACAAGATTGCTTTTGGATTTTAAATTGTCAATTGCCCTGGTCTCTAATGATGGAATTTGCAGGTTAGTATATTGAAATTTAATCTGGAAGTAGAACGTTTTGTTGCCAAGATAGCTAACTACCAGGCATGAAGCTAGCAAGATAGCTAACATTACCCACCACCAAGTTCAAATGGAGCCGATATCTAGCTTGTTAGCCGGTACAACGTACCCAGTAGGTTAAGCTGGCAGGCAAAGTAGGTTAAAGACTCTTATTAAAACAGTGACGAATTTGTAAGTGACCAAAACGAATCATATCAGACTAACAAATGAACATAATACTCAAATATTATGTTAATCTGTCAACTGTGATGTTACCCTGTGGATTACCTCAATAAAACTCCTAGCTAGCTTTGTTAACTTCCTAACGTAATGCGACTTTTAGTGTTTAGTGTAAGCCAGTTAACCATTGAAGCCCAGTGTAGACTACCTATCCGTCAGATACCTTGCCACCTAAAGTCCTGGCAAAAGATCACTACCGATATGTCTAGAGGTATGACAAAATGTAACAGAAGTCGACCACTCCAAGACTAACTTTTTTTTTTTATTGAAGTAGGCACTGAACCAATGACGCTGGGCTCACCTACCTCCCCGAAGCCCGGAACAGGCGCCCAGTTTTTACCAGGGTTTCTGATGGGCGACCTGCCAGCACCTGTCACACCACAGCCTCGCACTTTTGGCCTCAGCGGAGGAGGAAGCGAAACGAGATCCCCTCTTTTGGCAGGTGTGGAGAATATGTTCCACATGTCGGACATCCAGTCTTTTCTACTTAATGAGCAGTGTGATGACTGTCTAACTTCTGGCCCTTTGCAGCTGGCAACTCTCCCCCTCAGCCCGTGGTGCCTACTCCCAAAGACAAGAGCGGTGCACCTCCAGTCAGAAGTATATATGATGACCTCGCAAGCCCAGGAATTGGCATGTCCCCCCTCTCTGCACGCAAGCAAGTAAGCACACAGCAATCACATTTTCTGACTTCAGGTGAAATCCGAAATCATTGTCCAAGACGATGCTGATAACTGCTTCTTCTTTCAGAATTTCTCCTCTTTTCAGAGTCCTTTGCCAACTTTCCCAGGAACCCCTGGAACAGGTGAGCATTGAAGCAGTGCCAGTGGATTTATTGTTAGTTCTGTTTGTTTGTTTTTTTTAACTGTAGATCTAACCATGTGTGTGTGTGTGTGTGTGTGTGTGTGTGTTCTGTAGTGTCTAGTGTGTTTAGTCCAGCCAGCATAAGCCAACAGAGGAAGTCTACACTTTCCCCGGCGCAGATCGACCCCTTCTTCACTCAAGGTGACGCCCTCTCATCTGAGGACCAGCTTGATGACACATGGGTTACTGTATTTGGGTAAGTGCTTCATCATGGCATAGATTTTAGCCACATAAGTAGCAGCTGCTGGTAAAGACCTTCATTTCATATTTATGAAGAATAAAGGGAAGGGAGAGAGCAGTTGCTTCACACGGGTCTTGAACCCGGGTCTATGGGGTACCAAATATGCACTCTGACTGCAACGCCAATGAGCCAGGCTTGAGGGCACTCCATCACAAAGAGCTTGAATAAGAAATGTGTAAAATGATCAGATTTCTTTTCACTGTGTTTTTTATGTCTGTGTGGTGAGCTCCTCAGTCAGGATCCTCATCAGTGTTACCCCAGTTTTGCTCTCTACATTAGCATTGCATTTGTTTAGTCAGCTTAATGCAGTGTTGTAGGCTTTACTTCGGTATTATAGTGCATTCCATTTGTCTAGGGAACTGGGACGGGTGAGATGACAACTTGTCACATAAGAGAACTCTTATTAGCCTGGTTAGCATCATTTGTTTTTAGCAACATTGGCTAGACTACTAGCCAATTTTAGCAGCACCATTTATTAAATAAACAACACGTGGTATTCTATGCATAAGAGGACAGTAGCAAAATGCCACACAGTGTGATGTACACAACCGACGCTGGACACAGAAAAGGGCTGAAAATATTAATCCCAGCTTTTAACTACAATCACTGCATTTAGCTACTGAGCAGCCATCCTTAATCATGAACTCGGGGGTCCTCTGTGTTGTCTGGAGAGATTTGGTCAGATTGAGGGCATTAGCACTTAGAAAATGAGCTCTGACCACAACTAGAACGCACTAATAGTCTATGTTTGTGTAGACATTGTCTGGGCATTGTTATGAAGTGGTAGCTAACTTGTTCATGTATGTAAACGAGCTGTTCCCTTACTTCACAGATTTCCTCCAGCCTCTGCCTCCTACATCCTTTTACAGTTTGCTCAGTACGGCAACATTCTCAAACATGTGGTAAGAACACTGTTCTTTTTCATACACCATTATAATTCTTTATGTGTTTGTCTATCATACACCCTGTGTACGTAATTATTGTAGTGAAAGTTACTGGAATGGTTGAACAGTTTGTTCTAGCCTCATAAAATGCTTTTACCAGGTGACTACAGGAGCAGAATCTAGGCTTACATCATTTGATTTGACAAACACAGCCATAGCCAAATATGTCCCCCCCCCCCCCCCCCCCCCCCCCCTTTATTTGTGTGCATGGCTTTTCAATTACAGATGTCCAACACGGGCAACTGGATGCACATTCAGTATCAGTCCAAACTACAAGCACGGAAAGCCCTCAGCAAAGATGGGAAGATTTTTGGCGAAGCCATCATGATTGGTGTCAAACCTTGTATTGATAAGGTAGTCCACTGTTACTAAACAATTTTTTTGTCTTTGAAGAGAGTGACTAAAAACTATTAAGCTGTTTGTCCTTTATGTGTCTATGCATTGCAGGTTTTAAGCAGACGCACAATGAATGTAAAATAAACCTGATTGGCACTGGTAGCATACTTTTAGTTTTTGACACAATAACCACCTCATAGCCCATTTTTCAAGGGTTGCACATGCTGAAAACTAGGTTTCGTCTCTACAATGTCATTCGGGTAAAACCTTCAGATACAAATCCGTTTCATACACTGCACACAGCATAGATGCCTGTCAAAGCGTCGACAAGGTCAGATATGAAACAGCATGGCATGTATTGATTCATTTGTTGCGGTCAGCACCTTGCTTTACAAAGCGTGTGCATGTTGGTTGTTAATGTCCCCCCCACCTCCCTCCCCCTCCTTCCCTCCCATCTCCTATGTAAAGCTTGCCTGTCTCTCGCTCCCACTGCAGAGTGTGATGGAGGGGTCCGCTGAGAGGACCAGCACCTCCAGCTCGGTGTTCAACAGCCCGGCGAAGGCCAACGGCACCCCCAGCCACCCCGTCTCCACCCCCCGCTCCGCCATGAGGCCCCTCACCGCCGCCTACAAGGCCTCCAGCAGTGATTACCAGGTACGGCCGCGGCCTTGGGATTGGCCCAGACACGCAGTGTATGGATGGATGGATTAATGGGGCTTGGATTAATGCATGTGTGAGTGTGTGTGTGCGCGCGTGCTGTGATGCAGCCCAGTAATAAAGTGTGTGCAAATTATACCCTGCAGTAAACATTTCTGCGGCCGTGCGTTTCATTGATTTGAAGCTGGCGCCCCCTGATGCCCTGATTGATTCAGTAAAACACAGATTGTTAAAGATTCACCCCACACAGGGGCTCTCCTCTGAGCTGCATTAACTCCACTAAGCCCGTTTGTATGCAAGACTCAGTGATCTCACTCACGTACGTAAACATTTCCCTCTGTAGGTGGTTGCTGACCAGAAGACCCCAAGGAAAGACGACAGTCTAGTGTCCAAGGCCATGGAGTACATGTTTGGCTGGTGAGCAAGGTTCTTTGTGTGTGGGACTTCAGGCAAGACGGTATATGACCACCAGTGCCACGACCACCACTACTGCTACCACCACACCCCTCCCAGCCGTTGATGCTGTGGTACGTGGCGCGAGGCTGGGCACTGGCACACGAGGAGCAAACAAAAAGCACTTTATAAGGTGAATGACTTTAAAACACAAGTATCCAGGTTTTTTGTGGGGGGGGGGGGGGGGGGGGGGGGGGTCACAAACACTCTCGACAGAAACACGACGTCTCCAGGGGAATGGGATATGCAGCAACGCTCTCGATTATGTCTCAAAACTGTCCAAGAAAACATACAGAACCTGTTGATGTGTATTTAAAAGATGTGTTGGCTTGAAGTTTGAAACACTGCAGGGCTGTCTGAAGTCTATTGGTGAATTATGCACTAGCGGTTCTGTGTTTATAATTTGAGATTTTTGAATATGTAAGAGCCTACATTTCTTTGGCCTGAAGTAGTGCTTAACAAGCCCAGGCTTCTCACACATAATCAGGGTGCTATGTTTTTAACAGCGCACAAGCTCAGCCATAAGGTGCACAAACGAGGCCATGGATGAAGTTGTACTATTGATTGGCCTGATTGGTCCTCAGGGCAGTTGAGTTGAAATGTTGGTCAACTTTCTGAAAGACTGTCTAGAGATCTACACCTTATATTTGAAAACAAATTTTGAGGGGGTTTGATAGAAACACTTTTTAAATACCACCGTGGCAAAAGACAAAATTAATTTTTAGAGTGTGTGTCTTGGTTGAAAGAACAACATAATCCTTGTACAGTGTCAATTATTTCCTTTGTTGTTCGTTTGAATGTCGTCTCCACTGAATAGCTGTATTCGATGTTTGACCCTTCACCCCTATTCGTATTGTCACTATCTGCCTTTGTATTGTTGTTTTTCAAATACTGTGCTTTGTACTTTTTTTTTTTAGCCCTTTTTTGTCATAACAATAAATAAAGACTTCTCCCTATTCTCCCTCATCTCCCTACACGTGCCTCTGTCACTCTCAGTCTGTGCAGGACTTGAAACCTCTAGTTTGTTTGTTTGTGTGTTTAGTCTCTAGTTTGTTCGAAGGCTGTATGCAGGCTGCAGCATTGATTGGCTGTGACAGAGAGATTGATGAGGCAATAGAAATGAAAGGGGGTGAGTGCAGCTGTTGGGGGAGGGAGGGGGGGGAGACTAAATATGGAGGGGGGCTAAATACGAAGCTGATTAGGCTGCCAGGTGCCGGTTAAGTGTGGACTGAAAGTGGGGAGGACTTCACTTAAAATGCTCAATTAAATGTCCCCTAATGAGCCCCCTGATTGCTGTGTGTGTATATGTGTCGTGTGTGTTTGTGTGAAGTACAAGCTTAGCCAAGCTTTCAGAGGTGATTTCCCGTAACAATCCTTAATTACACACACTGGCTAACTGGCTGGTTCTTCTGATTTGATGATTTCTGATCTCTTGGCTATTGGATGAGTTCCCCCGCTTGATGTGCTAAGTGTGAGAGAGGCTCAAACCAGGGATGCACAAATGTTACGACATAACACAAAATATCGCTATTTATATAATCGCAAAACACGGCTTAGCTGTAATAAATGATTTATTTCTCTAAGCTATGTACCGACACTCCACAATTTGTTTGGCCCTGCTGCCCTGAATACCCTCCTTTGTAGTCCACTTGCTGGCTTATCGGACAGCACGAAGCTAGCTGACACTCACCAGAGTATTGTAAAGCACTTAACAGTGTAAGGGCTCACATTCACACACCGATGACAAAGAACTGCCGTGCAAGATGCCAACTAGTACAGGGTTCAGTTTCTTCCTCAAGGACACTTCGACCTAGTCAGAAGGAGCTCGAATCGAGCCTGCTGCAGCTGGCCAATGTCTACCTTTAACTCTTGAGCGACTATCACCTTTAAAACTGTAAGCATTCATTTAACACAAGCGATAACATCTTTGCAACATTCAGCATTTTTTCAAATGTGGTGCAGTCCTAGCTGAAACCATACCAGGCCTCTTTATGTTGAAATCTTGCTTTAGGTGCCTCATGTTTCAGCACAGGTCATGTTTCTTTAAGGCCTGGATCTGAAGTTGACTTCTTGCATTGACCTCAGTTTTTTGACCTGCAGTATTTTAAGATTTAAGATTTATTGTGGTCCAAAAAAAAAACAAGTGCAGATTGTGTTTGTCACCTGTACTGTAGATGTGCCTCATCTAGAATGCAGAACACCAGGTATTCAGGCTGGTTAAATTAACGAGTGCCTTGGACCTATACAATTATAGGAGCATTATGCAATTATGCTTGCCGGTATTAACTTTCAGATTGAAGAGACAAAGGTTGAACGCTGTGCTGCATTAAAATTCAGCGAGCATCTGGTGTCCAAGTAAACACCGTATCAAAGAACAAAACAACTACAGCAGTAGCAGCCAGGCAGATAGCGCTGCATAGTGCAGTCATGGGCAGCATAAGTAAAGACATACAGTAGGTTGTGGCAGTGTTCTCACAAACCTCCATAGGTGCGAGAAAGCAGCAGGGTGACAAACACAAGTGCTACTACTCCCACTACCAGCACTGAAGTGCTGACAGCACCTCTCTCTCTCTCTCTCTCTCTCTCTCTCTATCTCTATCTCTCTCTCTCCCTTTATTTTCTGCTCTCTCTCTTTCTCTCTCGCTTGCTCTCTCTCGCTCACTTGCTCTCTCTCTCTCTCTTTATTTTCTGCTCTCTCTCTCTTTTTCTCTCGCTTGCTCTCTCTCGCTCACTTGTTGTCTCTCTCTCTCTCTCTCTCTCTGTCTCTCTCTCTCGTGCCTGCTCTCTCCCTCTCTCTCTCTTTTGTGCCTGCTCTCTCTTGCACTCTCTCTGTCTCCTCAGTTTGCTATACTACATTAGGGAGTGTTGTTTATTGTTTTTCTAGCTCTGTACTGCTTGCTGCTTCTAAAGGTCAGGCAGGTGAGTCCGTAGGCATCGGTTGGTATGTGGGTGGAGGGTGGGGGGGTGGGGAAACAACAACTCTGGCATGGATGTAATAGAGAGGAGGCAGCCTCGCCTTGCCTCGCGCCTCCTCTCCTCGCCTTGTCTGCCCGCTGCCTGCACTCCCACTCCCACCCCCACTGTCCTCCCTCCCTGGTGCAAGGTGACATGTATCTGTGCTCCGGAGGTGAGAGCTGGCCTCACCTCTGCTGGGGCTGGGCTGAGGCTGACGCGAAGTGCCAGCGTGCTGTCTGGCTGTTGATGCTCAGGGGTGCGAGGGGGGGCCTCCAGGGTCAGCACAGACATAATCCATCCTGATCAACTGTGCTCCTCCTCAGGGGCGATAGACCTGTAACCTTGGAGGAGAGGAGAGGAGAGAGAGCGAGAGAACGGCTCCCTCTTTTTTCTGAATTTGTTTTGTTCTCCTACTCATGCTAGCCCCCATGGTGTGAATTTAATGGCAGCTGAGATGATGTGTTGGTTTTGGGTGCAGCCGGCTGACAGGTGATTCATCCCTTTGTGGCTTAATCATGCCATTTTGGATCCATCTGAACGTATTCACACAGGTGAGGTAGGATGAAGGCGATTAATCTTACAGTGTCAGCTGTAGGGCTGTGTATGCATTGCCAGCAAGGCTTGTTGATTAAGAATCTGCTCACAATTACAGACTTCACCAAACTTGATCAAATGAGGCATTTCTGTAATATTAATGCGTACTCTAGCCTTGGACCTGTGTTTGCCAGCCTGTGTTGCGTTTTTATTACTGTGCCTTGCCACAGTAGCAAACCACAGCACCTTTCACGGAAGCCCTAGTAGTGTCCAACATGCTGGAAATAACACACTATGTTTAAAATTTCATACAGGGAAGTGTCCACCCAAAAACTCAATAGTTAATATACAGTAGTATATATCTCAATTGTCAGATCACTGATATACAAGGCAAAACTATCACTAACACTACACAAAGGTGCCACTAGATGGCAGTGTTTCCTTTGTGTATTAGTGATCTGCATTCCTAGGCGTCTCTCTCTCTCTCGCTTTCTCTCTTTGCACTTGAGAGGGAGTTTATAAGTATGGTACTGAGTACATCAGCATCTGGCTAAAATATGAATTCCCAGCTGTCCTACTTTTCTCTCACTTTTTTACCTGCTCATTTACCTTTCAAAGACGAGAACAAGGTGAAGAGGCTCATGGAGAGCAAGATCAAAAAAGAACATGAACAACTGTGGAGATGCAGCCTTCTGTCTTGTTGGATACTGTGCTAATTCTCCTGAGAAAACGTAGCAAACAAGTGTGTGTGTGTGGGGAGGGGGGCATTTTTGCTGCCAACAGTTTGGGTAAACACACATTTCTCTGAAATCACTGTGCATCAGGGAGGTATTCAGTGAAGGTTTTAGTATGGCCCATCTCCTTGAGATGGAATGATTTCTAATTAATCTCTTTGAACAGCATGCTTGCACTTTGGTAGAGTCGGTTTATTTAAAAGGGAACACGTATTTCATTAATGTTATTTAAAAAAAGTGAGGAAAATGATTTTTTTCTGTGTCTGAGGCCTTTTTTATCTTAGTGATTTTTTAATTGATTAGCCTGTCAACACAGTGTTTTAAAGCCTCAAGTCATCCTGCTAAATAATTGTAACTATTCACGCCCTCAAAAGTTGAGTGTGTTTATTTAAAGTGCCTCTAGCTATGATACCCCCCTACGCACACTTTCCCTTCTAAGTCCCAAACACAATTTAATTCCTTGAGATGCTCAGTCTCGTTACCCGGGCCCAATCACCAAGGAATAAAGGCACTTGAGCACGTTGAATCAACACTAAGCTTGATTGGCAACCTACGCCAACTGCACTTTGAGCTGAAAGAGACTCTAAGAGCTTCTAATTACACAGCCTGCCTCTCTCTTTGCCTTCAAGGCCACACTCGGCACACACCGCAGTCGGAGGAAAAAAACCCAGCCATAATCGCAAGTGGAAGAGTGGAAAAAAAACAAATCTTTTCTGTTTTCTGCACGTAAAGAAAAGCCTCATCGCTTACAGTTGTAAGCTCCGTCTTCTGACATCTTGTAGTTTGTTAGGTGGTCTACTGTCTGTGAGACCAGGAACATGAATGACCCCCCTAAGGTAGTCTGAGTGGTCCGTAATTGACTGGGACTCTTCAAAGGGGAGGCCGTTTTGCTCGGAGATATACGGGGGCTAATTCAAAACAGCCAGGATGCAGGCCTTGTTAGTGACCGTGTAATCGTGTATTAAAGGAGGGATCAGGATGGAATTAAAGGGGAATCTGACCCACGGAATAGGATTTAAGCCCCCCCCCCCCATGCCCACACACACTGCTGCCACAAGTTCCCTCTTTCTCCCACGGACTGTCATTAATTTATAGATTAAATTAAATCAGGAAGTGCCGTTTCTGCAGAAGGAGGAAGAAAAGGAAGAGGAGGAGGAGAGATGAGAGGAAGGGAAAAGGTAGCTGTTATTCGATCATAGAGTCCAGCAGATATGCTGAGCAGAGCCCATGTCAATAGGTCTCTCAGTGGAAATGCCACAGAAGCCAGGCCTTGGTAATGAGTTCAAAAGTGAATTAAGGCTGGCCTGGGCCAGACCAGAGGGCTGGAGGGAAGGAGAGTTGCTGCTACGGAATGAAATGATCCTTTATTTAGCACACAGTGGAAAAAAGACAGAGAGAGGGAAAGAGGGAGAGGTGGATGGTGGGAGGGTCCATGGAAAAATCAATAATAATATCTCCCGATTACAATCATCAAGGTTTACTTCTCTTTTGAAATGATTCTCAGCAATTCCCTTAAGGGCAGCAGCCTGTGTGAAGGATCAATAAAACAATGGTGCTGTGGTTTCGCTTAATGCATTCAGCCTGGGGTGTGTGTGTGTATACGTTTGTGTGTGTGAGTGTGTATGTGTGTGTGTATGTGTCGACTGCACAGATCTCTATTCCCAGTGAATTAAGCAAGAGAAAAGGTTGGGAGGGAGCTCTTGCCAAGTCTTATTCATTCATCCGCATTCGCCAGTGGCCTTAGGGGCATGAGGTGCCCTGTTTTAGGCCTAACACACACTCGGCGTCAACCAAAGCCAGCCACATCAGGGCGAGAAGGCAATGCGCCTCCCGTCCATCTCTGTGGGAATGTGGGCAGTGGGAGGTGGTGGGGGTTGGGGGTTGTAGGTTAGGGCTTGGGGTGGGAGGCACCTTTGCTGACGGGCTGTGGGAGAGGGTGGAGAACGGAGACGACATCCCATGGAAGGTGTGTCAGCGTGTATCACAGCTCCGACAACCCCCGTGCCCCTGTCACCCCTGCTCAAGGCACGGTGACTGATACAGAATGACACCCTTTTTAAAAAAACAACAGGGAGAGAGTAGTACACACACACACACACAAACACACACACACACACAGAAAACAAACTCTGGTGGGTTGTGGGCTGGGGCTTGGTGAACCGAAACGTTGAAAGATCCCGCTCAGGTGTGTATGTGTGTGTGCAAGCGGAGATGTGATGAGAGCGGAACGCGAACAGACTGTCACATAGCATCAGCTCCGGCGTCACCCGGGATTATGCGCCTGTGTTGACAGTGGCAGCCGGAGAGAGAGAGAGAAGGGGGGGGCTTGTGTTGTTTAGAGGACAGGCCGAGTTCACGTGGTGCACATCACATAGGCAAAGTAGCTTCGCAAACAACGCCGAGAACGAGATTATTTGTCCTTTTATTGCACAACGAAAAAAGGCTTTAGTGCTCAAGAGGCACATGTTCGTGAAAGCACGGCTGTGTGGTAACCACCATTAAACCAAAGTATCTATCGTTTCAAAACACTTCTTCAAATCATCCTCATTTTTGCAAAGACACTTTGTGTAGATGTGTGTGGAGAGTACAAAGGAAAGCAGGCTTGTTTAAGGACAAAAGATCATATAGCACTGCTTATATGTCAAGGCTATTATTAACAAGCAATGTCCATGAATTGTTCACACGTCTTACACATTGTCATGTTTTTAAAGTGATTAGACTATTATCTTGAATCATCTTATTTTAGTGATGTATGGAGTGCACCACTGCACGTACAGAAAAGCTCTCATTCAGCAGACAAGGTGCTAACAAATGATCCTTCATGAAATGCCGCTCCATCGAATCAGTTGAGATGATCGTTAGCTGCGCGTGGGCAATATTCTTTTCTCTGCAAACAGAATTCATTCTATGCCTTTTTTCTGAGTGCTTTTAGTGTGTGTGTGTGTGTGTGTGTGTGTGTGTGTGTGTGTGTGTGTGTGAGGGTGTAGATATGCAGGTGTCTCATGATAATCTGCACATCTATAGATAATGAAGTGCTTCATGTGAGTCATGGGCACCCCTAGAGATGAAGTGGAGATGTTAATAAGAGAAAAAAAGGAGGGGCTACCACACCACACTCACACACATGAGTCAGACAGAGACCTAGCCACTTTTAATGTCACTTCTCCAAATGTCAGGTCTCCCCCCACACGCTGCTGCATTTACCTTCATCACTGCGTCCCTCACCACCAACACCAACCCCCCACCACCCCCACCGCCAGACACCACCTCTTTCACCATCACAAAACCACTCTCTCTCTCCCTGGCATGGCTAAAGCCTCACTTGTATACATTCTGATACAAAGCCAAAAGGCAGTAACTACATGTTTTGGCAAACCTAAGTTAAGACTGGAAATGGACTTAATAACACCTCTTTGGTCTTGTGCCTATTCAGAAAGTACATAAAAGCCTCACCACTATTATACCTACAAAATGTTTGACTGGGCAGTATGACAACTTTGAAGGCATTTTTCTCCATTTCAGTGTTCGCGTAGTTACTGCAAGCCTTTGTAGGGCAGCATTCACTGGAGAAAAGACAGCAAGGACAAATAAACAAATGAGCAGCGGTAAAGACAGAATGAGAGCTATTCCAGCTTAAACGACAACATCGACTTCATTCTTCAGAGCTCTGGCAACGACAGAGACAATACGCTCTTTGTCTTCTGCTACTTGAGACGTGCGGTAACGAAAGGAGGGCAAACGCCTGCTTGTACGTCGGAGAGCCTCGGAGATGAGATTTTGAAGAGGTGGGGGAGACAGAGCCCTGCTGCTTGGACAAGCAGGCCCCTCGCTGTGTCCGCTTACATACACACAACAACCTGCACGTAGCGACAGGGAGACCGGCAGACAGGAACTAGATTTGAAATATGTTGCATTCAGCCAGAGAGCCATGCTGTGTTGTGATGCTGCTTTGGCACATAAATGCCCACACACCATATTCTTCCTGCTTTTACGATCCCTGTAGTTATGTAGAGAGCATAATTTTGTCCCATGCTGAAACATTTGCATTTCACTGCTAGTCTCACCACACATTTCTTGACTAAGAGGTGGTATATGTAAGATATTTTCAACAAGTAATCAAAAAATGTGTCAACAGAGAGGAAGGAAATGTGTTCAGTTGAAATATGTATTTCAACAGTACAGCCAGAATATTTACATTTAGAAGTGTAATTTACTAGCCTGGTAAACCATCCCCTCATACTTTATTTTATTTTGTACAGAGGGTCTGGCAGTGCTTCCATTGACATTGCTGTCTTAATTGATTAATGTCTCCATTGCTGGCAGAATTTTGCCTAGCCAATCAGCAAACAGAGGGAGTGTTCATGAGCGATAGTTGACTTTGTGTACTACATTTGAATTGTAGTGTGTAGGTAGGCTAATTACATATGTCACAACCAGAATTTAACAATTGGGTAAAGGCAGAGTCACTTGTTTTAAACTTGCAGCAGAGTCTACACCTCCAGGAAGAAATCGTTTGTCAATATAGCACTGCCAAACCCTCTGTACAAAATGAAATGAAGTACGAGGGGCTAGTTTACCAGGCTAGTAATTTACAGCCAGCAAATTGTGTATGTTTTAGCTTTGTATTTTGCCTCTTTCTTCAAGAGAAGAAAGAACACATTACGGTATCTGAATTTGATTGCAGAACTAGTCTTGACCACAGTTCTACATATAGCGCATTTAAGCCACTAAAACACATAGGAAACCAAGATAGGTTCATTTATTTTTGGAGTGGCATTTAAGGTTTGCATACGTCAGGCTGATGGCTGGCCTAGATGAGAGATTTGGGGCTGTGTGGACAGATTCAGGGCTCGCTCTTGCCTGCGGGGATAATATGCAGGCCTCCGGTGCTCCTGGTGCTGCTACTGTGTTACATGCGCCCGTCTGCTCCGCTGTACACCAACAGCTGCGCCTCTTACTGACCAGCTGCCTCCTCTCCCTCCGCAACTGATGGAGAAGGTCACAGTCTCCCTCTCTCTCTTTCTCTCCCTTCCATACACACACACACACACAAACACATCTGCACACACAGACACACACACACATGCGAGCATTTATGGACACACTTAAACACCAACACACACACATCTGTATGTGCACACACACACACACACACACACACACATGCACACCAACATGCATCTGCACCCACACACACTCACTTGTGCTCTGTGTGGCTGTCATCAGCTTGCACGACATCGTCAGCCCTCATGGTCCCTGTGGATGTGTGTGTAAAAGTAATTCTGAGAGTGAATGTAAAGGCACTGGGGTCAACAGCATCAGTGAGGCGAAGAGAAGCACAAGCACTCTCTCGCAAAACAGCACCAGCAGCACTAAAACTGCGGTCACCGTGTTAGTCGCTGACTTAACAGTGACAAACTGGACCTCGATATCCATCATCGTTAGACATAGGTGGGTCATGTTTACACATTCATTAACCAATATGAACTAATGACACCTCAACAAATTAAACCAATCAATCCATTTACCCATGTAAAACCATGATTTGACATTTGTACTTGCAAATTTATTGACCCACACTGACCCGTAACTATATACGCCATGACTTATATATGCTCTATGAGCCAATGTGAAAGCAATGACAGTGGATTTACAGGTCAGCCCAACTCATCCACCAAGGTTACTTGTACACAAGGTATAGCTTAATGTGTTTACATACCTAAAGAAATGTAAAAACAGAAAATACAGAAGAAAAAAAAACAAAAAAAGAAAATGAAGATTACAAAAAAGGGAAGAGGCAGAAAAACATGAATAGCAGAGGAGATTAGGAAATCCAAAGAGGATGAGAAAACGATGAGTCTTAGAGGCTCTGTTATGTAAGGGGTAACATCCAACGAGGCGTGCATTATACAGTTTTAAGTCAACGAGGTGGAGCCTAAGAACTTCGAAGAAGAACAAACGAAGTTTGCTTCGCCAAGTTGACTTAAAACTGTATAATGCACACGTCGGAGGATGTTACCCCGGTTATGACCCGGTTAATGCCACTCAATTATGTAGAATGTATTTAAAATAATTCTCAATTAACTTAGAGGGTTAACTTAGACTTGGTTTCGCTACAATGTGGCCTACAATGTAGCCTAATATTTGTAACGTTAAGTAGAGCGCTACGCAGCCCTCAGTCACTAGCCAAATTGGTTGTCAAGGTTACCTTTCATTTGGTAAGGTGATTGCTACTGCTCATCAGGTGTTAGCTAGCTTGGATTGAGCAACGCGACACATGCAATACTTATTCCAAAACGTTGATTTATTTGTTATTTTCGGTTTACTATTTTTTTTAAGTTCATGGAAATTGAACTCGACATTGCCATTAATTGTGAAGTTTGATAGAGACGGTTACAGTAGGTACGTACATTCTATTGGGTATTGATATGGAATGGTGCTGAAGTTTTAAACTTTTTTGCCAGAACTACTTTCAAGGCGTGCATGATATACGATTTTACT
>CM050213.1:15897500-15965000 GCA_027475355.1 Coilia nasus | reverse complement strand
GAATCAAAAGCAGGTCAAACGCTGTGATCCAAAACGGATTGCCTTTATTTCATTCATATCAGACACAATGGAGCAGGCATTTCAGAGACCAATAGGGAAGAGGAAAAAATCACACTCTCTCTCACACACACACAAACACACACAAACCTGCTTTCTTGTGCAAGTATGAATCATAATGATCCACTTTAATAGAAGTCAGCAGCTTGCCTTGGTGGAACGCGAGACCAGTGAAAGTGACAGAATCAATTGCTGCTTGCCTTAAGGCGAAGAATTAGACTATTGCCGCTCCTATGATTTTGTTAACGGCTTGCTGGCACAGGGATGTCTTAATTAACTTGAAATGGTAAAGATATTCTTGGCTGGAATATTTTGTGGCACATAAAGATAAAGTAATTATATGGATTTCATATGCGTCCCTTTCTCTCTCGCCCAGTTTAAATTGAAAAATCACATCTGTGATGAATATTACAAGTGTTGTTGCCACAGCAACCAACTTTCCGCAACTGTGTGACAGGTCGCGAGCGTTAGCATTTAATTTCCTTCCTGCCAGGCATAAAAAAGGAATTTGTCATACAGCACTGTGGACAATAACCTGGGAGACAAATGCCGTTGTCTCTCATTGCATTTGGCTACTCCACAGAGGAGCCCCACAGATAATTCACCATATCTCCGAGGCTTTACCTCCTTGGGCGGTCCACACTGTCTGTGAGTTAGCTCATTACCACCTTTACAGCGATACCCTCCCCAGTCATTTTCAAAGGGCGAAGAAGCAGCACGACGCATGGATGCATGTTGACTTTTTAATTCTCGCGTTGCCACCGCCACCGTCGTTTCCCCATCTTTTTCTTGCATACTTTATTTTTCCACTGAGCAACTCTGCTATCATCAGTGCTGAAATGGCTCTCAGAAGTCGGTGCCTTGCGGTGGTAGTACCTTATTCCATTATGAATGACATTATTAATGTGCATGCCTAAGCCCTTTCATGTCACATCCCGCCATGACGAGGCACTTGGCGGATTGCCGTATTGTGACAGCCAGGCCGTCACTTCACTCCAGCTGTAGACAAGCATGGAAGAGAACATAACGTGCTGTTGCACAGAGACGCACGCCATCGTACAGTGGGATGCCCATGTGTTTGGTAAACAAATGTGTTATTTTGACTGGGTACAGTCCTTAGCTGAGTGGATGAACAAACTGAACCACAGATGTTGAAGCAGTATTTTATTGGCTGGTTAATGACTAGCACCTTTAATTTAGGAATATTTTTTTATATGTCTCAAATACCTCTGAAAACTCATCTGTGGATGTAGTTTTGCATGTGACACCCTGATTTCAGCAAGTCAAGTAGTTTGGAAGGTTGAAGTTGAATGTTGCAAGCTTTAGCCATGACACATGTGTCTGATATATCTTACCTCTATCTAGGATCCTTTACATACGTCTATGACTTGACTGCAATCCATCTGCCAAACAGAATTAATTGGACATAATTGCAGACTTGTGTTTATAAGGCCTTACAGTGGATGGTGAGTGTACAGGGGGCAAAAAGCACTGGTAAGGCAGGTAACCCAGAACACAGTAGACATGAATATGATCAGGAATTCCTTAATAGAATTCCTTAGGGAACCTTACTAAAGGACATCAGAGCAGCACTCAACCAATCAGACCTTTACAATGGCAGAGCTGCCAGATGGAAGCCCTTCTACACCACACTGAAAGGCACATGACAGCCCACTGGGAGTCTGCCAGTAAGCACAACTCCCAGGGCATGAGAAGCAGAATCTTCTGGTCTGATGAAATGAGGATGACATGAGATTGAACTATTTGGCCACAACTCCCAAAGGCTTGTGTGGACGGAGACCAAGCACTGAGCATTACCTCGTAACTGGCTTTACCGAAAGTTGAGCATGCTCAGATGCTTTCTGTCTAGGCGACTGTGAGGCTAGGCAGGTTGAACAGAGGTGGATGCTGTAAAAAAATGCAGAGTGATCCTGAGTGAGAACATTTTCCAGACTGCTCACAATCTCAGGCCGGGGCGGAGGTTTGCATTTTGATGAGAAACACACAATTGAAGCACACAGCCATAGAAACCACAGAAGCTGCTTCTGGAAAATTGTCTACAGGTTCGGGAGTGGCAGGGCCCATTCTGATTCTGGACCAAACAGAGCATCTCTGTAGAGACCATAGAATGACTTTGCACTAATGCTTCACATCCAACCTGAAAGAGATGGAACGATCCTTCCAAAAAGAAAATGAGAGAAACTTCCAAAAGAACTATGTGCCAAACTTGTCAGGATCATTTTCAAGAAGACTCGAGGTAGTCATTGCTGACAGGGGTGCTTTAACCAAGTACAAAGTGAAGACTCTGAATA
Organism: Coilia nasus; assembly: GCA_027475355.1. Taxonomy (NCBI): domain Eukaryota; kingdom Metazoa; phylum Chordata; class Actinopteri; order Clupeiformes; family Engraulidae; genus Coilia; species Coilia nasus. The sequence goes on along the minus strand of CM050213.1, from coordinate 15,962,631 downwards.
TATATGCAAATGGCATATTTTTTATTTTTTATTTTTTTTAAGAAAGTCATTCAGGACTCCGAAAGCTGTTTCTGCTTTGTTATCGTAGGGTATTGGGTGTGAATTGATGATGAAAGTGGTGAACTAAATCCTGTTTTAATATACGGAAAACTTCAGTGGGTCTGAAAACTTTCTGAGTTCAAAGTTAATGCCCATGATATCATGACATAAGTGTGTGTGTGTGTGTGTGTATGTATGTGTGAATGTCGTGTTCCTGCTCTACCACAGGGGCCAACCCCCGAGGGCAGCCAAGAGTGGATTTGAACACAGATCTTCCAGACTGGCCCTCCCGCTCGCACGCCTGTTAGCGCCCACTAAGCTAGACCTGGAAGCTGCCGGGCAGATTGTGCCGTCAGTCTGTGCAGTCCCCCAAAACATTCATTTGGGAGAGATTTGGAGCGTGGCTCGGCTGTGCTTTAATGGCGGACTTAACCCTTTCTTTGCCTGCTTCTGCTGGGGACCGTGTTCTTGTCATGGGGGGGGACCAACACTTGCATCTGTTCTGCTGTCCCCCCTTACTCTCAGGCTTGATGGTAAACACACACACGCACACACACACAAACACAGACACACACACTCAAACATACACACACACCCTTACTCATACACACACAAACATCCACATTGGACTTTATTTTTCTTGCTACGTCTGGTGTATGGGGTATTTATGCGGACAAGCGTCAGTGAACTGTGAAAATGAAATGGAAACCTATTTGCAGGCGCATGAAGTCGGGGGGGGGGGGGGGGGGGGGGGGGGTTATCTGCTGCGACTTGCTACCCCCCAACTCCCCCACACATCCCCACAAACACACTCTCTCTTTCTCTCATTTCTCTCTCTCCCTCTCTCTCTTCCTGCGTTGGCGATCTTGCTCAGGCTTGGCTTCTTCTTTTTTTTTTCTTTCTTAGTGCCGCTGTCTGCTGGTTCCCTACATCCTGATAAGTGAATTACATCTCTGCAGGCGTGGTCACAGTGAGCAAACAACTCAGGGAGATGTGGCCGATTTCGGATGCATGTGTGTCTGTGTCTGTGTATATGTGTGTGTGTGTGTGTGTGTGTGTGTTTGTGTGTGTGTGTGTGTGTGCGTATGCGTACTCGTGCTAGCACTGTGATGCGTTGCTCCTTATCAGTACCCGGTGCATTTGTGCCTGGCCACAAAGCTAGTGTTCAGCCCCACAGAGGAAGAGGAATCAAGTCATTCAAAAGGCAAACAAGTGCTGTGTGCCACACATGCCGCTCATCCCCCGCATACCCACTTGCCTGTCACTTCCTCGATAATTCTCTACAATGGCAGAAGTGCCCTTGTCTCTAAGGCCATTGCCATGACTTATATTTACTGCACATTGCCCCAGAAATATCACCCTTTTCTTTCCTTATCTTTCAAATACTTTTTGCATATTTTTGTAAAAATCTCTCCCTTTTCTCTGTGGCAGCTGAGGGAACTTTTCATAAGTCAAACCATTTCATTTTTTGTGTAACTTTTTGAGTTCTGTTTGCACAACTGCAGAACTAATAAAACTCTGGTATAGAGGCACTCCACTCCATCTGCAACCTTGAGCTGAAGCTAATCCCATTAAATAACAATACACAAGGTCTTGCTGGATGCCACATGCAACCCTGTAGGCCAATCTGCAAAACAAGGGAGAATCTCATTGAGTTTGAGTGTCATATAATGACCTGTACCTGGGCTGTGATGAACATCATCCATATTGGTTGTTTTTTGTATTTAATAAGGGACATTAAGGGACACTCATTGCTAGTTTGCTCGCTAATAGGAATTAAGTGACCAGACATTGTCAAATAAGGCACAGGGATTAGCTCAAAGAGCTTCTTAAGCCATATCACCACTTTGATAGACCTACATGTAGGGGGTGAGGACATAGTGTGGTGCTCTCTGTTTGTGATATCAATGTACATTTTTACTGTGGCAGCTAAGTTGTTGGCAGTGCTGCTACTGCAATTGCTGTGTGTCTGTGCATGTATGTGTGTGTGTGTGTGTGTATGTGTGTGTGTGTGACTGTGTGTGTGTTAGAGGGTGTGCGTGTGTGTTTGTGTGTGTTCAGTATTCAGGGAGTTTGATATGGGGAAGGCCCTCGGGGTGTTGTGTGCATCATGGGTTATGGCTTCTTGTGGCATTTCAACTTTGCATAATTTGTTAGCAGAACTCCTCCAGCAATGGCTGTTCTACTTTAACCTATTATGGAAACTGAAGAGATGTCACAGAGTTACATGTGCATAATGATGAAGCGATACATAATTTATTCCTCCTGATGCTCGCTTGTGGAAAATGACGAGAACAATAAAAAAAAAAAAAACAATAGCTAATGCTAACCCAACGTGACACAGACATTGTGGTGTTTGTCACTTACAAAGTGGCCTCGAAGTAATTGAAAATGCGTGTCTGTGTGCTGTGAAAGTACAGTATTTCTTTACAGAAATGCCTGAACTGAAGGTGCTTTCCAGTCATTTTTAGCAGATTGTTAACTATCATTTAGACGAGTTCCTTTCAGCACCAAAGAACCACAAGTGGGGGTTTCAAGTTCAAGGACAGTGCCTGCGCTTTCAAATTGCTGTGCCCAAGTGTCTTTAGTCCACTGAACATGTCACATCTTTTCTCATTGTCAGGGATGTGTTAAGTCCAACACTGCTTCCTGTGGAATGGTTACCAAGCATTTGTCACCATAGCAACACAGAGAAGCGGGGGAGAGAAATCTTGCGAGTGTAACTCAGTTTTGGTCATGACGGAGAGTGGTTATCAATATTCCAAATCAAGTTCTTTGTTTAATTAAGGAAGGGTTAATATTGGTGGTTTATCACAGCAAATATAACATACAGTGTAACAGCATCACACAAAATATGGAATACATTTGTTTGGAATAAATTCCTTGTTGGCAGTAAAATGCATGATGTAAATATGCTCATTTCAGGAATGAGAAGATTATAGTGGTATGATATCACAACAGTATTAAAAATGTCATACACTAAGCATTTATCACGTCTGCCACCGTACAGTATGAATCAATGAATCACAATAGCTGTACAGTAACAGTGGATTTATACACGAAAGGCCTGTATGGCTCACAGTGTAGTCATTTCAAAACACCAGCGAGATGTGATTTATGTCCCAGTGTCGTACTAATTGTTTAAAGTGGATGGCACACACAAGCACATGGAGGGAATCGAGTTAACCTTTTGGTCCCTTTTATTCGCTATCCCCAGAGGAAATAAGCATGGCTAAGTGGACTTGATTATCTTTAATCTTAGCCACGCATTACCCCGAAGGAACATCGTTACTGAGTCACTCACTGATTCACGTGCAGTGGGATGGAGAAAACACATATGTTTGACGATGTTGCCATTTTTATGCTCTCATTTCTCGTCTTCATATCCATGGTGTCTAGTTTCTCCCCATCTCCAGTTTGAAAAAAAAAAAAAAAAACAACACTCAAATTTGACAAGTTGGGACTGTAAGACACACATTTGCATGTTGATTTAAAGTTTATGGCTTCATGCATCAAGATAAGTGTATTTTTTTCAGACAAGAAGGTAAGCCTCTTTCATCCTCCGGCAGTTTCTCGGGCTCTCCGAGCTGAGAGTGGGTGTTCGGTGACCAAGTTTATGATGAGCTTTTTCAAACAGACCACTGAGTTCTCGGTTTTTGCGTCTAAGCTACTTACATGTCCCCGCACATCGTTTTTCTTCTCCGTGAGGGTGGTAGTGGAGGGGTGGTGCTGCTGGTGCTGCTGGTGGTGCTGGTTAGGGGTGTGGGGGTAGGAGAAGCAGCAAATAGACTGACTGGCACATCTTTGTCTGCCGTTTGAGTGCCTTTCACGACTTCTGCTGAAGGTGAGAGGGTCCTCCGTACAGACAATGTGTTTAATTAGATCAGCCGTCTCTTAAAGCTGAAAATTACGGAGGTTTTCTCTTCCTTTCCACTGCTAGCTCTCCTTTTTAATGCCTTGCCTCCAGGAATGATTTATGATGTCGTCGAAGAGAAGGCTTGATGAACTGAGACTTCTCCCTGGCGGATATTGTCCCTTTTATCTTCCTTTTTCCTTAAAGCCACCAACGATCAGCCATCACACAGCTCTCTAATATGTGTTTGTTTAGAGTCATGAGGACAAAGGCCTCGTCTCAGTATTGACAATTTTAAAAAGCCCATAGAGAAAGGGCCGGAAATAGAATGGAAAAAAAAGGAATAACACATAAACAGTACATCCTCTCTCTCTCTCTTCCTTTCACTCTCTTTCTCCTAATGCAGTCCTTGTCACGAATTTGGCCGGACTCTTGTCTCCATTTTGTGCGGAGCACAAGTAGCCTCTCTGGGTTCTTATTTTTTTTCCTCCCCTGTCTGAAACGCACCCACTTGCTCTTAATTTACCTGTCTGTGCCCTGCAGGAGATGGGAGGCATTATGGAGAGTCCGCGTCTGTGCGGCACACACACACACACACGCACACACATCTCCTGGCCCATTCAGTGTTTCTTCATTATCTGATGTCCTCGAAGCTGCCCCGTTCATCATGGCTGCAATGGCCACAGAGTGGGCAGGCGCGGGAAGTGGCCAGGCTCCCGTGGTCCGACCGCGTGCTACCCCCCCCATCCCCCCACTCCCTCTCCCACTCCCTCTCCCACTCCCCTCCCCAACCCCGTCTCTCAACCAGCGGCGTAATGGAGTCATAAACCTTGAGGCCTGATTGATTGAATCACATCAGACATAAAGAGGGGTCCTAATAGCATTACAGGTCCTCCCCCCGTACCCTCCCACCCATTGCAGGGGTGGGGAGACTTGGTTAAGTTTTTATGAGATATCATTTAACAGTTACGGGAACTTATCTTTTTGACCTCATCCTATGCGGAGGAGGGGTAAAAAAAAAAACAAAGAAGAAAAAAGAAAGACGTGGCAGAAGGAGTGTTTTTATCAACTCTAAACAGAGTGCCTTTACCATTAGCAGGGGCTTTCAGTGCTGTCACTATACAAAAGACAAAAGACAAATAACTACTAATAAATTAAACCATAAATTTATCATGAAGGACTGTATTTCAGAATTATACAAAAATGTGTAGGCTGATACATAATCTTGAGGTAATCCAACCATTTTTTTCATCTGAAATTCAAGCATACTGCCTGTATTGTTTTTGTATTTAACAAATCAAAACAGGAACATAATCCCAGATGTCCTGAATTGTCCTCAAACATATTGCTTTTAGAATGATTTGAATTGCTCTAATTTCTAAGACAGTGTTATTGTTTGTTTTTTTTCTCACAGGTTGTGAGCAGATAGCATTGAAAGGCCTATGCCCACAGTAATGCACTAACATCTGTCAAAACCTGAAAGCTGACTCAGAAATTCTGCTCTCCAATGGCATGAGTATAAATATTATTCATTTCCTCCTATATTCTCAATTGGCTGTAGTCTGCCTTCAATAAATCTGTACGTTTTCTCTCCCCTTTTGTGGGAGATGTGTCAACTTCTGCGAGCATGATAATGGTATAATCCATCTTTGATGTCAAGATAAGTGTTTTAACCGAGGCGAAGCTGCTTTGACAGACGCTGGAAACCACTCTATTTGCTTGGAAACTTTTCCTGACAGCCTCCTCAGAAGACCTTTTGTGAAGTGTCTTAGCAGGTAAAGCAGTCTTTATTGTGTGAAAGTGAAAGCACTGCCGCTGCTAGTGAATTATCTGGCACAATCCATAAGTAGGCTCACAGAGTGTCTGACAAAAAAAGCTTTTCGCCTCTGTGACATGTCAATGTAAAACATATGTGTCACGTCCTTGTTGGTTTTCTGTTCCACATTGGAGGTGTCAAATTGGCTGTGGAACAGTGAGAGGACTGAATAATGGCATTAATCTCATCCTATATGTTGCCTAACTGTTGACCTTTTTCTCTCATCTAGGCTTGAACATTTTAAAATTGCATTCCGTCAAGTACGGGGGAAATGATGATAAAACCACAATGAATCAAGTGGATCATATTTGCATTATGAGGGAGGGAGGGAAAAGTGCTAAAAAGAGAATAATCGGAGGGAAAACTCCCCGGCAGCATATTACACAATGAACCCATTCATCTTTGCTTTGTGCGTGCAGAATATCTCCCTTTTGCAGAGGGTGAAAAGGGAGAGATGCTTTTGCTGGCTGTGTCTTGGTGTTTGACTCTTTACTCTTTCCCACTCATTTCTCGCCCCCAACCTTTGCCAACACACACGCTCGCACACACACACACACACACACACACACTTGCGCGCACACACACACACACACACACACTCACACACACACACTACTCCTGGAAAGCAGGCTTTAAATCACCAGCATTACAATATGCAGCATACTCCCAAACAAAAAGCGCAGGCCTAAATCTCCCCAGATGTCTCTCTGTATAAAGGCGTATCTGCATAACCCAGTCGCCTGGAGACGCCCTCTGTCTTGTTACCATAAAACCGTGTTGTGTTCTCACCACCACCACCACCACCGCTGCTGCCCTCCACTGCTGCCCACAGCTGCTCCACACACTTGCCTGTAGCTCTCCACTGCACCATGCCAATGTCCTCAGCAACAGTGCGCCACCCAGGCTGTCTGGGGGAGGCTCCCCGCTGGACATTGAGAGATAGCCCAGCAATTTGTCAATGTCTGGTCTGCCAGAGCAGATGCCATTTACTGGGCTTCAAGGTATCATTAGACTGGCTAGTTAAATGTATGACACAACTTGGTCCTAACTGGGCAGCAACTGAAATAAAGGTATATATATATATATATATACACAGTAATGTGCAAAAGTTTTAGGCAGGTGTTAAAAAAGTGCTGTCAACTAGAAATGCCTTCAAAAATGGAAGTGTTAATCATTTATATTCATCAATTAACAACATGCAGTGACTAAACAAAAGAGAAACCTAAATCAAATCAATATTTGGTGTGACCACCCTTTGCCTTTAAAAGAGCCTCAATTCTTCTAGGTATACTTGCATAGAGTTTTTGAAGAAACTTGGCTGGTAACTTGCGCCATACATCTTGAAGAACTAACCACAGATCTTCTGTGGATGTAAGCTTCTTGACATATACAACCAATTTGGTGTAATTGGCTGATCATACACCTGACTATAATCCTGCAAAATCCCTGACTCTATGCAAGTATACCTAGAACAATTGATGCTCTTTTGAAGGCAAAGGGTGGTCACACCAAATATTGATTTGATTTAGGTTTCTCTTTTGTTTAGTCACTGGCATTTTGTTAGCTGATAAACATAAATGATTAACACTTCCATTTTTGAAGGCATTCCTAGTTGACAGCACTTTTTTCACACCTGCCTAAAACGTTTGCACATTACTGTAATGTGCAAACATTTTAGGCAGGTGTGAAAAATGTGCTGTCAACTAGGAATACGAAACCTGCACTTCTACATACTGTACATGCATGAAATAACATCCCTCCTAGCATGAACAATGCACACAAATAATAAATAAAATATTACAGTTTTTCTCAATTGTTTAAACACAATTCCTTGTACTTCAGACACAATGACCACAACATGTAACTCATGCACCAACCCCATGAACCAATTCTGCTAAACTATAAACACAATTCCTGCTTTACACTCAAATTGCAGTTCTAAAACACACTTTTTTCAAAACACTATAGACAATTCTCTGCGTTTGGCACAATTTTCATGACAAAAATCTCTTGTTTTCACAAGGAACACACAGTGATTCAAAATTCTAAAGTCAGTTGCCCTACTATGCACACTGACTTATCACATTGGCAAACACCTGTCACACAGCTTTACAATTAGCTATCAGAGCTTTGGAAGAGGCAGAGCCACAGCTAGAGGAGTGAGAGTAAGAGGAGGAGGACGGGGAGGACACGGACGAGAAAGGACCGTAATCTTTGATGAGATCAGAGCCATTTTGGTTGACCATTTGGTCAACGAAATTATTTTACAGTAGTTGTTTACGTATCTCTCTCCATATTCTACAATCCTCAACACAATTGAGGATTTTTTTTTTGACTGGAGATGAAAGTGTATGACCAAAATCCACAAATGCGTGTACCCTTTCTCTAAGCTATGGAAGACGCATGTGGAAATATAGCAATTGATGCTTTTCATGGATGGATTCGCTGCTAGGCCAGGAAAAACATTGCATGTGATGTGGATGAGGTGCTGTGGCCACACAAAAACAGAAGAAAGGATGCAGCGTAATTTTTTTTGTATCTGTATGGGCTACAGTAAATTCTTCTGTTCTATTGTATGGTAGACCACTGTAGGTGCCGCTTTGTGTTGATTGGGATGCACAGTGTGTACACTGTTTTTGTGGGAAAAATAAAATATATTTGTAACAATGTATATGTGCGTTCTGAGTATAAAAACAATATTCTAAAATATAGCACACTTATGTATGTACTGTCTGTAGCAAGTGTAACACTGAACAAAAAGGCTTAAATCATTATGATGAATGGAGAAGAAGTGTTTTCCATTTATCATAGTGTTTTACATTAAGCACATCAGGGTTCAACTGGTTGTTATAAATGTCTATTCATATGATGGTTTGTGTGTGTCATTTGACAACAAAATAGCATTTTGAGAAGAAATAATACTGTTTTGAATTCAAAGTTTCATTTTGCAGGAGAAGTTAGGGGTTTTGCCCATTGTGTGTGTGTTTTTTTGACTTGTGTGTAGAGTTCTGAGAATATGAGGCATGTTTTCAGAAAATGTGTTTAAGCAATTGAGAAAAACTGTAATTAAAATAAACATCAACAAATACAACAAATCACACAAATACATACATACATACATACATACATACATACATACATACATACATACACACACACATACATACATGCATACATACATACATACATACATACATACATACATACATACATACATACATACATACATACATACATACATACATACATACATACATACATACATACATACATACAAATGCATACAGTCACACACACTTAGTCACACAGTAGCAGCATAAATAAGTCTTCATAAGGGCAAATGAACACAGTAAGTATGCATGTTTCACATAAGGGCACAGAATCCCAAACAGCCAAAAACCAAAACGTGAATGTTGAGAGCAGAGGACTCAACTATCAACTAACATAATGCAGTGACTGAACAAAAGAGAAACCTAAATCAAATCAATATTTGGTGTGACCACCCTTTGCCTTCAAAAGAGCATCTATTCTTCTAGGTATACTTGCATAGAGTTTTTGAAGGAACTTGGCTGGTAACTTGTGCCATACATCTTGAAGAACTAACCACAGATCTTCTGTGGATGTAAGATTCTTGACATATACAACTAATTTGGTGTAATTGGCTGATCATACACCTGACTATAATCCTGCAAAATCCCTGACTCTATGCAAGTATACCTAGAACAATTGAAGGCAAAGGGTGGTCACACCAAATATTGATTTGATTTAGGTTTCTCTTTTGTTCAGTCACTGCATTTTGTTAGTTGATAAACATAAATGATTAACACTTCCATTTTTGAAGGCATTCCTAGTTGACAGCACTTTTTTCACACCTGCCTAAAATGTTTGCACATTACTGTATATATATATATATATATATATACACAGTAATGTGCAAACGTTTTAGGCAGGTGTGAAAAAAGTGCTGTCAGCTAGGAATGCCTTCAAAAATATTAATTAAAATAAACATTCACACAAATACATACATACATACATACACACATACATACATACATACATACATACATACATACATACATACATACATACATACATACATACATACATACATACATACATACATACATACATTCATACATATATATATTCATACATACATACATACATACATACATACATACATACATACATACATACATACATACATACATATATACAAATGCATACAGTCACACACACTTAGTCACACAGTAGCAGCATAAATAAGTCTTCATAAGGGCAAATGAACACAGTAAGTATGCATGTTTCACATAAGGGCACAGAATCCCAAACAGCCAAAAACCAACAGCCCCTTTCCTTTTGTGTTACACTGCACTATTTGGCTAGAACAAATGCAGATTAACCAGAGGGCAGAATAAGCACAGTGAGTATGCACAGTGAGTATGCACAGTGAGTATGCATGATTCACCTGTGTAAATAAGCAGTGAATATGCATGAATCGCATGAAGATGAGACCCAAAACAATCCCCTGCATGTAATGCGCATTTGATTACCTCCTGACATCTTCTGCCATTGCTGTCATTGCCTTAAAAACGAATAAGTCTCCATCTGCCTGAGCGGAGGGGAAGAGGCATAATATTTGAGTGAATGTTGAGAGCAGAGGAAAGAGAGAGAGAGAGAGAGAGAGTAAAAGGGAGAGAGAGTAAAAGAGAGAGAGGAAAAACGAGAAAGAAAAAGAGAGAGAAAAAGGGTGTGAGAGAGAAAGAGAGGGAGAGAAAGAGAGAGATTAAAAGGGAGAGAGAGGGTAAAAGAGAGAGAGGGAAAATGAGAAAGAAAGAAAGAAAGAGAGAGAGAGAGCCCTCCCTTGAAACCTGCCTGCTTGATGATGTCAATTGCAAAGACTGTGATGAAACCCTATGAAGAGAGACTCCAATAAATCAAGAGCTTGTCAGAGCAATAACAGGCGCGGTCCGGGGGAAACTTCACACGCCGTGGCCCTAACGAGGTGTGGAGAGGGCCGGCTAAGCGAGCGGGAAGATGTCGACTTTGTTGCGCCACTCTGAGACAAAAACACATCTGTGCTGAAGGCACTCAGGCCGTCCTGAAAAAAACAAAAAAAAAAAAACAAAGAAAGAAAGCAAGAAAGAAAGGGGGGGGGGAGCTTTAGAGTATAGGGGGGAGGAGGAGGAGGAGGAGGAGGAGGAGGAGGAACCAAGAGGAAAGTGGTGGGAAGGGAAGTAAACAGGAGAAACAATCTAGTGGGTTGTCTTGTGGGCTGAAGGGAAAAGACTGAGATGTTTGGCACAGGAGAAACAAGCGTACCAGTGGACCGTGGCGTATTTCAATCACCCTGGACATTGGACTGCAGTGCAGCCAGGCTTGGCTTAGGTGTCAGTTGGCGACTGGATGTGGGGGCTGGGGGTGGTGGGGTTAGGACTAGCAGACAGGTCACAAACATCTCCCCAGATAGACCCCCGGAGCCACAGTCACTGTGGTCATGCATCTGGTGCAGTGACAGATGTGTCTTCACACCTGCAAGCACATAGAAAACACACACACACACTGACACGCACATACATGCACACAGACACACACGCACGCACACACACATACACACACACAGTCACGTACACACATACACACTCTCTCTCTCTCTCTGTCTCTCTCTCTTTCTTTAATTTCTAATATTGCTGAAGAAAACGGTGAGCAATATATTAACTTACTTGTAGTTAAGTACAAACCTTATATAATATGGCAAATAGCTATTCGACAATTTTAGCACAAGATGATTAAAATCACAAACTGCCAGCTGTGAGGGAATCACACACATAATTCACAGACAGCAAATGATCTTTATTAAAAGAGCACTGTAGATTAACTACATACCTCTGCTAAATCCTCTCATCTCTGACTTCCACAATGCTCATCAGGGGAATGAATGGTGTGTGCGTCCAGCACACAAACATCATGCTGATGAAACCGCCCCACCCCCCCACCCACCAACTCAACATAACTGCTGTATTACCAAGGGGTTAGCACAACTCTGCATTAATACTTAATATCCCCCAAAGCACCGCATGTAAAACACACACAGTCAATTGGATGACGTCCTGTTTGCCTTTAGATAACACAAAGTGCGCTCGCGTGTCTGCAAATCCGCCTCCACTGTTAAAGGTCACCATGTGAAATTGGCTCTGCACGCTGACAATAAGATGAGAAATGGTGATGAGCTGCAAATTAGTTTTTTTTCTCTCCCTCTTTCTCTTCCTCTTTTTTTCTTTGTCCTTTCCCTCGTTCTTTTTTTTTACAGAGATCAGCCGTCCTGATGAAGAGTGGAATGAAAAGGGAAACATGTGGCCAAGGCCAAGCATAGGGTGAGAACAGGAGGAGTCGTGCCTCTGCCATGGCCACCCCTGCGCCCTGCTCGTCCCCTTTTATCGCTCCATGAGTGCGGGGGCCGCAGTAGGACAGACACCGTGATCCAGCCTAGGGTGAGCGGACAGCCTCTCTCTCTTTCCCTCTCTCTCTCTCTCTCTCTCTCTCTTTCTCTGGTGACTGACTGAGGGCCCTCTTTTTCCAAGGAGTGTTGCGTCGGAATGGCAGTGTCTATAATATGAATCGCAGGACATTCGTCAGCACGAGGACAGACACTGTGAACAAGCCTAGGGTGAGCGGACAGCCTCTCTCTCTCTCTCTCTCTCTCTCTCTCTCTCTCTCTCTCTCTCTCTCTGTCTGTCTCTCTCCCTCTCTCTCTCTCTCTCTCTGTCTGTCTCTCTCTCTCTCTCTCTCTCTCTCTCTCTCTCTCTCTCTCTCACTCTTTCTCTGGTGACTCACTGAGGGCCCACTTTTTCCGAGGAGTGGTGCGTCGGAATGGCAGTGTCTGTAATATGAATCGCAGGACATTCGCCTAAATGGCCTCTACAAGGGCGAGGCGATGCCTCCTCTCCCAGCCTCGGGCCAGTCCTCAGAGAGTAGCAGCATGACTCAACCCCCCTCACAAGAGTTTACTTCACACAGAGAGAAATATAAGAAGAATGAGCTTTAGGTCTGAACCGTAATGAGCGTCTGGTATATAGGCTGTATTATTTATTTACATCCCTTAGAGACAGGGAGGGAGAGGTAGTTTAATGTAAAGCATTGGACATATAAAGTCACTAGGGAAGTGTGTGCATTGAACGTGAACTCCTGTGTTTCCATGACTCCATCCCGCTGTGGTGACCTTCTGACGTTTATAATAGCCCACCACCAGCTACGGCATCACGGCCGTGTTTACCCTTTACACCGTCCTCTCCGACTTCCTGTCAGAACACATCCCATACATATCATAAATAATAAAGCTTCCCTTCAAAATATACAGGGGTATTATAGGGGGGGACATTATTGATAAGGGCTGGGGGCTGTTCAGCGTAAGTGTAAATGACCCAAGGAGCGCGCTCTGCTGCGGTTCCTTCTAAATGAGCTGTGTTTAATGGAAAGACGTTTTCTCCGGAGGAGCCAGCAAACTCCATCTGCTTGCTCAATCATTACCTCTGATGATCAGTGCTACAGCACTACAATATAATGGTGACAAATTCCTTTCAGTCTACTCGCAATCAGTCAAAAGCGTCGGACCGATGCAGCTCACGACGTCCAAAGCGCCTCGAAGAAGCCCTCATTTACATAATGTCTCGGGCGAAAAACACTCAGGGAGCCCATGTTGAACATGGACTGCAGCAGGGGTGCGTAGCATTTCAGATATATTCCCCACTTTATTTTTCTCGGTCAAGTTGAAGACGTGGCATAAATTGGTGCTGACGCTGAACAGATGCAGAGGATCTGTCCATTACCGGGGTCTGCGGTGGAATTATGTTGTCCATCTCTTCCTCTCTCTCTCTCTCTCTCACTCTGTTTCTTGCAGACGTGAGGCAGTAATTCATTATGGTTGAGGGGGATTATCTGGGAAGCCATGCATGTCTGTGCCATCTGGTGTGGTGCATGAGCATCCATCACAGAGGTCGTGGGCACAGTCAGGGTCCGGGTTCATCTTCACCTTCTCTTAAGATGGCTGTTGATCAACGCCTCGTGACAATGCTGCAGTCTCCTGTAATGTGAACGAATGGTGTACTGTGACCTTAAAGCAATAGTTCACCATTATTTTCTACATCAAAAGGCGTAGTGAATGCACTATGACCCTATTTATCGCCCTCTATAAATCATATCATGTTATTTACTGTCTCTAGCATGTCTACATAAAGACTAAAGGTTCAATTGAGTCAATTACCAGCCAACAGCACTCAAAGCTCACCTGATTTCTAAAAAGATGAATTGATTCTAATTACAAGCTGTGTTCTTAGCTTCTGAAAAAATAAGCCCCTAATTGGGTTGAGAAGCCATTGCAGTGGAAGCATAGCGGTAATAGCATTGGCAGGATCCTCTCTGAGAGCACTCAAATCAGCATGGTACACAAATGGGCTGGGTGGTAATGGATTGACCTTTTTTCCGTGGCCTTTTGACTAGTATGATTGCTAATGAAGCACTGAGTGCCCTGGTCCAGCCTCACCCCCCTCCCTCTCTGAGTACTGCTGATCGAGAAGTCAGAGAGTGACCACACCACTGGGTTCCTAAGATACAGGGACTAAGGGCCCATCCACACGACAACGTTTTCAGGTCAAACGGTAAAGGTTTTTTGTGTTTCTGCCTTTGGTCCACACGGCGCCTGTGTTTTGGGTGCCCGAAAACGATGCTTTTTGGAAACGGGTTTCAGAGTAAAAAAAGTCTGACAACGCCGCCGTTCCGTTGTCGTGTGGACAAGCAATAAGAAGATGGGCGAGAGTCTAAAAATCTCTGGTTATTTTTTTGCACATGAAGCACATGAAGGGGAATATCTTTGTAATCATCTTAATGCAAAAAAGAAAAAAAATGTCATGAATGTGACTTTCTTGTTATGAGATCTCTTTAATGAGAGGAGAGAATCGGGTGCCATGTGAACCTAATTGATGTGTCTCGAGTCGAGCTTTACAAAGAACTTTCCGCTCGGGGACCCCTGGTCGCACAAGAACCTCCTTCGCATCCCACTCCGTTAATGAGATTCAACTGTGATGGATATGTGCTCTCTGAGCTCCGTGGGGCTGTTTGATGTGTGTGTGTATGATTGTGTGTGTGTATGGGTGTGTGCGTGTGTGTGTGAGTGCGTGCGTGCGTGTGTATGTGTCTACGTGTGTTCGAGATTGTGAGTGTGGATGGAATTGTAGTGGACTTATGTCTTGCCAGACTCTCGGATTGATTTGTCAATTATTTCGAGCATTTCTTATTATCTTGTCATGAGGAGTGTTTCTTACAGGCCATCGGCAAACTGTTGGCTCTGACTGACTCAGACGCCTGCTTTGCGTCTGGCTTCAGACGATCAGACCAACATCGAGACAGGTCAGTTGCTTCTGGGATACGTGTGATAATGTTCAGTGGCATCTCATTGCCTTTTTCGATTACACTTGCATAGTTGCAAGGGAAATCACAGAGGATATTAATGCATGGAATGAAATAGTAATGTCATGCATATAAATGCTTTATAATGAAGCTGTTCATTTTTATTATTTTTTTTCCCCTTTTTGCTGACACAGTTACGGTGTGAAGACATTTATTGCTGTCTGTTAATAGAAGTGATGGGAGCTATTGGTACTGTGCATCTGGCATGAAAAACCGGCCCTGAAGGATGCGGAAATGAGTTTGCCTGCTGTCATGGGAGGGAAGAGCGAATCTCTCTTCATTTTGAGTCACTCATACGCCTTTTGTGAATAATAATTTATTCACACAAACAGTCTGATCAGTCACCCCCCCCCCCCCCATTTCTACCTCCCGCACTACCCACAGGACAAGCTGACCAGGCCCAGCAAGTGAGTTTACTGACTTATATTTATAAACATGCTCGCCTGTTCATTCACAACAGTTGGTGACTCATTCCCGTAAGTGGCGAAAGAAGAGGAAATCTCTGGCGCGGTCGACCGTGTTTCCAACCCTACAGAGCTGATTTTTCAAAAGCGATCATAAAGATTTACTGCTAAGGGAGTGCCTGCTGCTGCTGCTGCTGCTGCTGCCACTGTTGCTGTTGTTGTTGTGGTCACATGACTGTGTGCCAAATGCCTTCTTTATTCCAGCTAAGCTTCAGGCATGTCTGTGTCCCTGTGTGGCTCTGATTAAGTGGAGTGTGTATTGTGCAGTCAGGAAATAAACACGGAATAACCAAGTGACTTCAATATGCTAATTGAAACTGACCTCGGGGCACTTTTTTCTGTCCCCAAAATCAATGACCCTGTGAAGCTCAAAATGCTAATGTACACAAATCAATATCCATCTCATTTATACAGGTGATTAGATTCAGAAAGGATTTTATTACCGCACGCCTCTGCCAAAAACTACCCCTGCACCTTTCCGCTCCCGCACCCTTAATACAATTTGAACCGTGTCCAGAGTTGGACCTGCGTTTTTTTTTTTTTTTTTTTCTGCGCTTTTGTTTTTCCCGGCCTCTGTAATTTCCTCATTCAGGAAGATGCAAGAAAAAAAAAAGCAGTCTGCGTTGGAGCGCAGAGGTGCACCGCATAAACATATTCATTATTTCAATTGATCCGTGTGCTTAGAGGCTCTCGCAGGAGCGGTCTGTAAGAGCCCGCGCTGCGGGGGCTGTGAAAGGTTTGATAACATAACTCTTTGTCAGAGTGGCTGCAGGGGCTCCACTCATGTTACCAAGGGGCAGTGGAGGGATGGAGAGAAGGATGGGAGGATGGGTGGGGTGGGGGTGGGTGTGGGGTGGGTGGCACTGGGTGGGGGTGGAGGGGGAATGGAACAAAGCATCAGCCAAGCAGCAGAGGAGTTCATTAAAGCCTCCTCCTTCTTCTCCTCAGACGTCAAGCACTGTGAAGCATGTTGCTGTGTGCCGTATGTGACAGTTGATGTGGGGTTTCCATCGTGATCATCACCATCGCCATTTTTTTTTCAGTCCATTTTTTTTGTTTTGTTTTGGAAACCTTTTATCCTTTAATGACATTAGCAGATGTGCCGCGGGGGAATTCTGTGGAGCGGTCCAAGACTCCCAGCACGTCTTAGTCAGCACATTCAGTTGGAGAAATACCGTGCCACTTATGACTACTAACTCCCATGCAGGCAGAAGAAGAGAGGGAGGAGGAAGGAGCGAGAGAGAGAGAGAGAGAGAGAGAGAGAGAGAGCAGCATATCCGCAGTGTGTGAACTCTGGCCCGTTCTGCAAACGCCAACTCTGCATTAACCAGAGGACTTATCAAGCCCTTTTAAAATATTACCGTGGCTGCATTAAACCTCATTTGCCATTGATACTCCTGCCAGGCCATTGGCAGGGCTGGGTGGGGTGTGGGAAGGTGGGAAGGGGGCAGAGGCAGGGCCCAGGAATCGTGGGGGAAAGTGCAGAGTCATCACATTCAAGGGGCCCGGGCTGAGCTGAGAGTGTGTGTCAGACGAAAAGCCCCCCTCCCCACCCCCTCGCCCCTCCACTCTTCGCTGCGCCGTCCTTCACTTCTGTTTGACCCCCGCTAACTGCAGCGCTCTGCTCTCTCTAATGACTCCAGGCCCCGAGTCGCCACACATCCCACCTGTGCTCAGCACTCCAGGGACACATTCCTGCCCGCCACCCGCCACACGCCACACGCTGGCCACCGGCCACACACGTCACGCCGCACCCCCCCCCCCCTTATCCCCCCTCACACGCTCCACAGCACGCCAGAGCTCAGCAGGTCAAGTGCTGCTTGGAGTTTGAGTAATCAGAATGTGCTAGAAATGATTGTGGGGGATTTCATTTAGTCAAAGGTGGAATATTTTTTTATATCAACCAAAAAAAAAACATAAATATTGATTGTGTGGTAACACTTCCTTTGGATAGTTCACCCACAGCGGCTTTTCAGATGGTTTGTTGAAATTCAGTTTCAGTTTGTTCATGATTCACTGACTAATAACCTTAACCAAACTCAACTTTTATCTCTAACCTTGACAAAACTCAGGGTTTCGACAGAAGGTTTATTATTACTTATTGATTAGTTCATTACTTATTAAATAATAAACAGTCTTACTAGTAGACAGTCCGTAGGACCATATACAGGACCATCCAAAATAAAGTGTAGCAGCTTGTTTTTATATAAGCACAAAAACAATAAAGCCAGTAAATCAAACATTTCAACACTGAAACAATTTTCTTTACCTACGTGTTGGATCCACTTCACAGCAATGACTAATCCATTTAATAAAGACCGTTATGTAAAACCGCCAGTTTGACATTTACATTTTGTTCGACTGTCATACCCTCAGAGCCATCATGCTATATGTCAGAGCTTTTGACTCCTCGCTTGTCTGAGTCGTGACTACCTGCTAGGGTTTACCAAAAAAAGGGAAGAGGAAAACAGTTGAAACACGTCGCGCGAAGGGAGGCTGAGGGCTTGTGAAAGGGACCCGGGAAATGAGATGTCCGTCTCGCTGTGATTTGGCCCTCTGCTGTGCAGGCCTGCCGGGGTAACAATGGGCAATCAGGTAATGCGGCCGTGGGGGCCCCGCAGCCCCAACTCTTTCCTGTCGAAAAAGTTCACCCCATCCAACCCCTCCAGCCCTGACCGCTGCCAATCACACGGCCCCGGCACCCTGGCCAGAATCTGCACACCTAATGCCCCACTCAGGCCTGCAGCAGAGACGGATGGAGAGAGAGAAAGACAGGGAGAGATGGAGAAAGGGAGAAAGAGAGAGAGAGATGGAGAAAGAGAGACAGGGAGAGATGGAGAAAGAGAGAGAGCGAGAGATGGAGAAAAATGAATGAAAGACCTAATGTCCGACTCAGGCCTGCAGCAGAGAGGGAGGGAGGCAGATATGGACAGGGAGAGATGGAGAAAAAGAGAGAGATGGAGAAAGAGAGAGAGAGGGAGAAAGAGAAAGAGAGAGAGCGAGAGATGGAAGAAAACGAAAGACACCTAATGTCCGACTCAGGCCTGCAGCAGAGTGGGAAAGAGAGAGATGGACAGAGGGAGAGAGATGGAAGGAGAAAGACAGGGAGCGATGGTGAAAGTGTGAGAGAGAGAGAGAGAGAGAGAGAGAGAGAGAGATGAAGGGAGGAAAAAAAGAATGACACCTAATGTCCCACTCCTTCCTAGAGCAGGAAGGGAAGGCGAGAGATGGACAGAGGGAGAGAAAGACAGGGAGAGAAAAAGAAAGACAGGGAGAGATGGAGAAAGAGAGAGAAAGATGGAGGGAGGAAAAACGAAACCTACCTACACCTAATGTCCCACTCAGGCCTGCAGCAGACAGAAGGAGAGAGATGGACAGAGAGAGAGAGAGAGGAGATAGATGGAATTAGAAAGACAGGGAATGATGGAGAGAGAGAGTAAGATCTAGGGAGGACAAAAAGGGACCCAATGCCTCACTCTGTCTGCAGCAGATACAGAAAAAAGAAAGAAAGAAAGAAAGAAAGAAAGAAACAAAAAAGAAAGAAAGAAAGAAAGAGAGGGATAGAGACTGAGAGAGAAAGAGAAGGAGAGAATAAGAGATGGAGATGAAGATGGCGAGAGGAAGGGACAGAGAGAGATGGGCAGAGGAAGAGTGAAAAACAAGGAGAGAGAGAGAGACAGTGATGGTGGGATAAAGAGAAGGAGAGATGGAGAGAGAGAAAGAGTAAGACAGGGACATATGGAGAGCAACAGGGAGAGAGAGAGAGAGAGAGAGAGAGAGAGAGAGAGAGAGAGAGAGAGAGAGAGAGAGAAAGAGAGATGGATGGAGGTAGAGAGGGTGGCAGTGCCCTGTCAGAGGATTACCGTCTGTGGTCACTGGCCCCTGTCCACCATGGCAAATTAAAATTAAATCCTTCGGCATGCCCATCCAGTCCGGTTTGTTCATGTGTATCTTAAAGGCAGCATCCTAGCCATGGTTAAAAAAAAAACTGTTTTTTTAAAAAGAGATGGATTAGTGGATTGGCATTTGTTGCTAATCTTTGTGTGCAGATCGTAGACTGCATAAGAGAATTGGACAAACTGTGATGTCATGCATAGACTTTCTCATAGACCAGATGAAGCCTAAATTGAAGGTTCTGGGTGCCACCATCTTTGCCAATTCATGCTATCAGTGTCAATGTACATTTTCTGGGGATTAAACTAATGGATTCTAAAAAAAATCACCCACCGCAGAGTTATCATGGACCTGAAAACTCCTGAAACTCACCAAATGTAAATACTTTTATTTTTGCTGTGAAAATTGACTTTTTAGTACAAGAGTTGATGGGAAATTGCTCGCTTCTGGACATGTGAGGTGTTGCAACATTAGAATGTTCAGTGTTATCTTCATTGTTTAGTCTGGAATGTTTCCACTCGCTGCAGATTAAAGGCTTCTCTGCTAAAAGCAGGTTTAAACAATACTGAATGGTTTACATTTGTCTTTGGCCCTTTGACAAAAGTGTGATTACAAGTCCCCTGGTGATGGAATAAGTTACTGGAATGAATGTCGCTTATTGTCCCCATTCCCAGTACAGGGACTGAGGGTACCAAAACTGCAACTGATTATGAGTGTGTGTCTGTGTGTGTATGTGTCTGTGTGTGTGCGTGTGTGTGCACAGTGTGTGGGAACACATGTGTGTGTGTGTGTGTGTGTGTGTGTGTCCATTTGCATAACTTTAAAAAACTACTGGTCTCACTTTTCATTTGAAGCAGAGATTGACCATATCTCAACCCCTCTACATGATCCAGAATGGCATGCTGTATTTTATTTTTCCAACCATTATTGTTTTTTTTCTCTCTACACAAGTGATATCGAACCAGTAGGCACACTGACCAATTACAGGGAAAAAAACCTCTGCAGTGGCCCGACTGCTTTTGTTTTAATAATTAGCAAGAGTAATGCGGTGAAATGGCCTCACTTTCTTCCTATATAATGGGGCCCAAGCAACATTGGGATTCCGGCTTTGCTGCAACCACAAAGCTAAATAGCTCATTACATTCAAAGATGATGCATTCACAAGCAATGAGCTGCTTGGGAGGATTTCACAGGGCTACTGGCAAACGGTGATTGGCGCGGCTCGCCCATTGATCTTGAACGGTTTGACATGAATGCATTTTTGATTGCTTATTAGTCATCTCTTAGCTCTGTTTGTTGGCCGTTTTTTCACATGTTGTGTGTGACCAATAAAGTTCACTGCAAGGTCAAGGATTGGTGTGTGAGTGTGTGTATGTGTGTGTGTCTATTCAGATCCATGGGATAATTAGCCATTGCCAATAATGTGTTTTGGATCATGGATAAACTGCTCATGAGCTTGTCCATAATATAGCAAAACTGTGATTAATATATATATAATTAACATCCATCACTAATTAACGTCTAGTTAACATGGCACAATTAAATTAACGCATAGCGCACTAGAACTTCCTGGTGTCCTCTGGTAGACTACTGCTGGGAGAAGTATACAATGGCTAGTGTACAGCAAGGGGGCGTGGAACGAAGACCTCTGTGACGATATATCAATATTTAATCAACCAAATTAAGCAGAATCCTCCAAGAAAGAGGATCATTTTTCATCGTTAGTCGACAAAGAAAGGAGCGCTATTCGCAATGGCTAAATGAGAATTAATGACAGTGCCTTGAGTCATATGCCTGTCAGGCTCCAGCGACTGAGACGGAGCCTCCCTAATAAATGTTTCCAAATCCTCGCTGCTTAATATGTGGGACAGGCTCAGGCCTGGAACACCTCCAGTTCTCCTTAATGTCCCCACAGTCTCCGTGGAAACCGGATAAACAGCCTGCTGGGAATGTGACACGCTAGTTCTTTCTTTCTTTCTTTCTTTCTTTTTTTGTGGGGTGGGTGAGGAGGGAGACAAATATTTGAACTTACATTACCATGAAGGTGACACTTCCTCTTCCTCACGTACACCCCCCCAACACACACACACACACACACACACACACACACACACACACACACACACACACACACACACGCTTTGTATTCACAAAAAAAATTCCATGTTATCTTCACACAGCCTGCAGATCCGCTTAAGATAAGGATCGGCTCAACGCCTCTTTCCTGCAACACTTAATAGGTCTGACTAATGGACAGTGGATTTCCGGTGGCACCAAGAGTGTGTGGTAACGCTCGCCACCAAACCTGCTTTTATGAAACATTTGCCTCCTTTAAGATGTGCAATTAGGGCACTTTAATATGTCAATGCACATCAGCACCCTCGGACTCAAACAACAAGGGGATGGATTGAGGTTGGAAAAAGAAAAAGCCTAATTGCAAGTCCGGAGAGCTCTTTGTGGCTTAGCTTCTCTTTTGCAAGCTTGTGGTTTGAGCTTTCTCTCTGTTTCTTTCTCCCCTCCCTATCACTCTCTCTCTCTCTCTCTCTCTCTCTCTCTCATTCTCTCTCTCTCTCTCTCTCATAACTCTTTGGTGCAGTCAAGAAGAAGACTTTCATTTTCTTCCTTTTCCTCTTCCTCTTCAGCACTGTGAAGGACACTCTGTGTACGACTGCTGTCACGTCTGGCCACCACTGCTGCAGCGAGACACTCCTTCGTCCTTGAGGACAATCTTCATTTTTTTTTTGTTTTCTTTTTTCCCTCCATCACGATCAGCACTTAACACGCTCACTGGGAGCTTCTATAAACACAGGAATTGGTCAAGGAAAAGAACTGAATGTACTGTAAGGGGGCTGATTAAGACAAGCTATGCCTTTACTTTTTTTTACTGAAAGACAATGAAGTACAAGAAATGTGAGGGGGAAAAAGACTAGATTTATATGTCGAAAAAAGAAACCTCCATGCAATTGGCAGATGAAAGGAATCCAATAAGACAACCCCTCCTGCATCATTTAGCCAAATTACTTCTCACACACACATCCTCCTTGAGGTCAAGAGGGGATTCACCACAGACTGATGAGCTATTACAGCTATGTGTGTGTGTGTGCGTGTGTGTGTCTGCATGTGTGTGTGTGTGGGTGTGTGTCCGCATGTGTGTGTGTCTGCGTGTGTGTGTGTGTGTGTCTGCATGTGTGTGTGTCTGCGTGTGTGTGTGTCTGCATGTGTGTGTGTGTGTGTGTGTGTGTGGGTGTGTCTGCATGTGTGTGTGTGTGTGTTTTTCTTCTCCTCTTCCTTCTCTCCTGCTCTCACAGCCATCTCTGATATGCATGCAAAACAGCCATGTAAAAACTCCATTAAAAGACTCTAACACGTGGAACGCTGCCTAACCAAGCAGAGCTGGGGTTGGGGGGAGGGGGGTGGCTTTCTCTTCGGGAGCCATTCGCCACAGTCCACCAGAGCGCCGCTTTACCTGGGAAATAAAAATGCTTATTTAGCACAACAGCACTGGTGGAGTGTGGGAGAGGTCCATTTCTTTATTAAAGGGGGAAGCGAAGCACGTTTTCCTACTGGAGGGGAACATAAGCTACTTTAAAGAGGAAACAGAAAAGAACACAACTGACGTTTTTGTTTCTCTCTCGCAGTGTCTGTGTGCGGTGCAGAGAGGTAGGCCTACTACTGCACCCGGGCCCACTCATGGGGGGGTGGGGGACAAATGGGTCTGTTGTCCCGGGCCAAGGGAAAGGGGGGGGGGGGGGGGGGCAAGAGGGGGGCATGTATGTAGGGGGCAAGAGATTATCTTGTCCTGGACCCAGCCAAGACTGTCAGCGGGCCTGACTGCACCCATACCTCTATGCAGGGGTGCTGCTACGAGGGGGTAGGTCAGGACAATTCACAGGACCCAGAGCTTCACAGGGGCCCACAGGAAACTATGATATGGTTGGTTTGGGGGCCCAAAAATTATATTCTTTCAGGGGGCTCCACAATTTCTCACAACATCCCTGCCTCTGGATGGATGAGCTTTCACATTCCTGGGGGTTTTGGAGTATTTTTATTCATTGTGGTGCTTGGGTATGAAAAATAGATACAGCAGGACCACCCCAATTAAGTTGAATTTTATAAGGCATGATACCATTGACCGACCCCCTACCAAATGATCTTAAAATTTTATGGCCATGTGCTGTGTGCTGCCTCTGAATGTATGTCTGAATAATTTACTTTAATACCACTACCTTGATTCATTTTAGAGTTCAAGTAGATCAATTTGTGTGTGTGTGTGTGTGGGCGATAGGGTGGGGTGGGGTGGGGTGGTGCAGTGTGTAGTGAATCCTCTCTTATGTGTTTAAAACGGACTCAAGGAACCTAAACAAAAGAAAAACAGTGCACAGTGACATTCACAACATCTTTCAAGATGGCCTCTTCCAGAACAACTACTCCCTTACAAAAGTATTTTTTTCTTTTGTGTGTGTGTGTATGTGTGTATGTGTGTGTGTATGTGTGCGTGTGTGTGTGTTTGTGTGTGTGGGTGTGGGTGTACTGTATGTGTTCAAGGTCCAACACAGCTTGAGCAAGGCCCGTTAACCATTCATCGCAGCACGTCTTTGTCCTTTTGTGCTCGTCTTCCCGTTATCACCGGCCTGCTTGATAACACAAGCCCATCTGGATAATAGAAGGCTAGATTAGTCCTCTGATAAGCCTCAACCGGAACACCTCATTACATGTGATAGGACCCCCCCCCCCCCCCAAACCCTCCAACCCACCCACACTCCCACCCTGGGTGAAGAGGCAGCACAACGCACGGGGGATAGAAAACCGTCAAAACAATTGATATGCCGCTCTTGATGGGGTCAGGTGGGGGCTTCTGTATCCTCATGAAGAAGGTATTTTAATTATCTCTCGGCGGGTTTGTTTACCGGTTTTCCCGATGCCCGTGCGGAAACATCGGCAGGAGCCAAAGAAAAAAAAACTCGGAGGTAATAAATGGTGGGTATTAATCCCTTGTGGGGAGTGGGTCATCGCTAACAGATGCGGCTGAGAACGAGGCGGTGTTGTTTGTTGTGCTCGGGTACACGCTGGATAACATGCCAGGCCTGCTGAGAGGCCTCGAGTACACATCTGTGGAGAAATCAAAGGACCAGTGTGGCACAAACTAAAGTAATGGATCACGCCGGTGCATGGGTGGCACTCACTCACTCAGTCTGCCTGAGAGCCTTCACCGAAAAAAATGCCGCTTTTTTAAGATGAATATTTGGTATTACTGCCGGACTTTTCAAGGCCTCCCATTCTCTTTTTTTCCATTGATAATACAACCAAACAGACAGACACAGAAATGTATTAACATTTGTAATCAAGCCATTTTTGTAAATTAATGACTGGTTTTAGAAGTACAGCAGAAGACAGAGCAAAGTTGTGAAGTTAATTAAATGGTTGACTTCAAGTTGTATTTGATTTAGTTCAGTCGTGGCATATGCATACTATTCCTTATTTAGTGTCTTGGTTTGAAGAACACTCAAGGTAACCAGCTAGGCTACTGTTTAGCTATAATTCACAGTGTGCAAACATTGAAACCTTCAAGTAGGCACTGCTACCCCGGTGTGAGGGGAATAAGGATTGTAAAGAATATGAAGGTCCATAGAATATAATGTAGAAATTTTAAAGATTCCATATTATGCCCTTTTTACAAGTTAACATAGCTCTCTGAGTCTCAGCTCTCTGTCTTGGAAGTAGTTTGTTGAAAATACCTCTCAGAATAGGCATTTCCGCCTGCTTCTCTACCACTGTGGCTCAGAAGAGGTTTTTCACTAGAATTCCTACATGCTGGTGAGCTGCTACTGTCCATGCCTCCGTTGTCTAGAGAGCATACTATATTTAAATCTAGCAAACATCTTAAAATTCATTTTTAGAAATTCCCAACTGTGGGGATGGCTTGGTTGGCTTGGTTTGCAATGTATCACAGTGGTGGAAACTATCCTAGCCCATATGTTAGCTGTTAGCGTTCGCTTGTGCTAAATGGCAAAACACCAGTAGATAACTGGTTAGTTCATGCTAAACTGTAAAAGAAACACACTGAGAGAGACTTACATCTTCCTCGGGTTTCCCACGGATAGTTGGAAGCGACCCCTCATTGAAAGTACTCTCCCTGGTGGAATGCAAAGAACTTGAGCTTGAGGATGAGTTATGGAAATTCACAAAAAAATGCACTGGGAGGATTTGAATTCTCAAGACGATCTCATAGGTAATATCCAAGTGCTATATAACACCTCTCTCATGAAACATATTTGTGTACACGCTTTCCAAATTGAAAAGTAGCTTAAAAGCCATCATTAGACTTTTTAAAATGCATAATGCCTTTATAACACATTTACAACATATTTATAATACCTGATGAAGGTCAACTGACCGAAAGCTTTGTTTAACAAAAGAAAGTCAAATACAACGGCATGGATCCAAGTGTGGAGAAAATTCTTCCTCAATCAATGGGAAACAAGATGCTCCTTAGCTGTCATGCACTGTCATAAACTCCGACAATGTGAACCCACACATTTAGGACTAAATCATCCGACTGCTTGTGTGATCTCAGTGATCATTCTACCAGCTCCTGCTCAGCTGTGCCTTGCGCCCCCATTGCCTGACCTGCCTTGTCATGGAACATTGCTCCTGTCATGGAGTGATGACCATAATGTGGGGAAAGGTGAGGCCATGATAGACCGCAGGAACACCGTCTGACGATTCTGCACAGCACAGCAGGAATAATATAATATGCTGATTACGCTGTCCTGCTTACTCCAACCCACAAAAAGCAGATAAAAATTGTGAATTAATTAACACCCCCGCAACACGCAACACCCCCGAAGCACACAACTGGTGGAATGTTTGCATATAATGAATGCAATAAACATGGCCATGAAAACACCAAGATCTTTGAACCAGCCTAGAGCTGTAGCTATGTAGCTGGCATGCAATGTAGGAGTTGGATGCAGTAACCCAACACCACTTTTCACGCCTTGCATGTTTGCAAGATGCAGCCATCGGTTCAAAGATCATAGATAATGTCCTGCTCAGCCGTGTAATATGATACAGTCAGGCAGGTGAGTAATCCTGCCAGGTCACTGAGGCCTGCAGGCTAACATGTGCATGTAGTGCTGGATGAATTTTTAAACCGTTGTTTGTATGTATGCACTTTTGCTGTTTTGGATGTCAACACGAATGCAAAGCAAAGAACGCAACAAGACGAACACTTGACTATGTGTTAATGGAAGTCATATTTACTTTACTTCCCTGATTAATATTTTATGCAATTTCTTTGGTAGGCAATGTGCAGGCTATGTTTTACAGTGTTCAGAGGACACACAAACTCTGAGATTTGCCTATGTTTTTCTACCTATATTTTTATGACATGCATTAGTAGAAGCTTCGAAAACATGGCTTCGGTGCTCTCTCTCTGTCTCTCTCTTTCTGCCTCTATCGCTCTCTCTGACTCTCTCTTTCTGTCTCCTATGTCCCCTTGCTCCCTCGCTCTCCCTATCTCTCTTTCCCCCATCTCTCACTCTCTTCTACTCTTCCCTCGCGCCCTCTCTCTATGTATCTCCCTTTCTCAGCTACTCTTCTCTCACTCCCTCTCTCTTTTTATCCCTTCTTCTCTTCCTCTCCCTCTCTCTTCCCTGTTGTATACCCACCCCACAGTGCTGCGCTCCTCAAAGTGTGTCATCCCATCCTGCACTCAGCCGGCAGACTCCGAGACAAGTCAGAACATCAGCAAAGCCCTGACTTTGTTGACTTTCAAATAATGCTGATGGCGAGAGAGAGAGAGTCAGAGTGAGATGGCAAGATAGAGAGAGAAAATGAGAGAGAAAGAGAGAGATGTGCGGCTTCAGTGCTGAGTCCTGTTGACAAATGTTGGGTAATAAGAGAGAAAGGCAGCAAAACGCGGATCATTTTTCTCAATATTGAATTTTGCACATTGCTCCATTCTTGCTATTGTTTAGCTGATCCTGCTAAACCTGGCAAAAAGGAATATTGATCTGTATATCGCTTTTAGTGTTGTATGGATCAAGTTAAAAGGCCCAGTGAGACTAAGTATGATTTTATGAAGTGTAATGTTTAATTGTCTATCGTAAGTGACTCACTTAAACTCATCAGGGTTTTTTTTTTTTTTGTGTTGCCCTCTTTTCTGAGCCGTTATTGAACAGAATCCAATTATTTTCACCCGGTGTACTGTTTTACGGTGCAGGTTTATCGTGCAATGTGCTCTTTCTGGGAGGCCCAACCGACCGTTTCCGACTTGCCTCGGAGTGGTGCTTGTGCCCTTGTGGTCTTGAATGTACAGGGTCTGCATTCTGTAACACGATGCCGTCGGTGCGGAAGCCGCAAGACTGCTTGTGCTGCACGAGATCTGATACCCTCTCAGATACAGCCCTTACACCCAAAACAACAAGGACTCTACAAACCCAATACAGTACACAGACAGAGGCTGGACTACTGTAATGCACCAAATGTAAAATACCAGCCCAGTGGTTCCCCAGAGTATCTGTTATGCTCAAAGGTCAGCCGATGGGAACTATCTTTTACTGCACTGCAGCTTTCCTATACCTGGCCACACAATGGAACTGGCTGAGGATATTTCTAACTCATGTTTAAATAAATAAAAAAAAAAATATATATATATATATATATATATATATATATATATATATATATATATATATATATATATATATTGTCTTGCGTTTATAATTTTTTGTTAGTTTAGTAGTAGTAAGTGTCTCAATTGGCTTCCTAATTCACCTAAAAATAAAGGTTTTTTTTTTTTTTTTTTTTGCTGGTATTAGTCTGTTGCATAGCAACCAACAACTGAAAATAAATGTAGAGTTGTATGATTTTCTTTAGTTTTCTTTCCCCTTTTACTTTGTACAAATAGCAAATGAAACCTCTTGAGACCTTTGGCATTTGCAAGCATGATGTAATTTTGAAATAGAAAAAAATATAGATCCCTCTTCTCTCCACTATGTCGTTGAAGTGTCTCAGTGTTGAAGGTGCTTAGCTGGAGGGTAAAGGAGAGCGCGCCCTCTGAACGAGTGACAACCGAGTGTGTGTCGTGTTGGCTTTCCGGGAGTAAAAGGGGCACAGAATACGTGGCGCCTTGATGCAGTCAGATAGATGAACAGATGGCAAGCTTATTTTTAGCTCCCATTCTCACACAGTCCATCAGATGCCCGTTTATGCAACATGTAACGGGGATGACAAAAACAATGGCACATCCGTGGCCCTGTCTGCATCCCGGTGAAAACCCTGCACCCTGCTGCAGCTGCCACGATTTAGGGGAAAAAAAAAACACCTCCCAGGTGGCCTGTGGACAGTTTATTTTTCGGTCAGATAATTTGCGTTAAGTTGCGACGGTCGGTCAGCGAGGGTTGCCACCGTTGTTGGCGCAGATGTCATGTCTCGGGGGGGTGGGGGGAGGGAGGGATGGAGAAACTCGAAGGGGCTGTAAAATGGCTTCCTGACATTTGCTTGAGGATCATACACAAGCGCTGCTCGCTGTCCCTTTTGTCAAATGGGAGTAAAAAGCCATTGACATTTTGCGGGCCAGCGGATGGCATCTGCGGGGTTGTCCTCGCTCTGGCTGGGTTAAAAGCACTGTGACATTTGCCTGACCTGTCAATGATCAGCTCACTGCCACCGCTCTGGAACAACCATTTCAAATAGCTCTGCATTAACTTGGACTGGCCGACAAATGTGGCAGCACATTATCTAACACTGCATGTCTCTCCTGCCGCCTTCACAAGGGCGTTAGGGAAGAGTAGCTGTTTAGTAAATGGAAACTGCAAAAAGCATTTATTTTCTTCATAGAAAATCCATAGCATAATAAATAATTGTTTATGAACTCAGCACAGGCAGAATTCATGATCTCGATCATAGTTTCTTCAATACGTTTCATTCATTATATTCTCATTTATAACGTAAACCAATCTTGCTTGGTGAAGCAAACAGTATTGCATGGGGCCAGCATTTTTTTTGTTGTTCTGCCCCATTTTCTCTGCATTGCAACTTTCAACAGCTCAGTGCCTTTTCAATGCACTTTTAATGGCATGTACAGTATGTCACCTTAACACTTTAATCACAGTATTGGAATGCAATGTTTGGGGAATAATTATCGACTTAATAGCGTACAGGCAGACAAATATTGTGCGGGCAAAGGGAAACGTCGGCAGTGCCCTGTCGTCCCTGTGTGGAGGCCTTTGTGTTTACTCATTTAGCAAAAATGCTTCCCCTTGGATCTCATAAATCAATGTCTGGGTCTGGCCTTTTTTTCTAGGACTAATAGTTCACCAGAAAACTGCTGATAAACTCACTGCACACAATTAACAGAGAGTTTTCGGTGCGTTCACCCCCTGGAAAGTCTGGCACCAACACCGTCTCACCTTTTTCACTGGCCTCAGCCAGTTTTTGCACACCTGCGTGCTTTCAAAGGCATTTGGAAAGTCTCTTAACCTTAACAAAAAGGCCTTGTTTACCTCCAGTTTAATGATACGTGAATGATAATCCTATGTTTTTGTTTATAAATGAGATGTATAGCAGGAATTTTCACATAAAAATTATTATATTTATGTGCTATTTTGAGGCTTACATTTCATTACCATTTCTGAAAGAAAACACCCATTGCATAGCTATTTATGGGGTGGCATCCTAGATGATACTATGATACTTGATACACAGCAGCAAAATATTACATTACAGTACATAACATTTTTTGTGCAACTGAAGAAAAAAAATGCAAAACAGCAAAAAACAGGTGCTATTTACTCATATTTTTTCCCATGTGCAATGTAGTGCACGTAGAGTGGAGTGCTAAAGACTGTACGTAGATTATTTGCTTTCTCTGCCATTGTCTGTGAGTTTTTTTTATCCATGACTATTTGCTAGCCCTCACTCATTTAATAAGCCTCACCATGAGAAGTCATCAAGTCAAAGTGGCTGTGGAATGTGTGTGTAGCATCTGCCCTCTGTTATTGAAAATGTGTGTATCACAAGCTGATAATATAGAATAATATCATAACATATTCTGACATATGACATTACAGTATTTAATATTTTGTAGGATTCACATCTTTCCCCCACTGACAACATCCACGGAGCCCTATTTCCCCTCCATCTGGTGCACACGAGGAGGGAATGGAGGGATGCCGGAGTGAGGGAGTGAGGGAGGGAGGGATGGAGGGATGGAGAGAGGGAGGCACAGGTGGGCAGCGGGCGGTGGAGATGGAGAGGAGAGGAGCGGAGAGGAGCGGAGCGGAGATGAGGTCCGTTACTAGCGGCCATTTCCTGTTTGCTCTGCTCCGCAGGATTAAACCGTATTTACATAGTGGCCTCTGCTCCTTGGGCCCCCGGCCTGCGGTGAGTGCCTCAGCGAGCGCCTCAGCGAGCTCCACACCGCGCCAGCCCTGCGGAGCGATGCCTCAGTAGCGGCGTGCTCAGCCGGAGCTGTGTTTAATTGATCCGCAAGCTGCGCCAGGCAGCGGGGAGGCCCGAGCGCCCCTGGGCTGCACGCCGTGCTGTAACATTACAGCTTCCCCAACAGGCGGCATGGCCTTCCTCTCCTCTCCTCTCCTTTCCTTTCCTCCTTTCTCTCTCTCTCTCTCCATCTTTCTCTCTCTCCTTCCCTTTCCTCCTTTCTCTCTCTGTATCTTTCTCTCTCTTTTTCCCTTTCCTCCTTTCTATCTCTCTCTCTTTATCTTTCTCTCTCTCCTTCCTTTTCCTCATCTCTAACTCTCTCCCTCTTGCTCTCTCTCTCTCTCTGTCTCTCTCTCTCCCTCTTTCTGTTTCTCTCCCTCTCTTGCTCTGGCTCACTCGTGAGCTACTCTAAACCTCTCTCTCTTCCCTTCCTCTCTCAAACTCTTTTTCTCCCTATCTCTCTCTCTGTCTCTCTCTGTCTCTCTCTCTTTCTGTCTCTCTCTCTGTCTCTCTCTCGTTTTTGTGAGTTTTGCCAGTCTACCCCACTCCATCTTTCCACGGGGGCTGCGACACAGAAATGCATAAATATATCAGTGGGGGGCCAGTATCCAAACCCTGGACCCTGCTCTCTCTTTTTCTTTCCCTCCCTCCCTCTCTCTGCATCTCTCTTTCTCTCTCCCTTTCCTCTCTTTGGCTGGCCCATGCGGGATCAATACTCTGCCAGGCCCCACATCTGCTGATGTAGCCTTTACCAGCACTAGCTTCACCGCTGCTTGTTACTGTGTCTGGCCTCGCGCATATGTCATGTGAGATGATTGGATGCGACAGGGTTTTTAACATTGATCAGCTCCAAATGGCCATCCGTGCTAAATGAGGGCCTTAAGCGCCTGCTTACTTAATCAGTCCAGACTCACTCCAGAGGCCACACAGGAAGGGCAACAGCTGAGAGCGATGGAGCCTGGGTCCTGTTATTCTACAGAGGTGTCTAAGGTAGGTTATGTATGTATGTATGTATGTATGTATGTATGCACACACCATGAGCAGACCCTGCTCACCATGAAGACATCAGTCACGCCACTGAATGTCATTGGTGGCAGGCAGCTGGTCTTCTCCTCTCCTCTCCTCTCCTCTTCCCCTCTCCTCTGCTGCACCCAAAGCAGAGCAGATGTGGCAATCTGGTGTCTGTCTGGGTTTTGCATTGTGCTTTGGACAGCAGTTTTCTATATATATATATATATATATATATATATAAACTGCTGTATACATACATACACTATATATTTATATATAGTTTATATATATATATATATATAAAATAAATCATGACGTGGCAGGAACTCCGCTGGGCCCAGGACTCAGCTGTGCTTATCACCCCTGTGCAGTTGCAGAATGAGGTTAAATGTGGAGTTACAACACGAGGCTAAGCCCCTGGGACAGAGTTCATCTTCAGCTCCAGAAGGGAGAAAGATGAGGGAAAAAAAGAGCTTCCCTCGAAAAAAAAATTATATATAAAAACAATCCATGTTTCATTTTCTACAGGACACTGTGCTATTTTGAGAATGTTTTACACTTACCCGCAATGTCATTTTTAATGGCTGGGGCATTAAACTCAAGTTCTACTGCGGAATTTAAAGAAAATACTGAAAACAGAACACCTAAATAATCTACATCTGCGTAATAAAAATACACATTTAATAACTAACCCTACGGCACCAACACAAATCCATATTATTCTGAATTTCATGTGAGGAAATGCTGCACAATCACCTCCATTTGAGGTCTAAGACTGTTTCTTGTTTTCCTTTTAACACAAACCTTGCAGTAGTAACACTAGAGTCTGGCAATATTGTTTCTCTTCTCACAAACACTGTGCTGTGACAAAACACCATTGTTTGTGTGTGTGTGTGTGTGTGTGTGTGTGTGTGTGTGTGTGTGTGGAGGCAGTAACATGCTTTTGGGTGATGGTGTGTGCACAGATATACAGAAGGCCTACCTTTAGGAGGCCCACCATTGCTCTCTCTCTCTTCTTTCTTTCTTTCTTGCTATCTCTCCCTCCGTCTGTAGGAAATCAGCCTGTTGGCTGGGTGCAAGTCTTCTCACGCTGTAAATATTTATAAAGTCAGAGCTCAGAGATCAACACAAATCAAGATCTACACCGTTCTGTTGAGGGGAGAGCTTTTGTTGGACACTGTTCAGGTTTTGCTTTACCCTTGTGCATTTCTGAAAATTCTCTGGGCCCAGATTCTGCAGTTAAGCCTGGAAGGTCCACTGTTGCAATATTACAACATCAATTTAATTCTACAAAAATAAACCTTCCCATTTTTTTCATTTTAAAACCACATTAATATCATTAATAGGCCCTATTGTTCAGTTCTGCAAGGCTGTTGGATGGTATATTGTGTAAATAGGCTCAGCTACCTGGCCACAGTCATACAACCTGCGAACCTGCCTTGAAGTACGGCACCTCGTTGCACCTTGTCCACTGGATTGCATTGGATTTGATTTGGAAGGCATTTGGATTTTCGATGTCAAAATTGAAAATAAACACTGATTTCTCTATCATATGCCTCCTACAACAACACCTAAAAGGTTAAGAAACATTTTTTAAATTTTCGTCTATATTTGGGCCTTCCAGGGTGAATGCAGAGCAACAGCACACACACAAACACACACACATACGCGCACACACACACACACACACACACACACACACAAACACACATACGCACACACACACACACACACAAACACACATACGCGCACACACACACACACACACACACACACACAAACACACATACGCACACACACACACACACACACAAACACACATACGCACACAAACACACATACGCACACACACACACACACACACACACACACACACACATACGCACACACACACACACACACACACACACAAACACACATACGCACACACACACACACACACACACACACAAACACACATACGCACACACACACATACACACAAACACACATACGCACACAAGCACACAAACACACACACGCACGCGCACACACACACACACACACACACACACACACACACACACACACACACACACACACACACACACACACGTGCGCGCCAGGTCCTCCTCCACTCTCAGTCATGCAGGAGATCAGCTTCCCTCATCACGCTGAATTAATTGCTGCTGTCAGCGATGATGTACTCAGGGCGAATCCGCACGGGACGTGTGAGGTTATGACTTCCAACCAAAGAAAAGAAAATGTTTGTTTTGAAGCTGTAAATACTCATGGAATGGTCTGGCCCCGTACATGGATAGCTCTGTCACTGAGGTGAAGTGGGGAGAGAAATCAAAGAGGGTTGCAAAAATAGCTTCAAAGACTCATGAAATAATTAATATGGCAACGAAATAAACAAAAACTCTCACTAACCAACCAACCACATGAGTGTTTTGACCCAGTAAAGCCGGTATCAAGCACTCCTTGCCTAGCACTCAGTCCAATTACAGACGCTGATTGTCTGTAATTTCCAGTATGAGGTTATGAGGTTCAACCAAAGGAAAAAAAAAGGGTTGTTTTGAAGCCATAAATACTTGCGCAATTTTCTGGCCCCCAACATGGATGGCTTTGTCACTGGGGTGGGGGTCGGGGGGTGTGGAAAAATGTGTCAGCACGCAAGTAATTTTTCGCTATCGAGCCTTGAAAGTCATCGAGGAGTCATTAGGATGTTATTCAGCGGATGTCGTCATGGTGCATTTGCTAATTTGCACTGATGTCTTAATGGGGGAGAGCGAGAGCTCTTTTTTTTCCCTTTCCTCTGCCTGGGAAAATGTGTGGGCATACTGGGCAGTCATCATGGCAAGCCTCACATTACACACACAGGCAACAAGGTTTTCTCACTTGTTCTCTCTTCCTCTCTCTATTTCGCTCCCCCTCTCTCTCTGTCTCCCTCTCTGTGCCTTGTACGTCTTTGAATAGACAGCTTGTGGATGACCGTCATTTGGGCTTCGGCTGAGGAGCAGACAAATTACGCACACAAAGACCGGCAGCACTCTGCACAGCCCTAAGTGCAGCACTGAGTCTCCCCCCTCCCAGCCATCAATGGAGTTAGCGCAGCCTCCTCGTTTTCACTGAGGTAGCCTCATTCCCCCCCCCCCCCGAATTTGCTTTCAGTGGCGCATGAATCAGGATGTGCCTCGGCACAAAGGCGATGTGGAGAGCAGCCCAGGCCCTGCAGTGTGAAAGTGACAGGCTGTGTGAGAGGCGACAGAGAGGGAGAAGGAGAGACAGAGAAAAGGAGAGAGAGAGAGCAAGAGAGAGAGAGAGGGAGGGAGACAGAGAAAGAGAAAGAGAAGGAAGACAGAGAGAAAAAAGAGAGAAGGAGAAATACAGCGAGAGAGACAGACAAGAGAAGTAAGACAAAGAAAGAGGGAAGAGAAAGGGAAGAGAGGGAGAGAGACAGAAAGAGGGAAGAGAGAGAGAAGGCGAGAGTGAGAGAAAGGAAGAGCAAGCAAGAGATGGACTTGTGATGTGAGTGCTGACAGATTAGTTCTCAGAGACAGGGCACTCCAACAGGATGTCGGCCACCCTGGAAGAACTCACACACAGCTCCAGTTCCCAGGCAGTGCAGGACCTTACCAAATACAGAGGCCACAACAGTGTTGTTCAGCCACTGAGGAAAAAAAAGAAAAAGAAAAGAAAAGAAAAAGAAAAGAAAAAAAAAACAGCCTGGCCAGCAAGCACAAAGGTACCAACCCTTGTGTTGTCTGTAAGGCTTGAGGCAAAATTGTAAACATCCCCTGCAAAATGCATGAACATCTTCAACATTTGTTGAATGGCGTGCAATGTGCACCGCATTTCCTATTTAGGAGACAAGGCTGTTCTACACAGTTTGAAATCATTGTGGGGTGCAAGTTGTTTGATTTTTATCGCTGTTAATGAATCCTATTATGCAGTCCCCTCTTCTCCGTGGGCCGTGATTGGCTCGCAAGAAATCAAAGAGGGTTGCAAAAATAGCTTCAAAGACTCATGAAATAATCATTATAGCAAGGAAATAAACAAAAACTCTCAGTAACCAACCACATGAGTGTTTTGACCCAGTAAAGCCGGTATCAAGCATTCCTTGTCTAGCACTCGTTCCAATTACACAACCTGATTGTCTGCAATTTTCACCACTTCAGCAGTATTTCAAGTGCTTGTCTACCCCTGAACATGCAAAGAAAAAACTTTACTTGTCAGCGAGCTCACATGAATATTCAGTCGACAGTTCACACCGTCGAGTTGGATATCAAAAAAGTCTGCCCGCTTATCTGGCAGGGTGCAACGTCTGTGTGTGTTTGTTTGTTTGTTTACTTTGGAATCCAGCATTAGCATTGCGCACTATGTAAAGAAACATGATACAGATGATTGATTTGCCATGAAATACCACTTGTCAGTCGTTGGCTCTCAGTGTTGTTCTGCTGTGCTAAAATGAAGACAGATCAGTCCCAGTATTTTTTTTGATTGAGTGTGTGTGTGTGTTTGTGTATGTGTGTGTGTATGTGTGTGTGTGTGTCTGTGTGTGTGTCAGTGTGTGTGTGTGTGTGTGTGTGCAAATAAAAAGCAAAAATTGTTTGTGGTTGGTGTTTGAGCTTGTGTTTTTGCCTTTAAAGGACGTAGACTTAAAAGAAAGTCTGGAGGGAAGGAGAGAGGGAGAGAAGCAGAGGACTCGGTGGCAGAGCCAGGTTTGATGGTGTTTTACCACCCACTCAAAACCTTGTTCTTTTCTGTGTCAAAGAGCGGTGTCAGGATCAGAAAGAGGTGGGGGATGGGGTTGGGGTTGGGGTTAGGGATGCCAGTGTCAAGAAGCATTGATTAGAAACGTTACGGGATGATTCCGAGTGTTGGTACATGTTCTCTGCGTCTTTGGTTTCTGCCCCTTCGGGCCAACACAGGACAGTCACAGTTTTTTCTTGTTCAAAAGACATTCAGGCGAAGCTAAAAGAGAAATGCCAAAGAGCATGATTTTTCTGTTGCATGCCTCTCTCCATCTATAATGTGTTGCTTCCTGGGGCGCTTATGCTAAGTGGTGTGACTCTAAGTAAAGTTGGAGCACTGCTGAATTTTAAAATGGAATAGATAAAAAGACGCCTCTCCTCTCTTGATACCAAAGCCAGACTCCAAAAGAGAGAGTGCTGTCCGAAAAAAGTGAAAGAAATGGCACAGAGTGGTGGGTTAACCTTCCCTCCCCTCAGTTCAAGACAACAAGAAGAGACAGAAGACTCGATATAGGCTGCAACTGAACTGATGGGTTTAAGTGTCCACACCTTGCCAATCTGCCTGGCAGTATCTGGCAACCTGAGAGGGTGGTTAGCTGCTCCTGATGTTTGAAAAAAAAAGAGAAAAAAAACTAGATGTGTCCAAGAGCCTCTTCTTCACTTTTAATTAGCAGGCACAATGAAAATGAGTTTAAATGTTGATGCCAAATGGATTAGTTGTTAGTGCTGGAGACACATTCTGAGAGAGAGAAAGAAAGAGAGAGAGAGAGAGACAGAGAGCCAGAGAGAGACAAATAGAAAGAGAGAATGTTTGTGAGAGAGGAAGAAAGTGAAAGAGAGTGTGTGTGTGAGAGTGAGAAAGAGAGAAAAGGTGGCATTATATTGTACCCACGTGAAACGTGCATCACATAATGTGGCTGGCTATAACTGAAATCATGAGTTGTTCTGATGATTTTTCATGCTGTTGGTGTTGCTTTATTTAAGGATTGACAAGCGTCAGATAAAATGTCTTGTCAAACAGTGACAGTCTAACTATGCATGGACACTGGTGCCGAATGAGCTACCGTCTCAGTCTCACGAAGGTAACATTCCTGACCTCCTCTGAGTTAATTATCACATCTGTGTTGAAAAAGTGCTGCACTCCGCCTCATCGTGAAGGCTTTTTCGCCGGTACTTACATGCTCTGCAGGCTAATGTGGCTCCCACCACTCAATCTACCTTGCATGATTGCTGCTCCTTTACCTGACCTCATTTTCCGCCAGACAGAGCGAAACAAGCACAGGGTTGCAGACAAACCCTCGTCGTAGTGACGGGCTCGTCCCTACAGGGTGGCGGGGGGTGGGGGTGGGGATGTGGGTCGAGGGAGTGATTAGGAGACCTCAAGGCAGGGGAGTAGGCAGGGCGAGAGAGAGAGAGAGAGCACATACTGCATAGAGAACATGTCAAGAACAAACACATGGCTGCGATCAGGAGAACTTTCAGGACAGAGTGTTCTGTTCTTGGACCATGTCCACTGGAGCATCTGGTAAAGACAAAACTCAGCACGCAGGAATCTCCGCAGGGTTGCAAGTTCCATTTGCTATAGCCAAGTTGTATTAAGTGAATGTGTGTTTTTATATATCACAGCAGTTTGATTATTCAGATCTCATCGAGTCATAGCTTGGAGTTGATTTATGCTTGTGTCATAATACACATCATGGATGTTGCTGTATGATTCGTTTTTAAGTGGGACACATTCTACATTCCAACTGAACAAGCCATTTTTGGAACACAGAACATATGAGTGGTGTGAGCCCCTTGGGGCCTGCACTTCCTGCTCTCTCTGTCTTCCATCTCCTGTGATATGTCCTGCCTGTTCTTCGCTTGCATTCTGGGAGGGATGGGGGATGGTAGCTAGGTTGGATGGGGGGGGATGCTGTCTCTTCGTTGCGAAACATGAAAATCACATCATCTAACCGTGCATGTGGGGACTGACTCCCACACTGTACCAAGCTGAGCCATTTCACAATCAGAGAGAGAGAGAGAGAGAGAACGAGAGAATGAGAGAGGGAGAGAGAGATAGTGAGTGAGAGAGAGAGAGTGAAGTGGCCTGTTGTTCTCCACATCACGTTCAACAGACACAGCCAGCTGCCCGAAAACGTGACCAAACATGGCCAAATTGTGCAATGTTCCTCAGAACAACCCTTTCACCCACAACCCTGAGATCCGTTGTAAATTAGTCTTACTGAGTTAGGAGTCTTCTGGACTATTTCTAAGCTCTCCCAGACTTAGTCACTTCTTTTAGCACTTTGTGATTTACTCTTAGTAAAAAAAAAAGAGTAGTCCTAAGGTTCTCCTTAATTAACCTGTTAGGAGCTACTTTTATATTACAAAGATTCTTTGTGAATATGGGCCCAGAGCCCTTTCCCCAGAACCCTGTCCAAGTTCATCTCTTTTATGTGAAACGCGAGTCGGGGGGGAAAAAAAATGAGGACGCTCACTCGTTCACTCACTCACCAGGCGCTCGCTGCACCAGGAGGCTGAGAGGAAAGGAGGGCCACTTCAGCACGCTGTTAATCATGGGAGGTGGCGACAGACAGAGAGGAGCTCATATTCCACTGTGCAAATTGCTCGCGCTCTGAGTTTACTACAAAATGGCCACTTTGCCAGAAGTGAAAAATGGCTCGGCCGTCCCCGAGGTGATTTATACGCCTGTGATGGCTGCGCTGCCTGCACCACCGCAGCGCTGGGCGGCAGAGAGGGAGGGAGGGAGAGAGGCGGTGGGGGGTGGAGGGGCGCCGTGGGGGTGGATCTGGCAGCTGTTGATGCTCCATGTGACCACCCTGACTCCCATGTCAGAGGGAGTGAGTGAGTGAGAGAGAGAGATGGATGGATGGATGGATGGATGGATGGATGGATGGATGGATGGATGGATGGATGGATGGTTGGATGGATGGATGTGCTCCGTGCCAAATAATCCTTATGCAACTTCAAGCGGCACGTTGAGAAGAGGCGCCATCCTTCGCACAAACCTACTTTTAAATGTGCCTTTCTTCTTAAAAATTCTCCTTTCTCTGTTGTTTTTGAACCATCTTGTGTGTGTGTGTGTGTGTGTGTGTGTGTGTGTGCGTGTGTGTGTGTGTGTTGTTTGGTGCCCTCAGGTTTAATGAAGGGCCCTCTGAAGTTGTACGTGGGCTGTCTGACATATGTCTACGAGTAGGTGGGCTGGAATAATGCATGCATGTGCTCACTGATACTAAGCACTGAGCCAATGCTTCAGGCCTCTCTTTCTCTCTCCTTCCCTCTCTCTCCCTCCATCTATTTCTCTCTCCCTCTCTCTCTCTGTCCTTCTCTCTTTCTGTACCTCACTCTTTCTCTCTTTCTCTCTCCCTCTCCCTATCTCTTTTTTTCTCTCTATCCCTCACTCTCGCTCTGTCTCTTTCCCTCTCTTTTGTTTCTTCCTCACTCTCTCTTTTTCTCTCTTCCTCCCTCCATCTCTTTCTTACTCCCTCCCTCTCTTTCTCTTTCTCCCTCTCTCTCTCCTCCTAAACACTCAAGCATTATCCATCCATCCATCCATCCATCCATCCCTCCTTGTTTTCTGCTCCTTCACTTCCTTGTCTGTGAGCGCGCCGTCTCTCCAGGAACCCTTCCCCTACGAGAGGAATACAAAATGTATGCGCTGCGGCGTCACTGACCTTCTGTTTATTTACTTGCCTCCCTCCGAGGGGACGGTCGCACGCACCAGGCCCCAGCTACGCTCCAGCTACGCTCCAGCACTTTCAAAAACTTCTGTCATGCTTAGCCAATGACAGCCCACGTTCTGGGAAGGGGGTGCGGAGGGGCGGTTGTGGGCTGTGGGCTGGGGGGTGCAGGAGGGGGATTAGGGGGGGGTTGCGGGCGACGCTGGGGCTGGGATGGAGGGTTGGCTGTTCGACAGAAGCGAAATTTGCATGAGCCAGAGGAAGACGGAGGATGGATCAATAAGAGTGATGAGCATGCTTAGCGGACTAGCGCTCTCAACACTTTTTCCCTGCCCTCTCAAAGCCTGCAAGGAAAGGTCCTTTGAGAGGCAGCGCGTTTATAATGGTTTGTGGGAGAATCGAAGATGAAACCAAAGAAAGGGAAAAAATCTGAAGAAATGAAATACAGGAGACTTCTAAAAGCACGTGTCGAGGTCTATTATGAGGTAATGAAACACAGTAATATAAAAATTACAATGACTTGCTTTCAATTGGATCACGGAACAGGGAAAGAAATGCAATTTGCTGCAAAGTAGCAGAGAAAAATAATTTACTCCGATGGATGTTACAACCAGTTTTGCAGTTCTCTGCACCAAACACGGATGTCTGTATCTGGGAATAAAAAATTTAACGCAAGACGCGTAGAAAACTGGCCCTTGCGAATACAACATAAACGGTCATGCAGTCTTGGAGAAATTAAATTTAACAAGACAGAGACTAAGTCGAGAGGAATCAATAATGGATAAACTAGCTTAGGATACGGCTGAGGGGAGAACTACTGCCAAACCCACCCTTTCTTTCCATGTACGTACATGTCTGTAAAGTATGTTCAGCCTTTTGAGTTCTCTCTTCCTCCCTCAGTTCCTCTGTCTCTCTGTTTCTCTCTTTCTCTAGCCTTCACTCTAACTGCCTTTCCCTCTGACACACACACAGAGGCACATAGAGACACACACACACACACACATATGCACACACACACACACACACACACACACTGGTGGAGATGTGGGACCACAGGCCTTCCTCGATCCAATCCTGATTCTGGAGATGTGTCTCGGCTTTCTCGAAGCTTCAAGACAGCTTTGTGAGCCTCGCCGGTAAAGTGTAGCAAATGAGGTGGGCTTGACGGCGCAGCAAGGCAGGCATACTCCAAGGCCCTCACTGTCTGCCCGCAAGCACACACACACAAAAAAACACACACACAA
This sequence comes from Coilia nasus, assembly GCA_027475355.1. Taxonomy (NCBI): domain Eukaryota; kingdom Metazoa; phylum Chordata; class Actinopteri; order Clupeiformes; family Engraulidae; genus Coilia; species Coilia nasus. The sequence goes on along the minus strand of CM050213.1, from coordinate 15,920,984 downwards.
ACATATGCGCACACACACACACACACAAACACACGCGCACACACATACACAGACACACAAAACCACACGTGCACACGTACACACGTACACACTCACAGAGACGCTGGCCAAAAAAAAAACACTCACAAATGCCCTCGCAAACAGAATCTTTATCAAATAGACTTACATCCATAAGAGGACACACACATGCACACACACACACAAACACACACACACCTACACACACACACATATATACACACACACACTGTTAATTCTGACCTGTCAGCAGCTGAACTCTAGTGTTCTGTATCACTCAGTAAACAACACTGTGTGCGTGTGTGTGTGTGTGTTTGTCTGTATGTGCGTATATGTGTCTGTGTCTGTCTGTGTGTGTGTGCATGTCTGTGTGTGTGTCTATGTACATGTGTGTGTGTATATACCTCGCCCCTTTTGTGCCGTTACCTGATTGATGCTTCACACCCATCACCATCATTTCCTCTTTTGCTCTACGCCCAGCACTTCTGTAACTGCATAAATTACCCAGCATGCCTCTGCACCACACATTTCCCCCCTTTTTACATTAGGAGATGGGCTATTGATTTTTCTTTTTTAAGGATGGCGAACGTCTCTTTCTCTGCGGTCTTAAATGGGTGGGAGAACAGAGGGAAGAAATTGATACATGTGACAATCTGACGTGACACAGTTCTCTGTGCAGGCATTTGGCATAAAAATGATTGGTTATCGCTTCAGACTGCATGTCAGTGGAGCCGTGAGCATGTTGGTGTTGATGACTGCATAAGTGCTGGCCTTGCCATTTTCCCACTGCAAATGGAAATCCTCGTCAGTTGTCCCAAGATGACAATATAACTGCATTATGGTTTGAAATCGTATGAATTTCATGACATCTGGTCTACAGTATTTTTGCCAGTTTCTCATGATGAGGTAAAAAGATTTATGTTGTATAAAAAAACCTTAAAGTCATCCAACAGGAATGCAGTTCTTTGATTAATGTACGTATACAATACCAATATTACAATGAAATGTAATGATAAGTGATTTTGCACTTGTCCTTGCAAAAGATCATGAAATTTCAAGAACATAACAGAAAAATGCACCATTGCGGTGGACTCTAATGGAGACTATTGATTGAGTGAAATGCCATAAAATCACAGTCATTTCTTGTCCTTCCACCATTAGCAATCTCATAATACTGCAAATGAAATATTGACATAACGCTATTATTATGCAATAACATAGGAGGAAACAAACATCCCTGTAACAGACAAACTGGGTCAGTTAGTTCATCTAGCGAAGCTTAACCTGATGTGGGGATCCAATTTAGTTCATGCTTATCTTTTTTGTTGTACTGCCTCAAGTGATTGATCCTCTGAGTATATTATAGGTGTAATTTGCAAACTGAGTAAAAACTTCACCTAGATGGGCCACCATGACAAATGAGACTCTTTAGCAATGACAGAAGAAAAAGGAAGCATACACACACACACACACACACATATACACGCACACACACACACACACACACACACACACACACACACACACACACACACACACACATATACACGCACGCACACACACACACACACACACACACACACACACACATACAAACACACACATACACACACACACGCTCACACACACACACACATACAAACACACATACACACACACACACACACACACACACACACACACACACACACACACACACACACACACACACACACACACACACACAAAGCTCACACACTGGAAAGTGGATTTGTCATGGGAAACAACACTTTAAAGGCTTTTAGTGTTTTTAGTTTTTAGTCTTTTATGCTTCTGAGTGAATATTATTGTAAAAGACACATAAATACACATCATTATGGGGAGGAAGTTTGAATGTTCATAGGCTTACATGTAAACCAGAATAGCTGTCACTGCCTTTGAGACCACAAACTGTCTTGGGAAATATAATTATCGTACACGCACAAGACTGAGACAACACAGTCCCCATTACTGCTTCAAATACACCATTCTCCCCCACACACACACACAGGAACACACACAGGAACACACACACACACACACACACACATACCCACACACACAGGAACACACACACACACACACACAGAAACACACACACACACACACACACACACACACACACACACACACACACACACACACACACACACACAGGAACACACACACACACACACAGAAACACACACACACACACAGAAACACACACACACACACAGAAACACACACACAGGAACACACACACATACACACATAGGAACACACACACACACAAGAACACACACACATACACACACAGGAACACACACACACACACACAGGAACACACACACAGGAACACACACACACACACAGCAACACACACACACATACCCCCCCCCCCCCACACACACACATACCCACACACACACACACATACACACACACACACACAGGAACACACACACACACATACCCACACACACATTACCCTTCTCCCACTCTCAAAAAAAGCAGGCCTTATCTATTTATTTATTCAATGCCGAGTGAAGCAGGAAGAGACAGATAAAACTCTCCCCCAGCGTCGTCGCTCATAAAGCTCTATTTACTTTTATGTGCGCCAGCGTGACAGTCTGCCTTTTGCATTGCCGTGGCGATAATTATGGGATATATGGTCGATCCACTCCTATTGGTCTTCGGCTCTTGCCAGCCAGCCAGAGAGCGCTACTCCTCGCTATGCCAAGGCCAGCGCGGCCCTTGCAGAATGAGCATCATCATTAAAAGGATGTATTCAGGGAAAAATAAGCATCTGTCTGCCTCACCGTGCCTTTCTCTCCATCAGCGGGGACAGGCCTCTCATACGCTGCCACTTACAGTGAATGTGAAATACTGTAGTCACCGGAGCCATAATGCAGCCTGACAGTTTGAGAGCACTAATCGGCGCTCACCTCATTCACAGCAATGGCGACACAGGGATTTCGGTCATGCAGTGAGCTCACTTCTCCTTTTTGTGTCTCTTTTTTTACACTCTACACCACCACCCAAAAGAAACAAAAAAATTGCTAGCTGGTTTGTGTGCTATCCGACATTCACTCACTAGCATTCACACACACACATATACACAGGCACACACACACACAACACAACACAAACACACACACACACACACACACACACAAACACACTGTTAAAAGGAAGAAAGCTGTGGGGATTTCACACCACTGCTCGGATGCTCCCTGTCTCGGTAACGCTTTCATTCACAAGGCCAGTACCACAGGGTCGGCACTGGTGCATCCCCTCCTGTCAGATTCGGATCATTTTTAAAAACATCCTGTAGCCGGGTCAGCCTGTCGTCACCCCCATCAGCAGTGGAAGCGGCAGCGGTGCTGCAGTAGCCCGGAGGCATCATGGCCGCCTGGCTTCAGGTTCGGGTCTGCTGGCAGCTGAGGCTGGAGGGGTCTCGAGTAAAGCCTGGGACAGGGAGCATCGATCAGTCTGTCTGAGCCCTGGGACAGCAGCCCAGGCATTGGCTATCACTTAAAGTATTGGTTGCACTGGTGGGGGGGGGGGGGGGGGGGGGAGATAAGGCGGGGAAGGGGGGTGATGGGGATTAGAAGGGGTGGGGGGTAGAGACGGGGGTGGAGGTGGAGGTGGGGGGGTTGGGCCTGGCGAGTGGCTCCCCTGTTTTGTCTGAGATTGTTATCCATCGATTTCTTTTCCTCTCCTCCTCTCGATTTTGTCTCCGGGTCGCTGGCTGACGCCTCCTCGATCTGTCTCTCAGCGGGCTTCCTCCCCTCCACTGCACCGCAGACAACAGCAGAGAAGGAGAGGACAGGAGTGAAGGAAAAAAGAAAGAAGAACAGAAGAAAACAGATAGATTGATGAATAAATAAATCAAAAACAGGAGTGTAGTGGTTCCTCTTCCACGGTCAGAGGTCAAAATGCTATTTATTTATTTATTTTATTTTTTTCACACGACTCAGGTTTCTGTTGAAACCTATCGCCGTGACCACCCATTTTCTTTTTTTTTTTTTGTTACTGGCTGAGATATCCCTTTCCTATCCCCCCAGGCCACCCTTATTGATCAGTTGTCGATGCACACAGATAGCGGCTCCGGTCCAAAATGGAAAACAAGGGCTCGCCGAAAACAACAACAGCCACTGCACTGACCTGTCTGCTCTCGCGGATGAATGTACTGGCACACGCAGATTATGTGACTGGCGGTCCATTTTAATAATCTTACTGATCCCCAAATCCCCTTTTCTGAGATTGTGTGTCGAAAAAAAAAAAAAAAAAAAACAATGGGGAAGGATGAGGAGGGATACAGCCTGTGATGAAATGGCATTTGAAGTGGTAACGTTTCAGTGACATTGCTACTGCAAATCAGCAGTGGAACCAGGAGGACCTCCAGGAGGCGAAATATTTACTATTATATTTACTGCTTCCGTATGCACAAATAACAGTGACAAAAACTACAACAAACATAAACATTTCGTAAAAAAAATATGTCTAAAGTGACAAATGTAATCATCTTTATATTCGTCATTCGTGCATATATGTGTGTACGTGTGTGTGTGTGTGTGTGTGTGTGTATATATGTGGAGTAATGTTCGACGCATCCACTATATCTTTTTACATAGGGTTATATTTTCAGTGTGGACGATTTGTTGGTATGCATGCGATTCTCGTGAACCAGGAGGACCTCCAGGAGGCGAAATATTTACTCCACACATACATACACACACACACGTACACACATATATGCATGAAAGATGAATATAAAGACGATTACATTTGTCACTTTAGACATTTTTTTTACGGAATGTTTATGTTTGTTGTTGTTTTTGTCACTGTTATTTGTGCATAAGGAAGCAGTAAATATAATAGTAATGTTCGACACATCCACTATATCTTTTTACACAGGGTTATATTTTCAGTGTAGACGCTTTGTTGGTATGCATGCGATTCTCGTGAAGTGGGCTGCCACTCATTCAGTTGGCTAGACTGCCAAGGACCCGGCCCAAGCATGCAAGCTGTGCAGATGGGATAACAGGATGGAAATAAGGCAGTTGCCACCTTGGGCTAGTCGAGTAGTAATGAATGGTATCACGGTCTTCTTCAAAACGCTTTTTTTTTTTTGCAGCACCAGCACCTCTGCGAATGTGTTTCTTCCATTCATCTCTGCTCCTCTGTATTCCTCCTACGGTGTCAAATGTCATTATTTATATTTGTCCGCTATTCTATTTGTACTTCTTCAGTTTAGTTATTCATTGTATTCGGTGGAGAAAGATGAGTATGAGACGTTTTTGTTGTCAATGGAGATCCCTTGACCTTGGAGAAGGTCAAGCCGGGGCTCCTCTTGGGGAAATATGCTCACTGAAGTGCAGTCTGTTTGCTTGCAGTGCTCCGTCCCCTGAATCATGCTGAGGAGTGAAATTTAGGTCATACTTTATTTTACTGGCCCTGTTACAGCAATTAGGTACAGCGTCACAAAGTGTGTAACAATATGTAAAATGATGTACTTACACTGGGTTACATTGGGCTAGGGTTGGGGGTGGTGGTAGATATGTACAGTGTAAGTACATAAGATTACACGTTGTTACATGTAGATACACGGAAAAGGAATTGTAAAATAAGGTGTTACCGAAATTAATATGACCATGGCAACCTGGTGCCGTCAATGCCCTAAAGGGTAGTCAGTCACACAGATGTTTCCTCCTGCTCCACAAAAAACGCAAACCACTGCCTCACATCTGTCGTAGGGGTTTATTGTGCAAAGTCGACACAGGCTCTGCAGCACTCATGATGCACACATCACAGATTGTGTCTGTGTGGGCTCTGATATTAGCATTTTATTGGCCGTGCACCTGTACAGTGCAATGACAGCAGTGTTAAATCTAAATATGCACAGCAATAAAGTGTGTTTGTTTCTGCTCCGTTTGTGGAAATATAAATGCATTCACAGGACGCTTGGTAAAAGGATGGAGGCACAAACGTTGTGTCTGTCGTGGGCTGACTGTGGGCTGGCTGTGGCATTTTATGAAGATGATGATTTGTGTTTGTTTTTACATTTACAACAAAACATAGCTGTTCTGTAAGTGTTCCCTGTGTAATGTGCATTTTGAAGAAAGGTAGATCAAGATAACTTTGCCATTTTGCACGTTGTTTGTCATTTTAAGAGCTTCACACCAGAAAATAGCTTGTTCTGGCCGTAATTGCTTGGGCTAAAACACTAAAATCACATAGCTCCTGCAATGCGGCTGCAATGGTGCCAAAAATGAAGACAAAGAAATGCATCATTTTAACTTTAATGGTATAACGACACATCTTTGACAGGTACTAAATCTTGCTCGTTCAATAAGATAGAAGGTATATGACACATCAAGCTGAGCATGTATGATCATCTTACATATTGAACTTACTAAGTGCTTCTATGCAGGAGTCAATTAATTTTATTGACTTATAACATATATGGTGGCTAGCAGCTCTCGTGTTTCTGCTAAAAGAGAACATGGCCATTAGTGGGAAGAAAGTTGAAGCGATGATTTAATTCAACCGGACCTCTTACACTTAGAGTAGAGTGCCCTCCACCTGGGCAGTGTCCCACACAGTAGTGGGGTTAGGACACTTTATGGATTTTCTTGAATAGGTCCACACATATTTGTTACAAATGCTATTGAACTATTCACTTTACACAACCATAGCATTTTCTCAATGCACTTAAAACAAACCAAAACAAAATTTCACAAAATAAACAGAACTTCCGCACAGCTCTCCATGAATATGTTTGTGACTAAAGGTCTATAGCTCAAAACGCAAAATAAACTGCAAGCAACTATTTAGTACAACCTTTCAGTCCATAGACTATTTGCTCCCAAGTTTAAAGGTGTACTTCCATCGTGTTTTCATTCATTTTGTGGTGTTCTCTAGTATTAATAATTGCCCTGTGCGCTGGTAGTTTGGTGGAGGGGGTGGGGCCGGGAGAACGACACGATTTCACCAGAGGCGTGACACGCTCCCTGCAGCTTCCTTTGCCCCACAGTCAAAACTGCACACAGAATGTCTTCGGAGATACAGCCTTATGTGTTTGATCCTGAATCCGAAGAGGAAGGAGATATGGCACAAGCACAGTCGCTTCCTGACCGTTTGTCAATGAACGTTTCAGAATGGTAATATTTGCATGACAAAACAGTGCCCGGCTAAATGCAGTTTAGTCATTCAACTAGCCTGCTAATCTTTCAGCCCATTCGGTCAGTTTCTCTTATATGCATTTGCACGTCTACGTCGTGCTGCAGGCCCTTTTCGCATTGGGTCGTTTTTCCGCCTATTGTCTTCTTTTGACTGATATAGAAAATGGGGGTAGAAAAACATTCTAATATGCAGCATGCATATGCAACACGGGGTGACCTATCATATTTCAAAAGAGTAAGTACTAAACGGTTTCTTGTGGAAGTACACCTTTAATGAGGTAAAAAAAAAGTGTGACGTTTCGGGCTCTCACCCTTCCTCAGACCGAAACGTCACACGTTTTTTTTTACCTCATTAAACTTGGGAGCATAAATTCTGGTTGAGCTGACTTTTTCCTTCTTTATTTATGTCCACTGTCTTTTGGTCCTGCTCCCAGTGTTCACTTGGATGTGCGTTCTTTGTTTGAACTTTTTCGTTATCTCCTGGAAAACAACCTAATAGTGGTCTCAGGACCAAAATGTTGTATTAAACAGCTGCCTGCTAAATGGACAGTGTGCAGGAGTTTAGTCTATGTAAATAAATCACACAAAAACAGGATGAAGCACAATGCTTTCTCACTGACGTCTCCCGTTTTTGAGGAATGCTGCTCTGCCGGATCAGCTTAATAAGATAATGCAGAGGGACAGCAGAGGCCCTTTCTCATAAACGTGGTTAGTTTATCTGAGCGCGTAAGAGGCTTTGTCACCCACAGAGGAGCCTGGCAAAAACTCATTGGAGGAGCCCGCGGGGAGTGGCAGAGAGGCTCTCGCTGTAGATGACGCAGATTACCCAGGATGAGGCCTATCTGCAGGCCAGAGATGCTATCGCTTCGCTATCCAGCTGATTCTTTGATAGCGATCCCCTGTTGTGTTTGATCAAGTCAGGCTGCCTGACCTGAAGAGGTTCATGATACTGCCGGTAGAAGTGTGCATACAAAAAGGTCCTATATCCCAGTAGACTAGAGCCTTGCTTAAATAGACTTTACATACGTGGAGCTGTAAGGGCTGTGACAATTGATTTCTGCTGAGGCGTACGTTTATAGGGAATGTTTGTGCAGAGCCAGCCTATAGCAGCTAAAGGCTGCAATGTATCTCGAGGTTTTGAAAATAAATGTCATACTTTCCCAACCTTGGCATGAAATAATTCTTTCTGGCACATTGGTGGAATGAACTTTGTGTCAAGTCTGCATTCTAGTGATAAGATGTTTGTGTGTGCCTGTACTTTATGCACACCTAACACTATACACAGTCAAACGTGCATTGGCATTTATCCACTGCGGAAAAGCTATTCCAGTCCTCATTTCACAACCCTCAGCAGGAGAGAAATAGAGAGGGAGGGAGGGAGGGAGGGGGGGGGGAAGAGGAAGAAAAAAAAGTGCCACGCACACTGGTGTGTCTCATGTGGCGCAGAAATCACACCAGCCACTGATTTCAGGAGGGAGACAAAACGCATACGTATCAGAGTCACCGGTCGATGCTCGCTGCCAGCAGATGCCCTGGAAGACCTTCGGCGACGGAAGGCAGGAGGGGAGGGGGCGGTGAGGCACGGCGAGCGACCTCATGCAGAAACGTCGACCGAGCGGCAAGCCACAGCAATCATGTCCACGCCGCAGGTCACCGGTCAGATAACCTTGACGCCGCTCCGCCATGCCCTTTCTTCTTCCCCTCGACTGGAGAACAAGCGGCCGGCTCCGACTCTTGGAGGGCTCGCATTGATTTTCAAGCAGGCGTGTTAAGCCACCTCCTCTTCACTGGCCAGAGGTCAAACCTGGACACACAGAGGAAGATTCCGGAAGATTTGCTCACAGTAAATGAGATAAAATTGTGTTTTGTGAGGCTGAAGGGTCTGAGAAATGCAATAAATCATAAACACTCCTCTTAAATTGACATTCTGGCCTTTTTCTCTGCTTGACCTGATACGGTCTGGGTTATCACGGCAGTGCCAGAGCTACTGTCATTACTCCTAACACTCGGTGTACATTTCTCATATCAAGCGTCATTCTCTCTCGCCACAAATTGGGAAGCGGGGGAGGAATCTAGTGCATGCTTAGAGTGATTTTATTGCTTTGTCATTATTATTATTAGATTATGTAGTCATCGTTAGTTGTTTGTTAGTTTGTTTGTTAGTTAGCAACATAACTCAAAAAGTTATGGATGGATTTTTATGAAACTTTTAGGGTAGGTCAAAAAACTTAGAAGTGATTACATTTTGGTGGTGTAGCTAAGCTGCCCTGGCAGAGGTCTGCGCTCTCTGAGTGCTTTTCTAGTTTTTTATGTTATTGTGTCATGGGATCATTTTATCCCATCCCCTTTATGTTTGAAACTGTATACAACAAAGTAGCCATGGCTGAATCTTTCTCATTAGGGAAGGGAGCGCAATACTGTATGTTATTTGCCTAGCACATTTCATCATTTCATACATATAGGCAATTCAGTGTGTTTAACAAATAAAATCATCAAGACCAAGAAGAACAGATGAAAGACACATATTTTGTGTTATTTATATTTAACAAGATTGATATCTTACAGTAAATTAGAATATAGTACATACATAAAGAAGAAAATGATTTTTCATACAGTACAGTATATAAGAATTTTCCAGAAGGTCTGTGGCTGGAGCTATGATAAATGCATGTATGTATGTATGTATGTATGTCAGCGGGGAGAACAGAATTCAAACAGGGCCCATATTTTGTGTCCTCGTATATTAATGTCATTCTTTCCATCTGCTTCTATTTTACACTCCATTCACTCAACGTAACTATGACAATTAAGCAAAGCAGTTTATGCTAATCACCTGTTCATCATTCAAATAACTATCGTGCCACAGCTTTGCATAGTTAATCTTGGGATAATTTAATTACTATGCATGATAATCCCATAAATTAATTGGCCAAGATAAACAAGGTTAACAGTCTGTCTTTGAGCAGGCTGCTGGAGCCTTTTCTCGGACAAAAGTCTGCCTCTTTACAGTGTAAGAGATGAGGAGTGTGGCGTTGGGGAGCTAGATCCTGTCTGAGCAGGCTGCTTGTGACAGGAGGGGAGGGGAGAACAGAATGCTGGTCAGGAAAACGGCAACGTGAGTGTTGGTGGGGATGCTTCTGTGCTGCTAATACACAGAAATCTGATTACTTTCAGCCTTTTTCAAATGGATGACAGCCCCAGTAGTGTACTTCAGAAACACAGCATGGTTATATGGAAAGGGATCATCCACTCCTACAACAGACATTGTACTTCGATTTATTAGATGTAGTACTGCAATTTCTTTTTTTCCTCTGCGTGCATGTGTGTGTGTGTGTGTGTGTATGTTCCTTGTGACAAATGCCAGAGTCTTAAATTGATAAACCACTTGATGTGGTGGAGTGGAAATAATGTAGCCACATACTTTAATTTATTCTGAGAATTTGCTTACACACAGGTAAAAATGCATTTTAAAGCTGACTGAATGCAGGAAGCACAGCAGTGTCAGCCCTCTACATCCCAAGCCCCCAGCCCTCAACCCCGACACACACACACACACACACACACACACACACACACACACACACACACACACACACACACACACACACACACACACACACCATCATCCCTCTCCATTCAGTGGCGGAGACCTCAATGTTCCTGTGCCCCCCAGTTTCAGGATAGTGAATTGCTTTTTTTCGACACATGCATCCATGTTGGTGCTCTCCAGGGGCAAAGAGAGGTGGCACAATATGTATGCTAATACAGTTTGCTTATTGAGATGAGGGAGATAGTGCTTGAATGAAAGATAGAGAAAAGGAGAGAAAAAGAAGGGAAAAACGACACCACCTTCCTCTCTCTCTCTCTCTCTCTCTCTCTTTCTCTCTCTCTCTGTCTCTCTCTCTCTCTTATCCAGCTGTCTTCCTGCTGGAATTCTACACTTTCTTTTTTGTTGTGTTCACAAGTTTGCAACCCCTCGCACTCTGGCTGTGCTCGTAATTTTTTATTTTATATTTTTTTGAAAACTACTGCAACTTTGTCTTACATCACAGAAATCTGTCAACTCCAAAGCTGGAACTCTGACACTGTGTAATAAACTAGGAGTGCTTTGAAAACTAAATGGACTGGGCTGTTTCGCCGCCTAATATGATTGAACATATTTGCATATGCTTGCACAATTGGACAGCCTGCTTTACACATTTCTCTGATCGGCCTCATGCTGTCCAAAGCTTGCCAAGGCTGCCGGAAGACAGCAGGATAAAAGAATTTGAAACTGCGGAAGAAAAAAGATAACAAATTAAAGCTTTGGTAAATGAAAAAGCGTCCCTGTTTGTCCTTTGATTTCTATGTTAGGAATGAATTCTGCACATTTTCATTGCCTATTCATGTAAAAATCAAGCAGCTTAAGGCTTTGCGTTAGTCACCTCAATGACAGCTTAGAACAACAGGACAAATTATTGTTTTTAGACGTCGATCTAGGGCACTCAAATCTAACTCTCCATAAATCCCTCATGCCAATCTGCCTGTGAAACCACAATCGGTCTGAGCAATGAGGTATACACACACTTGACCAGGATCTCACCCACTCCCTCGCTGCATGGAGATACTGAAACCCAAGCCCCTTTGTGTGGTTTGTGCGGAATTGAAAGCCAACCTTTTTCCCTTCCGTCTGCGGGTTTGCGCATAGTCTTAGAGCAGAGCATTACAACCTGCTCTGGCACACAAGCTGTAGGCCCGGTGGAGATCTGCACAATGTGCCGCGATCAGGCGACAAAAGAGGCTGAAAACCACTGGTTGTCATCTTTGTGTCATCCTGCAGTAAATCCCCCCTGCTTGCTATAAATGATCGTGGGCTTGGCGAGGTGTCATTTGCTTAATTTTTCCTCCCATGCAGACATGGCTGTGCGCCTTTGTGCTGAACTCAGGAAGTATTTTTAGCACCTACCTTTGTCGCTGTGAAAGCCGCTTTAGCAAACTCCCTCTTTGCTTGAAACTCACCAGCTCTCTGTGCTGTGTGTGAGGGCATAGCCTCAGCTATCAGCGACTTAAAAAAAAAAGGCAAAGGAATATCTGCTCTGATATCAAGACACCTGCAGGCTCTCCTATGCTGGTCGATAATTTTTCTAAAAGGGTAAAATGATTACCGCTTGGATATTGAATTGTACCTTCAACGGCAGGGGCGAAGTCCATTATTGCACAGACTCTAAAACTGGGTTACAAATGACAATTTTCCAATAGGTGTGGGTTCTTCAAAGAGATGCCATCCATTTAACAAATTGGTTCATCTTGGTACATTTCCATTTAACTAATGCATAATTTATTAGGCTACTCTTAAGGGAAACGATGATATTTAGATTAATGGAATTGGCTCAGTTCCTCTGCAGGTTCATGTATGTTCGGCAAGTTCTTGATTCTGTGTTTGTAATAGAGTGGCATCTTGAATCATGTTTAAACATATACCACCATATAAAGCAGCACTTGTTTGTCCTATCTGTTAATGCATTGCACTGCAAGTCTCTTAAGACCTTGCAGTAAATATGTGTACATTTCTCTGTGTGAGACTGGCACTGTCCCAATGAGCATTTCGAAATACTAGAGTGATACCAGGGCGGGCCCTTACCAGTGTTGGAGCCCTAGGCAAGATTCCACTTGTTCACACCAAGGTCTTACAATGTGTGTCAGCAGCCTACTTGTAAAAACTAAATTCCTGTGAGAATGAATGGGTCAGAAGCATCAACAGAATAATGCCTGTGTCGTTCAGTTCAGTCCCTGCATTAGATTATGTCTAATAAAATGTAAATGTATGTGGTCTCTGTAGCCCATATCTGGAAACTGTCTCTGTCTCTCTGCTAACGAAAACTAAAAACAAACAAGTAATTTCATAAACTAAACAAAAGTTATCTATAGCTGGCTTATCAGGGGACAATGAGTTCTCTCATGATAGCTGCAGTTAACTATTGATTGCATAAGGATTTCATAACCAATTCATGTTTTAGATGCACGTGCTGCAATGTTAAATTTCATAAGAAGCTGCAGGGTGTGCGTTAGGTCTATCTATAAGTAAGTCCTCTGTAAGCATGGGTAACCATGACTACTTAAGAGTCAGAGATGCCTTCTTAAAGAGACAAGACAATTATAGACTCTGCGTCATTTGCCAGAGTATTTTTTTCTGAAAGTTTATCCTATTAGTCAAAGAAATTCACCTGTTTGTCATTTGTTTAAGGTAACTTTTTAACGTTATAAGCCAATTCATGATACCACCCCCAAAATGCCTGTGTTCCAATATATTGGAATAAGCAAAGGGCATTAGCATTAATATAATCAATGATTGCACATCTTTTTTAAAAAAAAAAACATTAACCTTTAAATATTTGCTATTTGATTTACATGTTGTACTGGCCAACCTCCACAGTGTCTTTAGAAGGACATGGGAGTAGTATGCACAAAGAGAGCTGCTACTTGTTAAAATGGTCTATGATTCACCAGCTGAATAAAATAGCGTCAACAGTGTGTAGCTGTGGTAAGACAGGGTGCTTCGGGGAGAAAGGCTCTATCTTGGGGACACGGAGGAACAAGTCCATGAAGGTTGAGGGATGTGTCACGGTGAAACCATCAAGTGCACGGGGGCATTCACCCAGATATTTTGAGTCCATCTCGTACACTTTCCCTCAGTCCCCTTCTCTGCAGACTTTGCCTGGGGGAATTAGACACAGTTTGTAGCGCTGCGATATGAAACATGCTTGCAACGGGGAACCCCAGAAGCAAAATCCAAAAAAAGCAAAGAAAACAAACAAACCCAGAAAAACAAAAAAAAGGAGTTTGAAGTTAATAACTTTTGTTTTGGACTTGTGTCCACATGACAATGTGTTGGGGGGGTCGCTGATGTAGTCATTTGAAATCAGGTCGCAAAGCTGAGGCACAATCCTGTCCTTGGCTTGTGAACAGTCGATTCCAGAGTTTCTTGAAAATGTGATGACACAACTCCAGTCCTAGCTAGGTACGTCATGTTTTAGCTCTGCCTGCATAAGTCTTCACTGCATATGTAGTAGTGACAATGAATAGAAGATCTATTTTTAATGGTCAGACACATTATGGTTGAGGATGAAGCTTAATATATCAGCAGGTAATCTACACAGCAAAAATCTGTTTGCCTATAAATACCATTTGATGTTATTAAATGAACTATTTCTAGGAATTATCCGGTTTTTGTAACATTGACCTACAATCTAATTGAGTTGTAGGCTAAAGTGTACAGAATAAGTTATGCAAGGGATGTAACTTTAAAGTGAACCCTGCCAGCAATCGACCTTTCACTCCCTGTTTGGTGTTTAGTGATGTGGAAGAACACTGTGGCATTGTGGTGCCAATGCAAAGGTCTTTAGAAACACAAACGAATAATGGCATTTCCAAAAACCTTTAAGTCAGTAAGGGTTCAGGGCTCAGGCTTTAAGAGGACAGTGGGACTCAGCCCAGGTCCTCCACACTGGCCCGTAAGACATTTTGAGATTTAGGCGACTGCCACCCACAGCCTCCCCTGTTTAAGGTTGGAAAAATGCAATATACAATATACAGTGATTTAAGTACTTGACATGCCACTTTTTACATGAAGCAACACTTAGTTTATATTACATAAAAAATCCAACATAAATGTGATACATTGTGCACATAAAGAAGTTTGAAGAAAGTGTGGAGTCCATTAATCGTTGTGGCAAGAGCAGCCTGGATGTACATCAGCTTTGGCACAGCAGCACTGAGAGATAATAGGAAAAGTACAAGATGCAGCAGTAATCTTTCATCATGTTTAGATCAAGCTCAATATCACGGGAAGACGCGGAGCTGTGCAATAATTTGTTCAAGTGGCATTGAGTTTTCCCCCCACTAACCGTTGTCTGCTCCGTATCACTCTCATTAGTTTTCTGCTCTGCTGATTCGGTTGGCTTCTCAAACTCCTCTCGGCTGATGGCCTGTCAAGAAAGCACACACGGTGATTTCCTCTGAGTTGTCTGCCCTCATTTCTGCCAGTGCTTTCACACTGTAAGACAGGACATGTTGAAGCTAAGGTCTGCGCTGTTAGAGAGGGGTTGTCTACTCACAAAGGTCTGAGGTGTTTTGCAGAGATTTTGTGTGGCAGTTTGGTAGCCGCAAGAGTGTGTTTTTATAATTAAACCTGTACAGTACCTCCCTGAATGCAGCTGCTTTGAAACCACGGGCTCTTTGCTGCACTGTTTACCTTACAGCAGTCGTGTTTCATGTGTTTGCGAAACACTGTGTCCATGGGTAGTCGATGTCCTGGACCTGGCATGTTAAAAGCACTAGATCAATATTTATAGACCCCGTCTTTATAAAAGTTTGTGTCCCAGGGTGGGTCAATGGATAGATGGATGCCCTTGAGCTAGATAAAAGCCACAGAAGCATCTATCCACACGCAGATTGTTTTGCAGTAAAGGAGAAAATGAGAAAAAAGGTAGGGATGTCCACTATTCCAACCCTACAGGGGGATAATAATACTCAAACAGGCAAGATAAATAAACGACTTTAGTAATAAAATAAATAAATAAATATATATATATGCCCATTTCACAGTGACGCGTGACAATGTACAGCAAGGAACATGAAGCAATATCTCCAGTCAGGTCTGCATTTGTGCAAGTTGATCTACAATGTGGTCTGATCATATGAGCCTGCATCTGCATTCTGCATAGCAGGCCTAGAAAAAAACATACTGAAAAAGACTCAAGACTGAAAACAGTTTTCCTCCACTATATTTATTCTCATAGTCACTCAGGATATAAAATATGGGAATATGAATAACAAATGAATATAATTTTCTTTTACACCATGTACCCGGTGAGAAAAATATTGACCTATGTCTGAAAGTTGCAAATTTGTTACACTCTGACAATGGCTAAACTAGTGCTCTCTGTCAGAAATTCAGCGAATGATGTTGAATGAAAAAAAAAGTGAAGCAAGTCTTCCGTAGAATGACAGATGGAGGGCATAGGGAGCCTACTTTGAAGGCACATTTTGGAGAGAGTTGATTAGCTGGTGAAATTGGACTAGACCTTCAAGCAATTTAAATCTGTCTGTCAACACAGATACAGGTAAAACTTATCCAACCTCCAGTTTCTTTTCAAATTTAGCAGCATGTGTTTTCTGATAACTAACTCTTAGCGGTTAGCAAATTAGCAGTGCTAATTCAAAATGCGAGCCTATGTTCCCACAGCCCTATGTTCCTACATTTCTAAGATTTTACTCCCAACATAAAATTAGGCCCTATGTTCCCACAGCTCTGTGTTCCCACATTTCAATTTTTTTCCCCCACAATAAAATTAGGCCCTATGTTCCCACAGCCCTATGCCCCCACATTTCGTTAGAGGTATTGATGCACTGCAAACTATGGTTTGTGTTCAATTGCTGTGCTTTATTCGACTGATCTGACTTGAAGGTACTCAGTGCGAGGCTGTTTATTTAAAAGGACAATGTGCACTTACAGTACTTTAAATGTTTGCAATAAACAAAGAGATGGGTGCACCAAATGTAGCTAAAAGCTACATTTCATCTGTAGTCCACTGCTACTGGATAATAGGTTGGGTGTAATTGGCTACCCAATGGGGATAAAGGGGAATAAAATCTGATTTATGACATTAATGAAAAAAGGCATGTGGGAACATAGGCCTGTGGGAACATAGGCATGCTTCCCAAAATGCAGCTGCTACATTGCTAATCTCAAATGTGCTCTATGTGAGTCTCGACACATTAACTACGTACAATGTTTAGCTTTCAGTGTGTTCTTACCACACCTCTATATATAACATACCATCTTAGTGTTCTATATTTTTGAGGGATACAGCCCTGAAAGTTAGCATCTGCTCCTGCCCCTGCATAAGTCTTCCATTAAAGTCAAATTTTAGGATATTGTCCTCTCCACTCTATAATAAGAGCAAAACAAAAAACACACACAAGATCCACCCTCACACCTGCATTTTAAAAAGGCTATTATGCCTCCATTCCTCAGTGTGTAAACAGCATAACAACAGGAATCATGTGCATTTTGTTCCTATGTCTGGCATAACAACGCGATGATTACGTGGGAAAACAACCACATGCAAGCATTAGATTACCATACTGTGTTAAACTTTTTTATTGCTTTTCATTCCAACACAGTTGCTCCTCTGAAATTATCATATGTAAAACCTGTATGGCGCCACTTCATGCTGGGGAGAGGATTAGGACATAATAACACAAAGCATCCCACATGCGGTACAGTTTAAACAGGCCTTGGGGAAGAAAGAGGCTCAGCATCATTGTCAGGAAACTCAGAATTAAAGTAGCACTATCCAACTTTGAGTGCTTTTTCTCAGCAGAGCTCCCCCACGTGTCTCCAATAATAATAATAATAATAATAATAATAATAATAATATTTACTTGTATAGCACAATTTATAGAAGATGCAACTCAATGTGCTTCACAGTTTGGCACGAAAAACACAAGCTAACACTCCTGAACAATATAGAACAGTGCTACCTGGTCACAATGGATGTTGAGGCTTTGTACACAAACATCGATCATGAAGAAGGTCTTCATGCATTGTCTCACTACCTGAACACACGCCCAGCATCCAGTACACCACCCACAGCCTTTCTGCTCACACTCACTAAGTGGACACTCAAAAACAATGTTTTTTTTATTTCAAAATGACTTGTACAAACAAATAAAGGGAACAGCAATGGGAGCATGTTATGCACCAAACTTAGCTAACCTATACATGGGCCTATGGGAAGAACGGTTTATTTATTCATATGAGAACCCTTATAAGAACATGATCACTTTTTATAGACGCTACATCGACGATCTCCTTTTCCTGTTCTCTGGTACAGAGGAAGAACTAACATCTTTTCACAATTATCTAAATAACACCAATGAAAACCTTAAATTGTGTATGCAATATGATTTCACCCAAATTAACTTCTTGGATCTCACCATACAGAAGGATAAGGATGGAGGCATTAACACCACAGTCTTCCGGAAACCAACTGACCGCAACACATAGACATCCCATATGGTCAGTTTCAGCGGCTGAAACGAATATGCGACCAGGAGGCAGATTTCGAGACCAAGGCAGAAGATATGAAATTAAGATTTAAAAACAGAGGATACAAAAATAGGATTATAAATGAAGCCTATGACAAAACAAAATCTCTGAAAAGACAGGACCTCCTAAAACACAAACAAAAGACAACAGGAGGACAACAAGTATATTTTGTCACGCAGTACAACACCAGAGCAAATGAATTGAAGAGAATCATAAACAATAACTGATTGAATGTGACCCCACACTAAAAGAGATATTCCAGAATGCACCAGTTATTAGTTTTAGATGAGCACCAACCATTGGAGACAAACTAGTTCATAGTTATCTCCCCGGTGACAAAAAGGACACTTGGCTTGACCGGAGACAACAAGGCTTCTTCAAATGTGGGAGGTGCAACCACTGTATCACAATGCAACAAACTAACAAGTTTACAGACGTGCACTCACAAACAACACATTACATCAAAAGTTACATCAACTGCAACACCACCTACGTGGTGTATTACCTCTACTGTCCATGTGGACATTTTTACATCGGGAGGACAAAAAGGAAATTACAACAAAGGATAGCTGAGCACAAATATGCAATTCGGACAGGAAATGAGGATTACCCCATGGCAAAACATTACAAGCAACATCATGGATGCAACCCAGAGTCACTAAGAGCAATGGGAATAGAGACAATTGAGCTATCAAAGAGGGGAGGGGACAAGCTTAAAAAAATTATTACAAGCAGAGACCTACTGGATCTACACCTTGAAAGCCCTCACAAGCCCAGGACTTAATGAGGACCTGGACTATACCCCCTTTTTATAGTGGCATCTTAAACTGAACCTGGACTCTAATTTTCTATATGTAATCTGATAATTCTCTAATTTTACTTAATACTTCTAGGTGAATGGTTTATTGCAGCCCTTATGGAGTGATTTTTGTAGTCCCCATAAGTTTTAACATTGTGTGTAAGATGTTTTTATGTGTGGCCTGGTGTGACGCCCACTTTCTATTGACCAACTGACTGCAAGATGAGTCAAAGGTGGAGCCAGAGCACCTGCCACTTAGTTCCACTTGATTGCTTGTGCCTTCTCCTTGTTATAGGGACTTGGGAGTTAGTTAGTGAAGAAGCTCTGAAGAAGACACATTAGTCGCAACGCATCAGCCATTCACAATAAAGGCTTTTTAGATTACAACAAGCAGTGTGCCTTAGCAGTTTTTGAGAAGACTTCTGACAATTCACAACTGAAGCTACAACAGAAGTTAAGTCAAAACATATTTAAGAGACAACATTTCTTGCAGTCCAGTGGCGCTGGAGCGTAGGTACACAATAATGCAATGACGCAATGCCCCATTTATGCAGACTCTTGCTTGATGCAATAACACAATGTCACAACAACGCAATGCCCCGTTGAACACAGAATTAAAGTAGCACCATGCAACTTCGATTGTTTTTTCTCAACGGAGCTCCCCCAAGTGTCTCCAAGTAAATGAACGCTCATAAAATTGACTGTTTTCCCTTCCCCTCACCCTGCGCATGCGTTTTCAACTCAGCTGATCAGTGTAACTGGCGAATATGAAAGTAGTCATGTCCACCGAGGTAAGTGAAGACCGAATTTCCTCCGAATTCAACATGATTGTGCTTCTCGCGATAACAGATGGAAATCTGCTTAATATGGAAATGTTATGGCACCAGTTTTTTTCCTGTTGGTGTCGTTTTCCCAGAGAAATAGTCAGGAGGGAGTTTTGCTGTTCACAGGTCTTTATTCGTGTTCATCGAGAGGAAAGCTGACCGCAACAGAAGCACCTCCTAGCCATCCTAACTTTCAGCTCTATTCTGACTCCTTTTAAACTACACACATCAGTATCATGTTAACTAGTGTCCAAATTCAGACACAGTGAGCTTAGAACTTGTTATCCTTACAAGGGAGACTCCCAACATAGCATACACCTAGGTAATGGTTCTCCTGTCAGCAGTTTCTCCTGCTGAGTCTCCAGTATGCCACACACACACACACATTCTATTCCTGTCACACAGACTTTCAGACTCTTAGGTTCACTTATAGAAATGTCCACATTGGTTTACACAACATTTCTGTATATTACATGTGACCTTTAGACTCCCCTATGCAGAATTGCCAGGTAGCTTAGATAGCAAAGCAGTGATTCACGGCACAGTCAATATGACGCACAGGCTCTTAGGAACATTACACCAAATAACCCTTATTATAACCCCATTACCAAAGCTAACGCCAAACAGTAAAATCAGCCATTATCCCAGTGTTCAACAGCTGCCATTATCTGCAATAAATCCAAATAAGCTGTCATCATTGTCAATGATATCCAACAGCCCAGTGTGAAATGTGGACTCATTCAAGTTTCTGGGATCCATCATTTCCCAGCATCTGAAGTGGGAGTCCAACGTCGACACCATCCTCAAAAAGACTCAGCAAAGGGTGTGCTGTCTATGGCAACTGTGGAAGCATGAACTACCAGCTGTTGGCCATGTTCTATACTGCTGTCATTGAATCTATCCTCTGCTCATCCATCACGGTTTGGTGTGGAGCAGCCACAAAACAGGACAAACACAGGTTGCAAGTCAAAATTGGGTGAAAAAAATCAACATATAGTATTTACACATCACATATTTTATTATTCCAAATGTGTCTTGCACACTACATGCACACACATGCACTACATGCACACACATGTCTTACTTCTATATTATGTACATAGGTGCCAATATGTATACTGTTGTCTCTATTGTACAGTATGTGTCTCTATATTAATTTGTTTATTGAATGTATACTGCTACAGTATACTTGTATGTAAATGAGTTGAATGTATAGAAAGCTAACATCTATCAGAGTCAATTTCTTTTATATGTAAGTAGCCTATATTTGGCAAAAAAATAGATAAAAACTGATTCTGATTCTGATTGTTGCTTTGAAATTGCCTTCCATGGGAGGTTGTGTGGAAGAGATAAATGAATTTGCTTTGCAGACAGCAAGCGCATTGTGCTTTCTTCCTTTTATCCTTTTACTTATGCCTGTACTTGATGCCAGATCTGGACATCTGGACACAAACATAAATTAGTTTGTTTGTCTCAAAGTATGCAAACAAGCCCTGTGCCTTTACGCTGCAGGAAATCCTCCTCTCCACAGGGCTATGCCCTGCCCTCTGAAGAGGAACAATGAGCCTGTTTTTTGTGGAGTGCCACCACAGCCCTCTGATTTGCCTCATGGGATCATATTGTCTTTGATGTGGAAAGAGCCTCAGCTGGTTAACTGAAAATTACATAAGGCACAAAAGGCCACAAGTGAGTCTGATTGAAGCCATGTCTTGCTGTAGTTAACGGTCTCTTGCTGGGTAGCCACCTTAATAGTGTTCTTCAGGGTGGACGCCTACAAAGGAACCTTCCTCTGAAGGTAAACATGAAACACTGTCTTCTACTGATCAGCCACCAGTGACAGCAGAGCAGTCGTGAAATATAAATGAGAATGAAATAGGCCACGGTGCTATTCAAATTAATTTAATGACAATCTCCCATGTATACCAGCCGTTTATGTTGCACTTGTGAATTGTAAAAATGAAAGTGAAAAGGCTTGAGGGAGAGAGGATACAATAGCTTGTGTATATTCCACAGATGTGGCTGACAACGTGGTATTTTCAGGTTGAATTTTCAGCATTCCCTACGTTCTCTTTAAACTGATACAGTACTTGTAATGACATGCAGAGCAGCATGACCTACATCATGACACAGTGACTGAGAAATGACATTCACACTGATTGGTTGATTTTACATGTCTGCTGCTTGCTTTCTGCTGCTTAGTCAGTCGTAGGCAGCCACCTCACCTCGCTTTCCTCCTTGTGTGCAGTGCTGAAATTGGGTGTCTCTCTCCATGGTGCTGAAGTCTTCCAGACTGTTCCCAGGGGAGCTTCTCCCCCTCAGTCACTTTAGCAAGTGGCCTCTCTCCGCCTGTAGGCCTGTGACTCAGAGGAGTATGGAAATGTCCCAACTTTATTTGAACATACAGGAGGATTTGTCTTTTAACAGACTACCCTGACTAGCAGTTTTGCCTACTGCGTTTTCTCCCATGCCACACCACACACTGATTTGCATACATATATACAGAGCATCTCTTTACATCATTAACCTACTTGTTTTTTTTTTCCTACAGCAGCACTGTCAGCTTGCTTGTGGACCTGTAAATGGCGAACAGTATCTCCCATTAGTTACAGGTGCAGACGAAGCCCTTGCACTACACAACCTCCACAGCCCCATTCCACCTGGGAGGTCTGTCATCCATCTGTTAGTCTCTCCAATTGGACGGATAGTTGCTGGCAGATTGACCAATCTCTCTCTCTCTCTTTCTCTTTCTCTCTCCTGCCCTCTCTTTTTCTCATTCTTTTTCTGTTTCCCTTTCTCTTTCTTTCTTTCTCTCTCTCTTTCCCTCTCTCTCTCATATTTTCTTTCACACGTGTGCGTGCTGTCTATGTCCATGTCTTATCTATACTCTCCGAGTAACTCAACTGACAGTCTTCCTGACTTTCCTGTACTAAATGATGCCATGGACATGTCTTTTAAATGGACCCTCTTTAAGCTATTCTCAAGCTTACTCAGTCTTAAAAATAAAGAATCTTAGCCCTCCACAGTTAAGCTAAATGTCTCTCTAACTGCGCCTGTTACCCACCGACCTCCGCTGTTATCTTAACAACCGCCTTCCTCCTCTGTTGTTTTAGCTGTCATTGTTCACAAGCGAGGCTTTATCTACCATCTGTCTCGCCGTCGTTTACTTTACTTACTGTTTTCATCTCCCGGCGCACATCAAACCTCTTTGTAAATATCCGTATCTATGCTTGTTTAAATAGCCAGTCTTTTTTCCCATGGTGCTTTGCAGGAGGAGTCCCTTTAGGGTGGTATAAAGGTAGCGTGTGCATTCCTGGCCTGTCTGTAGCCCCAGAGCACCGAACCTGCGGTTTGGGCCAGTGGGGCTTCTCGTTTCTTTACTGCCTAACTACTCTCCGTGCTCCCTCCCATCTGCCTGGGCCTCCCCCTGGCCTGTTTGTGCACGCACGGCCCCACCTCCTCAGCAGCAGGCCAGTTGATGTCCTGTGGAAATGGAAAAAACAAATACCATCCACAGGACATGGTACACCGCATGGTTGCACCGCTAGAAATTCGCACCCTATGAAA
>CM050213.1:15885000-15887500 GCA_027475355.1 Coilia nasus | reverse complement strand
CACACACACACACACACACACATACACACACACCACCCCACTTCTCTGTTCCTGCTGCTTTGTGATGCAGGCATCCGTTTTCCCTGGAGCCAAGCTGCCTTTATTTCAACCGCCCACCCCACCTGCACACCATCCTCCCAACCATCCACCCCACCTGCACACCACCCTCCCACCTTCACACCACCCTCCCACCTGCAGACCACCCACCCCACCTGCACACCACCCTCAGATAACCCACTCTCAATGCCCCCTACAACCACACAACCACCCACCCCACCTGCACACCACCCTCAGATAACCCACTCTCAATGCCCCCTACAACCACACAACCATCCACCCCACCTGCACACCACCCTCCCTACCTTCCTCTCAATGGCCCCTACAACCACACAACCATCCACCCCACCTGCACACCACCCTCCACCTGCTCACCGCCCTCAGATAACCCCCTCTCAATGGCCCCTACAACCACACAACCACCCACCCTCTCTCCATTCTCCCTCCATCTCTCTCTCTATCCCTCTTCCCCTCTCTACCCCATCCTATCTCTGTCCATCTCTCCCTCTCTCTTTCCAACACTTCCTTTATCCCCCTTATCTCCCCCTCCCTCTCTCCATTTCACCTCTTTTCATCCCTCCCCACCTCCCTCCATTCCCTCTTTCTCTCTCTCTATCACTTCCTATCTCTGTCCATCTCTCCCTCTCTCTCCAACCCTTTGCTGACTCCTTCTATCCCTCCCCATCTCTCTCCATCCCTCCCTCCCTCTCTCCATTTCTACCTCTCTTCATTCCTCCCCACCTCCCTCCACCCCCGTCTTCGTTATCTGGCGGTTTCATCGCATGGAGATAAAATCAGGCCCATTACAAAGGATCTAAGCGTGGAGAGCTGCTCTGAGGTGTAGATTGTATTGTAGCGCTTCACATTGTGCGCTATGCAAATGGCTTGTCTTCAAACATCCAGCTAATGTGCATGTGTTCACAGCTGGTGTTTGGGGAAAGGTTCCCAGCGGCTCTCCTCTCTCTCTCTCTCTCTCTCTCTCTCTCTTTCTTTCTCTCTCTCTCTCTCTCTCTCTCTCTCTCTCTCTCTCTCTCTCTCTCTCTCTCTCTCTCTCTCTCTCTCTTTGTCTTGTAAACACACACATGCAAACATGCATTCACTCTCTCATATAAACACTTACAAATGTGCACTCAATCTCAACCTCTCTGCTCTCTGGTTTTCTGTCTGTGCTTTGCTCTCTGCCTCTCACCGGGCCTTTCTGTTATGTTTTGCATTTTTGTGCACATGTGGAGGCCAGCACGCGCTTGTGTGTGCGTGTGTGTGTGTGTGTGTGTGTGTGTGTGCGTGTGTGTGTGTGCACACGTGTGTGTGCGTGCCTGTGTGTGTGCAAAGGTTGCAGACCCACGCTTGCTATTTACAAGCTGCCCTTTCGCCATTAATCAGAAACCACCAGCGAGCACACAGACACACACACACACACACACACATACAGACACACACACACACAAAGACAGACCCAGACACACACGCACACGCAGTGCCTGGTGCAGCCCTGACTTATAACTGTGTGCCGTGTACAGTGGCTAAAGGCATGGCTGAGACTGCAGCCAGTGTACACACACACACACACACACACACACACACACACACACACACACACACACACAACCAGAGAGAGAGAGAGAGCCCTAATCACACAGCCAAAGAGAGAGAGAGAGAGCCCTAATCACAGACAACACAGCAGCCACGTCCAGCCCCAAGCTGGCCAGCACTGAATGTTATTAGTTTAGGGGGCCGAGAGAAGGAGGGAGGGAGAGAAGGAATGAAGGAGGGAGAGAAGGAAGAGAGAGAGAGAGGGATGGAGGAGGGAGAGAGACATTATTATGTTCCACTTGCCTTTAGCCTGTCTCAGCTGAGGAAGCTCTCTAAACTGGGTTTGTTGGGGCTGGTGGTGGTGGTGGGGGGTGTGGATGAGCTTCAGTGTTGCAGAATATGTGTGTGTGAGTGTGTGAGTGTGTGTGAGAGGGAGAGATGGAAAGAGCGAGAAGAGAGAGATAGAGAGACAGACAGAGAGATAGAGAGACAGAGAGAAAGAGAGACAGAGAAAGAGAGAGAAAGAGAGAGAGAGAGAGAGAGAAAGAGAAGAGGGAGAGAGATAGAGAGACAGACAGACAGAGAGAGAGAGAGAGAGAGAGAGAGAGAGAGAGAGTAAGCTCATGAGCCCATGCATTGAAGTCTGTCCTAATTGATAATTACCGCAGCTCCCCTGTTCCAGCACTGACCAAAGCCCTGGCGTGGCCACTGCCTCTGGGTAATTAATGTGGCAGCCTGGCCGATTAGCTGGGCAAACACCTAGCCCCAGCCACCCCCCAACACACACACACAAACACAGACAAACGCACACACACACACACACACACACACACACACACACACACACACACACACACACACACACACACACACACACACGCACTCACACACACACACACACACACACACA
>CM050213.1:15875000-15877500 GCA_027475355.1 Coilia nasus | reverse complement strand
GCTGCTGGGTTTAATCAGCGTGTGACAAGACTCCCAGTTAATGGCTCAAGAGCAGCTAAGAGCGGAGCGGCCAGGGTCGCTGTTCTCCTGTCAGCGATCTGGCAGTCTGGAAGTGGGGTGGAGAGGGTTGCAGCTGAGGGGGTGGTGGTGGTGGTGGATGATGGGGGTGGGGGGGGGGGTGGGTGGTTTGGAGAGCGACCCCGATGCTTCCTGACATTTACAACAGCCTCTCCAAAACGTGGCTCCTCTCCGCCGGTCACCCCGCTCGCTGTGACATTTTAGTTGTGTTATTTTTACAAGCCTTTGGAACTGCATTGCCTTCACTGGCTGCAGAGGCTGGAGCTATGTATGAAATAAATGCAATAAAGCGGTCTCACTTTATCGCTCATCCATGGTAAGTATCGTAAGTCGGTCACTTCACCGTTAGTGGATTGGGTATGTCGTCTCATTTCACCTACGGTTGACCCCAGTGGCCTAAGATATAAATGTGTGTATGGAGATGAGAAAAAATACCATTAATGGGCCAACGCAACCAATCTCATATGATAGAAAGAATAGATACGTGCACTGGCCTTAACAGCTGACCTGAGAGACCTGAATTCTAAATGTAAATGTGTATGGAGAAAAAAAAATCATAAAGGCGCCAAACCAACCAATCTCATATGATGACAAGAAGAGATACATGCACTGGCCTTAACAGCTTGAGGTGTTATTGGCCTCATAAAAAAGACACCTTGTTCCCATAGGCAACTCAGCTAAATAGGCTGATGCTATTTTACCTGTGATAAGAGTGAGCCAGTGAGATCAGCAGAGGTAGGGTGATGACCTTTGACCTGGTTAGCCTCAGAAAAAGAGGAACCCTGATTCATAGAATAGAGGGGGCATCTGTGGCATACCGGTCTGGAAATTGGACCGGTCGTTGGACTGGTTATCAGAGGATGGTTGGTTCCGTCCCACCCCCACACTGTTATTGCAGCACTCTGCCCACAGACATAGAGGAAGGGCCCCTTGAGCAAGGCGCCTAACCCCCAAATGCTCCCTGGATTAATGGCAGCTCGCTGATCTGGGTATGTGTGGATATGTGTGTGCTCTGAGTGTGGGCCAGCTCACCACTCTATTGTGTGTATGTGTGTATACTACCCCCCAGGATGGGTTAAAGGCAGAAGACAAATCTCCCCCAAGGATAACAATAATGACTTAACTCAGGTAAATAGGCTGCTGCTATTTCAATCTTCTGTAAAAATGATGGTACACCACGCAACTTTACAAAAAACAATGTTACAGGCCAACGTAACTAACAGATGCTGTTCAGGCACTTTATCACTGATACTAGGCAACACAATTTCATCAGGAGAACTTAGACCAGCAGCAGGCAACATTTTGCAATCATCCCATCAAACAATTAGGAGCCAGTCACGTTGTTGCCCGACAACATTGCTCAAAAAGTCGCCCTGTGTATATTCAGCTTAAGAGCAAACCAGTGAGATCAGTGGAGAGAGGATGCTGACCTTTGACCCTTTGGCCTTGCAACCCCCCCCCCCCCCCCCCCCATCCCCCGAGTCTCCCCATCTACTGTATTAGCAAAGAGGGACTGATCAGCTCATCCGCGCCAGCAGCTAGCCTCCTTTTTTCCGGATTATTCCGTCGACTTCGAGTGGAACGCCATCGCTGCAATTTCACGGCGGGGTGCCCACTGTGCCTCAGAGCGAGCGGGGGCCCAGTCCTCCTCATATTTAGAGAGAGATGAAAGTTTAACAAACAAAATGCGCCGTACACAGGAGGAAACACGAGAAGAGGGGGAAGGGGGATACAAATATATACGGCCAACCTACTGTGACAGAGTCTGCTCCTCACTTTAACAGCAGCCGACCTGACGACAGTGGAGCGCTGTGGAGTTAACCAGCTCTCCATAATTCACATACTGTAGGGTTGCAGAGGCTTTTTTCCTTATACTTCAGAGATTTAGTGAGAACACACAGCCAGAGAGAGAGAGAGAGAGAGAGAGAGAGAGAGAGAGAAAGAGAGAGAGAGGGAAAGCAACAGAGCGAGAGAGCTAGAGAGGGTGAGTGTATGTGTTTGAGAAAAGGAGAGAAAAACTGAGTAAGTGAGAAAGAGAGCTTGAAAGCTAGAGCGAGTTTGAGCGCGAGAGAGGGAGAGGGAGGGGGTGTTTGAGTATGTGCATATTTAAATGGAGAAGGCACACATGGCTGGGCTGAGAGCACTCACTGATTGGGGAGCAGCATAGAGACGAGACATGCCGCAGTGGTGCCTACTGTGACTAAGTTACCCAAGTTCCATGCCTCTTCCTCCCTCCCTCTCTCTCTCTCTCTCTTTCTCTCTCTCTCACTCCATATTTTTAATCTTTCTCCCTCTTTTTCTCTCTCTTTTTCTCTCTCTCTCTCCCTCTGATAAGAGGACAGTTTGTGTGCTAACCATTACCCATAATCTTGTGCTCTTCTCTCTCCTCTTGTGCCCCCACCCACCCTTTGCACAGCTGCCT
>CM050213.1:15865000-15870000 GCA_027475355.1 Coilia nasus | reverse complement strand
GAATGCCCCCTTTACCTTTTTTTTTTTTAGGGGCCAAAAAAAAGTACTGGCAATCTTTACTCGGAACAAGTGCAAACACTGGCCATTGTCCGCACAATGGCATCTTTAATTGCCGCATTGTCCGGCTGAATGCATGGGGCTCGCTCTTTGTTTTGTACACAAAATCAATTCTGACTGCATCCTAAAGGTACGTCCTCACACGGGGAGCCACGCCCCGGCCTTCCTTTCTCCCGCCCCGGCTCCCATTGTTCGTCCTGAAATTGCCTCAGAATACAATTTCCCAGGACCTGATGGCAATCTGGAAACACTGCAGTATTTCAGAGAGACACACACACACAAACACACATAGACACATGTACACACACACACACAAAAACTCACACACACATACACACACACACACCACAGTTGGGGGATTAACAGAAATGTATTAGGGATTTTAGCAGCGTGTTAGGGCCCCTCTGCTTTTGTGTGCGGGGTGTGAGAGCATCTCCTCCCCAGTGTGGAGGTGTTTCTGCACTGTATAAAGCCTCCAGCCCCTCGGCGCTTAATAATTAATGTGCGGTCAGTGTTTCTGCAGCACTTACCCGGTCTGGATGCGAGGAGGTTGGCTGGGTAGGCTGGTGGGGGGAGTGTAAATGGTAATTTGATTTGCTATTTTGGATTGCCTCAATCAGGGCAGACAGGAGAGGCTGGGGCTTGACGAGTGGGCACACACGCGCGTGTGTGTGTGTGTGTGTGTGTGTGTGTGTGTGTTTGTGCAGCAGTGTAGTGGAGGACAAATGCAAGTAAACTTCAAATTTCAGAAAAAGAGTTTAGCCACCTATCAATACAGTTTATTCACCCTATAGTAGAATTTATGTACCAAACACAATTTCATTCATCTCACCATGATCACCAAATTGATAGTTTACCCACCTCTGATTTTACCACTACACCCCTGTGTTTGTGTGTGTGTGTGCATGTGCCTGTGTGTGCGTGCCTGTGTGTGTGTGTGTGTGTGTGTGTGTGTGTGTGTGTGTGTGTGCCTGTGTGTGTGTGCCTGTGTGTGCGTGCCTGTGTGTGTGTGTGTGTGTGTGTGTGTGTGTGTGTGTGTGTGTGTGTGCGTGCATGTGCCTGTGCGTGTGTGTATGCATGTGTGTGTGTGTCCGTGTGCTGTGTGTGCCACCACCATCACTCTGACATATGTGATGTGGAGCAGATGTCTGCTGGCATGAGGCAGTGGCATGGCAGGGCCTGGGCTGCCAGATGGGCAGGGTTATTGTGCTGGACAAACGCGGCCGTGCCCTGTGTTACAGAGGTGGGCCTCCACCGTAATGCAATTCATCTCTGAAGAATGGCAACAATAAAGAGTGAGGGAGCGAGCCTATGAACTCTCAGCAGAGTTAAAATCGCACACATAAAAGTAGACGCTTGGACGATAAAGAAGGCAGCGGGGCTCTTATGAGATTGCGTAGAGCTGTAAAAGCAGCAGGCGTAAGGGTGCAGCAGAAATCAAACCAAATTGACACTCCCCACCTAACCCAATTTGGACAGTATATGATACGTATTTTAAAGGCAGTGCCCTTTCTCTCTTTGAAAAAAAGTCTTTATTTTTGCTTAAACCAAATAATCCTACCGGTTAAGAACAAGTAAAAGACTTCCTGTTTACTATATTTCTATTTTTGTACAAAAAACGATTTTTCCAGCTACGCCTCCATGTGCTAAAACCAGACAGATTTGTCTCTGTTCTGTGTCTGCTCTGTCTGTCTCTGTTTGTTAAATGTCTTTTCTTACAAGAAACATGATCTGGTTACACCTCCTCAGTTAGGGCTTTACAAACCTTATAATTTGACCTTTATTGAAAAATGTGTGTTGTTTTTATTTGCCCTTCAAAATAAATATATATTGCTAAACCATATCATTTGGTCTCCTTTAAACAGACAGTTTGTTTTCCGAATGTTTGTTCTGATAAGAGAGATCATTTCTGGTCACTCCTAGTCTGAGTGGCATTAAGTCAAACAGCGTAAGTGTCACGCTTCCTTCGACCCATGAAGTCAGCAGCATACTTAGTGCAGTCAAACACTGTCACCCATCAGCTTATCAGGGTGCAAAATCTGCTCCTTTCTCCCATGATAGCACTAGACACAGCCGGTCTAAAGCCCAGCCTGTCACTCTGCAGATGTCAGATATGGTCCAGCAACAGACATATGCACCTGCGTCATGTCTGCCTGTCTATCTCCACTCTCTATCTCTATCGCTGTACTATCTCTCTCTCTCTCCCTCTCTTTCTCTCTTTCTCGCTCCCTCTCTTTTGTCTCTCCCTCTCTCCCTCTCTCTCTCTCTTTTTCTCTGCTGCTCTTTCTCTCGCTCTTTTTCTCCCTCTTTGTCTGGCTGTCTGTTGCTCTATCTTTCACTTATCTCTCTCTTTCTCTCCCTCTCTTGCTCTCTCTCCCTCTCTCTCTCTGTCACTTCCTCTCTCCTCTCTCACTCTTTTAGCTCTCTGATATCGCATGCTAATCAAAGCCTCTTAGGTCCGGCAAAATTGGCGTATCGGATCTTTCCCCCTGGCTTAGTGCGCGAGCTCCACCGGGCCCCAGACTCTTTCTTTCACGGGGGAGTTGATTAATGCAGAACGCGTCTGTACCTGACAGCATGATACATTATTGATCAAAGCACTTATTACTGTTGATTTTGGGTCTTGTGACATTTACAACCGCAATTATTTTTCTCAGCTGAAATTGGTGACATTTGGCTCTCATTTAAGAGGGAACGGCACTTAGCTGATGGCTGATTAAAAAAAGGCTCTCGATACACTGCCACACAGCTTTGAAAATGAAAAAAAAGAAATAGTTTTCCAAAAATACTGGAACCCAACCGGTTTTGAAAACCAATAGTCACCTGACATATTGTTGTACATGTAACCTTTCAGCCAAGAAATACACACGCGCACACACACACACACACACACACACACACACACACACACACACACGTCATAAAGGTTGAACAGACATTTCCGATATTGAAAATCATGCACTTTTCCAGAGCCAGTGCCATTGTGAAACGCCTCCATGTGGTGTTTCTTTCTTTTTTTCACTCCTTTTGTTAGCTGGCTAACCTTCACACATGTACACACACACACACACACACACTCCACACACACACACCCCACACACAGACACACACACACACACACACAGGGACACACACACACACAGATATATAGTGAAATAGGATTTCAGCTTTTAATATCTGGAGCAGTTCCTCTTTCTGTGTCGGCTTGCAAGGGCCCGATACGGAGGAGAAATGGCTTTCATACGATCCTGCCTGCAGTCTGCAGCCTATCCATTCAGGCCCCTCTCCTCAGGCATTGGCAGTGCTGTATCTAAATAGCGTGTATTATGTGGCCAACCTCATACGTGATGGGGAAAAGCAATCCACCCACAGGTTGATAGATTTTGTTGCTGGACAATGCTATCTTTCTCCCCCTGTCTGTTTGGGATGGGGTTGAGCAGCTATAATTTTTTTGTGATTAAATGGTGGTGGTGGTGTTGGGGGGGGTGGCCTGTGTCCAGCAGGGGCATCAAGGGAATTTAAGACTCAAGGCGAGAAGGTAAGGTGATGTAGAGCCATAGAGGTGTGGTGTGTATGTGTGTGCGTGTGTGTGTGTGTGTGTGTGTGTGTGTGTGTGTGTGTGTGTGTGTGTGTGTGTGTGTGTGTGTGTGTGTGTGTGTGTGTGTGTGTGTGTGTGTGTGTTAAAGGTGTCGTAGAGTAAAGGGGTTGTGAAACCTAAGGGAAGGGACAGTCTTTCTGCTTAAAAGAGAAATGGTGCCGCAAGAGGAAGAAGGCCACAATGCGTATTGATTTGGAGTTGCGATGGGACCAGGCAGAGGGGCAGGGGGAGGGGCGAGGGATTCATTTGGCCACAGCTAGCACCAGATTGGCCGTTGTCTCCGCCAGCTGACTTTCCATTAGGATTCACCTTGTCTGCCCTTTTTTCCCTCTACCATCTTCAAGGGGCTCTTATTGGGGCCTGCTTGTTTTACCCAGCCTGCTTTAGATCTTCTTACGAGAAAAGAGGAAGAGAGAGAGACAGAGAGAGAGAGAGACAGAGAGAGAAAGAGAGAGGGGGAGGAGGGAGAAAGAAAGAAGACAAGGCAAGGCCAATGTGTGCCTGTGGCGTTTCCACGCAGGAGCTGTCTGAGCGTGTAAGGCTATCCTCTCGCCCGTATTCAGGACTTCTGCTTCTCCGCTGTGCAGCGGGACCCAAGATCCATTTCCTCTCCTCTTGCTCGGCTCCCATTTATGTGATTTAATGGCAGGGGAGCGAGGGGAGGAGAAAAACAAGAGTGCCTGCTCTCTCTCTGTCCCTCTCTTTCTCTCTCTGTCCCTCTCTTTCTCTCATTCTCTCTCTCTCGCTCGCTCCCTCCCTGCCTCCCTCTCACTCTCTCGCTCTGTGGAAAGTGTTTGATTTTGTCCAAGGCTTTAGTCAGACGTTTCTTCGAGTGTCACCACGGCTACAGTGAGGAGAGCGGGGGCGCCCTTTAAGATCATACGGGAGCTGGGGCCACCTCGTCACACTCTCCAGAATAGGCGAGGCAGAATAGGCTCACTGTGTCCCCGACAACTGCTGGGGGGAGGGAAAGGCCATGAGCTACAGTGACAGTTGGAGTTTTAGGCAGGGCAGGTTCTTGTTTTACCTCCTGGGCTCTCTCGCTCTCCATTTCAGCCTTTATTTGTATTCAATTTAACACTTCAGTTTTTTTTCCCCAACACCACCAGTACACTGTAGGTAGTACTGTCACCACACACAAAAACCACTGCCAGTCAGACCACTGCTTTTCTTTTCAGGGTCTGTGCTATATAACATTTATATCCGTGTGTGTGTGGGTCCTTTGGTGACTCCTTTCCTTTCTCTCTCTGTTTCTTTCTCTCTCTCTCTCTCTCTCTCTCTCTCTCTCTCTCTCTCTCTCTCTCTGTCTCTCTCCTACTGTCAATACAGAGTGTGAGTTTTGCAG
>CM050213.1:15855000-15862500 GCA_027475355.1 Coilia nasus | reverse complement strand
GTAGTCATAGGTTCTCATCATCTCATCGCGTTTTAAGAGCTGTCCAGCAAGCAGGCCCAGGCCTTTTAATATATGCCAATAGATGAATATTTCAGCGGGGAAGTGATGGGCCGCTTTATGAATTGTGACATTCCCGAAGATTGATTACGGAGCCCGATGACTTTTTAATTAGTAATCTTGCCTGATTGGCACTTTCTGATGTCTCAATCTCGTCAGGACTTTATCGCCAGACTTGGCCTTAACAAAATGTTAAGTATGGAAGGGATAATAATATAATATTGTTCCAGGCCTGGACCCCACAGATAATTAGATAAGTTATAAAAAAAAACAAAAAACCCGGGGGAGACAGAAAGAGAGAGAGCGAGAGAGAGAGAGAGAGAGAGAGAGAGAGAGAGAGAGAGAGAGAAGACCCTCCTCATAAAAAAGGCTATTATATGTGAGAGATTCAAATGGCTCGAAGCGACCCTGTAAAACCCCTATGATGCTACGCTTTCTGAGGTTTAGCTTCAATCGCTCATGTGAAACATCGGTGGTGAGAAAGACCAGAAAGGAGATGAAGAGAAGTCAGGGAGGAGACCAAAAGAGGGGCGGAAGGAGAAATCTATACAGCAAAATGCGATGAGATTAAGAGAGCAGCCCTGGTTTGTGTTCAGAGCGCCTGTATTCGGCCGCGGCTCAGGGGAGCGCATTCTGGGGAATTCTTGGCCTCTCAGATCAGGCGGAGCAGGCGCGCGAGGCCGTAATGAAACAATATGCCACAGAAAGGGCACATCTGAGGGGGGCCGCAGTCTGACACGAGCGTAGCGCTCGGAGCTCCGGGCAGGGGCCGCGCGTGTCACGCAATGAATCGCCATCATAACCTTCATCTGCGTGACCTTTTCGCCAAGAGCAAAGGGCACCGCACTCACACACTTGGCCCTCAGAGATTTCTTACATGGTTCTCTTTTTAACTAAGGCAGATATTCCAGTGTTCATTCGTTACAGAAGGCAACCATGTTTAATCCCTCCAGCCCTCTCCCACCTAGAGCCTTCAAATTCTCTTTTTAAAAATTCCCCAAAAAGTCTTCAAATTCTCTTTATAAAATTCTCAAAACCCTCAACCTTTGTTTGCTACATTTACATGTGTCAAGAATAAAACATGAAGGGGTTCCATTCTTCATCTGCCTTAGTTGTGCGCTATCCTATTAATATTTAAGCACCGACCAGTGATGCACTTGATGCTTTATTTCAGGCAAAATTTGCTTCACTGGGTTTTTTTCCAAGCATGCATGAAAAGCATGAAAAACAGTTTGCTGAATACAGCCTTCCGTGAGCCATAAATATGCTTTTTGAAAGTCACGTTGCTGGCAATAATGCGTAGGTGCTTTTTTTCTTCAGCACGCCAATGGTGACAAGAGGAGCACTGCTTCGTTAAAAAAAGGCCCGCCATCTTCAGTCAGGCTATAAATGTTTAATCAGCATCTAAATATTGACCGTGCCCTTCAGTCGGGGAAAAAAAGCTGCCCAATTTGCAACTGGCCAGCACAAAGACCTATTCCAAGTATTACCACCAGCCTATAACTGCTGCAGATCATTCATGAATGTGGGGTGGAGGTAGGAATTGTGGGATATGTTAAAATATGCAGAAGTGTGTCAGAACAATGACATATCTTTTGACAAAACAACCTGACTAACCCTTCCATTCTAAAAGCAAATGTTTAATTAGAATTAAAATATATCTGCATTACCTTGCTGTCACATACATTCCTGGACCCACAGATCATTAGATAAGTTAAAGAAAACAAAAGCCTGGGGAGACAGAGCGAGACAGAGAGAGAGAGAGAGAGAGAATGAGAGAGAGAGAGAGAGAGAGAGAGAGAGAGAGAGAGATGTCCATTGTACCACAAAGAACCGGACATACTCATCACAAAAGCAACTGTGTCAATAATCCACTGTACAGAAAGACACAAGGCCCTCACATAAAGTATTTCCCAGAATCAAAGCCTTAAGTTTAAAACTTACATTGTAGAGAAAAAGATTACTAACAAAATCCTTTGGCCTGACCTCAAATCCATTCAATGAGATTCTGTTCCCAGCGCAGGTATTGTGCTGTGCATGATAAGTAAAGTGTTAAAAATTAAATTTAGTGGTAAATGTATTCAGGAGGAAATAGTTTTGCTTCAGTAAAATCTGATAAAAAAGAACACCACCAATTGCAGATTTGTTTTCCCCACACTGCACTTGCCTTAAAAAGTAGACATAAAACTTTGTGGAAATGGTTCAGATTCTCTTGATATCAAAATGAAGACATAGTTCGAACACTTTGAATTTTTTTTTCTTTCACTCCCAACCTTGAATATCTGACTTGCTTAAGGCCTGCTTCACTTTGGGGGGTGAAATTAGTCTAGCACCTTTAGAGATGTTAAAATCTCCTGCACGGCAACTGTCTGTTTCTTCTTCTATTTAAACCAAAGACTTAAAACACTACTTTTATGTTTTGTTTCATTTTGTTCAGGGAGCAAAATCCGTTTGCAAACCCTTATCAGTGTGAACAAAAAAAGAAATCTCAATAAAAAAGTAGTCTTCTGATAAGAGAGGGAGCCATTACTTCCATGTGGAAAAAATGGAGTTTGAATTCTTGTCTACGTTTAGAATCTCATTTACACATGTAACATTTATACTATAAGAAGCACATTTTTTATTTAAAAAAAAAAGATATTTCTCCACTGTTACTAAAATATAGGCGTGAAAGTTCTACTGCACTGCATATAGGCAGTATATAACTACTGTATTTTTCGGGGCAGCTGTGGCCTATTTGGGCAGCTGTGGCCTAATGGGTAGGGAGTTGGTTGGAGGGTTGCAGGTTTGCATCCCATACCAGTAGGAAGAATGTGGGTGGGGGAGTAAATAACTAATGCTCTCCTGCACCCTCATCCATGGCTGAAGTGCCCTTGAGCAAGGTATCTAACCCCACATTGTTCCAGGGACCGTACCCTGTAACCTAAAATAACTGTACATAAGTTGCTCTGGGTAAGAGCGTCAGCTAAATGTAATGTAATAAACGTGTATTTGTGTTGTGTATTACAACAAGATAATCCCATAACATATTCAGTTTCTGCCTGTGATTTAGTTAATGTTTAGCCTTTAGCATTGGTTAATGTTATATTTACGCTTGTCCATATCCACAGACACAGCATAGCTGGTGTTGTTGCATTCATCTTCTAAGTTCTGTAATTATGCGTTAGCTCCTGAGCTTTGTCCCTCAGCTCTATGGACTAATTCTACAGCACTGCATAAATGTATGTTCTGTGTTCCTTTTTGTGTATTATAAAATGGTGATTCCGAGACATGCTCAATTTATTCTTGCGATGCAGTAGCTCTATGCCCCCCCTTTGCACTATGGACATGATGGCAACGACCCCTTGCTGGACGCAGAGTTCATTCTGGTTGAAGCAGCGTGATGTTCTGAAAGCCTTCACCTTTTATCTCCCCTCTCAATGGCTGAGATGTACGTTTAAGGGCAAATGATTTGGTCTGCCAAAACAGTGCTGACATTTCGGAACGAACCCAAGAACTAAAACTGATGCAGTCGAAAGGGGCCGCTGCTTCAAAGTGCATGAAACCAAAGCTTTTAACGGACCATTCAAACGCTCGACTCACAAAAGCACACACTGCACACACTGCACACACACACACACACACGCACACACTAATGCTCACACTTGCGAGCAATAATCTCAACCATCTCAAACACAAATTCCCACACAAATGCACACACTGCATACACACACACACACACACACACACACACACACACACACACACACACACACACACACACATAAGCACACCATCTCACACACAAATACACATACAAATGCACACACTTGAGAGCACACACAAGAGCATACACACCCACCCTCATGCACCACATACACACACACACACACACACAAACACACACACACACACAGACACCTCCATTAGAGTAGGTTAAATGCCTGCTTCCAGCCCCATCACCCCTCATCCACAGATCACGTTACTATCAAGTGTGACCGTCAGCCCTTCGCCACTTCCCTCCCTTCTCCTTTTCCTCCTTCTTCCTCTCCTCCTGCTGCTGCTCCTTCTTCTGTACATCCACACACACACACACACACACACACACACACACACACACACACACACACACACACACACACGCACACAAACACACACACACACACACAAACACTTCAGTAAGAGTGACCCCCTCCTCCACCTCCCTGCTTCCTGGACTCAGGTGGCTAGAGCCCAGATGTCTGTGTGTATGTGTGTATGTGTACTTGTGGTGTGTGTGTGTGTGTGTGTGTGTGTGTGTGTGTGTGTGTGTGTGTGCGTCGGGGTACGTGGGGGTCCGCATGTCTGTGCACTGAGCTGAGCCGAGGCCCCAGGCTCCCCTGAGATCTCTCTCCCCAGCTGTCCGTACCTGGTGGCCGTTATCCCCCCCCCACCAACCCCCCTTCCTCCCCTCCTCCCCGCTGCCTGTGGTCGCCTCGGCCCCCGACTCTCTGGGCTGTGTGCGGTAGAGTCCGCCTGCCTCTAATGGCCTGTGACAGGATCTCAAACAACAGACTGCATGCAGGCTCGCGCTCGCACTGGGGGATGGTGATGGTTTCTGACACCTGACTCCTGTTGTCCTTGGGAGCGATCAGGGAGTGGGTTTTCACGCGCTGTTGTCACCGGGACACCTTGGAGACTTTCGACACCGCTCCTGCTTCTGTTTATCTGTGCTCAACACCCCCAACCCCCCTCTGACACACACATACACCCCAACCCCACCTCTTCTCGAATTGTTTTGTCTGTGTTTTCTCCAGGATTAAAAGTCTGTCACTATAATCAAATTCTCCCTATTGCAATTTCATTACAGTGATATGAGCGACGTGAACAACAGAACGTATTATGTGTGTGTGCACGCAAACAAGATTGTAAATACCAATGAATGTCATTTAGTCTATAAGGAGCTTCGTCATAACACCTGGTGATTATCCAAGCCCTGCTCTGGAATCTGAAACCAGGACAGATGTGCTCTCACGAGCAGGAAGAAGCAGTTGGCAAACAATGATAACAATATTCTAAGGGTTATCAGTCAAACGCATGTTTTTAATTATTTATTGCCGGGGATTGTAGCCGCTTTCAGAAAAAAAGTCTTGGCTCGGCTTTCTTTTTGGACATACATCAATTGTTAGGGCGAGAGCCAAGTGGCACGTCTTCTGGGTGATTTATTCATCTGGGGGATTTATGGATTCATTCTCCTCGCCCTAACGGGAGAAAAATAGACCTTTTCACCAGACTGACATGTATGTACTCCTTTAATTGTGCTCACTGATAGATACACGCCTCTGAGTTGGTGTAGGCCTGTTTGATTTTTAATACTTTTTACATTTATTTCTAGAATATAACAAATTTCTGTGGCACTCCACTCCAATGCCACACATCATAATTGCCTGGAAGGATATCCAAGGGTCTGGTTTGACGTCTCTTTTGGGCAAAATTGTTTTTACAAGCAATTAGCCATGCTGCCTCATTTGCCTTTGCATTGGTGAGAAGAGTCAGTGCAGCGTATCATGTAGACATGGCACTGGGTGGGTGGGGTGGTGGTTGTGGTGTGGGGATTGGGGGGGATGGAGAAATGCCAGCCAGCCGATACAGGGGGACACGGTGGCGTGGGTGGAGACATCAAACCTGCCCCTGTAATGCCAAACACCACCCATGTTTGGTGCCACGGATATCAACAGCCGTCATGACACTAGCAGCGGTGATGAAAGGCTTTCGAGTCAATGGCTTTACATTTGAGAGAGCTACTTGCATAAAAATCAGAGAGGTGTCTGTTTCTCTCTCTTTCCTTTTCTCTCTTTCCCTCTTGCTCTCTCTCTCTCTCTTTCCTCTCCTTCGTTCTTGTTTCCATGGTTTCTTGTTTTAAGCCCATATTTGATGAGGAGAGGATGGGTTTTCCCAGGGGAGGCAGCACAGAGGATTAACAAGCGGAGTGCCAGAGAGCATGTTTCTCCCAATCAGAGCTGCAGATTCCTGTGCTTTTGGTAATCACTGTTGCAACCTGACAAAGTGCTTTAATTAGCCACTAAAAATGACTGTGAGCGTCATTATTTATGCCATAATATGAAAGGCAGCCACTTGTTTTATTGCTTGCCACGTGCGCGCGGAGGCGGATCCATTTATGAGTTGGTTTATTATCTGAAGGATAAATGTGCTTCTGCTCAGCTACAGTATGTGAGGGGGGTCAGGTTACTCTGGTGCCTTTTGCTTTTAGGTGAATCTCCTTGTCTTTGAAGGAATTTTCGGAAGACAAGCCTATTTCAACTGAAGCATTAATTAGTAATATATTTTTTAGATGGGCTGGTTAAATTAATTAAGATGGGTGAATCACAGACCAACATTTCTTTTGAAGTTGTCTGTCTATAAAAAGAACACCGTGCTGAAGTCAGTACTTTGTGAACTTACAGTAGAGGGACTAATAACACACCCAGAGCACTGTACCTATGTGCATATGAACTAATTAGACTGCATTACCTTGTCCGGATTTCCCCTAGTTTTTACACGTCAATAAATAACTATGTCAGTAATGGCTTAAGTATTGATCACTGCATGTCAGCTACCCATTCCCTTTTAAAGGTTTAGGTTTTTAGGTTGTGTGACCCAGGAAATAACTGCCCATAAATCACAGGGACTCACCGTGCTGAGAACTCGATGGCTGAACAAAACACATGTTATAACCTCCACGTGATCCCGAACAGGAAGGTAGAGGCATGAAGCAAACCTTAAAATGTTACAGCATTCAATCAATGGCCCCATCTCCTCAAATAGTGCTTTAAA
Source organism: Coilia nasus (assembly GCA_027475355.1). Lineage (NCBI taxonomy): Eukaryota > Metazoa > Chordata > Actinopteri > Clupeiformes > Engraulidae > Coilia > Coilia nasus. The sequence goes on along the minus strand of CM050213.1, from coordinate 15,855,651 downwards.
GCACCAGATAATTCGTAAAATGGCTTGCACGGATGTGCTCCTATTCTGTTCATGTTCATGCGTGATGTAGCAGGCAAAATATCTCCCCTAATTGCCCCAGGCTTCGGTTCAAGAGCCTATTATGGTACCGTCGAGAGGGGTTGAATAGGTAAGGTATCAGTCAGGAACAATTTGAAGAGGAGTGTTTTGTTTGATTTCATGTTCATTTTCTTTTTCTGCTCTGCGACCGTCTACTCTCATTCTACCTAAAGCCTCTGTTATTATTAATATTATTAATATTATTATTATTATTGCTATTCACAGTGTCAGCTGGTTGGTAGCTCGAGGGGAGAACGAGAAGTAGGTCATTAGAAATATTTTTTTTTCACTCTTTTATTCCTTCCCTCTAGTTCTGAGGGGTTGGGAGGGGCAACACTTGGGCCTCGAGACATGCAAATGGTAATCACATACCATTTTATCAAAGCTGGCCTTTGTTTTATTTTTCTCTTTTCATTTGCCTCCCCCTCTCCTTAAAGTGTTTTTAGTCTCATTTCATTTCAGGATTGTTTGCCTCTGTCCAATTTATGCGTGTGGACACGACCTGACTCCGACCTCCGTGTCAAGCGTTTGGACACAGTTCAGAGGAAGGGAAAAAAAAAATGACTGAATAAA
>CM050213.1:15792500-15850000 GCA_027475355.1 Coilia nasus | reverse complement strand
TAATAATTGAGTCCTTGGGACACTTACCAGAACAGAGTGTTCAGAGTGTTCAATGACACCAACGGAAATTAGTGTGCACCAAACAGACTTCCCGCTTAGTTCAGTTCATTGGTCGTAACAGTCGTCTGAAAGCACAAATTGCACTTGGGTCTGCACCAAACTAAGCGATTCGAGACCTAAAAAAAAAACAGATGTGGTGCAGTCCCTCTGGTGAGAACGTGAACTTGGTCTAAACTCTCAAACAGCTTTGTGATCCATCTCCTGTTTAGCAGATGACCATGTTTACGTTACAGCTGTGTCATGCAACTCATCCTGGTAATATCAAGACAAAAAAGCATTTTAAAAGTAACACTGTAGCCTGTTAATTATGTATGACGGTCAGAACTAGCTAGAAATAATTATATAATTATATAATAATCAGAGACTGTGTAATGGCTCAATACAGTACAGTATAGAGTGCAGCAAGATCTCCACCTCTGTACAGTAATTTACTTTCACTTTGGCCTGTCTGCTTCTCCCGCCCCCAAATATTTCTGTGAAATGATTGAATGACCTTGCCACACATGATTCATGTCATTTTCAAATTACAGTCCATTTGCTAAAAAAATCCAGTGTACAAAGCATACCGTACCAAACAAAAAAACAATACACATTCTATTTTGCTCTGGACCAAAGTAAGTGAACTTACGGACTTTCCTGGTGTGAAAATCTCCTTAGACTACCATGATTCTACCGGTAATGCCATATGAAGAATATAATGCGTCAGTTTTAAGTGCTTCGGCTGCTGTAAAGTATGGCAGGGGCCATTTTGTGTGGTACATTAACTGTCACATCACTCCCACTCACATGCGTGATGCATGATGATATGAGCTGGTATGGATATATTAATTTCTCAAGGCTATGGTTATATATATGGTTATATCTTTTGCCAGTTGTTATGGAGAATAACTTAAATGAGTGAAACTGAAAGCTTGGTAAGTGCATATCAAGGTCACTTGACACTACTACAAATACATCACCATGGCTCCTCTGCAATGCTCAGGTCACTTCATTAAGATGCCTTATTTTTAAATCCTTGTAGGTATTTCTTTCTTCTTCTGTGAAAAAGGTACAGGTCTTCTGAGAAAGAAAGAATGGTGTGAGGTTTGCCTCTAAGCATTGACTCAGTCAAAGAGTAATTGCACCTGTGTTTGGAAAGAGACAAGCACAGATGCAATTTCCATTTAGGTGGAGGTCTAGAATCAGCAGCTCTTACTGGATGGCATGAGCGAGACAGGTACACAGAGAGAAAGAGAGACTCAAAGAGAAAGAGAGAGGAGAGAGAAAGGGAAAGGAAACAAACACTTTCCCAGCTCAGGTAGCAGCTCCCTCTGCAGTCAATAAAAGCCGATAGATTCTTTGTGTGTCAGCAATTTAGAAACAACAGCCAACAGGAATCCCCCAGAAGCTGTACAATTAATCATGACAGCAAAGATGCCAAATCTGGTGTTGAGCAGCTTCCAGTGTTTGCTAAGAAAAGAAACCAACGCGATTAGAGAGGCCGGGTTTGAGTTTGCCTCTCTTCCTCGCCTGAGCGCGTGATTTAAAAAAAAAAAAAAAAAGAAAAACGTTAACAGTCGATCAGGGAGTCTGATCACCTGATGCAGAGAGCTCATAACAAGACAGATGAATCCTCACAGACTGGTTGATTTTTTAAAAAGCAGCAGGCCTGAATGACTCCCACAGTTCCCCGGAAAAAGTGCAGTGTGTGTGGACAGACACAATGGGCCGAGAGCAGCAGGCCCCTTCAGTCAGGAAGGAGTGCAATTCCTGCTTGTGAATGGACACGATTCTTCGGAGGAGATCATCACGGTCATGATTCATCAGCTACTGTGTGTGCTGTATCAGTGATGGAAGCCATTGTTCCTGTGCCAAGGGAGGAATTCACAGGCAGACCTCTGATGAAGAGTCTTGTTAGAATACTCAGGGCCATTTCTGCATGAAGAGAAGGGGGGTGTGGGGGGAGTGAAAGTATGCATGAATTCACAACTGCATTTTCAGAATGTAATTTGCAAAGCTAATATTTTACACTTCATTTTTTCCCTGATAAATTATGCAGGCATATCAAAGAGAGAAAAAAACTTTAACTGTAACATAGTAAATTGCTGTCATAATTTTTAGTGCCAAGATATTGTTTTAAGGCCTCCTGAAAAATTCATCAATATGGAGTCAGATTTTCCCACACGTGGAAGGTTGGCTCCTGTTTATATGGAATGCCTTTATTAAAACTTACTAAAGTAGGTGAATATCAACCGTTGCTCACATCCTCTAACAACCTTTAAATGTAGCACGTATAGTGTACTTAGGTATAATTAACTGTTAAGTACATAGTACTAAAACCTTTGAGGCATGTCAGCCATTCTTCAGTCAACTCCAGCCTCCTCTGAGCAGTCAGTATAAATCAATGATGCATAATTATGTGAACCTCTCATCATGGACCCCATAGCGCCTCTGTGTAATCTGGCATCCGTGGCAAAATGCGTTTTTAAATCTTATCAACTTTGTGAAATGTTCAAGTTATTCACCTCAGTTGAAAACAGTCAAAGTCAAAGTCAGCTTTATTGTCAAAAAAACATTTGTACAGGTCGTACACGGGATTTGAAATTGCAGTGCTCCCCAGGCCCACAGTGTAACGCTAAACGTCTTATAAACATAAAAACATAAACATAACAATATAAACACAGAAAAAAGTACAAAAACCTGTGTATAACGTGAAGCACTGATAGCCATAATAATAATAATAATAATAATAATAAACTTTACTTGTATAGCACAGTTCATACATGCAAGATGCAACTCAAAGTGCTTTACAGTTTAGCAGGGTTGTTACAAGACAACATTTCTTGCGGTTCAGTGGTGTCGGAGCAGATAAATACAGTAGCAGACTGACTCTTGCATGAACACAGGTAGGCAATCCTTGTAGGCCCTAGTCAGCAATCTTTGTAGTCCAGTGGCGCTAGAGCTATGCAACGCCCTGTTAATGTGGGCTCTTATGTGAACATAGGTCGGCAGTCTTTGCAGACGAGGAAAGTTCATTTAGGCGCAGTCGGTTGTTAGTGTCCCCAGGGAGCAACAGGGGTGAGGAAAAACTCCCTGTTTGTTTGATTTGCGTGAATTCAGGAAGAAACCTCAGGAATCAGTGAGTAAAACTCCTTGTTTTTCTAGGAAGAAACCTCAGGCAGAACCACGTTTCCCAGGGAAGCCCATCTGCCGGGGCTGGTAACGGGAAGTCTGTGACTGTTTGAAGGGCCTTTGGTCTGGGCGGAGGAGTCTGGCTGGAGGGACTTTGGTCCGAGTAGTTAGGTATAGGCTTGGTTGAATAGGTAGGTCTTTAGTTGTCGCTTGAAGATGTCGATGGATTCTGCTTCTCTGATGTGCTGTGGTAGGGCATTCCATCTCTTTGGGGCGTAGTATGAGAAGGCCGATTCCCCGATCCTTTTGGATGGTGCGTCTGGAATCCTCAGGAGACCGGCATCAGCGGATCTAAGGGCTCGTGCAGGGGTATAAGAGGATAATGCGTCAGCAATATAGCATGGGGCAAGGCCATGTACAGCTTTAAATACCAGTAGTAGTACTTTGAAGTCAATTCTATAGGATACAGGTAGCCAGTGTAGCTCAGCCAGTACAGGAGTAATATGCTCCGTCTTTCTTGTTTTTGTTAGTAATCTTGCAGCCGAGTTTTGAATAAGCTGTAGTTTTTCAATTGATTTTTTTGGGAGGCCTGTAAACAAGGCATTGCAGTAGTCTAATCTACTTGTAATAAATGCGTGAACAAGTTTTTCAGCGTCTGGCTTGGTCAAGAAGGGGCGAACTTTTGCTATATTTCTTAGATGGAAGTATGCTGTTTTAGTAACTTTGTTGATGTGTTGATGCGCATCTATGCCATAGGCATAGATGCGCATCATCTCATGGTTTTTGTCGCTCCATAACTTGTGAGGTTTTGGCAGTCTCCCGAGTGTTGAATTGTAGCGTAGGGCCTGAATAGCCACCATAAGCCACTGAATAGGGTTATAAACCACTGAAGAGGGTTATTTCTGCCCACTGGCCCCTTGGCCCCTGTTTTGGGTTAGTTTGAAAAAAAAATTGGTAATCCGCTATTCAAAAATAGCTCGTCTTTTGATGTTATATAATGCAATATGAGACTCAAAGAAGTGCTACAACAAAATAATAAAAAAAATAAAAAATAGACAAATGTTTTTGTTGACAAAATGAAGCTTAATACATTCATTTTCATGCATTAGCTCAGTCAATGAATCAGGGTTAAACAGAGGCAGATTATGTTGCATAATAGTGCATTAGTCCATGTCTGGGGCTTTGCTGTCACACGGGAATAATACAATTACTCCGATTAGTAATAATACACTCCTCTCAGAGCAGGGATGGAGCCAGAATCCTCTGGGTTGGCACTTTTGTGGGACAAACTACCCGGCTGGCCAGATAAGACGAGCATACACGAACAGTACACACATACATACAAACACACACACACACACACACACACACACTTTCACAGACAAACACATACAGATGTACACAAATGCACACACATGCACACACACCCTCTCTTTAAAACCAACCAAGAAAGTCAGAGTGCCCTTGAGAATATCCTGCTCTCTGTTGTTGGATTTTTTAATGCACAGAGGAGATAGGGTGGGATGTGGGAGAAAGCGATAAATAGTTGGGTGGAAGGGGGGAACCTTGTTTTTGTGACTCAGGAGGGGGAGCCTCTCAGCGTGACACAAAGGCATCATTAAGCGCCGACACTCCCCCTGTGGTGATTAGGTCTATCTGCTGTGTAAATGACTTCTCAGCTTCACACCACTGCTTTCTGCTGTTATTTATTTCATTTCTTTGCTTCATTATTAACGTCTTTTTTTAACTTCTTGTCTTCTGGTGTGGCTGGTGCAGTTCTAATTGGCTTTGGTCTGTTCTCTGTCTAAAAATGCACAAACAAAACAAAATCAAACCAAAAAAAGCATTTGTTGTTAATATTACTTGCATTACTTGTTAATATTTTTTAATTTGTTTTTTTGATTTTGGTTGTTTTTTCCGGTGGTGTTTCTGTCACTGTCAGTGTTCTGCCACTGCACCTCAGTAACCTTAGTAGTTTTTTTCTTTCCTAGAACTTTGGTTCCTCTGAATGTGAGTCGTGACGGCTGAGGGGGAATGCACCTGGAAATCAATTCTAAACGCCCCACTCTGTTCGTGAGCCAAGCTGCTCATTAAGCGCAATTACTTTGCGATTGTGTCATGCTTTATCTCTGTGGGAGTGGCGGAGGTATGTTATTATGCATGCCAATCAACACTTGCTCAGCACTGGTTGTTGTCTCACCTCGATGCATGATGCAGGAGAGAGAGAGAGGGAGAGAGAGAAGGAGAGACAGAGAGACAGAGAGAGAGAGAGGAGAGAGAGAGAGAGAGAACTGAGCCGGATGATTTTTCACAAGTCATCAGCTCATCCCACGGAGCACTTATCACGCCTCGGTCTCTAATGGATGCGACATGCATACCTGTGAAGTGTCCACAGAATCCTGATGGGACTGACCTCGCACATTTTTCCAAGCCGCGAGTGGATTGGCCGATAATTGCAATATTAGCTGACAGCGGTTTCATTCACTTTAACTCATTTCGCTTTTTTTATTCTTTTTTTTCCACCATTTTCATTCATGGAGCACCCAGGTCCCATTTAAAATGGGGCAATTGGATGTGGCATTTTGGTGAAATGACAGGTAAGGGGACGAGAGAGGGAAAGACAGAGAGAAACAGAGAGAGAGAAAGAAAGAGAGAGACACAGAAAGAAAGAGAGAAACAAAGAGAGATACAAAGTGAGAAAGAGAGAGAGAGAGTGACAGAGAACGAGAGAGAAAAATAGAGGGAGAGAGGAAGTGAGACAGAGAGAGGGGGCCAGAAAAAGAGAGGAAGAAAGGCGACTGAGACAATGACAGGGCTGAAAGTTCAAGCTGTGCCTTTTGAAATTGTCTGTGGATTGGTTTTGTGGTCATCTCCTTGAGCTGTCCCCATGGCTTTGGGCAGAGTACTGTTGGGGCATTCATATGAGTTATACTGTAAACAGAGCACCAGAATGGGGTTTATGTGGTTGGCAGGGGCAGGCGATGGCCATTGGGAAGGACATGGCAGACCCCTGGGGGAAGGTGTGGATCTCACATTCTATTGTGCACAAGTCATGCAGAGTTTTGAACATCTGACTCTCTCCGCAGTGGCTGAGCGATGGAGAAATTTGATTTGAGACGCTATCTCCCTCTGGTGAAACAATTCTCCTCCCTTTTTCGTTCCGAATCAATATTTAATAAAGAATATAAAAAGAGAAGATGAGGATCCCAATGAAACAGACGAAATGGCTGAGAGGGAACATCAGTTAAAGATGCAAGTGCTCCCGCAACAAATGATGAATATAAGCCAAGATGACATTAATAATATGTGTGTGCGATTGAAACCAGAGCAAACAAAATATCATCGCCAGGCATTTATATGCTTCCATGCCTGGCCACAAATGAAATATCGGCTCCATTTACCCATAGTTGGAACACTGGCAGTCCGTTGTGGCCCCATACATATTATACAGATAATACACAGTCGCTCACACACACACACACAGAGACACACACACACCACACAAACACATACACATACACACACACACACACACACACACACACACACACACACACACACACACACCACACACACACACACACACACACACACACACACAAATACGAAAAAACACTATATTAGATCTTTATATTTTAGGCTGGTCCATGAAAACAGAAAGAATGAACAGACTAATTTTGGAGAGAGAGAGAACAGGAGAAAGAGAGAAAAGAGAGTGGTCCTCAGACACAGCACTTTCTGTAGTGGATCCTTACCCTTAAAGTCAAGTAGGGATAAGAAGATTAAAGTCATTGTAGCTATTCTCTATGACTGCTTTGACTTAGAGGACACAGTGCTAATAAACTGCGACTCAGTGAGAGAGAGAAAGAAGGCTTCCAACTGCAGTGTGTGGCACAACAGTAAAATAATAAATGACATTTAACCCATTTCATTACAGAGGAAATAAACAGGCTTAATCTGTTAAGCGGCGAGATTATTTTTTAATTACATTTAGCATGTCTAATTCCTCGTTTGTGCTTGTGTGTTTGCAGGATTATGCCGAGAAAGAGAAGACCTTGGCCAAGGCCCTGGAGGACCTGAAAGCCAACTTCTACTGCGAGCTGTGCGACAAGCAGTACTACAAGCACCAGGAGTTTGACAACCATATCAACTCTTATGACCACGCTCACAAGCAGGTAATAGCGCAGGGCCGCTCTGCTAAATCGTCCTATTTTCACTCACGCCATGCTGCAGGCTAGCCCCAAAGTCTGCGCTGTGAATGAAAGTAATGGAGTGTTTCAGTAGGATTACTACAAATAGGCTGCACAGCGCATTGTATGTGTGTGTGTGTGTGTGTGTGTGTGTGTGTGTGTGTGTGTGTCTGTGTGTGTCTGTGTGTGTGTGCGTGTGTGTGTTTGTGTATGTGTGTGTGTGAGTGTGTGTGTGTGTGTGTGTGTGTGTGTGTGTGTGTGTGTGTGTGTGTGTGTGTGTGTGTGTGTGTGTGTGTCTGTGTGTGTGTGTGCGTGTGTGTTTGTGTGTGTCACAACACAAGACAAATGATTTCACCCTGGGTTTGGTCAGAAATGTGCGTGGCCGTGTACCGGGAGATGGAGTTTTAATTTCAGGTGCCATAAATCACAGTGGGCAGAACAATTGAAAGTTATTGTATTTGCTGTTATTGTTGCAGCTGTTTCCTGTTCATTTTGGGGGGCACAAAATGGATCTATATAACACCACCAGCAATGGGGCGAAACTTTCAGCCGAGACAGCTAGCCTTGTCCTCCTTCAACACTTTCACATTTACAGGCCAAGCATAATGTGCAATGATATGGCTCAGTGAGAAAACTCAACCTCATTGCAGACTTTGACAAGTGTTTGAAGTAAATTATTTCTGTTTGATTCTGCTCTGACATGCCAGCAGAGGCAGTCACTCACAATCGCATAGATTTTTCTCTGGGAGCAGCTCCAGGGGAGTCTGCATGTCTTGAAACAATAATGCCTTCCGTTGTAAGACACAACAGGAAAATGGAAGGGCAAAGAATACAGAAAAAAAAAGCTGTTTTATTTAAAAAACTCCTTAAAATATCCTTCTCAGAACTCTGTATCATAAAATTATTTAAAAGCTCTGGGCCTCCCTCTGCTCACATCGACTCGTTACACCGTGACACCGTCGCGTGGAAAAACACAAGACTAACCTTTAATAGCGAGTCAAAGCTTTAATTCCGGCTCTTGTCCTGCCGTTTGATATCCACGGTGACCCTGGCAGTCTGGCTCAGGGCAGAGCAGGGCAGAGCAGAGACGGCAGGTACTCAGCGTCTCAAGAGGCCCCTCTCACCTTCGTCAATATCAGGCCTGGCTGAACTATCGACTGGTCACATCTGCAAACCCTCCGTCCGTGACCTTACTGCTGAGCACCGTCCGCCGCATAAGTGAAATGAATGAATTATGGCACGGCGGGCAGGAGACAAGATGGGGAAAAACTCAGTTGCCCCTTGAGCTTAGACACTCATGTCAACCACCCCCTCCCCAAACACATGCACGCACGCACACACACACACACACACACACACACACACATTTGTTCCCCACCACCACCATCACCAACAACAATAGCAACAACAACAGCAAGACCGCTAGCACATTATATCCACAATCGTATGGGCCTTCCCTCGTTCATCACATGCATTTAGCACCCGTGGCTGCTGCTGTGTCTGCTGCTGTTTACTGGAGATTAAACGAGCATGCGGCGCAATGCGAACGTCGCCAGTAGCTGCGGCCTCCACCAAACAGCTGATGGATGAGAGGCACAGATGCGGAGTGTGTTCCCCGGCAGTCGGGGCATGTCCTTATACAGCATGACTGAGTGGGGTGGGGAACAGGGGCTCTTTTCAATGAGCTTCTCAAAGAACACCGCCCAACATGGTTCACGGTTTGCAGTTCACATGTTGGAGCTGAGCACACCAATTACTCAATACCAGATAACGATGTGTTATATCACACTTAAATTTAGTCAACCTGTTGGAAAGAGGCAGAGATATTTAATGCTGAATCATTCCAACATTTTTAAAAATAAAAAACAGGGGAGCATTACAGTTTATTCAGAGTCACTTGAGGACAGGAATGCTCCGACATGAATCCTCATATATTTTCCATTTTTTTCCCCCAACCATCTCCCAAATGAATCAGCTCCAAGTGTGCAAGGGGATGAAATGCGAGTCACTCACCACAACAAATCATTCTGCAGCACTTCTGCCGCTCTGTAGCTTCAATCAATGCTAACACCTCCGCTAAGCAACACACCTGGGAACGCTGATAAATATAGCCCACGCCAACCTGTTTGCTATTTTCCGTGAAACAGCGCTGACAAGAGAGCGTGCTGCACAATGAAGAGAGGGCTGAGCCCTCCCACACAGACAGTTCAGTTCAGCCAGGCAGGGTAGGCGAGTCGAGAGCCTATGCACTGTTAAAGGTATGTGAAAGTGAGTGTGTTTGTGTGTGTGTGTGTGAGTGTCTGAGTGGGGTGCTTAGCGGGGGTGGGTGGGATCAAATCAGTTACCCTTCAATGCCCGGTGTGGGGAAGAGGTGCTCTCTACATGACAAAATTATATCTGATGTGACCGCCTGGCTACCCAGGCTATGAGACCCCGGCCGTGGTAAAGGCAATCACTGGAGCCTTCTGAAACAGGAAAGGTTAGAGCGCCACTGAACTGTGTATAACATGCCGGGCCTGAGCGGAATGCCTAATGTGGCAACGGACTCCTCCCGGCAACCTGCTATTTTTACCCCGCAACCGTTACCATCAAAAAATAACATGAGGTGACCTTAGACCTTTTTACTGAAAAAAACATGCAAATCAAAAAATAAATAAGTAAAAAGTAAACAAGGGAAACAAGTGAGTCAGTTTTGGCTCAGCGTGGTCTGGGGTCTCTAAGGGAAACAGACATCTTTCTTAAAGCAAAACATTAAAAATTAATAGACAATTAAACGCAGGCTTTTAAATTAATTGGACTTCACTGTTGTCTGAAACCAAGCGGTGGCTGTCTCCTGTGTACCGCTAAGGTGTTTCAAACGGAAAGTTCAAGTATATAAATCAATTTTTGAATTATTAATGGAAAGTCATTTAGATTACATGGTCAGATGAATGCGAGCATTTGTGCAGTGATGGCTGCCTGATCGATACATTTCATTTGGAGCCCTTCGAAAAAGTATTTGCTGTCGAGCACAGGAACTGCCGCAGACTGTGGGGAGATGGGAGATGGGAGAATGGCATCAATCCACATTTCAAATCCCCAGTTCTTCTGGACCAGGAAACAAATGCAAATCAGTATCACTGAGTTTTATCTAAAATAAATAGGACAATTTCATGCAGTTTAGCGAGCCCATCCTAAGCTACTTTTCATTTGCACAGAAAATGGGTTTGATGAAGCATAACATTGGTGTGCAAACACCTTTATTACCTTCTCCAGTCTTGAAGAGATTTTTAATCTTTTGCGGTCTATCCCTGAATGCCTGATGCACCAAGATACCTCGACTTCATAATGCAAGGTTGTTAAGTGGAGAAAAGGATTCTCAAAGAGGATTACAATTCATATTGTGATGTTGCTCTCTGGGAAGCGGTGTAGTCTCTCTGCTGTATGCTTGTACAGGTGCAGAGATGTGCAAACTGAAAGCATTTGCACACCTCCTCCTTCCTCTCTTTCGTTCTTTCTTTCTCCTTATCTCCTTATCACTCTGTGCATCACACTCTTTCCTATCCTATCTTTCTTTTCACTTTTCCTTCCACTCTATTTTATCTCCACTGCAGCTTCTACGTTTCCTTCTACTCTTTCCATCTCTGCTTTTCCTTCCACATTTCTCTCTCTCTCTCACTATCTTACTCAAGAACAAAAATTGGACAAAGGACTTTGCACAAATTAGGCAACATTAGGCAGATTGTTTTTTTTTTTTTTGATGCGGACAGACAGGGTAATGGGCAAACAGATATAGACAGTGGACTGGCAGTCACCAACAGGCAGAGACAGACACATCATTGGACAAACACATACAGATGATAGACAGGCAGACGCTACCAGACAGAGACAGACAGATCAGTGGACAGTCAAACAAATGTGATTGGTTGTGTGTCTCTATCTCTCTCTCTCTCTCTCTCTCTCACTGTCTCTCTCTCTCTCGTCCTCACCTCTCTCCATCTCTCGGTGTCTTCTGCAGAGGCTGAAGGAGCTGAAGCACAGGGAGTTTGCCCGCAATGTGGCCTCCAAGTCGCGGAAGGACGAGCGGAAGCAGGAGCGGGCTCTGCGGCGGCTGCACGAGCTGGCGGAGCAGCGGAGGGAGGTGCAGTGGTGGGTGCAGGCCTCCTGCCTTATTCATACAAAACACAGCATCTGTGTCTCTCACACACACACACACACACACACACACACACACACACACACACACACACACACACACACACACACACATACACTTCAATTATTCCACTCCCACCCCCAATACACACACATGCACACAGACACAGACACACACACACACACACACACACACACACTTCTCTACACACACACACAGACACACACACACATCTGTGCCTTACAGACGCACACACACACACACACACACACACACAAAAACACAAACAGACACACACAACACATCTGTGTCTTACACACATGCATGCACATGCACAGCTGTGCCTCACACAGAAGCACACACACACATGCCTGCAGACACACACACACACACACATACGCCTGCCTGCAGACACACACACACACACACACGTGCACACACACATACACACACACACACGCACGCACACACATACAGTACACACAAATAGACATGCACATGCACAGACTAACCCTGCTGCTGTTGCTGCTTCTTCAGCAGCTAATATCCCTGATGGAGACAGTGATGGTGCATGCTATGAGCTCTTTTAGCTCAGATCTGTTCACTTCCTCCCTCAGAGAAGGGATGTGGAAGTTTGTTTAGAGCATATGCTATTGTTTGCATTTTGTCTTTCATCTTCTCTCTCTCTTCCTCTCTCTCTCTCTCTCTCTTATTCTCTTTGCCTCTTTCACTCTTTGTCACATTCACTCATTCACTCTGGTTTGCTTTCTGTTGTTTGTCTTTCTAGCGCTCCGGGGAGTGGCCCCATGTTCAAGTCTACCACAGTGGCGGTGGAGGCAGGTCTGCGGGACCCCTGTGGTGACGGATCTCCCGAGGAGGCCCAGGGACTCCTTGCAGCAGAGGCAGGGGTGCAAACAACCTGCAACAGCGACAGCAGCGGAGGCAGCAATGCTTCAGGGTTGGCGTCCAGCGGCAGCAACAACAACAACAACAACAAACAGCTGCCATGGCCCCTGACGAGCAAGCAGAAGAAGGCCCCAGGCAGCCGCCGCAAGATCGCTTTTTCGTTCTCCTTCCCAAAGAGGGCCTGCGTGAAGCTGGAGTCGTCGGCCGCGGTTTTCTGCGAGGCCACGGAGGAGGGGTCGATGGAGCGGAGCCGCAGACAAAGGCTACGCGCGCCCCTCGTCGAGCTCGACCTCCCCGGGTCGCCCGGAAACACGGCGGCCGGCAAGGCGCTGGATTGCGAGGAGACAATTTACTGCATTGGCGCACAGCAGGCCCGCTTCGCTCCGAAGAGCGGCAGCGTGGAGAGCGAGGGGTCATCCGACACGCTGGGGGGCCAGGAGAACCCCGGGCCCACTTCGGATTTGTGCGCTCTGCTGGTGTACTCGGAGGACATGGCGAGCAGTCCCTCTATTTCCCAGATAGCCACCTCCCCTTTCTCTCTCAGCAGTGTGGACATTGCGCTGGACTCTGAGGACTCTGTGAACGAGAGCCTGAAAAGTGCCGACGCTAATGGGGGTCAGGAACTCAAAGAGCAGCGCGCTGTCGAAGCACCCGTGTCAGAGGAGAGCAGCCATTCAAGTCAGAACTCCTCGGATGTGTGCAGTGAGGCCGAGTCCTCGCACGCAGGTCACACGGCGGAGGAAAGCCCTCCTCCGAAGACTCCCTTCACAAAGCCCAGTCAGCCTTTTTTCTCTGTGCGCAGCAGAGACGGTAATACCATTTTTCAGTGGCCCTCAGAGATGCTGTCGTTCACTAAAAGCGGCCCACCCTTGTCCTACAGTTGCAATCCGCTCCATTTTGATTTCAAGGGGTCACACAATCGAGCGGCCGGTGACCTGCGGCAGCACGCCGAGACCAAGACAGATGAGGAGCCCGTCAGCGCCGTCAGCGCCGTCAGCTGCGCTTTGGCCAGCCCGGGGAAATCCATAAGCCCAGACAAGCATATTGAGGAGGGCGCGCTCGGTCTGGACCACGGTCCCACCGGAGACACCGAGACGAAATCGAGAAAGAGCACGTGCGTCAGTGACACGGAGAGCTGCGTCGGGCTAAAAATAATACACGGCAAATGCAAATACTCCAACGAGCGCTCTCACGGCGGGAAGGAAAAAGCGCGGGTCAGGGACAGACGGCATTACCGGAGTCACAACAGGAAGAGGAGGCGACGACGGAGGAGGAAGAGGAGGTGTGCGCGCGTCCACCGCGAGATCGAGAGAGGCGGGGAGATGGACGCAGAAAAGTGCCGGAGATTCCAACGGCGTGTGGAGTGTTGGGAAGGGGCCGCCGCTCTCGATAGCCAATTTGGAGCCGGCACTTCAGCGCAAGTGCAGCTGCCATTAGAGAAGTCAAAGCAATCAGCTGCGAATCAGGCCGCGGGCAGCTGCAGCGGGGCTCCTGCGGCTGACAGGCTGCGTGGCAGGAGGCAGGGAGCAGCAGGGTGCATAAACGGCCCAGCGGGGGCCCACAGCCTCTCTCATCAGGGCTTGGGAGACGGCGAAAAGGTGCTTGCAGGAGGTGCTGTGAGCAGCCCGGGCTTTCCATCTGCCTGCCTGACGTGCTCGATGGGGTGCGGGTCATGCCAGGGCAATCACGACCACGAGCCCCGGCCCCAGATCTCGGGGTTCGCTAGTCATCATCACAAGCTGCCACTTCAAGTGGGTGACGCCGGCATCAAAGACCTGCAGCGTGTCCTGCGACTGAAGAGGAAGCGTAGCGCCTCGCTCAACGACGTGGACTCCGTGTGCTCTGATCGGGTGACGTGTGCCTGTCTCAGATCCCCAGACAGGTGGCTGACTGAACAGGAGAACTCTCACAAGCATCAGAGCTCATCCAAGGAGGACTCCGCATTTTGCGAACATATTCAGTGCTGGAAGAGAAGAAAAATCTCTTCTGCCGCAAACCAGTGTCTCGAGCCCCCTCCCACAGTGCCCGGCATTGAAAGCCATGCTCAGGCTGCCGAAAAGGGGAGCCGTGTGAATCCAAATGGGGAAAGCGCGGCCCTAAAAGCAGAAGGTGACAGCGGCGGTATCAGCTCAGACAAAAGCTCATGTACTATTGATGATAAAGAGAGCTCTGTGGCCAGCGCGCCGAACAAGAGCTCCATTATCCCTGACCCAGGTCAGCACGTGGCCGTTAGCCACCGCCAGACAGGGAGCCCATCTCGGCCTCCAATCAATGAGCGGTGGCACGCTCCCGACAACCCCCCTCCCTTCCAGCCCGCGGAGCGAGCCAGAGCCAGAGATCTGAGCCCCGTGGTGGCCACGGGAGACACGGGCGACAGCCGTGACACTGTCACCACCACCACCACCGCCACCACCGCGTCTCCACACACCGAGCTAGCAGAGGAGCGGCGCACTAACAAGCTGGCGTCAGCACCAGCGGTCGCAGCGGTGTCTCCACCAGCTGCGGCAGGAGCCCAGGCCTGTCTGGCAAGCCCGCGAGACAGAGACAGGAACAGGGAGAGAGAGACAGCTCTGGCGAGGTCTGAAAAGGCAGGACTGGACAAATCATGTCAGCACAGCAGCAGCAGCAGCCCTCTGGTGCAGCCGCCAAAGTTTCACCTGTCGGTGGGCAGGGCCAAGGAGGAGGAGAAGCCTGGCAGGGAGAGCTACCGGACCATCAGCAGCGCTTTCTACGGACCTGGCCCTCCTCCTCCATCTCAGCCTGGCCCTGCTCAGCTGTCATGCTTCCAGCATCCATCCAGCAGCATGGAGAGGCACTGCCTCCTGCAGATCCAGGCGCACAGACAGGTGCTCCATCACCACCACCACCACCAGCAGCAGCATCAGCAGCATCAGCAGCAGCAGCAGCAGCAGGTCTTCCAGGCAACCAAGCTAAAGGCTGTGCTGCCCCAGCCCCAGCCCATCCCCGTGTCTGTGTCCTCACCTGTCCACCTCCACCCAGTCCACCTATCCGCCCCCGTGCCCTCTGGCTCCATCACCATCCGCCACACCATCCTCCAGCACCACCACCACCACCATGCCACCTTCCTGCCCCCGGCCCAACACCACCACCACCACCATCACCACCCACCCGCTCCTCCTCCTCCCCCTCCTCCGCCCCCTCCCCCTCCCCCACAGCTCTTCCCACAGGTCCTGCCGGTGACTCGGCTGCCCCTGGGTGCCCACCGGGGAGATATGTGCCCACCGGGGGCCCCAACTTTCGTTACGCCCCCCCAGGTGTCGGTGGTGGCTCCACCCCGCATCCACCACCCGATGACCGTGACCTTCCATGCCCTGCCCCGGCCAGCCATGTTCCCGCCCATGCTGTCCCCGCACCCGGCCGTCATCCCCCTCCAGCCCCTCTTCTGACAGTGGACACACCTGTGGGTTCAGACATTCATCCTGGTAGTAGGAGGAGTCACACAGTTCAGTGCTCTCTCCATTAAATTGAATAATATAAATAAATCAATAAAAACTAGGATGTTAGGATAGCTACAATAGCACCATAGGAAATGCAGAGAGAGTATTCCACATGAATAGTTTGTCAGTGCTTTGAGGTTAGAGGAGAAAAAAAAATTTTTGTGTAATGTTTTTGCACCTAACTTTTCTGGCTTCTATTAAGAAAACACAAAACTGGAGCAATGTTTTATTCAGCAACATAGCTGTTAATTAGGTGTGAGACCTTTTTTTAGTAACAATTCGTTCCGTGTTGACTGAGGATAAGTCACATTTAGGTCACATTTGAATACCGGCACTCTGAAAATATCATGATGAAGCAAGTTAATTGGTGATCTCGCCGCCGTCACAGTAGTGGGTCCTTTCCAACAGTAAAGGAAGAGAAAACGATCATACAGTATGTGTAGGAGAAAAGTCCGCTTCAACCAGAGTTTTGCTTCCAATGTTTTGTTTTACCAGCGTGATGTTTCAGGCCTCGTCTGAGGAAGAGTTGCAAGGCCCGAAATGGTAATAAAACAAAAATTAGGAGCACAAATCTGGTTGAAGTAGAGTTTTCTCTCACACATATGTCGATTGTCCTTTAGTCCTGCTCCCAGTTTAAAAGGCTGGATGTGCGTGCTTTGGCTGCACTCTCAGAAAAAATTGCCATAACATACCTTTGACGCGCTATAAGGTCCGGACCTCCCTGTGCCAAATGTTATGCACCTCTCCATATAATCAACCTCTAGCAAGCCGTGCTAGTCTAGACAATGCCATTAGCAGACTGTGTGTATTACAGTGTGTGTAGGGTTGTAATTTTAAATTACCAGTTGTGAACCAGCTGCCTCAAATAGAGAGGCTAAATCAGAGGACTTCGGGCCTGTGAGGTTTTATATGGTCATTTCAGACACGCTGCAGAGCGCAACGAGAGAGCTGGGCATTGATTTGCCTCAGCTACATTACATTACAGCAAAATGATGGAGTGTTTTTCCCAGAGAGCTCTTTCCCAGTGAGTCTTGGTGAGTGGGTGTTCTTCATGCGTTGGCTTGTGTAGCCTTGTAGGAGGCTTGCACTGATTGGCACTGCTCCTCCATGTTCCTAATACCTATGAGGGCTGGATGGCATGACAACCGTTAGCAAAAGCAGCGCCAACTACTTTTTTTTTTTTTAAATAAACACAATATTCCTACAGTAAGGAGTCAAGTGATGTTTAATGTAATGTAAAATGTGTGAAGTAACGACAGTAGAAGACTAATTGCGGGCTGGGAAAATGAGCGGAGATGATGACAAACAGCACATTATATGGTCAGGCAAAAAAAAAAAAAACATGTAACATAGTTAGCATGTCCTCTGTATGGACAGGCAGTATTTTAGCAGAGTAAATAAGGATTTTTAATGAACTAGTAAACTAGGCTAGTGTTACTTAAAGTGGAATTTGTGCACAAACACAGCAGGAGACATATTCGAAGTGACATGAATTTCAGAGCATCCTCTGCTCACCACAATTTCTCTACTGTAATGATGTGTTACGTGCTGCCTATTTTCTCTGCTGGCACTTCTGCCATGTAAGCAAATGAATGACATTATGTTTAATGGGGAACAGTTGTTAGCTCAGCATAATTTTGAAGCCTGCCGAAGAGGCGCATGGGGAAAGTTGGCACACTGATGTTCTGTTCTCGGCTGACAAAGACCCAAAGGTGTGCCATACATAACTCGACATGTATTTGCTTGCTACAGTACGTACGGGGTGAACTGTTTCCTTTTGTGTTTGTCTATTTTGCTTCCGCTAATTGACAGAGGATAGTGTTGTTATTGGACATAATTGGAGAAGGCACCTTGGTATAAGATCGGATATAGTTTGGTTCCCCGCTTCATTTCCTCACATTGGACTTTAAGGTAATAGAATACTGCAGACATCATTAGCTTTCAGGCTACAAACACAATGCACATTAAATTAAATCTGTTCCGAAGCACAAAATACTATGAAGTGCTATTTTGGAAGTAAATGTTTACACATACCATTCAAGTCACCTAAAAGGTTGTAGTATACCTCCTTAGATCAACATAATGGATTCATTGAAGTGCTTTTCATAGTTAATTTGATAGATCACCGTGAATTCTCTCCACTACCGGTGAATTAGTCTCTGCATTAAGTAGAAGCTATGATCCGTAGTCTTTCAAAGGTTTGTCAAATTCCCAAATGAACTGCTCTTTCTGCTGAGACGCTAGAGCCAATAAATCTATCTTTTTTTATTTTTTCCTCTTCCAACTGCTTGCTCATTAGATTTCAGCAGGCTAGATCCCTGGCTCAAATATAGCATGTGGCAGCATCCTGACCACCTCAAGAGGGTATAAGTGTCAAGTGCCCTGCTAAAAAGCGGGTGCCAATTATTTCATGTCAAATATAACCAAAATAAGAAATAAAGGAATCCTTACTCTTGCTCCTTGCTTGCATCAGACAACTGTCCAAATAAATTCCATTGTCACACCAAGTGATAGTTTTCTTGCTAAATCTGTACGTCTACACCAGTATGACTAGGAGTACATAGACTACAGCTGATTATCTTTGTTCTGGTATAAAAAAAGGAGCAACTGTTTGACACTAGAGCAACTGCATGGGGAACACCTGTAGGTTTGATATTGCAAAGGTAGCTCTGTGATAATGGAACTCTTGTACATACCACTTGAGTTTGTTGGTGTCTTGCAAGAAACAGTCTCTTTAACCTACAGCAGTATGTGTAACATAAAAAGTGGAAAGTAAGACTTTAA
The DNA here is from genome assembly GCA_027475355.1 of Coilia nasus. NCBI lineage: Eukaryota > Metazoa > Chordata > Actinopteri > Clupeiformes > Engraulidae > Coilia > Coilia nasus. The sequence goes on along the minus strand of CM050213.1, from coordinate 15,831,356 downwards.
AGTTGTCATAAATCTGCACCCTTATGTGCGAATCCGCATTACATTGTGTGAATGCACAGTTGTAATGTATTTTCTCTAGCCCATCCAACTTGCTTTCATGACCTGTACATGGTGTAAATTAGCAATGTTTATAATTAATGTAATATTTAATGTATATGTAAATATGTTCCTGTTTTTATTGTGCAATGTACCCTACATGTATGAATTATTTAGATAAGACAAAGCAACTATGTTTTTTACGCCACTTTGCCAACCGAATGATGTTATAGTAATATCTAATAAAATAGATAAATGACTGGTTTTTCCCCTGTGTGGTCATTTCAGTTCTCCCTGACATTCAAAAGCACTCTGGGCGCCTTCAAGTTCTCTCCCTTGCAGCCCTTTGCAAACACTTTAAAAGTCATCTGTTGCAATAAAATGCACAGAGGACATCATTTGCTTTGGTTTGCCATGGCAGAGCACAAACTCTTTTATAATGCCAAGCCAAGTACTGTGAGTGGCACAGTTAGCTGGCATTACATCATGGGGAATGGCTTCCAAGCCATTGCAGCCACTTATAGCCAATGTGTGATGTTATTTACCTGGAAAAAACACATACTCACTAATACTCCTTTTGGGTTTTAATGTGGATCTCCAAGGAAGTGAATGCTGTGTATTTAACACCTGTTACTCCTGTGACTGTACTCATTTTGTCGATATGTGTATCAATCACAACAGTCATTCTGTATTGCTACAAGTTGGCATCCAAGTTAAATGTGCAGTAAATACACTACTATCATGCAACCAGTACATGAAGTGATACTGTGTTAGGCCCTGAGCGAATTTCAAAGAAAATCCATTAGTGGTTGGTAAAAACACATTAGCGGTATACTTTTAGCCATAATACTACATATTTTGAGAAAATATAATATGATGGCTGTAAGCCCTGCAAAGATCACATCACCAACTTAACAGCATTTTTTTGTACATAATTTGCCTAGTCAGATGCTCTGCTGTGAATGATGGGCTTGACACGGGTTAGTTACATCATCGAAATTCCCCCAGTGTTGGACAGTCCACTCTCCCAGGACAAATGACCCTTCTGCTCGTGTGCTATTTGTAGCCGAAGCCACCAAATGTGTATGAAACGTCAAGAAATTACATTTTCCCCCACATTTTTTGCGGCTTCACCAAGATAGCAAATATTGACAACAGATACAGTGTGTATACTTTATTTTTTTCATTATGGTGCAAGTTATTGCTTATTTGAACAATTCCATTAAGCTGGCCCTCCTGGCCTATAATAAGTATGACACCTTCCTGCTGTTGTGTGTGTATTTATATGTGTGTGTGTGTGTGTGTGTGTGTGTGTGTGTGTGTGTGTGTGTGTGTGTGTGTATTTGTATGCGTGTGTGTTTGTGTGTGTGTGTGTGTGTGTGTGTGAGTGTGTGTGTGTGTGTGAGTGTGTGTGTGTGTGTGTGTGTGTGTGTGTGTGTGTGTGTGTGTGTGTGTGTGTATGCGTGTGTGTTTGTGTGTGTGTGTGTGTGTGTGTGTGTGTGAGTGTGTGTGTGTGTGTGTGTGTGTGTGTGTGTGCGTGTGTGTGTGTGTGTGTGTGTGTGAAGCCTTCTTCACATGATTCGTGGGCATCCCTGTGAGCTCCACAGCTTTGTGCCTCTCACCCAGGCGTAACTGTGAGGCGGAGTGTCTGGGGAGGGCTGTTGGTTCTCGGGACAGCCGGCTGACCTTTGCGGGTGTCACACTAGTGGCAGGTGGTTGTGGTGACTGTTGTTGAGAAACTATCGCGCCACTTCAGTCTATTCTTATGTGGTAAGTGAAAAATTAGCAAAAAAAAACAAAAACAAAAAACAAAAAAAGTAATAACAAATAAAAAACAAGAAAGGCTCTGAACAAGACAATACCATTACAATTCCCACTGAATCCATTCCCACCCAGTCAACAGTGCAAAAACATGTTCGCCCCTGCTGTGTGCTGCCTACTTGTGTCACTTCAGACCAAAAAAACAACACCGGACGAGTACCATCCCTCTGGAGCAAGAGCCACAGTCCTACTGATGGTTGAGAAGAATTCACTGACAGAAGACAATACAGCCAGTCTATCTGCCTATCTCGCTTGTTACATAAAAGCAAAAAGGGGACCTCATTTGCATATGAGCTCCTGTTACATAAATCAACCACACTGCAACATTATTTTAGTGGGATGGCTCCAGGAGTCTTCTTAGAGGGCTTTTTAGCCTACCGACTCACCAACCACCTCGTTTCAAAAACGCCCACATGGGAAGGCGGGAGAGAGAGACAAAGCTCAGAGCAGCGCAAGATAGAAAACACACGCCTTTACTGGAAAACAAAGAGCCTCTTAACGAATGTGGAATGTTTACCCCTCTAATCTTCAGTAGTTTCCATATTTGCTGTCTTAAGCTATCTGAGTCATCCTGTCTGTGGTGGGAAGAAACCTCTGCCTTTTGTGTTGTATTGGTGTCTTCTGGCGCTGAGTGGGCAGAGATTTAGAGAGATTTACTTAGGCAATTTTGGGGCTCCCCAAAACCCCCTTCTGTCTGCCATGGCATCCTTTCAGGTTTTGTTTGTTGTTCTGTTTCTCCAAGGTCAAATTAAACATGAGATAGCGATGTAATAACACTGACAAAACACCACACAGGACTGTCAAGTTGCTAAATTAAAGCTTAATTAACGCTTCCATTTTGCAGGAGTGAGATTTTATTACTAGACGGTGACGACTCCCTGGGTAATTTCACAATCATTATTATAAAATGCCAGCGAGGTCTCAGCGGTTCTGACTGCTAGAGGAGCAGCTGTATTAGAGGCTATAAACTTTAAATTGGGGCTTTAATTTGTGTTGGATTCTGTCGGTGCCTTGTATGAAATATTGACCTTCAGTGGGAATCTTTTGCACCTTTGGTTAACAGGCGGTATTTAGAGGCTTTTAAATGTCCAACGAGTGTCAAAATGACCTTTGACTAACGACGCAGTCCAGCTCAAGCTGTGAGCTGTGCTCTGATTTTGAATGAATAACAAAAGCCACTTGTGATCAGCAGTCTGATGCGCTCAAGCAGCACAATGAGATCAAATAGAACTCAATAGAACAAAGCAGAGAGTACAGATGAAACTGAAGGCAATCTCTCCTGAGTGTATTGTTCCATCTCTGACAAATGAGGGTTAAACTCTTAAAATATTTCTGCAGCTGTGGCGTAATGGGAGTAAATTGTGGCGTCCCCTGTGTTTTTCAGTCTGCCTCGAGACAGTCTGACAGAGCTCAGCTCAGCTCGCTGTCCCTTCGGATCCCTCTTATCGATTCAGCTGTCAGCGAATTACAGTATCACCAACCCCGTCTTCAGGTGTGCTCCCCTAAAAAAATAGAATAGAGACACACACACACACACACACACAGACACACAAACACCTACACACACACACACACACATACATACACACATACACACACACCTATACACACACACACATACACTTTCACACACACACACACAGGGACACACACCCACACACACACACACACACATACACACAGCTACACACACACACATACACACAGCTACACACACACACACACACACACACACACACACAACCACAGACTTCTAACCTAAATTATTTCCCAGAAAAGCACAATTGTTTGAGGTGTAATGTCAGAGATGCTGTTTACCCTGACACATGCAAACGTGAGAAAAGCAACACCGAAACAACAGGAGGTACACAACACTCTTTAGGCTGTTAGAGTTAACGACAAGTATGCGGTGTATGTATTTTGTCTATTTTCCAGTTTTAGGAAATAGACTAAGGCTAACACCAACCAGTGAAATAGATGGAAAGACAGATCTTGCATTTTAATTGAGCATAACACATAAAAGTGTCTCAAAACAAGGTAAGACATGCTGGTAGTCCTGTCACCCTGGAAGGCAGAGTTGTGACACTTCCCCGCTCTCTCCTCTCTCTGCTGTGGCTCCCCACACATTACCACAACAACAGGTGGTGAACAGGTTGTCATCATGAAATATTCAAAGTGATGACAGTTTCATTTGAGGACTAGACTAAATGTTTTTTTTTTCTTAATGGTGAAGAGTAAAACTTAATTGTCTCTGGAAACAGTCATCTATTTTGCATTAGCTGAGATTTAATAACAGACCAGTTTGATATCATTCGTGGGATAAAGTGTTTGGCACATGAGTATAATTGACTGTGATTATTTGAAACTCACCCTGAATACTGAAGGCACAGACTCCTGGTTTAAACAACTTTTGGTGATCACATTTTGATTCAGAGTTAATATTATACAGCTTGGACCCACTGATTCGGAAGCATTAAATGTAAATATTGAATATGGTGACAGATGGCAGAATGGAAACAAATACTGTGTAATATTAGGAAGCTAATTCTGTGACCACCCGAAGTTTCATCTTCAGTGAATTTGTAAGGACACAGTGTAGTTTCATTGGAAATCAGTTTCGATGTTGCAGTATGCAGCTCTGTTTGACTCTTCGACATAAAGAATTGCGATAATTTGCACAAATAGTATGCACAAATCACATGACCGACATTACTCCAGCAAGTAATTTTTGCAAAGAATTTGAAAGCATTTTCTTGGCACCCTGTATAAATTCGGTTTAATTACATGCCACTGTTTTCTGCCCCCCTCAGCAAAATCACATTGATTGAAGTTAATAATTATACACATCCATAAATATATATAGCACGATCAGCACATAGGGCAGCGTTAGTAAGGCTGGGTTTGGCCACATTAGAGTTGATTCACGTCTGAAATTAAAGGAATTAGCGTAATTTGTGGCCAGTGTGTGCCTGGGCAGCAGCGCCGGTGATGCAGTCTCCAGTCTCCCGACAGCGGCACCACCGGCTATTTTTAATTAAACACCAAAATAAAGCCCCTGAACTGTGCGGGAATAAGCAAGTGGAATGGAAAAATAGAAAAATAAATAAATAAACAAACTGGGGCCGCCTCAAGTCACTAAATCTCGTCCTTGATGAAAAATTGCCCTTGACTGTGAGGTCGTTAGATGCAAGAGTGAGCCTTCAAGGGCAACACATTCACACACACATTATTTATTTATTAATTTGCTTGGCTTGTGGGGACCAAAGGTGAAAAAGGTGTCTTGTTTATTCACCAGTAGATTTACTGAAGGCGATGTTTTTTTTTCTCACCCATTAATTAATTTTGTGCTTCTTTAGCCAAGAATAATCTTTGCATTCAACACTGTGTTGTGTATGTGACAGGATGCCACAACAAACAACCAAGGCAGAGTGCATGGAGAAATTCAGCAGCACAAAAGCCTATACTGACACATCCAGACCCTTTATCTTACTGCGCTGATTAAAGCGTTCATGGATTTACTTGATAGACTCTTTTCAATTGCAAATGAATGTTAACTCTGTTTGCAGACATTCTTCCTCCACTCCATTCCTCTAAAGTAGCACACTGCAAGCCTCTTTTCACGTATCGGAAATCATTTTGGGGATAACTGTCGTGTCTTGTACTGATTTGGAAATCAAACTATAAGCTAGTATCTGCATTCAATAATAGATTTTCTTTCTATAAACAAACCCAGTATTGCTAATATGCCCTTAATGCATTCAGTTTGTGATAAAATATTAAAATTGTGTTTTCGATTTCAGTTTGTGGTGAACTGCCTCGTGTTGCGGGGGAACTGGAATCTAGACTAGTTACGAATACGAATACTTTATTGTCCACGATGTGGAAATTTGTCTTCAGTTTCACTACAGACAGTTAAACATTAAACATGAAAAGACATGATACACAACATTTAACATCAAAATACACAGTCCACACCTCATCCAGGCGCTGCATTTCCCGCAAAGTAGACGAGGAGTAAGCTAGACCCTTATTAAAAAGAAAAATGCATGTAATATAGGCCTACTAAATTAAAAGTACATGTACATAACCACAACAGTGTGGTGTTTAAAAGAATAAGATAACTAAGGAGTAGTAAATATCATGCATGAGTATGATAAATACGTAAATAAGTAATCAGACCCCTAAAAACACTGTGGGTGAATTAGGTATTTAAATAAACTAAAATGTTGTTCTTGAATTTGGAATTCGTTTGTGTATATAGACATGTTAGTATGTTGTTAGCATAATTAACTCTCGCCATGCAATATCACCACTCTCCTCCTCAGACTGACCACCTCATGACACCAAACCTCAGCACATAACCACCATGCTGAGCACATGCAAATCACATGCCACCCCCAGCCCCCTTTCCCTCCTCTCTCTCTCTCATTGACGCCAATCATCTCCTTCTTGCTGTTTGAATAATAGAAAGCCAATTGGTTTGGGGGGGAAATTCATTATTCTATTAACCTTTCCCCCTTTGAAAACGGTGAAGGAGATTGAGGAATTCCCTCCCTTTTCCCAGTCTCTGTCTTTTTGTCGCTTGCATATTGGATCAGGATCCAGCATTGTTCGCCATTGTCTGCGGAGGTCGAGGGCAGGAGGTGGCTCTTAATGAGGCATCGGGCCTTATCTCACAAGCTGGAAAACAGCTTCTGTCGGGATGAAGGTGGTGGTATATGCACGCCTGTCGCAAATGAACCCCCCCTCATCCCCTCACCGCTCCATCCCCTCACCCCCTCCCTTTCCCAACTGCAGTCATGAAGGCCCAGGCAGTCATAATGTCCCCTAATAGAGCAAATCCCATTTTAATGGAGATATTTCAGGGGAATGACCCCTGTTGCCACCCATATCGAAGCACAGAAGTTTGTTTTTTTAGCTGAAGGCACTCTGTGCTGCAACTGCATTTCAGTGACATGAAAAGCAAGACTTGTGTGATAGCACAGGTAGACGGTTCTCATGTTGGAAAATGTTCAGGTGCGGATGTTGTTGTTGGTGGTTTTTAAACAGTGGCTTCAGAACAAACCACCAGTAGCTCACCTACCTGTCCTTGTTATTTGTGCACTGTCTGCACCCTGATGTATGAAAAGTGTTTTTTTAACGCATCATGAACTAAGGTTATTACATCTACCTGTAAACACTCGCTAAAATGTAGCAGGTAATTCAAACATGCTTTCAGTTTGAAGACATGTTTTTACTATTATCGTGATGATGGAGCATTGAATTTACTGCAAGAATTGGAGCTGAACTGGCTACCAGCATTGAGGATGTGACATTAAGTCGACAGCAATCTCTTCAGTCTATGGCAGCTGCATCACGGCTTGAGAACAATTGACAGGCACAGAATTGTGTTATCTGAACGAATCTTATTATCTGCATACGACTCAAGAGTTCCTTCACTGCTCGTCTTTGTAATGGCCTTTATTCCGCTATCTCCATTTGCACCTGACAGCCATAGAGATAAAAATGTAAAATGCAAGACAAAAAAAAAATATCCTCACACACGCCATTATACAAACCGCCATTACAGGCTGATGTACTGCAAGGGATTTAAGCTCAACAGAACGAGTGCAAGTGAATGGTAAGACGTACAACTATTTCCTCATTAGTGATCTAAACAGGCATTTATAAAGAACAATGATTACCCTCCAATTCCAGGCCCTATCGCCAGCACACATAAATTACCCTGGAGATTTCACAAACTTGTCCATCAACTGCCCTTCATTTCCGAAAGCAATCATAATTGATAGCCTGTGATTTCCCCTTCATCGCTGGCCTTTCACATGCCTAATAATAGCGATTAGCATGCATTACCAAGAGACAGTTGGCTGGCTAAGTTATTGGTAAATTCTGGACTGAGCGGGAGTTATCCTTATGCAGGCCTAGGTGGCAGTGTGTGTGTGTTGGGGGTGGGGTTGGAGTGATTGGAGTGTATGTGTGTGTGTGTGTGTGCGCGTGCGTGTGTGTGTGTGCATGTGTGTGTGTGTGTGTGTGTATGTGTGTGTGTGTGAGAGAGGGGTGGGGGTTGGGGTGATTTGAGTGTGTGTGTGGAGGTGTAGAAGATTTTTTGATGTGGTGAAGTGGTTGAGGTGGTGATGGGGCATCAGGGTGTTGTTGAAAAAGCAAGGGACTTGACGTGATTGGTGGAGAGTCTGACAGTGAAAGGGAGCTGCAGTGGGGCAGGGTGGTGTATTGGGGCCAAAGTGGTTCAGGTTCTGACCCAGTGGGGTATGTGCTCTGCTTCCCCAGAACTGCTCTCAGTGGCCAGAGCAGTTAGTGTAGCTTAATTAATTGTAGAATGAGCAGAACACTCGTGCCCTCCAGGGGCCCGAGCCACTCTCGGCTGGAGAATAGCCTGCAATCAGGGCTGCCCAGATAAAAGTAATTATGTGGAATTATCCAAAAATCGATGACGGGAAAGTAAACAGTGTATTTTAGGAAGTATGGTGGGGAAACCTGCAGTGCGCTTTGGGCCTGTTCCGCTTCAGGTTTCTGCTGCACTCCTGGGACAGGAGATATGGGGTGAAACATGACTAAATCCTGCCCCGCTGTCTGAAAAGCTGCCACTGTCATGACGTGCAGCTCCTCGTGGCAGAGAAAAGAACAAAGGGGGGGGGACACATAGACATGTGGCTTTTGGTTTTTCTATTCCTGTCTGATGTCCCCTGACAGTGTTTACCATCCGAGCTGACGGTAGAGACGTGGCGTGACAGCTGAATCCGTCTCTGCTGGCCCCCCGATATAAAACGGGAGATCAAGTAAATGGCAGTCAAAGGACATCACCCACTGCGCTGAGCCCTAATCACCAGGGAGTTCTCAGTGCAAATCCACCATTATCGCAGCGCTTTGCCAAAGGAGAGCTGCCCTGTCACACTGTAATCTCTGTTTTTTTTCTCCCTTTTTTTCCTTTTTAAAGACAGAATGGGGACATACCCGAATCAGGAACAAAAGTGCTGAACCTAAACAGCACTTTTGAAGAAAGCTCTAGAGTCAGTTACAATAACCCTTCACGAGCTATTTCTTTCTTTTTTCTAATAAAAAAATGGCTGATCCCAAGTCTCTGTAATTTGCCGTAACAGGCAGTGTCAGTGGGCAGTGGGCCACCTATGTCAGCCTCCCATACAGCTCTGATATTCCCCTCTGATACCTAGGCTAACTCCTCCACTGTAGCATTTTGCCTCAAGACTCACTCTTAGCCTCCTCTCCTCCTCCTCTCCTCCTCCTCCTCCTCCTCCTCCTCCTCCACCTCCTCGCTTCATTTGCCTCCTGCTGGGAGTGTATGGGGGCGTTCACAGGGATATTGCTGCCTGATCCCAGCATTTGTATGGAATCGCAGCAAAAACCCCCTGTGAAATGCACTGCAAATCCCCACCAGGTGTTCCAACAAGAGACAGGCCAGAGATCCAACCAAACATACGCTGCTACTCTAAATGCTCGGGACCTTTTCTGACTATTCCTTTTCATGTGGATGTAAGTGTTTAAACCATTCAGAGCAAGGTCAGGAGCCTTCAATTGAGAGCGGTATCATAAAAGCCAGTGCAGTGCTAGCTGTTTGACTTTCTTAAATTCTCTGTTAATTGTTCATCTTCACTGCAGGGAGTGAAAACTAAGCGTCTGAATTTAACCGAGCTCCACTGACATAAAGTTAATAACAGTAGTATTTTTGCCTAATTAGACAATGTACAATGTAAATGCCTGTTAGGGCAATATAAATGTCTAATTAGACAATGTACAATGTAAATGCCTGTTAGGGCCTTTAAATTATTACATTAAACTGCCTACGTGTCTATTACACTACCTATTCTTCAATCCTTCAATCAGTTTGAATCTATATGACTATTGAGTAAATTATATACAATAAATTATATATATATATATATATTTGTATATAGGATATACAGTAATGTGCAAAAGTTTTAGGCAGGGATGAATGCCTTCAAAAATGGAAATGTTAATCATTTATCCAATTAACAAAATGCAGTGACTGAACAAAAGAGAAACCTAAACTAAATCAATATTTGGTGTAACCACCCTTTGACTTCAAAAGAGCATCAATTCTTCTAGGTATACTTGCATAGAGTTTTTGAAGGAACTTGGCTGGTAGCTGGCTGGTAGCTTGAAGAACTAAACACATGTCTTCTGTGGATATAGGCTTTCTGACATACAGTATACAACCAATTTGGTGTAACTGGTTGATCATATACCTGACTATAATCCTGAGAAATCCCTCAGTTTTTGTGTACCCTTTTGTGTAAATTGATGCTGGTTTGAAGACACCTGCCTAAATCTTTGCACAGTACTGTATCTTTTTAGCCATCCACATGTTTACTGTTAAAACACCCATAAGGCTGAAACGACTTGATGGGCATAAATTGTTTTGGCTGGTGCACACAAAGTGTACACACACAAAGGTACACACAAAGTCAGGGATTTTGCAGGATTATACTCAGGTGTATGGTCAACCAATTGCAACAAATTGGTTGTATATGTCAGGAAGCCTACATCCACAGAGGATCTGTAGTTAGTTCCTCAAGATGTTTGGAGCAAGCCACCAGCCAAGTTCCTTCAAAACCTCTATGCAAGTATACCTAGAAGAATTGGTGCTCTGTTGAAGGCAAAGGGTGGTCACACCAAATATTGATTTGATTTAGGTTTCTCTTTTGTTCATTCACTGCATTTTGTTGATTGATAAACATAAATGATTAACACTTCCATTTTTGACGGCAGTCCTAGTTGACAGCATATTTTTTCACACCTGCCGAAAACTTTTGTACAGTACTGTATATATACAGTACTGTGCAAAAGTTTTAGGCATACAAAAGTCACATAGTCACACAAAAGTCACATAGTCACACAAAAACTCTATGCAATAGACCTAGAAGAATTGATGCTCTTCTAAAGGCAAAGGGTGGTCACACCAAATATTGATTTGATTTAGGTTTCTCTTTTGTTCAGTCACTGCATTTTGTTAATTGATGAACATAAATGATTAACACTTCCATTTTTGAAGGCATTCCTAGTTGACAGCATTTTTCACACCTGCCTAAGACTTATGCACAGTACTGCATATATACATATCCTTCTATTATCAACATTAGCAAGCACACATACACTTCAGGGAGGAACTACTAATGATGCGATAAATGGCACCAAACACAGGCACAATTCTCAGAGCATGTTTAATGTAAAAGGTCATTTTCATATAATTCATCGTAAACTCTTTTACTGAAAACTGAAACTGAATCCATGTACTTTTACCCTCATAAACGATTCGGTATTGCCACGTAGATACCCTGCTATACAGTCATGTAAATCCAGGAGGATCCAAGGCAACTCAATTGCAATGAATTTTAATGCTCTTTAACATCCCCTTTCATTTTGCCCTTAATGTAACATAAAAACAACCTTGAAGACACCAGAGAGGCAGACTGGGAAGGACATGATGGTTGGCATGTACATCAGCAGTATAAATCCTTATAGATGTCATGCCGAGATAGATATGACAGTAATCACACACTTCCTGCCGCCTCTTCTCTGTATTTATCCTTTCACATTATTCAGTCAGTCCCCATGTGGACGATCTGTGACCTCGACCTGCTTTGATTGGCTAGTTACATGGTAACATTGCAAGTGCCAGCAGCCAATTAAAATGGTACGACTCGTGTTAACTGCATGCACAGTCATTAGAAGCTTCCACGTGGTGCATAGGCTTTGCAGGTTTTATGCATGAAACACACACACACACACATACACACACACACACACACACACACACACACACACACACACACACACACACACACATACACAAACACACACACACACACACACACACACACACACACACACACACACACACACACACACACACACACACACACACACACACATACACAAACACACACACACACACACACACACACACACGCACACACACACACACACACACACACACACACACACACACACACACACACACACTCTCTGCTCAGTAGGATTATAACTGAAAACAAGTGTCTATTTGCAATGTCATGGAATGAATCACACAGTGGCTTGCTCTCACATTAGACTTCTAATCCAAATCACATATGCCATCATGAAGCATGACTCGCTAAAAGCTTTGACGTGTTTGAACAGTCTCTTCAGAAACAGTTGCCTCCGTGAGCCTCCAGCATCAGTCCTTGGCAGGCCTCACAGACACTCGTGCCCACAAGCTGAGTTAGTGCGGTGACAGTATGTTTTTTCGCTCGCCGCAAAATGATGGCAATTTGCTGGGAAGTATTGGTGTGTAGGACCCAGATTCTGCACTAATGTGTGACATTAAAGATGCAGCGTGTTTAATAGTCACATAAAAGCCATGGGACATATGTGGGTGTGGGTGAGTGGGTGGGGATGGGATGGGATGGGATGGGATGGGGATGGAGGGGGCCTTAAAAGCCCTCAGGGACTTGCTAAGGCTCTCTTTCTGAGGAGAGAATGGTATGACGCTATTTCCATTTGATGGCACATTTTATCGCTTTCTCTCTGGCCTGCTTATTACATTTTGTTCCAAAGTGGCTGAATTGTGAGCGCGAGCTTCAGATTTTATTTCTGCACGTTACAGTTTGGTGCCATACATTTCAGTTTAAACCATACTTCTCCACATGGCTGAGCATTCATTTTAAGGACAACCGCTAATTTTCCACTATAATGGAAAATCCCTAACGGCATTCTTAGTGTCGCAGAGTTACAGCGCCATCACCCCTATGGCTGTTTTTTATAATATATGCTTTGCCAGAGCACAGTGGTAGGTTCTCAATTATCTCTGCATGACCTCATAATCAGATCGCTGTGTATTCGGCCATTTTGCCTTTTCTAATGGCTGCTGAAAAGTCGCAGGCGGCTGAAGTCAACACATTTCTTTCATTTTCTCCGCCTTTAAAATCACTATTTATTTATTTCAAAGGCGAGATAAAGCTCCTGTTTGGTCGACGCCACCACCCACAGTCATCTTAATCAGCAGGAATCAAATATCCTACGCTACTGAAAAACTCATTTTGCCCACACGTGTATCAGTTACACCATGTTCAGACAGCATTATTAGTTTTCAGGACACAACAACAGTCATCTATCTGTGTTAAGAGGGTGACTGCAGTGAACCCCAAAAGCAATCATAGTCACTCTCTATCACCCAGTTGTCATATGCACACATTGTCTGATCATGAGGTGTACAATAGTCTCTACACACTACTGATGAAGGGTCCTGAAATTTTCACAGACCAACTAGACCCTGTGACTTAGCAAACCAACCCAACAATAGGACGATGAACTTAGGACTCAGGGAATAATAGAATAATAAACCTAAAGCGCTAAATATTCTCCCAAACAAGAGTGTGTTAGAATAAGGTTTGTAGACAGGAAGGCTTAAATCTCTTCTCCCAAAGGTACTCTTCCTAGGTGCACAAATATCTTGTGTTTTCTCAAAACTACATGTGTTTACAGTGAGGTGTGGGGGGACACGTTTAGCCACTGAGCTGTCGGTGCCGCACAGGAGTGGGCCATCATCTCCAAATTGAAAATGTCATTCACAAATGGACCTATTAAGGCAGAACAGTACAGAACATTTTCATTAAAGCCCATAAAGATCTGAGATCAACTTGAAACAATTACGCCGTTTCAGCCAGCGGTCTCTCTGCTGTCGCGATTTGAATAGGCAAGGTTATTAGAATTTGTAATTGCATGGGGCACATTATACCAAGTTAATGCAGTTCAATAGGTACTCTAATTGTTTGCTTCCAGGCAATGGAAGGAAACCAAACACTTGAGACAGTTCGTTTGAGGAAGAAATGAGAGAGCAGGAGAGAGCACATCAAATGCATAATATTTGGTTGAACTTGCCCTTGCATGAGGCATACTAAGGTAATGTACCGTTGGTCTACACACACAGACACTCACACAGACATTCAAACAGACACACACACACATACACGCACGCACACACACACACACGCACACACACACACACACACACAGACTGTCACTCACGTAAGGTAAGCTTAGGTAAATGTACCATTAGTCATTTATCTATACATTAATTTATTAATTTGCGCGTGCACACACACACACACACACACACACACACACATATCTATAGATTTATTTATCTATACATTTGTATGCACAGACACACACACACAAACACGCACACACACACATACCACACACATACAAACACACACATACCATACACACGCAAACACACACATACAAAAACATATACATGTGTTCTATTTGTAGACATCACTCAGACGGCCTCCATTATGGAAATGTCTTCTCGGAATGGCATGTTTTCTCACCGTCCATGCTTGGAGGCACCATGAGATGCTCTGGGGAGAAAAACATTCCCCACTCACTGACCATAAAAACCCAGCTGTCTCCACTGCTTCAGGGCACAGTGCAGTCCAATTCACCAATCACAGTTTTTTCCCCATCCAAAAGTGTCCAATCCTTTCAGGGATTCAGACAGTTTCACATATCCAGGTAAAGGGGTATATTTGATACATGTTTTTTTTTTTTGTTTATTTATGCTTTATTGGATGCCAAGCCCCAGGTGTCAGAACTCCCAACAAGCGTTTGCTTACGGAAACTTCATCAGTTGAACACGGACCTCCTGGGAGCAGTTCCTGATGAAAATTCAAACAAACAAATAAAGAAAAAAATAAACAAAACCTTTCGGACACAAATGACCTAGGTGACCTCAAAACAGCAGCACATATTATGTCTAGAGGTAGGTGACCATTTTTTTTTCAAGTGAAAAAGGTGTGTTTGCTGGACTAGATAACAAAACCTCCCTCCAACGCTGTGAGTTCACGCCTGATGCATTCTTTTTTCCACCCCAAAGCCATCTCAGATGCAGTTACCGTGAGTGACTTTAATTTAAACATTCTGACATTTCAGGCCCTGAACCGCTTTGATCATTGTCTGGTTTGCTCATCCTCCATGCCAGCTACGGTGTATTTTTAGGCCAGGAGATAAAAGGGAGTCTTTCTGACACTCGAGCCTCCAGGTGGAAATGGCCTCAAGTTCTTTCTCACATTACCGAGAGGAAATCACTGAACTGCCCACTCAATACCTGGCCACGATAGAGGATGTCTGTTTATTTTACACATTACATTCATATTTTTAGAGTCTTATAATAACGTACCTTCAAGCGTTCAATGTTCATTCTGGTTCATTTGTCAAGTGTGTGTTCATTTCAGTCAAGTGTACAGTTTATGTGCAGTGCATTTTATTGTTATACATAATATATTCGTATAACAGAATTACGTGCACACGTAATCACGTTTGCTGTGTTGTCTTGGGTGAAATAGTAAATATGCTCTGTGCACCCGAGTGTTACAGTCCGTGGGTATAACAAACAGTTGCTTAAAAGGGCAGATTATGCATTCTTCTGCAGTTTGAAAATTACTATATTGTGTCTCAACAAAATTATTAAAGTAAAGTCCAAAATAAATCATTTACATAAGCTTTGTTTACTTTTGAATATATATTTTTTCACTCATTTAATAAAACAAGTGAAAAGAATACAGTATATCACTTCACAGCTGCTGCATTCCAACTTTGCCATTAAAGCTTTTTTTTGCTGTTGTGTAAGTGACCTAACAAAAGATGGTGCTCAGCATTATCTAACTTGGCTTGATCACCAGCACAAAAGCAACATTTACACAAGCCACTTAATTGTGTACTCCTCCCTAACTATAATGAATAACACAGCATAAGGTATAGTGTCTTACCAAAGAAAATATTTGCATAATGCCTCTGCAGTTGTAATAAGAACTAACTAAACTGTGGAGTCGTCCTCGGAGACACTGAGGTGCTGAGCTTGCGCGGCTGAGGAACGTGTGTCTATATAGCATATACTAAAGGCCTCGACTCATTGTGCTGAGTGCCTCATGAAACAATCCCTTTTTGTGCTAATGACTGGGCGCTCTCCGAGGGACTGCACAGCCAATTTATATGCAGCGCTTTAAAGGCAGCATCTGCTCCACCTGACAAGCGCCGCAGTTCTAATGACGCGCCGATGGTCCTCTGCTCAAACGAGCCCTGGGCTCCGTGCAGTTCGTGGAAGCAACGACCGCTCAGTTTCATTTGGATTTGAAAGGCTAATGGTTTCCCAGTGTCGTTTATGATTGTTTTCTTTTTTTGTCTCCCCTTCTGCTTCCTTCCACGGGTCGAGCTCGAGCGACATAATTTTCAATGATTAAGATGATGAGGAGGACCTGAGATTAAGCGTTATTGACTCAGTGTTCTGTCATTTCAAGGTGGGTGCATCGTGGATAGCAAGTTCTCCACTGGAGCGAGGGCAACTGAGGGGTATTGAGCAGGCATGACTCAATATTCAACTCTAAACTTGATTTTCAATTATTTTTGCCAATATACTCAAAGTACTAAGCTGTTTGGTGCATAATTAAATTTCAGGCCCATTAAGACTTCCTCTAATTGCAAATTAAGATGTTGGATATAGATTGTAGTAATTATATTTCTCTGCAAGGAGCAACTTATGACTTCACTGTGATGCTTTTGGTTATATTCAATTAACCAATTCAGTTATTGGATCATGTCATTAAAACTCAGTGAAACAGGGCTGCTAAATGGTGCAGTTGAATATTGCTCTAGGATTGTATCTACCACAACACAGTGAAACCTGATGTTAAGCAAATCTTCAAATAAGTCGTCTTGGTGACCAACGGCTAATTTGGTAACACCGGAGTTGTTTTGTAAGTGCATTTTCCTTTAGGAAAGACGAGGCTTCTTCTCTGATTCTTTGCTGCTAGGTGACATCATCAACACTGACCAGACCAACACTGATGTAGTTTAATGTTTTATCTTCAACATATGACAATATAAAATATAAAATCTTATTATCCACTGCATCACTGCGCAGACGGCTGCACCCATCCAGTTTTCCCCTTTTACATCAACAGTATTACTGAAGCACTCTAATACATCATCATATGAGGTCACACTCATATCTGGAAGTTTACCTCTACTACCACTGCAGTAACATAATCACCTAAATGTCACCGGCGGGGCACAGGGGGCCATGTCATATCTGGCCTCCTGCCCCTATTAACTTAAACAATTCCCCTTTGGTAATGAAAGAACCGCATCGCCCTTTCTGCCACAACAATTTACTGCCATAGCCTCGGCCGTGCCACCACCTCCCGACGCATAGCACCCCCCCTCCTTGCATAAGCTGCGGGGATTTTGACGAGGTTATATATTTACTGTCAGGTATTATTAAAAGGCGGACATGTGGTCAGCCAAGATAGGGAGCATATGTTTGTCTCACACAACGTTGCGCTCCTAAGGTTGACGACTGGGCCTGACAACAGCAAGGGTAAACTGTCCTTCCTTGTCACATTCTTTTCATTTCCTCAGTCACAGATAATGCATAAATGCTGACTTCAAAGAGCCCTGTCCAATAGGCTTATTTATAGTTTTTTACAGATTACGGTTGACTGAAGTCAGTTTTTATTTTCCTGACATTCATTTTTTCCCCTTTCATCCCGAGCTAACCTCGCAGATATTTCACAAAGAAAGATGACAAAGTAAAAATAGCATTTTTCCTCTTGATACTATCGACTGTTGCATACATAGACTGAAAATACACATAAGTGTAGGATTTACTGAAAAGTCGCAAACAGTGGTGTAAAAAGGCAAGGTTTTAAAAAAGGATCAGGATTTCAATGGCTATTCTGGACTTGTATATAGTGTGATAGACTTTGACAACTGAAAGAAACATGTAATTATGGTTATGGGATATCGTTGTATTGACTTATTGACGTCCAAATTCCTGTCATCACAAGCAGGATAGATGCATTTTTTTCCCTCCTCACACGAAGGAACAAAAAAATATAAAAAATAAAATTCACAGAAGAATATTGTGTTTTTTTTCCCATTGCTTTGTCAGCACTGAGACTGTTTCAGGTTTTATATAACTTGTAGGACATGCCAAAACTGTCAGTGCCAACGACTAAGTTTATGACTGTGGCAGAAGTATTTTGAAAATCTGTCTTTAAGTCCATAATGTAGACAAAGTTTACAAAGAACACAAAGTACTTGTGCATGTAGGAAGAGCACCTTAGGGAGAAACTATAGCTATTACACCTACCCCTACACTATCTATAATCAAGTAAATAGTTCAGGCTGTTAGTCCCTACTCCCAGGTGTAACACGCACAACTGGCCGCTGACTACAGCTATTCACGCAACCTCATGTGAGCTGTACAGGACAGAGCAGCTGAGGGGATGGCCAACTGGAGCCGTACAGACAGATGCTCAACAAGGGTTACCCTGAACCAGCCGGCTACCATTACAGTGACTGGGGCTGCTGGGGCCGTTTACATGATCCACTCAGCAGCACCTACCTATCGCCAAATAAATGGCAGACTAAAACTACACATGGACAATTGCAACCAAGCAGTTATCATCTATACACAGCCCATATTTGCATGATGTTTCTCAGCTGCATGCTATATGCTAGATAGATAGATAGATAGATAGATAGATAGATAGATAGATAGATAGATAGATAGATAGATAGATAGATAGATAGATAGATAGATAGATAGATAGATAGATAGATAGATAGATAGATAGATAGATAGATAGATAGATAGATGTGTGTGTGTGTGTGTGTGTGTGTGTGTGTGTGTGTGTGTGTGTGTGTGTGTGTGTGTGTGTGTGTGTGTGTGTGTGTGTGTGTGTGTGTGTGTGTGTGTGTGTGTGTGTGTGTTCCTTAAGACCTGTGTATTTTTAAAAATAGGTTAGACTAGTTAAACTTTTAGGTGGTGTGAAACCTGATTAAAAAGATGCTGTAAAGCACTGCCATTTAGTGAGATCTCAGTAGACTACCAAACACTAATGTACCCTCTGTGCTCTCTGAGAGGCAAAAGTACTGTAGTTATGGCCCAGGATTATCACAACGACCCACCCCAATTCTCTGTATCGTGCGTTTGTGTAACAAACGTTTAGGGATGTCTAGTCATCGGCTGGCTTGACTTTGGTGTGCCACCGTGAGACCCAGCTCCTCCAGAATTGACATTTGAGCAATGATGACAATTAAGAGGAAGAGGGCCATTGGGCATCACTTAATTTCTCGGTATTAATTTGCTCCCCAGTAACCAGCTCCCGGAAAATGACACCAGTAATGGATGGCAGCGTATCCCGTTTTGTACCTCGTTCCATTTTCCCCCTTCCAAATAGAGATTCTGTTTGCCCACGTTGACATCGAATGATTATTTCTGCAATTAACGTTATGCAAAGACCACGCCACCTGGGGTAAGGCAGTGTGGCAATTTCTTTTCAGCTGCTCTGGTGATCCACTTCTGAACAGTGTTCCCTCTTAGATACAAATGCATAATAAACAAAATGTGTCAACATTTTATTCAGAATGTGAATTATTATATTTTGTGTTGACATATATAATGATTTGTGCCCTGTGCGCCCTCTCTCTCTTTCTCTCTCTTTCTCTCTATGTCTTTCTCTGTCTTTCTCTGTCTTTCTCTCTCTCTCTCTCTGTCTCTCTCTCTCTGTCTCAATATCAACACCATCATTAAATCACTTTTCTCTGATAGACTGCAATAATTCTTTCCAACTCCTGGTGATAATGTGGTAATCCTTTTTCCAATATCACATTGCTTTGTTTATTGTCTTCATAGTATTTTCCTTTTTTGCAAAGCAGATATAGATGCTTCAGTGTCTTCTATCTTAAGGTCACCCACCCTGTGTGAACAGAAATATGCAATATTTTTCTACGCTACTGTGGGAGAAAACAATTTGTTTTTGAGGGGGTGTTGCAGACACCATAAACAAAGATGCGACAGAGATGAACAGTCAGGCTGCGGGTTGACAGAGGAACAGTGTGGAGCCCTTTCACCGCGGTTGAACCCCTACTGACTGCTACATGAGGATGCCAGGGCCAGAGGCATTTAGTGGAGCAGAGAGAGAGACAGAGAGAGGGGGAGAGAGAGATGGAGAGAGAGAGATGGAGGGAGAGGGAGATGGAAAGAGGCATGAAGGGAGAGTGAGACCCACGTAGAGAAACAGACAGAGAGAAGAAAGAAAAAGAAAAAATGGATAAAGAGACAGAGCAAGAGAGAGAAAGAGAGGAAACCACCTCACTCTCATTTCTGTCTGAACCCACAAGGAGAAATGGATTTCATCCCCACATGCCAGTGATCATCCTCTGCTTAGTTCCAGCTGAGCCTCTTACAGTACCTGGTGTCAAACGTGAAATAGGGGAGATGAAACTGTAGGCCCTGCTTTGGGTTTGCTTCTGAATGTTTGCCATTTTAATTTTTTTGCCATTTTACTGTGTATGTCAGACTGAACGTTTGTTTTTCAGTCCCCTAGTGGCAGCCAGGCACATGTAACATGAGATCCCTTTGCATATGCATCATCTTAATGGTGTTCATTTCACCTAGGTAACAGCAGGCTCTGTTGACCTCCTAATCCCTCAGTGATGTTATTCAAACTCTACGCCCCCCGATATCCTTCTCACTCCTTCCCACACATCACTGTAGAAAAACAAACTTTGAATTAAGAAACAATCTCCTCTGGAAATAAGCTTAATCACTCTTCAAGCCTAGCTCTCCACAAACAGGCGCAATGGTTCTAATTTTTTTTTTCATACGTAAGAAAAACAAAATCAAAATGGTTAAACAAAAGGTACTTACACTCAAGATAATTACCTAATACATTTTGTGTATGGTTTTGATTGAGATTGCTCCTGAGAGATTTGGCAATGGGGTCAGTATTAACTACACTTGTCAAAATTAAGCAAGAAAATTGAGGCAACAGGCGTGAAATGAGGCCAGCTGAGACACAGCGCTTTGTTTACCACAGTAAGTCGGAGGCCATATTAAGGGTGATACACCTACAGCCACAGCATATGACTATAAATAGATAAAAAAAAAAAAAAACAAGAGATGTCAGTATGTGTCAATATGGAAAATGGAGAATAATTGGCAATTTCCAGTGGAACCACCATCTACACTATGACATCATGAATAAGACTAAAACAGATGTCAAATCCAAGTAGATCAGACACATGCCAAAACTGTCACATGATATATAACCACTCAAGCTGGTGTCAGCAACAAGCTGACTGAAACCTGTGTAGAAGTCAAAAAGAAAATCAGTTCCTCAACTGGTCTTCACTGTAACCCCTCGGTATGGAAGCCTTTATGCATTAGCATCAGCCTACACTATAAGGGTAGCAACAGCTATTGTTTTGACACATATAAATGGCTAAAATGAAAGCAAGAGCAGTCAAAGGGAATGATTATACCCTGAGGTTCAACACTGTCTCTTCCCACTCTCTCATTGGTCAGGTCATGCAGTCGATCTGCTCCCGGTCATAACGCATGCTAATGTGCCTCTTGCATCAGCCCTAATTCACTATGTAAGGTGTTATCACTCAATCCGCCAGTGCTGCTGGTAATTGGATGACGATATCTGGGGTATCAGTCCAGCAAGACCCATCAGGCTGAGCTCCTCACCGATCTGGACAGAGGCATCTAGGGCCATCTCAGATGTTTGATCATTAAGCCAGTGGTGACAGGGACCTTATTCCCCTGCCTTCTCGCCTGAAATATTTGCCCCGTGCCCTGTGTTTGACTTGTCATTTAAATGTCAGACGAGGAGAGGAGGCCTGACGTCTTCTAATATGATGTTTGTTCACGCCTGGGTGAGATGTGCCTTTCACACAGAGCACCGTCTGGTGGGACGGAGGACCCAAGGCTATCTGGCAACGTTTGAGCTATCAGCTTAATTTGATCTAATGAGACAGTTTTGTCTTTTACCTGCTAAGTTGTCTTGAAGCATTTGATTTAAAAGCCCCCGCACACTTCTTCTTACAAGTATTTTAAGATCGGAATATATGCCAGGAAAGAGAATACGGAGAGTGATAAGACAATAATATTTATATATATAATTTGGTAACACTGTATTTCATAGTGCACTCATAGTGATATCACAGATGGTTTTTTAAAATTCTGTTTCATTTTGTCCATTGTTTACTGTTTTATTACCTTAATCAAAGCCAACCCCTAACCTTAATCTTAACAAGGCACAGTTGCAACAGATAGTTTATAACAGTCTGAGCATATGTAGACAGTCTATATCACGATGATATCATGGTAGACAGTCTAATAGCATGAAATGGTTTGAATACCGTTCTTCATGTCAGGTAGATTTAAAATTGTCTCTTCCATAAAGAAAGAGGACATCGTACAACTGGATAGAGGAGAAAAAATCCTCGAAGCCTCCACTTGTTTGGATAATGTGCTCATTATTCCGCCCGACAAAATCCACTTGTCTGTGCCGAGCACCAATCTAAGTGATCTGACAGCTTTCAAATGATTCAGATATAAAATGTCACCATTAGAAGCTGCACAGCCACACAGCTCATGCTCAGCCCGTCATTAAAATTAATCATGGCGCCTCCCGATTGCATGTCGTTTTTAATCACACTTTGTTATCTTGCTCAACCATGAAATGCATCTTTATTTTTGCAACCAGGCGAAAAAAAAAATTATCAGGCAAAAAAAAAAAAAAAAAAAATACAACAAGCAAACGAGGTGGCTCGGTGCCAATCTGACATATCCGACGGTCTTCCAGTGCCGCTCCACCAGCCTTGGCAGTGATGCAATCCGTCTTCAAGACTGTTTAACTGTGCTGTTCGCTCGCTTGTAGCGGACGTCTGAGACGAACACCACAGCTCTGTTTGCATTCTCATCTCTGACTGTGTGCGGAATACATCCCAAAGTATCCAAGTCCAAGTTCTCTGTCCTTTGATCTCCACACGGCTTTTCACCACCATCCCACAGAAGACTCGTTATGAAGAAACAGCATTTATAATTCTGTTATAATTTCAGAGCAGGTAGAAAAGGGGGGTTTATTTGTTTATTTCAAGTTTTTGTACTGTGTGTGAATAAGGAGAACAAGCTGAAATGTATTCAATCATAGAGACCCCCCCCCCCCTCCTCCCCATTCATTTCCATATTACAGTAATTAGTGGTGGGTGGCTGTTTGACACTTCAAGTCTACAAACTTTTTCTTTTTCTTTTTTTTTCTGCGGCAACTTTACAACATGAAAGCGCTGTTAAGTCTGAAACATTAAAAATGTTCTGAGGCTTTCAAGAGCTCAAGACACCAGGCCTGCAGCTCCCAGATTTCTTTTTTTTCAAGGGAGGGGGCGGTTTATTGGTGGGTTGGTGAGATAACTGCAGTTAAAGGGGGTGGGCGGGGGGGGGGGGACACTTGTATCTATAATGTGACAGCTGTTGACATGACAAGTTAGGCGATCTTACCTTGTGGGTGCACTCTCTCCCTTACTCCTCCCCCCCACCTAATTACACACTTAAGCTTGTGATGTCACGTAACCCCATTGCTGACCATGCTCACGCGTGGGTGGGGCTGTCACCCTAACGTCGCAAAGATACAGACCGCGTGGCAAATTGATGCCCAGCCCATGGGACATGCATTAACTAGAGCCAGTTAATGAATGGGGGAACACTGCGAGGCGTCCTTGGTCACACCATGCATCACTTCACTGACAGACAGTGAAAGGTAAATGACTCCCCTGTCCCCTCCCTACCCCTCCCCCCACCTCCTCTCCCATCTCCCATCTCCTATCTCCCTTCTCTCCGCTCCTCATTGAGTAATACCTGCAGCATCTGAGTCATCAGCGGCCCATTGTTTCTCACCCTGAATGCGTTAGTGGAGTCTGTGGAGATTTAAGACCGTATACCGTGGTCCAATATGTCTCTTGTGTCTGCAAGAGCTCCAAAAGGAGACAAAAATCAAAGGAGCAAAATTCTGCGACTCCTGGCGAGCGTGTTCGTGAGGGGAAGCCAGAACAGCGGGCATGAAAGCACCCCCCTTTGGCTCCGCTCCACTCCAGAGCTGACCCTGCTAATTGCTGATCAGCTGTTAATCATTGATTATAAACCACTTTCCAAAAAAAAAAGAAGGGTATTTCTCCAGAGGCAGCACTCCGATGGCCCCTGACTGAGAGCGGCACAAAAAACGGGCATTAGTGTTATTAGTGCTTTTGATTTAATTCAAGCTTGTTCTTCATTAAAGGCATTGATTGAGGGAGAGATTGATGCATGGAACATGCAAGCCCCAGTCTCCATCACAATCACCCATACACACACATACACACACACACACACACATACACACACACACACACCCATACATGCACACACACACACACACACACACACACTCACACATCTATATGTCATGGTCACCCAGGGCCCGGCAGGGTGGGTTGGCACGTGGGCTGAATCACCCTCCTCTGGAGCTGATGAGCCTGCTCTTTCCCGGTTCCAGCCAGGGGTTCGGTGGACATGGGAGGAATGCTAATGATTCGCAGCACCACAGAGGCGGTTTCATCTCTCCATGAAACAGCTGCCTGTGTTTTTTCGCTTGGCCCTCCAGGTTAAACTCTCCAGGTTTCCGGCTGTTGTGAAGTATTTGAGGCACAAAGATTTCACAGAACGACTGGCCTTGGGCCAAATGTGGGAACTACACATTTATTTAGCCTTTCTTCGGTAACTGTGATAGCAATAAAGCATTGTAGAGATAGAGCTTCCACCCCTTTTTGAGCTACAACAGTGAATCACTTGTGATTCAAAATGAACAGCTATTGCCTCAGTGCACTGACCCGGATCTGAAATAGACAGCTGACTCCAAACCACACAAACCACAAGGAACATGAGAGTAAAGTCAAGGGGGAATCTGTAAAGAAAAGGTTTACTGTAGTCCACTGTGGTGCTTGTAGGGGTCAACTTATCTAAAGGAGGTTTTAAATCGAATTGTCTATTTCTGAACTAGTAGAGAAGTATGTTGAATTAACGCAATCATTTGATTTGTATTAAGTTGACAGTGTAGACTGAATGATATGGGTTCTATCGACAAACTACATACATGTATATGTATAATTCCAATTATGTCGCATGCAAACGCAAATTCCGCAGGGATGCCTGAGATAATCTTTGATACTTCAAAAATGATTCCCTCATTAGGGCTACTCAAGTTGCTCTGTTTTTCTGATGACTGACAGGTATCCATCATTTTGCCAATAAACCGATTACCTTAATTTATTCATGATTTGATTTATTCTGAGTCCTGACATTTCCAGCTAATTGGTCACCATCAACAGGGAAAACAATCGAGGTTTGCCCATGGGTTACCAAAAGCCTATAACAACAAATCATCCCTGCCCTGCAGAGACAAAAGAAAAAGTCGGACATGTTAGCCGGCATTTCAAAATGTTTTAGATGGAACACTGAAGTATTTGAACATTTTGGGTCTATCAAAGCAGAACATGGTACAATCAAACCTGGAGTTCCCTGAAGCCTTCTTTGCTTCATGTATCATATTGGCTTGAGTCAGGGGTTGGTGAGTTATATTGTTTTGCTGTATTTCTTTGGTAGCATGATGTCTTGAAGATTTATATCCCACAACCCTCCTCCCCTCTGCTCCCTCGGAAATGGTGCTGAGATATGGTAGCAATTGATACATTTCTTTGCCATGCATGACATATCATGTGGAAAACGCTTTCGGAGGCATATCATTCTGCATGCACACACAAACATAAACACCCATGCCCCTCTTTCTTTCTCTCTCTCTCGCGCTCTCTTTCTCTCTCACACACACACACTCACACACACACACACACACACACAGAATATTTTCCATTGTATAAGTGTCTGGGGAGGTGTTGTGCTTGAGAGATGTTCCTGCTCTACTGAAATGGTAATCCATAGTGTTTAGGCCCCAGGTGAGCCTGGAGCCATGCTTCCCTGCATTATGAGGGATTATTTAACTCCTGTTCAATCTGGTGCATGTCACCGATGAAACAAGGCATGCCGGACCACTTTGTACTTACGTAATCCATCATCCTGGAAGAGGGTAAATTCCCAGGAATGCAGATTTGACGGTTTGAATGAGGTCTGAGAAAAATGCACTTGCATTCTTCTTTCAGCCTTCCTTCAGTGAAAGACTCAGTTTTCATTTCCACAAGCCGCTTCTCCTGCCAGGGAACAATAAAAATATGCCAGTTTCAGTGGGTGTTCACCAGCACAAAGGTTAGAGTTTGACAGTTTTTTGACTATTTCTTGAACCACCAAGTCTCATTATTTTTGTAAACAAAGCTCTACAGTGAGCGACCTAAGCACGTCACATGATAGTATTACTGAGCACAGCCACTGTGGTATTTTTTGCGCTAATACTTCAGGGCCTGAAAAGTGAATATGTAATGTTAAAGTCACGTGTCCAAATGAATTTGTGTCTGCGTCCATCTCTAAAATGCTACTTGTCATGACCCAGGAAAGAGTTCTGCATGTCAGAAAGACTCGACAGTATAGCTGTCAGCACTAGGCAGAGTGTTCTTCCACCTCTGTGCAGACCTGCACTGGCCATCTGTGTGGGAAGACTCAGCGTCAGCTTTCAAACAGGCTCTCACTGCTCTTACACAATCCTGCAGCACATCCCGTGCTACCAGGGGTGTAGTGGTAAAATCAGAGGTGGGTGAACTATAAATTTGGTTAGCACAGTGAGGTGGGTGCACAGTGCGACACGAGATGTTTTAAAAAGATATGCACATATTTGAACAGTCCCAGTGCATTTTAATGGTCACTAGTGCACATATAGATGACATAGTGTGATTTTGGAATGTTAGAGACTGTGTTTGGTATATAAATTCTTACATAGGGTAAATAAAGTGTATTGATAGGTGGATAAACTCTGTTGAGAGGTGGATAAACTCTTTTTCTGAAATTTGAGAGGTGGATAAAGTCTTTTTCTGAAATTTGAGAGGTGGGTAAACTCTTTTTCTGAAATTTGAGAGGTGGGTAAACTCCGTTTACTTGCGTTTATCCTCCACTACATCCCTGCGTGCAACAGAGCCTTGTGACATGTCACCAGAACCACACGCTATCAGCGGCCTTTGAAGATTCATAGATAGCTGAATTGCGGATGGAACTTTCTAGTCAAAGGTGTTTTGAAAGGGACCTGCAGCACCTTGATTTCCATCGCGACCCATGTGTGCAGGAATGGTAATTTATTTCACCTTCGTCTCCCACTGGTTCTAACAAAAAAAAAAAAACCTTCCCCTGTGCCCCATCTCTCTATTCCTCCCCTTCACCCCCCTTTCTTTCCCTCCCTCTCTCCCTCTACCATCCTCTCCCTCTCTCTGTTTCTTCCCCCCTCCCTCACCCTCTCTCTCCCTCTGTCCTTCTCTCTCTCTTTCTCCCTTCTTTCTCTATCTCTCTGTCTTCCTATCTCTCTGCCCCCTACCTCTCTCTCTCTCTCTCTCTCTCTCCCCTGCTCTTGCCCTCCCTGCCCTCTCTCTCTCTTCCTCTTCTGGCCAGAGCATGCTGCTGCTCTGCTCAGTGGGTTGTAAATGAATGTGTTGCTGCACCTGGGCTCCACAGGTGGTGAACAACACCAGTGACAGCTCGCGTCACCGACATAATTCCAGCCTCACTCCGCCGCCCTTCTCCTCCGCACCGTTCCGATGCTGTCAGGTGCGCGCCGCAGAGGGCACCGGCACGCCGTCATGCGGAATGCTCCACAGCAGCATTGCTCGCTGGGAAACTTTGCCCAACTTGCTAACAGGAAATCCATTACCTGCAGGACCAAACGCTTCACTGTTGTCTGTCTGGCCTTAGCCAAACAGGTCTATCCGTTTGCCAAAAGCCCACGCACAGATGCGCTGGCTACATTCTTTCTTGGGTATCCTCTTTTTGACCTTTAACTTTTTGTTTTACTGTAAATATGAATTAGATTAAATCTTACAGATCATATAAAGCAATGAATTAAAAGGGTTTTAATGAAAATCAGTAAAAGATCTATAGAGCTTTGCAGCTAAAATACAATGTATCACAGTTAGTATTTCTACATAGCACCCTTCACCTGAAAATATTATTACTTGTTAAAAAAGGGGATTATTTCTTTTCCCTGCTGCTTTAACCTTTCCATGGCAGAAGCTTAATTAGTACTTGACAAATAATCACCTATGAATGGGGCCACACAGAACATGTCTAGTTTTATGTAGAGTCTTATTTCCGTCATTTTGTGTGGATAACACAAAAGAACCACACAAGACTGATGGATCAGGATAATATGTTGTGTTGTGTTAAATTGGAGTTATGCTAAGTCATTATAGTGAGAATATACCAGGCCTTCTCAGCAGGCTTCAGCAAGTAATTGGATTTATGTCATTTTCAAACATAATTTTCCATTTGGCTCTCACTCTCACTGTGTGCGAGTGTGTGTGTGTGTGTGTGTGTGTGTGTGTGTGTGTGCGTGTGTGTGTGTGTGTGTGTGTGGGTGCGTGTGTGTGTGTGGGTGTGTCTGTGTGTGTGTGTGTGCGTGTGCGTGTGTGTGTGTGTGTGTGTGCATGCGTGTGTGTGTGTGCGTGCGTGTGTGTGTGTGTGTGTGTGTGTGTGTGACATGCTTCCTGCCGTTTTCTGTCTCGTCCCAGACTGTGTTGCTTTTGTGTAGTACCCCATACATTTTGTACTGTACATTGTGTGACTTCTTTATTACTCAAAAGTAGTATTTGAGAGTGCAAAAGACAAGTACATGATGATATGAAATCCTATGTGAAGCTCACTGTTTGACTTGTGTGTAGGTTGAAAGTTTGCACACTAGTTACATTTGAACAAGTCACTATCTGTAGATATGGATAAATGTGAACTTATCCAGTACGTCTGAGCAGGTTACCATTACTTAATGCAGATAAAGAGACAGCCTAACACTTTATTTTGTTTCTTTTTACTGTAACTACATGTAACAACCTGTAATATTATGTACTTACACTGGAAATACCTGACACTAACCCTAACCCTATGGTACAGTGTAAGCATATAATGTTACATATTGTTACACACTTAGTGCACCTAATTAAACAGGGACAGTAAAATAAAGTGTAACATGATAAACATCTTATTTTACCACTCACTGATATAAAACTACACATTGAATTAAAAAATTTGCAAGCTGCTTTTTGTAATCCTTATCCCTAATTAACAAAACACTGTATTACAGTAAAAGACACAAACTGGTAAGTTTATTTTATAAATAAACACAGGTGGTTGTGTGATCATATTCTGTGTGTCATAAAAAAGCCACTGGATTGGTTGCACTATGGATCCAAGAAGAAATCAACAAAACAAACTAGCACCAGCACCTTTTCCTCACTGTACACTAAAGCACAAAATGGAGGTAAATACACAGTCAAAACAAAGATTGTAGAAAAATAACCTCCCAATCCTTTGTGGGTAAACCGTGCACCGGAAGTGCATTATGGGTACTGCTAATGAACCGATGTGTTTGCAGCTAGGTCCACAAGATGCTCATCAGTCATGAAAACATCCCATCTTCCCTAGTTAAGGCACAAGGCCCAGCAGACAAAGGCACAATTAGAAATCCATTCCTATTTGACAAGAATAACCTTGTAATCATTTGTCAATAGTCATGATGACACAACCGATAGAACAAATGGAAAGGGCAAATATTCATGGGATGATTTGTGTGTTACTTGGTCCTACGCCACTGTTAAGATGTATAATTTTGTATATAATGATGTATAATTTTGTGGATATTTTGAAATTTGGTGTTAAAATTGTATGAATACTGTTGTGACAATGGCCACAAACTCACATGCTATACTCTTAAGGGTGTAAGGCCTTTTACATGATGTGAAATGCTTCTTAAGCAAACCACAGAACCTAATGGGAATTTATTTATCTGTCCCATTCAAATCGATCAAATTTGCACAATACAAAACACTGAATATTTGATGAAGTTATCTGCCCCACACAGCTGTCATAGTCGTATGGCATCTGGAAATAATTGGAAATCTTAATTTTCATGATTTCACATTATCTACGCTGTTTCTCAATCACCCTGAATTTGATGGTTTACATTCAGCCGTGCCTGGCTTTCAGCGTGAATGATAAAACGACATCATTTCAAGCTCCCGAAAGAAAATATTTCCAGTCATTTGCTATTGCATTTCAGACTCATCTAAACTAATTGAGTCGCTGGGTACATGTCCGTTTAGCAAGTCTCTCACAAATGTGCACTCAGACAAAGAAAAACAATTAGAGAGATTTACTCTGATATCGGGAGCCAGCCTGGGCCCAAGGAACAATACCCAGTCATTATCTAATCCACTTGTAAGTTTTGTCACTAAATTGGTAGTTTTGAGACATCATTTGGATTGCAGACATCTCTACGAGTGGCTTCGCCTTGCACACACTGTGCATTTCATTGCTCATCAGGTAGGGATGTGAGTGGGCTCTTTTGGCCTTGGTAAGAGTTGTACACTTGATTGCTTTTCACGTTGTCGTTTTGTAGCTGATTTTTCACGCTCTCAACATTGTTACAAGTTCAAAATGCTGTTAAGAGTTTGCCTCTTGAACTTGTGTAAGACTCTTATGGTCTTTGTAGTGAAGGGGAGAAGAAGTCACCCCACCTGGCTTCGAACCCAGGTCTCCAGGGCACCGAACAGGGGCTCTGACCGCAACACCAAAGAGGCTCTTTGGCATTGCAGTCAGAGCCTCTTCGCTACAGTCTTGTACTTGAACTACAACCTAAAAAATGACCTTTCCATTCCACCCCAGTAAATAGGGGAGCCAATTGGGTTTTAGCCATAATGTGTATCCAACTGCAGGATGGCAAGTCAACGTTTAGCACTAAACTAGTGTGGTGATGTGATGCAATCATTCTACTTGCTCCTTGGTCTGAAATATGCTTGAAATGTTTTCTTAGATTCAGTGACATTTATTTATTGATGTTCATATTTCCACTGGAGTTCCTATCATAATTCTTTTTCGTGTTCAATGAGGTCGAGCAGCCCTAGTGTTCTGCTTGACATCCTCCGACATGGTTGATCATATTTGAGCTCCCTCATATACTGCAGGCTGACTCTCAGGGGAGTTGACTCTCTATAGTCCTCACACATTCTGAGAAGCATTCAATTAAAGATTAAGGTTCAGGTAAAGGAAAATAAACAGCTTTTATATTCAGGGTGGCATTGGATTGGTGAGCACCGCTATAAAAAAGTACTGGACCTTTTCACAAAAATATTTGGCATATGCCATTGCTGACTGTATTTTATCCACATGGTGAGAAAACGCTGGCCAGTGCAGCATTTCATTTTACAAATAACCTTTGCTGCCAGTCCACCCCTGAGACAACCCAACACTCATGATGAACCTGAAACAAAATGTCTCCCCAAAGATGTCCAGACTGGTAAAATGTGCAAAACACTGCACAAATACATATTTCAGCAGCCACTGTTCGAAGCACTGCTGATGTTATAAAATACTCCTAAACATAAATTGTAAATACCCTCCGACACCCAGTGTGGTGCATTAACTCACAGCCTAAGTTTATTAGCCATACCGCTGTGGCTAGGTCTTTGTTAGCAGCCGCACTCTAGCAGTCAACCTCACTCACATGCTAATCTTCATTCCAGATTAACGTCCTTCAGCAGTTCTCGGAAACCATCTTGTACAGACACGCCAACTCCACCTGACCTTGCTCCAAATTCAATTTTGTCGGTGTGCCGTTGGACTAGTCCGCCGTGGCCACCTCTCTGCGTGCCGAAGATCCGTGTGATACAATGGCGACATCAGTCTGGGGACGTCCACGAGGGCCCTTATTGATGGCGTTGTCACGGTGCAGGCGAGAGCAGCTTAATCTCTTTCAATTAATAAGCCCCGCCTGAAGCTACATGTGATGCCCCAGTGTCCCAGCTCTCTGTGTCCCACACACACACTCACGCACACACACGCTCACACACATACACACACACATGCACGCACACACACAGAAACACTCATTCTCTCCTTGTCCAACACACACACACACACACTCACGCCGAACACGCTCACACACACACACATGCACACACACACACATGCACGCACACACAGAGACACACATTCTCTCTTTCTCCCACACACACATACTCCATCTCTCTCTAATGCACTCTTGGTCTCTTTCTCTCTCTCTCTCCCTTCTCTCTCTCTCTCTCTCTCTCTCTCCCCTACACACACACACACACACACACACCTCGGCCTGCAAATGCCTCTCACCTTCCCAACACTAATGAGTCCCCTCTGCATAGCTAGCTTCAGGCCCATCACCGCTCTGGCCTGTCTACGGACCGCTCGCTACGCCAGCATTACACTCCATGATGGAAGCTCGCCCTGCCTCCGTTAATAAAAATGGGACAGTGGCGGCTGACATTTGTTTTAAAAATAACCCTCGAAAGAAGTAAATAAAACTCAGGGAGAGCTGTGCAGCGTAGCCCTGTCTTCAGTTGAGGTTTAGTAAATCAGGATTAAAAGCAAGCTTCTTGACCAGAGGCTGGGCAGTAGGCTCTCATGATAATAAGTCAGTGCTGCTCCTCTGACAGTGGGGATGCTAGTATTGTTGGGCTTTGCACAGAGAGTCTACATATGATCCCTGCTTTTTCAGTGCTGCGCAGTGCTGAATAATGCCAGGACTGGGGGGATGTGTGGTATTCAGGCACAGAAATACTTCAGTGAACGGCAGAGTAAGCTATCACACACCAGCATCGCTTGTTCTCCTTTGCCTACATGCAACTCAATACTCCAGTAAACCTGTTATGGCTCCACACTGAACTGCTTTTTAGTGGCTTGGTTTTTTTTTTTTACAACATTTCTGTTTGTGTGACACTGCCTGAGGTGAACTGAGAGCTTGTCGGAAAAGACTGTTTTGCTGCTCTGCCCATTTTAATGTGGAGTGTAGCGAGCTATTGCTCATCTCCAACGTAATTATCATTTCATACAGACATTAATGTTTTATCACTCTCGATTTTAATCACCATTTCTAAAAAAAAAAAAGGACTGGTCTGTTTCCTGTGAAATGTGAGCTGCTGTCTCCACTCGCATGCTGAATATTCTCCTGATACCAGGAAGCAACAGCAACAATTATTCCAATGTCACATGCCATACACTACTAACGGGGGATCTTTGGAATAAATTAACATTCATTTTGGTGGTGTACATTTGTGCAGACCCCCCCAATCCCCCAAGCCGTTACTACCATATCCCCCCACCCCCACCCCCATGTGATGACCAGTCAGATGCAATCTCCCATGATGTCTTGGCTGCTCGCTCCAATTTGTGGCTTGCCTCGGCTTCAAATTAAGGAACGTAAAACGGGATTGATCGGACAGCTGTCAGGCTTCACAGTCCAGGAAACCTCATCACAGACCTAGCCGCCACACTGCTCTGTGATTAGCTTTTTTTTTGACTTGGAAACCCAGCTTTGGTAAAGCCAGACCGACACAACGGGCCCAGGAGGACAAGGAACTCAGTTCTGGCAGCACAGATGGCCACTGCTAAAGATAATAAAGGTAGTGTTAACTTCTAGCGATGAATATTTCTTTTTCCCAGAAATCTCAGGATCATTTCCTCACAGTACCAAAGGCTCATTTCCTCACAGTACCAAAGGCTATTCCAACCTCTTGTGTGTGATCTTGAATTTTCTGCGTTTGATTCACAGGGTTTCTTTTTCCTACTCTGCTCTCCCATTTTGGCTTTCAGAGGACGGACCGTCAGGAGGCTCCCTGAGACCTGACCTGACCACAGAGCTGGACTTGACGTCTGTAGGACTGCTGTGGTTGACGACATGTCACAGGGCCAGTCCTCCAGGGCTCTGGTAATTGGCATGTGCAAATCTGGAGAGAGCACAACAAAGAAAATCCATACAGTTCCCAGGATAGCAGGGCTAGGGCCCTTTTTTGTTCGTTTTTACGATTACCAACTTTTTATTTTAACTTTTTTTTTTAATGGATTTACCAGCTCAGTGTTGCGTTAAGTTGATGAGCTCCATCAGACGTTTGATTTGGTTTGAGTCAATTGTTAATGACTGGTTGTTGCACTTGGCATTATTGAGCTTTGCATTGCCTGCTGTGCACACATCTTCAATATGACCCAACACGAATGTCAATAACCTAGAAGCAGCAGCCAAATCCAAGCAGTTGAGTGACACAGGAAGTCAAAGCATATGTTTCACCCTAATCTTACTTTAACCTTTCGCTGTGTCAGAAAACATAGTTTTTGACAGCAAAAACATAGTCTTTTGACAACAAAAACTAAATTTTAACTGAACTAGGCAATGAACACTCAACTCTGGTTCCCCTCCACCAAACCCTGGAGAAGGAAATCCTCAATGCCATTATTATTCCTGCTGCTTGCCATTTTTTTCCGTCTCTCTTTAATCCTTTTGTCGTAGCATGGAAACAAATGTATCACATAATTCATTTCCAATCCCATAATGGCCTTTCTTTAAATATGAACCCAGAATCCTCTCTTGTTCTCACACTGTCAGCTGGAAGATACGCACAGGACAGCACAAGGCCACCGCAGCAGCAGAACAACCTGCGCTAATTAGCGTGTACGGAAGTCGCTCGCATTCCAGAGAAACTGTCATTGGGGGTGCGGAAAAATCACCCGACTGGTACTCTGTGCCCGTTTCCTTTTTGTTCCTTGTTGTGTCAGTGATAGGGATCTGAGCGGGCACCCCGTCCTCCAGCGGTCTCCGCGATGTTGGTGAATGCGTTGATTGCATAGGGCCGCTATGGGAGCTACCCATGGGAGCTGCTTAACTTTGGGCTTTGAGCTTAATCACCGACAGGAAATTACTGTATAGAAGGATTGGGGTTCATAATATCTGTCTTTGTTCATTTAATTTGCACTTTTCTTAATTACACATTGTTTTTTTTTTATTTATTTGCTTGTTTAGTTATTTGTATATTATTAATGGTGCTGAGCCACCTCTAAAGAGATAATCCCTGCACATTAGTAACTGACTGAACACATTTTCCATTTTAAAAATAAACAGCGTGACTTTCTCATTATTTACAGCAAATTGTGTGTCTGCTCAACAGAAGTGTGCTTGAAGGGGTGGGGGGGAGATGGGGTTGGGGGTGGGTTAAAGAGATGAGGTGTGAGGTGAGACTATTTTGAAAGTCAGATATTCTACATCTGGAGGGGAGGAGGAGGAAGCAGCCTCCCTCTTTTTTCAGTTCAGTTTGGACTCGAAATGGGTCCTGCTTCCAAAGCCAAATGTATTTCATGAGAATTACAGATATTACGGATTTCCAAATTGGACTTATTATTCGGCCCATCTGTTAGTAATTGTGTGGCTGCATGCTTCAAACGCTGTGGTGTTGCGGAGACATCTTGCGATGAATAAATGAATATTCTTGTCCAGTGAGTGTGCACAAATCGCTCTTCACTTTTCCTGTCAAATTTGAAGTTAAACAGCTGAATATGACTTTCTGACCTTAATGACCCCAGGAGTTGTGTGTTCTGTTTAAGAATCTTTAGAAATGTAAACTAAAGCATATCAAATACACACAGAAAAAGCAAACAGCACTTTAAAATGAAATGGTAAATCTCCTGAGAGCCAGTTGTAAATGCCCCTTTGTAGAAAGTTTACAATGCAGCTCTGGAGAATAAACAACAAAAGTTTAAGCACATGAACATTTACGGGGTTTAAGACTTTTTTAAACAGTTTTAGTGTGGTAATAAACAGAGAAAATATGTGCACCAAAAGGACACATCATTTCAGGGCTAAACAGGCCCGTAGTTGTACAAAAGCAGTTTGGAAAATACACTGACTCTGAGTAAGCCATCACAGCCGATGCCATCATACCAATGAACTGCCCTGGGGTTGTGTTGGCCTTTTCTGCAAGGGGGCATCTTCTGGTCACCTGTCACAATTATTTAGTGCTGTCTGTAGTTGTATGATATCATTCAATAATGTGCAAGTGATATCAAATGCCTTCAGCTCTTAATGACATGCCATACTTCCTTGAGTACAGTGTGGAACTGAACATGAACATGTGATGGGGATTAAGCTTACATTTAATCCACTTTAAACAGGTTCCATAATTATGAAGTAATGGTTATAAATGTGTATAATCCATGCCACATGTCTAATAGCTTTGGCTGAACTAATGTAAATGCAAAATTCAGTTTTCTATGTATTTATAGTTAGTACATCCACAAATACATTAAGAAACTGTAATCAAACAGCAAATTAGTACATAAAAAAATAAAAAGCATACAGACAGCTTAGAGCA
This sequence comes from Coilia nasus, assembly GCA_027475355.1. Lineage (NCBI taxonomy): Eukaryota > Metazoa > Chordata > Actinopteri > Clupeiformes > Engraulidae > Coilia > Coilia nasus. Next base: position 15,795,266 of record CM050213.1, on the reverse strand, counting down.
AAAGTAAGGGTTCTAAGAGTTAATGAATGCTCTCTCCAAAGTTTGACAGGTATCCATTTGTTTGCAGGGAAATTCAAACATTTCACGCTTGTTTGTGAAGTGTCAGTCTGCCTGTGACAAACATCATGTTCACTCTTCAGGCGACAACCAAAATGTATGCCCACCTTGTCTCCCTCTCCCTCTCTCTCTTCCTCTCTCTTTCTCTCTTTCTCTCTCTCTCTCTCGTGCATTCCCACATTTCCCTCTTTTTTAATGACTCTCATCTGCGGCTATTTCTGCCATGACAGTCTTAATTAATGTAGCGTGAGCGCTCCTGTGGTGAGTTGATGGCTCGGTGCTCACATCCCACCCCCCAACTCCCAACTCCCCCACGCAGCCACTCCTCCAGACGCTGTATTTTAATACCATATTTACTGGCAGCCCATCAACACAGAGTTGTATTCATCCATCAGCATTAAAACACCACTCTCTAAAAAACGGTGCCCCAAGGACCATTAGCTATCAATATGGCACCACAAAGGACTATGATAAAAGCTTGTGCAATGGGCTGTGTTCGCAGTGACCTCAGTACTACTGGAAGAAGTTTTGCCTCTAAGCCCACATAATGTCAATTTATTGGAAATCGTGGCATGAAGCAGTTGACTGAGTGCACTTTAATGACTTGGGACACTTCACTTTCCGCATTGGAATGAAAGCCCAGTTGAGGCATGGCTGGCGGAATTGACATGTCAATCAAACCGCCGATGTCGGAGATGTGTTTTGATCGGAAAGCAGTGCATTTAATGCTCGTTGCCTTTTCATAATAAGGTGGAGGGCCTCAACTGCCTCGACAGTGTCACAGTCTTGGAGACCGATTATTTCACATTCTAAATGTGCATGGGCCATACATTCACTGGCCACTTTACTAGATACCCCTGTTCATTTGCTTACTTGTCAGGACAACTTGCTGAACTTTAAACCGAAGATCAGAATGGGAAAGAAAGGGGATTTAAGTGACTTTGAATGTGGTATGGTTGTAGGTGTCAGACGGGCTGGTGTGAGTATTTCTGGGATTTTTCATGCACAACCATCTCTAGGGTTTATAAAAAAAAGGTCCGAAGCAGAGAAAATATCCAGTGATTGGCAGTTGTGTGGACGAAAATGCCTTGTTGATGTGAGATGTTAGAGGAGAATGGGCAGAATGGTCCAAGATGATAGAAAGGCACCAGTAACTCAAATAACCACTGGTTACAACCAAGGAATACAGAATACCATCTCGGTACGCACAACACGCCGAACCTTCAAGACCTTCTAAAGACAAAAGGGGGTTCCACCTTTTACTAGCATGGTGTATAAAGGGCCTAGTGAGTGTACTACGCTAGCAATTTGCCCTTTTTGAGCTTTTGACATTTTAAGCACAGACAATGGGGTCAATGGAGAGAGCTAATGGAGCTGGGGTGCCTCGCGACTTAAGCGCAATGAACAAATTTAATTGAGGTGATGCTTTTCCTCTGAACTCCTATAGGTAAGCTTATTAAAGCGTAATCCAAGAGTAGCACCCTCTGTGGGTGGCCTGATAATTGAGCTTAAGTGATAATCAGGTTAGACATGGTTCTCTATGGGAGCAGTTCAACAGTGCTGTTCACAACGGTGGCAGGCTGCAGAGGCCTGTTCCCTTGTGTGTACGAAAGCCTCACAGTGCTTAACAAGACGAGATAATGAAAATGTAAAAAATTCTCAATTGTGTGTGTGTGTGTGTGTGTGCAGGTGTTTATGCGTGGGAGTGTGTGTGTGTGTGTGTGTGTGTGTTTATGCGTGGAAGTGTGTGTGAGTGTGCGTGCATGCGGCATGCGTGTACATGTGCGTACGTGTGTGTGTGATTATGTGTGTGTGAACATGTGTATGTGTGGTGGTCCTCGTAATGGAAGTAGCGCATCAAAAGTACCTGTTAATCGTTGAACTTGTAATGAGTGAATAATGTTTATGTCTCACTTTGTTGCTTGCCACCATTAGTCTCGTCCTTGTTTGTGTCCTCGGCTGAATGAGGAGAACGGCACAGTGTCAGGACATGTTTGTGCATAAGACTAATGTCCATTACCATAACAATATAATGACGTCCATTAACATTTTCAGAATTGCAGATTGGTCAGATAAGACCATCTAATGAAGGCGTTTGCAATTAGGAGAATGGATTGGGCACCAATAATACTGTTTACATGGCTGCCTCCTTTAATGAAATTGTTGTCCTAGGGCTTGAAATCCCTGCCTCTCCTTAATCATGGCAAGCCCGAATGAAACGCAGATGCAGACCTGCTACAATCCACGAACCGAAGAATTGCACGGGATTCAATCAGCCAATATGGCTTGGCCTGGTGACCCTGGCCTCCATTTTGTGGAGAAAACATTTCCTGACAGTCATGACAGGCTAAGTCATTTCAAAAATGAGTTTGACATCCACATGAAGATACTGGCCTGGTGTTAAACCTGCAGAACAATTTCAATTATTATGATGTTGAGCCATAGGATATAAACTGCGGGTCCTAGACTTACTACACACAAACACACGCATGCGCACACACACACACACACACACATACTAATTTCTGCGATGCCATAACTGCATCAACCAGTCAGAGCTTTTGATCCTCAGGCGAAGTGCGGTGCCAATATGTTGTTTCAAGAGCAAAAAAATGCGGAAGAAGGTCTTTCAACACAGCGTACGCAGGCACCCTGCATGGCCATTCCTGCTAATAGCGTAGGTAACTCAGTTTGAGCCACATCCATATT
>CM050213.1:15775000-15787500 GCA_027475355.1 Coilia nasus | reverse complement strand
GAATTCAGAAGTGTTTTTCACTTAGTGTTAAGTCAAAGGTCAAAACCAGTCAACCAACACAGTCAAACGCAAAGAGAACACCCACTAGAGGTGCCTCCTATGGAGACATGCCTTGGAAAATGACTGAAAAGATGAGGTTAACTTCTTTCTCAAAACATCAGTGGAATAGGAACAAACTTTTTCAGTAGGCAGTAGTTATGTATGAGAGCTGACGAGGACGACAAAAAAATGACTTTTGCATGACTCTATTCACTCTGTTGGGGCAGCAGTATAGGTAAATACAGTGTATCTACATCTTCAATATCAAATAACATCTCCTGCACCTGCTTCAGGATGATAACAACCCTCTATCTGGCTAGAGATATTGATCAAATTCATACTCCTCCTCCCCCTTCTCCTCCTCCTCCTCTCCATCCTGGGACACTGATGCTGAGCCGTTCCCCCTGGAAGTCCGCCCCGGCTGTGCCTGGGCCTCTCTGCAGGGGAAGGTGACTTTGAGAGCTGACATTATGTTCCCTGCGTCCAATCACTTATGCTCCTCCAGAGCAGGACGGCCAGCCTCCAGGCTGTCTGTGCCTGCTGTGCAGTGGGATCACAGCACAGAGGATACTCCTGGCCACATGGGGAGCTGCGGTGAGTGGAAGAGGGAGGAGAGGAGGGAGAGGAGGTAGAGGGAGGATGAGGAGGGTGGGTGATGATGGCGGGAGTGAGAGAGGGAGGGAGGGAGGAAGAGAAGGGGGGCATCATTTGCTCTGACAGAAGTCTGGATAGCAGCTGGTGCGCTGGCGCTGTGTTGGACAGGCTGAGCAGAATTAACCCACTGCCAGGGACAATCTACCACGTCACTTTGAAGACTGAATCCCTCGCCGATGCTGGCAGGCTGGGTCAGCCGTTTTAATATTACATGAGAGTTTTTTTTCACCATTGCTGTAATACATTTTTTCCCACCCGTGGAACACAGCTGTGCCCATCTTCCTCTCTCTTTCTCTCCAGAGAGAGAGAGACGAGAGAGAGAGCGAGAGAGGCCTGTGCTCCACTGCGGTATGCTGGTTAACTGCACCTTCAGGAAAACCATGTGGTGTCTTGGTAGGTTGGGCCCTTTTTCTTTTTTCTTCCAGCATGAGGTGCTGGTGTGACGTCACGTCCCCCACCGAACACCACCACTCCCACCCCTCCACCCTCATTGTGGAGAATCGATGCTGTGCTGTGGGCCAATCGATACCGCAGTGGGGGGGGACAATGTGGCAGGGTAGCGTGGTGACCTACGAAAAACTTGCCAGGCTTTGAGGTCTTATTTAAAAGCAATTTCGAGGAAATGCAAAGCCAGCCATTACACATAGACACCGAGACTATCGCTGCAACAACAAGCAGCCGTGAACTCTGTTCTCTTCTGGAGGACAGTTTATCGATCCGCAGGTCACGTCAGAGTAAGCTCGCTGGTAATGCCTCAAAATAAGTGTATGCTTTACTAAGTCAACACTTTCCGTAGTTTTGGGGTTGGAACTTTAGGATTTATTTCACAAACGGCTCAGGCATCGGCGGCGGAGTAAATCAATTGCACCCTGGGCAGGTTATTAAACGTGGAGACGAAACCCTTCTGTGATTCGAGACATGATCATTATTTCTGCAGCAAAGAAACAATCATTTCTTGCGGGTCTCCTGCATGTGGCTGGCTATTGCCTCGCTGTAGGATAAATTCCTTTGAAACCCCTGGCACATTTTTATTCCGCAGACCGGTCACCAATTTCTTTTGTGCCGTTGGCCTTTCCGTTTTCTCCCCGGTGTTTGGGGGCCTGTATATAAATAGAATCTCAAGGCAGTTGACGCCAGTGTATTATTGTGAGTCAGTGCTGCAGAGGGTCAAAAAAGCCAATATAATAAAACCCCACAAGTCATCATAATACGCCGCATTTTAATAACCTCGATGCCTGTGGACTACATTGCAGTCCTTTGTGCGTCATCCACACACACTTATGAATAGATGCCGTACAGTATCTAATACAATTTTAGAGACATGATCTGCTAATGTCATGTATTCATCAGTGTCAGCGTGGCAGGGACTGTGGTAGAATGTCATCCAAACAGAGTTGTGAGAGAATGACTGTGTACACAGAGCTATAGCTATTACTTATTATCGATATAAACATTAAGCATCCTTAGCTTTGTGACAGCGTAATATACAGCATTTGATGAACTGGGTGACCATCATGTCAGATTCTTCAGAGAGGATGGAATGAGTGTCAAATTGAAACAAATGTCTTCATACAATTGGTTCTTCACAAGCCTGCCCCCCTCCCACTTTTCGGGCGTGTGTGAAAACGTTATAGTGCTCTTGGGGGTGAGTTACAAATAACAGCATTGTGCCACACAGAGATTTTATTCTGTAGGTCTGCTTCCAACAAAACAACCCAACAAAGAAGCAAGCCACACAAACAAACATCACGTAAACATCACACGTGCATCGCCTTAATTCTTAATCTCCGAGGTCCTCATTAACGTCTGACACACTGACTTAAAGGGCAGCGTAATCAACAATCACCACCACTGATATAAGACAACGCATGCAACGGCTCGCTGTGCGATGCTGAAGGGATTGGGTTTCAGGCTGGTGAAATATTAACGAGGGTTTGTGTTTGACACGTTCACTCCCAGGCTGTCATTCTGCCCTCGCTGCCAAATGTTCGGTGTGTGTGTGTGTGTGTGTGTGTGTGTGTGTGTGTGTGTGTGTGTGTGTGTGCATCACGTTACGGTGCCTGCCTGCTAGCTCCGCCGAAGCCGGTCTGGAGGGGAGCAGCAGGCTACACTATGTTCCTGGTAATCAGACTTGTGAATATAGTGGAGAAGCAATTGGATCACTGCAAGAGAGTGAGAGAGAGCAAGAGAGAGAGAGAGACAGACAGACAGAGAGAAGAGAGACAGGGAGAGAGAGAGAGAGAGAGAGAGTGCGAGAAAGAGAGAGACAGACACAGACACAGAGAGAGTGAGAGAGAGTGAGAAAGAGAGAGACAGACACAGAGAGAGTGAGAGAGAGTGAGAAAGAGAGAGACAGACACAGGGACAGAGAGAGGGAGCGATTGAGAAAGACAGAGAGAGAGAGAGAGCAGACACATCCCTAGCATCGGCCCCCAAAGAGCCCACCCTGACACACACACACGCACACACACACACACACACACACACTCAATCACTCTCTCTCCCACACTCACACACACACTTACTCACTCTCACTACACACACACACACACACACACAAACACACATACACACACATACTCACTCAGACACACACTTACTCACTCATTCTCTCTCACTACACACACCCAGACACACACACACACACACACACACTTACTCTCTCATTCTCTTTCACACACATAAACACACACACGCACAGACACAGACACACACACACATAAACACACACACGCACAGACACAGACACACTTACTCTCTCATTCTCTTTCACGCACATAAACACACACACACACACACACACACACATAAACACAAACACACACACACACACTACCCCGATGCAACACCCACAGACACATCACACTGGCCTGGAAATGAAAGGACAGCAGATTTCATACTGGGTCTGAAAAAGGAGCCGGTGCTGGGAGAGAGATGCATCAAGCGCAAACCTCCCCAAATGGCAGAACTTACTCTAGTCTGATCTACCCCTGTAGGCTACTGTGCGTGTCAGGAAGCTGCCTGAGCCTCCTGCATGCTTGTAGTTGATATCAGTGTTAGGGAGAGAGAGAGGGAGGGGAAAAAACTGAGAGAAACGAGGGTGAAAAGGGGTATCGGTTTCAATTATTTGCTAAACAGGATGTGTCCTGAAACACTCCCATGTATAATTAGGTCCTTCCCTGGCCTGTGGGAGAACTCTCTCAGGCACCCTCTCCTCTCCTCTTCTCCTCTCCTCTCCTTTCCTCTTCTCCTCTCCTCTCCTCTCCAAGGGCTCAGACACCAGGCCTTTTTTTGCCAACTAAATGCCAAAGCTAACCCAGGGCACTGAACCGGATGTTGTATTTTAAGACTGCATTCACTTCAAGCAGGCAGCAGTTGATTTTCTCCCCAGCGTGCACACACACACACACACACACACAGGTGCACACACACACATGCACGCACACACACACACGCACACACACACACGCGCGCGCACGCGCCACATTGTACCCTGTGCAGCACCTTTTGCGACTTGCACAAAGGTCCCTGCATTCAAGCCATTATGAATATAAAGGTTATGGTAGATTGATAAATGGGATATTCTGACTCTTGTATCACTTTCCTGAGATAAAGCAAAATGATGACATGAATTATTAACAGCAATTCAATACGCCAGACGTCTGTGTCTGGGAACCGGTCTGCACCCTGTGCAGAATGCAGTGTTTGATGAGCGCGATAGTGGTAACATTTTAATAGAGAAAATTGCACAGTGTTTAATTCTGGCATAAACATGGCATTTCGGCGCCCGGAAAATTGATCTGTACTTTGATTAAAAAGATCCAACAAGCTGAAATGAAATTCATGATTTGTGTGCAGTTTGTGATATGCCAAGTCTTTAGCATTTATGAAAACTCACTGTAGACCTTTTAAATACCTGCATTCATAACACAAAATAAAACGATACTAACCATGACTCGTATGGTGCCTTGACAGCTACCGAATGTGTTGATGTGTTTGTTTAGCAAGGACGTTCTTTACCTATTTGTCCTCATACCTACTGCCAAGGAGAGTCCCCCCATGGTTCTCCAGCTTACAGTCCGTGTCAGTTAGAGTAAAGGGGGGAGGGGGGATACAGACGCCTCCTTTTCTCCCCCGCCTCCCCTGCAGTGTGAAATAAGGAGAGGAGGGAGGTGGAGGAGGCGGGGAGGAGGGTTTAGAAGTGGGGGGTAGGGGGTAGGGAGGTAGGGGAAGTGGGGGCAGGGCGAAGAGGAGGAGGAGGAGGGGAGGGCAGTGGATGTCAAAAGCTGCTAAAAATACTGTGTCAAAAAAGGAGAGCTATAGGCATATTTTTTTCTTCCTCCGACCAAATATTAGAAGTGCATTTGGATTCATAATTCATGAGAGTCCTGTGTTGGCTGGCGTGCGGGCTAGAGGTGGTGGTGGTGGTGGTGGTGGTGGTGGAGGGTGGGTGGGTGAGCTGGAGTTGGAGGGGGACATATGGCGCTCTCTGCGTGTGGCGAAATATTAAAAAGTCGTGTCAGCGCCGAGGCCACAGTCGCGCCAGGTGGGCAGATCTGCCGGACACAGACAGCTCTCCCTTGACAACAGTCCTCCGCGGTGCGGACAAGCGCCCTCTACAACAGACGCCCAAAGACAAAGGGAGCGAGAGCGCTGCACTTTTCTTCCTCTGCGAAAAGGTCTGGCACAAGGGGCGACAGGCCAAGACCTTTTCTCCCCGAAATTGCAAAGGTGTTGAACAAAGATGGTGGCAAACTAATTCAAACCAAATGCATAAGCCTCACTCCTGAATATTCATTTTTAAGCACAATATTACTTGCAGCTCAAGGTCTAATGTCTTGTTGCGTGTTTTGTAGCTTATTACTCCTGTATTTCTGAGTAACAGCTGCTTAGGGAGTGCTCTCTGTAGACGTTTTGCATCTCCTCCCGCTCCAGGGACACCTGATCATAGTCATCATATGAGCATAATACGCTTGATAGGCTAAATCAACAGCGGCTAATCAAGAGCACCACTGCTGAGTTCAGTCAGGCAAGGAAGAGCTAGGGACAGACTGCTTCAAGTCAAAGCTTACTACCCATCTCACCTACACCTATGTGCACTTTTCAACCTGTTTCTCTTGCCCTTTCATTGTCCGCAAAGCTTGACTATTTTCTGGATTGTAAGTCGCTTTGGGTAAAAGTGTCTGCTAAATGTAATGCAATGGAAAAATGGAAAACGTGTGATTCAAAATGAGATGTGATCTTGGAACAACACGAATAAAAACACACACATAGGATCATCTGATGATAAGAGCTGTACCTCACTAATCATCTAACCTACACTTACATGCACTCTCGACAATCTCCCTGATTGCTCTTCCTCTGTAATCCCATGTGTGCCTGAGCTTGATTGTTTTCCTGAGCTGTAAGTCACTTTGGATAAAAGCATCTGCTAAGTGTAATGTAATGAGAAGGTGGGTTGCTGTGACCTGGAGTACCACTGGTTGACTGGTTTACACCGATGACTGTTTATTGGGCTCAAGCTGGTTACAAGCTAACTGAGAAAAGCTAACATCAATGTATCATTGGCTTGCCAGCGGAAGTGGTGAGTCACTGTGTGACTAAAAACAGACACCTAATTTAAATGTATTATACTCCACTGAATTCCCATGTGTGTGTGTCCACAATAACCGGATGAAAACAAATGGAACGGGGCTGCGTAAACATCTAATGAAACCCCAATTACGGCCACAAATTGAATTAGAGACGGATAATTTGTGTGTCTTGATGATGACTGAGGGCTGCCTATCAGACTGCCCCTCGCTGCACCCTCCATCCACTGCTGCCTCCTGAGGCACTTCAGAAGGCAAAGGATGCTGGGTAATTAGATCCCATAAAGTATGAGAGAGGGGGTAGTCTGGCTGTCCGAGATGCAGGACCTCTGGATTATATCCCTCATTAGCAACCTGATTGTTCCCCTAAGAACCAGAGCAGGGTTCTGTGTGTTTGTGTGTGTGTTTTGTGTGTGTGTGTGTGTGTGTGTGTGTGTGTGTGTGTGTGTGTGTGTGTGTGTGTGTGTGTGTGTGTGTGTTTGTCTATGTGTGTGTGGGTGTGCATGTGGGGCGGGGGGGTGGAGGGGTTAGAAGAAAGAGGAATGGGGGGAGAGGGAGACGCATATGCACCATCCAGAGCAGCCAAGCCTTGATCAGTCCTCCATAAAAAAAAAAACCTCTTTCCCGCTCCTGCCAGGACTCATGAACGGCACTCCTGACAGCTTTCCAAATTTTTATGCAGAGCAGCGGCTCGCGGAGATCCTTAACACGCAAAATAGCAGGCGACGTCTGCCGAGCCCCTCGCAAATGAACCCCTCAAAAGGCTGACCCCTTGCAACGGAGCAATTTCTCACTCGCTCCCGCTGAGGAGGGCTGAGCGGAGGGGCTGGGCTAAAGCAACTGGGTGCAATGATAGATGAACCTGTCGGAGGCCCGGGATCAAACACGGCATTCAACGAGTGATAGAGAGAGAGAGAAAGAGAGAGAGAGAGGGAGAGAGAGACAGTGGGACACACAGAGAGAGAGAGCAAGACAGAGAGAAAGAGAGAGATACAGAGAGAGTGACAGAGAGAGAGAGAGAAAGAGATAGAGAGAGTGACAGAGAGAGACAGAGAGAGAGAGAAAGAGAGAGAGTGACAGAGAGAGAGACAGAGAGAGAGAGAAAGACAGAGAGTGAGAGAGAGATAAAGACAGAGAGAGTGACAGAGAGAGAGAAAGAGAGAGAGAGAGTGACAGAGACAGAGAGAGAGAGTGTGAGTGTGTGTGTGAGACAGAGAGTGACAGAGAGAGAGAGTGACAGAGACAGAGAGAGAGAATGTGAGAGTGAGAGTGAGAGCGAGAGCATAAGAGAGAGCTATATCTAGTTAAGATCTCCATCATTACCGGCTTGGCTCTCCTGACATGGTGGCTGAGCGTTAGTGCGCCTTCAAAGTCAGGGGAGCCACAGGAGGCTGGTAAAAAAAGAGAGGCCTGGGCAGTTGTTCAGAGTGCTGAGGACGTCGCTCCTCACGCTGACACAGTGCCACTCTGAGGAATGACATATGCTTTTGGATGGCACTTCTGGGGGATATGTATCACAGCTTGCGAGTGCTCAAAGGAAGAAAAGACATGACACGCGCTGGCCAGGCACAAACCTCTTTGGAGAAATTAAATTAACATTTTTCCTTTTTTTTTCCTCAGCGCCACTCTCGGTTCTTAGTATTACGGTGCTGTTAAGACCAAACGAGAGTCTGTGCCAGCTGCGATTTAATGCATTAAAACGTTTCATGGATCTGGGATATGTTTCAAAAACATTTACTCAGTTATCACCGTCGCAGCCGACCAAATTAAGACATCCCAGGGAAAAGTATAAACCATATGTCACAGCGCGTCTACAGCAAAATGTAGCTTCACAGTGTCACTATAAATGATTAAAAATTCCTGTCACTGCTAGCTTCAGTGAAACAGTGCACTGAAGTGAACAAACACAGACAAATCTGGACTCTGATTCCATCTCAAACGATCAAACTGTTTATCCTTTTCATTTGACAGAGCATGTCACTGCGTGACAGCCTTTATATGTGTGTGTTTGTCTGGGGCATGCCTAAATAAAGAGCATTGTGTTTTGCCAATTAAATAACTTTGTTGACAGCGCCTCTCAGTCTAATAAGTAAACTCCCCTTGGCCACTTGGGGAGCTGCAAAGTAAATACAGTTTTTGAGTGCCAAAAAATGTGAAAAGCCATGTGTGCGCAGGATCAAATGTGTTTACCCACACAGAAATGAGTAGGCAAAGGGTGACACTCATCACCAAGAGTAATATTTTGGGAGCCACCTGCTGATTTTATGGCTCCTCTGGGAGGGTTTCACATAAGGCACTGTGTGTGGTATTTGTAAAAAGCACACTATTAAAGTACATTATAAGGTATAATCTGCTGTCAAAAAGAATGAACTTTGTTCATTATGGTGGTGTGCCACAAGGTGTTTGTGTGTGCAGTGTGCCATTACTAGGCCTGCTAATTACCTCCGCCAAGAAGGTTATGCTTGCACCCCTGTTTGTTTGTTTGTTTGTTTGTCCGTCCGTCTGTTTGTCTGTCATCAACTGAACTGAAAAAGTTATGGATGGATTTTGATGAAATTTTCAGGATAGGTCAGAAATGGGCTAAGTGAGAAGTGATTGGATTTTGGTGGTGATCCGGATCACCATCTGCATCCTGGATTTATTTTTTTTTAAAGGATTCTTCACCATTGTGAGATAGGGCCAAATTGTTCCCCACAGAACTGTCACCGTCATTTGGCTATCTTAAAAGTGATTTTGGTGGTGACCTGAGCTGCCTTGGCGGAGGTCTGCGCTCTCTGAGTGCTTTTCTAGTTTGCTCTGACTCCTGCACTCTTAGCTTGTGGGCTGGTGAACAGTATGGTAGGGTAACTAAATGTTCTATTTGTTGATGAGCTGTATGTGTATGCATTGCTCCCTCTCCCATTCAGGTGGCTGGTCTTTTGCAACACACGATACAGCACTAAATCCATGTTGTTCTTTACGACATTTTTGCATTCAAGTACTAACTTTGTGAGACATATCTCTGCCTTCTGACTTCTCATATCTGCTGTTTTGTTTGTGAATTGTGAATAAAGTCAAGCCACCAATAATATTTTATAATAGTTTTGTTAACAGATTAGTACACAGGTTATTTGCTGTTTATAATCAAGCACTAGCCTGTGTATGGGTTTACTGGTTTCTAACCAAGAAAAGCTAAGGGAAATTAACTAACTTTTAATACAAATTACAAGCATTTAAAATGTGTTCCGTATTTTCAAACCACACTGTATGCATATTTGTATACATTTATTTACTTACAGTCAAACTGAACGCACTGTTATGCAATTAACTGTCCACCCACATAACAACCTATCACAGATTTTATATTAAGTATTTTCAAAGCAGTACCACTATTCCATCTAAGAACTAACTCTGCTTATTAACTATCTTTTCCTATGTGGGACTCAAAACACTGTCAGGCTGCCAGCCAGGATTGAGGCTGCTCACTTTAGGATTAAAGCTTAAACTCTGTTTCATGTCACAGTAATGCAAACTCTTCTCCATGATGGATTAAGACGGAGGGAGCACAGACACTGCCCATAGCTTTGTGAATAATTTGGCCCCCTGGAGGGTTGTCAGTGTGTATCGTGGCAAATAAGATGAACAGAGCCAGGCTAAGCTTCCCAAGGGCTCACAGTCCTCATAGAGTAAGTCCAGCATGACTGTTGTGGTGGCCCAGGAACATATTAGCAAAACCTTGTCAGTGTATCACAAACATACACTTTATGTTCTTCTCAGTAATGGAACTTACTGAACGGGGAGATTTTTCAACAAGGGAGACTGTACATGTCTTCCGCATACCACAAGGTAAAGAATAGTGTGAGGACCCATGAGAAGAAATATCACAGAGTGTCAAAGACAGAAACAACAAGCGCTGTACACAACCAGAGTAGAGTGCTTTGGTTTTGATGTTATCACTTAGAAGCTGGGGGACTCATCAAACCATTAAAGGCAAGGCATGGGATCTCTTGGCGCTGTTCCAAATAATTATTGGCCCAGATTTCAGTGTTGCATCGCTGTTGCTGGTATGCTGTTGTTGTTGCTGCTGCTGTTGCTGATTTTTTTTTTCTCCTCGGTGCAGTGGAATATGCATCTCAGATCTGTTTACCCTCTTATATTTGCCGCAGTGTGACTTAAAATGATCTCCACAGTGAAGCCTACCACCACCCACCCACCTACCCACCCCATCCCCTTTCCCCTCACCTCACCTCAGCACATCGTCACTCCCATCTGCTCGGAGACAAGAGTTCTTGACTCGCAGTGGTGGCTCTCTGAGACAGGCTCCGAGAGTAATGTTGTTTTCACTAATCATTTGTTATCTGTCATGCCATCAGAGGGCTGCTCACTGTTGACAGGGTTTTGCTCCGTCTCTCTTGAATGCCAAGGCTGGAGATTATTCATGTGTCAATCAACTACAGTCTCCTATCCGTGCAAACAGGAAGAAAAAAAACACACACATACCTTTACGTACATCACATGTACAGTACACAGCAGCTACACAAAATAGCAGTGCCCCATGTTTGCTGTGCCGATTTTCAAATTGTAGATGATACATGATGTTCACATAGCGATGAAGAAAACACCTGACTGACATTTAAATTCAACGGCACACAGCAAGTGGAGTAAAATACAATATTATATGACAGGATGTATTATGTTTCTGGTAATTGGAAAAGCTATTCTACAAATTGCTTTTGAAACGGAAAATGTATTATACTATATAGCTGGGTAATGTAAGTGTTCTGTGAAATACGCCCAAAGGATGTCTAAAAATTCAGAGATGTACATATAAGGCTATCTGATGAGTAATAGGAGTTGTTATGAATACTAACTTGTGTTTTATTGAGGTATGAAATTGGTTTTAAAATTGCAAATTGCAGACAGGCAGTGAGGAAAAACAAGAGAGGGGATGGCTTAGAGCGCAGTAATGCCATCGCACTGTGGCAGCCTCTCAGGGCACAGACCTTTGAAAAACTCCACTACGAGACATTGTCACCCCAGATGGCACGAGTGTTTAAATGACTTGCATTTGGCTTAAGGTCAGAGCTGTGAAAAGTGTTATCTCACCAGGCCCTGTTCAACTTGCTTACAGAAAGTGAGGCTTCGATCTTTTGCGAGCAGGCTATTGACACATTCACCCCTGAGAAGAAGCTGTAAGTGCATTAAAATAAATGTTTATGCTTCTAACAAGTTCCAATCAGGGCTGCAACTATAATTGTTTTTCCTGTCCGCACTCTTACACCCACACGCCAGAGTGACAGGAAACAAAACAGTGCATTCAGAAATCTATTTTTAACTTTCTAAAGCCTCTCCCAAATCCTTAAACATAAATAGCAGCACACAGATCGAACATTTCACAGTTCCGAGATGTTCCACCAATGAGCATCGTTTTCTGCCGTAGTGTGGCGTCCTAATTTCTCACAAGCATGATTTATGCAGATGGCTTCTAGCAGGAAAGAACATTATTGTTTTTAACTGAAATGATTTGCATAACAATTACAATACTGCCATTAATTAACCCTGCTAAATGCAGCACAATGCTCATGGTGAGCATAATCATTTAAAAGTGCTAATCATGAACGTGAGCACATCCAGCCATACCCACATCCTGTTTCGGGAAGTGTGTGTGTGTGTGTGTGTGTGTGTGTGTGTGTTTATGTGTGATTGGGGGTGGGGATGCGGCTGAGCTTGTTTCACATAAAAACTGGGTGAGAGGGAATTTTCAAAGTCAGCTGTGCTCAGTCTTCATAACTCTTTTAGTGCAGACTCTGAATACATAATCAGTGATGTACTGGGTCCAAGTGTTATGCGAGAGGAAGACTTAAGAATCCCTTTAAGGGCAGTTCAGGACACAAAAAAGAAAAAAAAAGTGCTTTTCAAAAAGCTTGATGTTAGCACTGTATGTAGAACTCCAGAAAATTTGCAAGCTGTGAAGTTTCCGAACCTTAATGCTATGCTTTATTAATGTTTCGAGAGGAAGGGGCAGTGTTGTGGGGTGGTGGTGGGGAGTGGAGAGTGCTGTCTTCGGAGAGATGGTGGAGGCAGAGAGGCATGACTGACCGGCGCAGTACTTGTGATGACAGGGGAACAGCTCCTGTCATCAGAACTTCACGGGAGAGCGCTGCCACATTAGCTGCCATGTCATAACTGCTTCCTCATGCATCCCAATAATGTGAGCACCATTACTAGACCCAGGCT
>CM050213.1:15732500-15772500 GCA_027475355.1 Coilia nasus | reverse complement strand
CGGTTGGGTGCTAATGTCAAAGCTGTCCGAAGCCCAGGAGCACAGATGAGGGCTGAGACACATAGAGATATGACAGGTCAAGGCACAGGCTAGCTTTGCATGCTCAACTAGCCAAGAGCGGCTCTGCAAAGGTCAGCACTGAAGGTCTTGGGATCTATTAGCTACACATGCTGCTGTAGAAATGATAGACCACTGACCTAGAACGCGGATCGTCTCCTTGGACAATACAACAAAACGTATAGACCCTTTTTTAGTAGAAACAGCAAAAATAAAAACAATGTCTAAGCAATATATTTTGTTCCCAAACAACGTCCGCTACGTTTCACATCACTGAGAATGTTAAAACAGAAACCTGGTGAAAACGACTTATGGAGCTAATAATCAAACTTTTTTAAAACAGTCTTTTTCCATTGCCATGGGTTTGTTTGTTTTCCTTTTATTTGCAGCTCTGTCTCAAGTCCCTGCCACTCTGTGTTGCTTGTGTCCCTTTTGATTGACAGCTGATTGTCCTTGGGTCAGTCAGGCACTCCTGGAGGACCAGGAGGCTGTGGATGCCGTTATCTCCTCAGTATGTGGGGCCTCGATCGCCTCGCTGTCTTGTTTCATCTCTCGCTGCTTTGGGGTTGGTCGTTGTCTTGCATGTTTTTTCGAGGGTTCTCTTTGCTGTTTGTTGTTTTCACAGTTTCAAGGTAAGCTGGCCTCCCTTTGATATTTTTGTTTTGCTTATGTAACATCATACCTCGGTTTGGCTGTCTGGCTACACTGTGGCCTTTTTCTTACCTCTTTCGTCACATATCTGTGACTTCTGTGGCTTTTTAAGTATCACAGCTTTTTACCTCAGCGGCTTTGCTGACTCTTTGCCCTGGGTCAACAGGGATGTTTTTGTGTTTGTTGGCCCTTGGGACACATTGTGACAAGAACAACAATGTCAAGAAGGTGAAAGAAGAGTGCAAGTAAGCCAAACTTTTCTTTGTGCTTCTGTGCTTGCTGTGGGTGCTCTTATTGACCCCTGCTCTCCAAAGTTTGATGCCATACCTCAGGGGAAGCTCACGAATTCAAATCATGCTGCTTTTGATCAGATCACTCATTTAGCTGCATCAATTTATTGATCGCGCATCGACTCTCCTCCAGTTTATCATTTCAGTCGTGTTGTTTGATGATTAAGCCCATCCCTTAAGTATTTCAGCTCAATACGCCCCTGTCAATATTGGAGATGGAGGGGAGTTTGGAGGAGGGTTGGGGGTGGGGGGGGGGGGGTGAGCCGAAGAGACGATGCAATTAGCTTTTGCGGGCTGCTGCTGGAAACGTACTCTAGGAAAGTGGAAAGCAGAGCGGCAGAGATAAAGCCTCCTCTCCCATGGCTGCAGCGTGTGATATGCAGCTTCTGTCTAACAGGCTTTGCCTCCACGGCGCTCCCAAGCTGCTTTAGGAGGCCAGGCTGTCAGCAGACATCAGGGAGGGTTCCCTAAATTGATCAGCCGCTCAGAGATTACTGGTCGAAAAAGGAAAAAAAAAAAAAAAAAAACAGCCATTGAAAAACAGCCCTTGCTTCTTGTGCCCTGGTTTTCAAAAAATCCTTCCAGCAAAAACAGACATACCAACTATTAAGTAAACATTCATTACGTGCATACGACACACACACACACACACACACACACACACACACACACACACACACACACACACACACACAAGCATTAAAAGCATAGCCTATGAAGAAGGATGAACACACTGTCAAATCATTCCATCCCAGTAAAAAAACTTGACATTAACTGATAGGGAGACACAGCTACAGGGCCAGGGCATTGGATAAAAAATGGCAGAAAAATTAAAAATGATATCAAATGCCAAATGCCAAAAAGGAACATCATTAGTTTACAACCCAAGAAGCAAAGTAGGTTCATCACATTTCACACGTCAGATAGGCAAGCCCCTTGTTCAACAGATTCAGCCTAGCAATGGATTAATTTTGACTGAATGCACAGTTTGTCTTTGCAAAAGTAATTGTTAATACAGCCTGTGATTTGTCATTCCACCAGGAAATGAAAGTTTCAGTCCAAAGACAGAAGTTGTGAGTGGAGGAGGTGGAGGGGACGTATTCCCAAATGATATGTTACACTGCCCTCTCTAGGTCACAAACAGCAACACAAGTCCCTCAAGTACACCAGAGGGATGGAGCCAGCTTCCAAGCATACCCATTTACTTTCCTCACATACATACACACACACACACACACACACACACACACACACACACACACACACACACACACACACAAACACACACACAAACACACACACACACACACACACACACACACACACACACACACAAACACACACACACACACACACACACACACACACACACACACACACACACACAGCACAGCACAGCTCACTGCATAAAATCATATTTGTCACCACTAAGTGCTCAGTTCCACTTCGATCGCAGCAGTTGTTATGGTAATGCAACTGATTTTTTTTTTTGTATTTTTTTTGTTATGGAGCCAATACATTTCTAATCTCTGCTGGACAGACAGGGGTAGTCCTCACTGGCATCAGACCAGCTGCCGTGAAGCCCCGGCTTAAATGCGACTCTCGGTACGACGGCCCTTTCTGAAACGTAACGTACAGTAGAGTGACTCCAGGGTGTGCCCATTATCTCATCCTCTGGCCGGGTTGAAAATGAGGCGTGCACCTCCATCACATCCATATTGATTGTGAATTGCAAATGTGTGCGATCCAGGATACTTCCCCTCAAAGGTGGGGAAATGAACAGGGCCACTTGAGAATAGTGATACATTCTTCTCATGAGCTCCAAAGAGAAAGAGGAGGTGAAAAGACAGAGATAGAGAGATAAATAGAGAGAGAGAGAGAGAGAGAGAGAGAGAGAGAGAGAGAGAGAGAGAGAGAGAGCGATGGCCTGGCTTGGCCATGCCCTAATCTCCCAAGTTCCTTCTTTACCAATGCATTCTCCCACAGGCCCTGGCACTGCTAGCCTGATTTGCAGGAGTAAATATGATTTTGCCTGCTGCATGGTGGCACAAAAATTGACATTTTTATTTCCCCGCATAATGAACTTTCATTCCAGCAGAGGGGTTGAGTGGCATCCGCGTGGATGTTTGTTTTCATTTTATGAATGTCAAGCATCTCAGCAATGTGAATTGCCTTGGGTTTTATTTTTCTCCCATATTTGAAATTCTATCAATCTGCCCGTCTAAGAATGCACAAAGGACAAATGGCAGTGAGGCTCTGTGGAAGATTTAATTAATAAATCCCACTAGTTTTTGCATGTGACACAAAGGCTTAATGCAGTTCAGGGACACACATTATGCATTGAGCTGCTGGTTGCAACAATTACTTGGGGTTCCGTTCAATTTTCGCTTGTCTTCTATCTGTGTGTGTGTGTGTGTGTGTGTGTGTGTGTGTGTGTGTGTGTGTGTGTGTGTGTGTGTGTGTGTGTGTGTGTGTGTGTGTGTGTGTGTGTGCGTGCATGCGAGTGTGTGTGTGTGTGCCTGTTTGTCACTTTCTCTCAATCTTTCACTCCCACCTCTCCTTTCTTTTCACTGTCATCCAACCAAATGACTTAATTGAAAAGCAGGAGCCTCCATCCTCAGTGTCATTACTGCCCAGCTCAGCACATCTGAAGATGAAGCTCCGCATCGGTGGGGAGTAAGATGTGCCAATTAGAATAAAGCTACTGGCCTCGACGTGTTGCAGCCAGACACCAGTTACCAGCCCCAGTCCCAGAAGACTGAGTCCTCTTCATGATGCATGCTGTATCATGTACCACCGGCATCATGCAGACTAAGGAGAGCAACACCGCAACGCCCCCTGACAGATCCCTTGCAACACGCGCAATGAATGCAAGGGAGCTGACTTCATGGTGTGCACTTTCTTCTTCTTTTTATCATACATACATATGCTTATAATAATGCATGCATATATGAGGCCTCTGCCAAGCACTGCCTGCCGCAGTCTCTTGTCTCCATCAGTAATATTTTACCATACCATAAGCATAATTCTGAATTACTGCTACATGTTTTGCTGCCTTTGAACACCATAATGTAGTCAAGTTCTCATTATGCGTTTGGTGCATTACGAGCCCTTGTCTGCATTTATTTTCATTCATGTGTTATGATGGCAATCTCAAGAGAGGAAAATGATACAATTATGACTATGCATTTACATGGCTATGATCACTTCTAGGCAGTTATGCTAGATACAAGCCATTAGAACAAGAGAAGGTTTGCACTATCTAACATCCAGCTTTAAAAACATCTCTCTCTCTCTCTCTCTCTCTCTCTCTCTCTCTCTCTCTCTCTCTCTAAGCTTGTGTAAGCCTGTGTGTGTGTGTGTGTGTCCGTGTGCGTGTTTCTCTGTGAGGACTCGGGGTGCCTAATTGACCTACGCTGGAGAAATTGATGGGCACTTTCTGTGTTGTTCTCTCTGAATCATCTCCCAGCACCGGCGCCGAGCCACAGGAAGAGCTACGCCTGCGCTGCCTCGTCTTGGAAGCGGAGGCAATTTAAATTTCGATAAAACCAAAACCCTGATGACAGGTAGGAGCGCTGGGGTGAAATGTAGAGGCTGTGAAAGGTATTTTCAAGGAGCATGTACATTTTTAGATAGCTTCATGGATTTTTTTTTTTTCCTTTACTTGCACAGGGCTGGGGAGGAGGACACTGAGACACATGATGTGCATGAATGCACTCTATTACTGCCATCACAATAGCTGATAGCAAGACAAGAAAGCAAGGCCAGAGGAAAGGGAAAAAAGAGAACAACAAAGAGGCGTATGACAGAGGGTGCCATTAAAGAGAGCGTGCTCAAATGCACTATGGGTTGCCTTGCTTGTGAAATGACGAGAGACGCCTGCAGTTAAGGAAAGGGGGATAAACATATCTGCAAAGTGTCCCTCGATTTGGATGAAAAAGCCTCTTAATGGCTCCTTTTAAAATTCAATTGTGCGCCGAGCAGAGCCTAATGATGTGGTTTCCACGTAGCCAAAGGCTAAGGGTAATCAGATCGGGCCCTAATGTACTTTTTCATATAGAAAAAATAAATAAATAAGTGCAACACATAATGACTCCGACTGCATTTTGCTCGGTGGAGCGACTGAATAAATCTTCACTTCTGCTCGGCGCATGTGCTCGTGGGCACTGTGGAGGACTGTGGGTTAAAACAACAGCTCTTCAAAAGCACAAGATTTAGCAAGCGTCATTTTGTGGGCACCTAGCTTTAATCTTTGCCGGCGAAATCCTAAATGAGAAACTACTTGATACATGCGACTAGGCCTACTTAAGAGGAAAATACTGCTCGCTATACTTACTTTTTTTTCCCCCCACACAGCTCAAGCTCTGGAAAAAAACTAATCCACCTGATAAAATGCAAATTAAATATTAGCCCATTTCTTTCATGTCCCATTAGTCTAATGTAAAACTTTCCGCACTTCATATTCTCTGATGGCTTTAAACCCAAATGGTAGATTTATTTCACTTTTAAAAACTTTTGGATGATAAGTATTCCCGTTTTCACCGCTGTAAGGAGGCCCACCACTGCACTTGTAAGCTCACATTATGAGACATTAAATTTTTCCAGTCAAGAGCAGAGCTAAATCTCAGCTATTTAATCATCTCAGCATCTCCATCAAAGATGAGGCCAGGGCCTGCAGGTTTTTTTTTATAAGGGTAGTGGGGTGGTGAAAGGGTGAAAACAGACATCTTACTTACTCCCCCAGTATTGAACAAGTAAGGTTGTTTTTTTTTTACATTTCTCAGCTCAGAGACACCACGCGAAAACGGGATGCATCTCAAAACTGTCAGGGCCTGGATCCTGCTGTGTCTCTGCTTTGCAGAGGCAACTCCACCAAGTGTCACGCTGACAGCGGTGCCTCCATTGATCCAAGCAGATTAAATATGAGGCAGGGCCTTTCTGTTGACAAGTGATGGAATTTCTATCGCCATTTTTTTATCTTCGTGTTCATTTAAAACCACAGCACTTCTGTAATGAGACACATTTGGGTATTGCGTCCTTCTTATGACATCTAGTGTGTTCCCAATTTGGAAAGGCTTTCTTCTCATCCTAATTTCATATATTTCTTTTCCCCGCCTTTATACTACAAAGAAAAGCAAGGACCTCTGTTATACATAAATAATCATCCCCCTTGGTCCCAGTCCTCCTTTCTAATTTATAGTGCCAAGCTTGAACATTGTGTGAGATCTGTCCTGGTGTTGATGCTCCGCTCAGAAGTCAAGCAAGACAGTTCGCAGACAACAAGCCATTTGTTATGAATCATTAAACATAAAATCTACTTCAGCACAGTGATTGAAACCCTCACTTTCTTCTGCACCTGTCTCCCACTTCAGTATCATGAGAGCGATTGCTTCAGCAGTCTCACTCCTCCTGCGGGCCGCGCACTAGATCCCCACATAATACCCCTTCCTCCTTCCCCGCATCAGCTCTCTGAGACGCATGTAATCTGTCGGTTAATATTCGTGTTGGGAATAGGGAAGGAAAAACATCCAAAGCAGAACATCTGATTACATTGCAGGCTTCCCCACCCAGCGCCAGCCATGCTCCGTTCCATTCCGCTTCCAACAGAGCCGGTTTCCTTTGCAAAGGGGAGACAATAAGACAAATTAGATTTGTTTTCCCGCAGATTTTGTTATGCTGGCTCCCTTGTGCTTACACGCAAGGGTGAGGTTTAAATTCGAACAAAATAACACCTGGAGAAAGGAAGGATATTCTGCCTTGTAAAAAAAAGAAATGTTGTGAAGCTGTGAGTAATTACAAAGTCTCTTGTTTTCCAGGTTCTGGTGAGCATTATGCTAGTCACAGCCCCTGAATTATGATAGCAACTTCTGCTCTCTGCATTACAGGACCTTCCACACTGCACAATGAGGATGATAAAATGTGCCTCTGATGTAACAGTTCCTTGTCACAAATGGCTAACTGTTTTTTTAATGTGCACTGTTCCAGTGTGAGTCGGCCCTGTAGCTGCTGTGGTCATAGCAGCATGCATGATGTACCCCATGCTGCAGAGTCTGCGGGTTAAGTGCTCCATATTGACCGGCATGCTTTGAAATGACTGAGCCCAGGCGTTGCAGTAGGGTCCCTGCGTTTCGGCGAGAGAGTGGCGCAGGATTGGAGCTGACAACTCCTCTGAAGGATCGCCTCGGGGGAAATTGCGGAAGTGCCACCAGTGGTCTGTTTGATAAATCAAAGGCCTTAAACTAACGCGCCTGACGTCTGCCTGCCAGCCACTGTCAGGGGCCATTCGGGCCGAGATTAAAGAGCCTGATTGCGGAAGCCGAGCTGCTACAAACTTTAATTAGGGGTACACAGGCTTCCACCGCGGCCCCTGAATCCCAACTCTGTCAGAGATGTCCGAAGACGTGACAACTCAATTGCCACGTCCAGAGGTAGTGGAGAGAGGATTTGGAGGGGGTGCTGGAGGGTTTGCATGGGAGGTATGTAGAACCTAAATAGTGGGGGCTGTCTGAACATTTATGCCCCAGATCAGTTGTAAGAAGTGGCAGTTTGATGGTTGCAAAGCTTGTCAGCATGAGCGATTCAACTCCAAATTTTTTTCCCCCGAAAATATTCAGGTTACCGAAGGCCCTAAAAAGCCAAAAGACAAAAGAAATGACAACATGCCTATCCATCACATTTGCACTGAAGCTATGCTTAAATCAAGTGTGCAGCCTGCAATCTATCATTGGTCTCAATTATGAATGCTGAACAACTTCTGGCTAAAATGTTCTCAGCATTAGTTTAGAGAAGCCATTTTGCCACCGAGATGTTGGTCTTTATTGAACCAACCTCAGCACAATTGGATTACCCTGACTCATCGGGACTCTGCACTGGTATTGAGAAATGCCATTCAGACTGATGCCTGCCATTGGCATTCAAATGAACATTCATGAATACCACTACACATGAAATCAATCCAGTTAGAAGGCCAGCCTGCCGCTGAAGGAGTGATCCAATGTTACTCTCTCACTCTCAGTAATTATCACCTCAGGAGAACTCACTAATCGAATATTGATTGAAATCAGTAGACAGGAGAGAAGAGGAGCAAGTCGCAAAAAAGGATTTGTTTAGATAGCGCGCATTTGATGATGTGTAATTATGAGACACCACTAATAAATTGAGTTAATTCAGGTAAAATTAATTCTCCAGTTTGCTAACTGCTTTAAAGGTTTTCAAGAGGATTACCAAAAATGGCAAAAGTCCAAAGCTTTCAATGTGAAACATATTTCAAATAGGTGACATTGGGTGTTTTGAAAGAGACATGTAACAAATAAAATGTATTATTATTTTTTACTATTAAATGGCTCACTCTGATTTAGGTATATATGTATTAGGTATGAAATTGCACCATACAATTTTTACTTAAAATGTTCAAATGTAGCCGAGACGGTTATATTTTAACGTTTTTAAGTAAGAATTGTTTTTGGTGGCACTTTGTTCCAGTTAGGGCATCCAGGTAAACTCTGCTGCGTGTCCATTATTTATTCAAAGCCACGCACCACTCTCTGTGTCCATTATGGGCCTAAATTGATTTTGTCTGTGCATCTTAATTGTTGTTGACCGCAGCGGTGACAGGATATGACCCGGGTGCTCAGATCCCCACTCCCATTACCCCTGCATACTGAATGAGGATGTGTCATGGTGCCACTTGTTTTGAAGGGGTGCCCATCCCGAGACCAAAGCCTCCAAAATGCCTTCCTTAAATATCCTGGACTATCATAGTTGTCTGCTGTGTCATGTATAGTCTAGCATAATGTACTGAGAACAGACCTATTGTCAAACACTTTTAGTTGTCAATAATGGCTCCTTGATAGCTTAGAGAATCTAGAAGGGCTTTGATTATTATTTATGTATCAGCCGAATCACAGTTATCTCTCTGCTTAATGAGAGTCTACAAAAAAATGACAAATATAGATCTGGATAGCTCTCTCAAGAACATTCATCATAGGATTTAATGAACACTGAGTAAAATTATCTTTTTCTCACCCACAAGCACTAAGGTTGTCTCATGACAGAAACAGAGGAGGTAGGTAATATTTAGATGTCAAAACATAAAACCCACCATGGTTTATGATCCTGCTGAAATTTTCTTTATAAGCCAACTAGTAGGGAGTTGCTCCACATATGATTTTGAGAAGCAGAAGATTTCAGCCTAAATTTCTTTTTTTTTCACATTTTCCTAAGGAAATATAAGGCACCACTAGAGTTTCTTTATAGAGTTCTTCTATTAAAATGTGTTCATATCACTTCACACCAAAAGCACCTGTATTGTGGTTGGCACAATTATACTAACTTCTACATATTGTATATATATATTTTTATATCTTATTTACATATTTGTATATCAATGTAGATTTCAAGTCCCACTAGATGAACTATGCATACTTTGTACTTGCAATGTTATCAGTAGCCTTTCCATGTGAACCACTACTGCAGTTTGCTATGTGCAATATGGACTTCTATTGCATGCTTTGGCATATGGCATGGTATTGTGGACATGTCTGATACAGCCATTTTGAGCATTCTTGGTTTGAATCCTACCTCACTGGACATTCATTAAGTGTGTCATCCGCATGTCATCGCGTCTCCATAGGGATGCCAAAAAGTCTTAGTGTTTGGGCCCTTTCCCTTTGCAATTTATACCACCTTCTTGGGTTTGGGCTTTTGGGTTTCTGTAAAGCACATTGAGCTGATTTTAAGTATGAAATGCGCTATATAGATAAACCTTACTTTGCCTTGCATTGCCTTGGGGTATAATTTATCCACGTAAATGGCTTTTCAGATCTGCAGACAATACCCAGCCACTCTGACAGATGACCTCTGAGGTCTCAGCACAGATCATGGATTGTTTCTCCGATATATCCACATGGATGAAAAAATGGCTGAACAGTCGGTCAGCTAAGTATATCGATCTATCTACCACAATATCAACTTTAAAACTGCCTTAACATCTCTCACTCCAGCTGAAGTTGTGCGAAACCTGGGTGCCATGATTGATGGCCAGCTATCCTTCACAGACCATGGTACATCCATCTCTCAGTTGTGTTGTTTTTCACTACACAACATAAAAAAGATGAGACCTTGCATGATTTAATTTGCCACCAAACTTTGTACAGGCTGTGGCCTAATGGTTAGGGAGTTATTCTTGGGATCGGAGCGTCACAGGTGCCATTTCCATACCGATAAGAAAAAATGTGGGTGGGGGAGTGAATCCTGGTGAAAGTGCCCTTGAGCAAAGCATCTAACCCCACATTGCTCCAGGGGAACTATCCCTGCATGTAATTCACTGTAAATCGCTCTGGATTAAAGCGTCAGCTAAATGCAGTGTAACGTAATCTCTCGCCTCCACTACTGCAATGCCCTTTCTGGTGGGCCAACCAACTTGCACTGATAAAACATATACAGTAGATGGCCCAGAGTGCAGCAGAACATCAATTTGTACAATAAGCACCATGTCACTCCTCTGTTGAATTTTACCCCAAAATCAAATTCAAGTCATTGCCACCTACTAAATTATTTCTGGTTAAACTTTGATGTGCAAAACCTTTGGATGTGCAAACAGATCTTTTTAACTCAGAATATTTTTTGGCCTGGATGTTCACTACAAGCTGAAATATTAGCTCAGATTATACATGGCTATTTGAACGAAGCACACAATACCACCAGCCACTTTGGTAATTACATGAACCGCCCTAATGCTAATGCCAAAACCACATGTTATGCTACAACATTTTGATGTGGTGTTGCTGTTGGTGTCGGTGTTTAATCCTTGCTTGACATTCCCTGGCTTCTCTAGTACATTAGCTTAAAAAATGAAAAGCCTTCCAGAGAGTGGGAGTCAGTGGGGAGGAAAAACACATCTAAATACTTCTATTTTGATATTGTGATGCATCTGAGTAAATGATCATGGCTGACTGAACTAGGACAGGCACAGCTTTTACTGAGAAGTTTCCATGAAAAACTTCACAAACCAACAAAAAATAGATATAGATATAGACATAGATTTCATATGAGTTGGAAAAATTGATGACGGATATGCTGATTGGCTGATCATAGGTTTAAAGATACAAAACACTGTTTTCATTTGATGACTTTTTCATATTATTTAATATGTTTACAGACTGTTCAGCATTTGCATTAGACAGTTATGTGGGGCATATAGTAAACAGTGGTAAAATGCTGTGAAACACTGATAAATGTGAGTTTTTCGCCACAAAAACATTTGATTTGATTATGTTGCTCGAATTGACTTTTCATTTTTCCATGGGTCATTCTGAGTCCATGGCCTACAGGAGTCCAATGAATTAATAAGAACAACAACTGTTTCCTTTCTGCCTCCAAGGTAAGGTGTGATTTTCTTTTCTGCCAAGCCAGGTACATAATATTATCTTGGCTATTATTTCTGCCACTGTATCAGTTTTTTTTTTTCATTCACATATGGACCTTCTGTTGTAATTTCATTATAGCAGATGTTTCACAAAATAAAAATGACAGCAAACAACAAATTAGGTTATAAGTATGTTTGTTGTTTAACACTAGTCATCTGTAAGGATATTTTATTGTCAAAATTAACCCACATATTTTTTACACTATAGTGTAAACAAGTAAGAAATACTGGATGCATTATTATTCATTCGCTTTTTTCTTTCTGTGTATCCTGACGGTTGCTACATGAGTTAAAACGAGTCAGCCTAGGAAGGAAATGACTTCTTTTTCATGGCGGCATTTTACACATTGTGTGAACCATGATGGGAGAATTGGCTCCATGATACATTAAGCGCACCTGTGAATGGGCTTAGGTAAGGACTGACATCAGTGAACGTGGCCAGAACGTCCCTGGGCTAAACCTTCAAGACGACAAATTAAGCTGGCAAAAGGAGAGGTAGGGAAAGGTGTCGTGCCACGGAGAACGTCTGTGTGTTGTTGCGTATCTCTGCCAGGGCAGCCATAACGCGCAGGCGTCCAAGCTGAGGCCTCTATGCTTCTTTTTTTCGTTTTTTTCTTCTCTTTTTTTTAATACTGATGGGAAACGCGTCCCAAGCCATCTGCTTCCCGGCCCACTCCAGGGATGCCTGTCAGACTCAATGTGCTCAGTGAGCAGAAAGGGAGGCGACGTGGCAGCGCTCCCCCAAACTCTACTCATCCTCACAAACGCAGCAGACAAAAAAAAAAAAATCTCCCTCACAAACACACACACAAACAAACAGACAAAGAAAATATTAGTTAAAATGCGGGGTGCTGGACCATTACTACTACGCCCCAAACCAGCCGGCACAGAAATCATGGGCGAATGGGCACTTCTGGCTGCTGTACACTTGGCTGCCCACTTTGCCTTTGGCCAGGGTCCATTGTATCAGCCGAGAGCCAGAGATCTGAGCCTGCCTGCCTGCCTGCTCTGAGCTGGCTCTGGCAACCACTGACACTGCCCAGGGCATGCAGCCTGTCCGAGCCACACAGAGACACACACACACACGCACACACACGCACACGCACACACACACACACACACACTCACACACACACACACACACACACAAACACACACACACACACACACACACACACACATATTCACATGCACACACACACACACACACACACACACACACACACACACACACACACACACACACACACACACACACTCACACACACACACATATTCACATGCACACACACACATATTCACGCTCTCCCATCAGCCAGTGTCACCTGTTTGTGTTCCCCTAATCACTCAGCCCAGCCTCACAAAAAAACGCTGGATTTTGATAGCTCATTGGTCAGTTGTCTGGGTACTCATGAGATCTCTATCCAAAATTAAACGGAGCAGGACCTGTTGTCATGCATAAGTAAACAGCAGCCCCATTGCTAGGTGACAGCACCGGGTGACACGGTGCTTTTCACGAGCGTCCAAGGTGCTTTGCATGCATCATGACAGGGACTCATCTAGCTGCCACCAACCCCATTCAGGCTGGCAGCCACCCTGTGCCAGCACTTTCAATGTCGTAAATGGACTATCTGGACGAGGCATCATTGAACAATGAGTCATGGGCAGTACGAAATTATGCCATTTGCAGGATCAGGCAGTGGCTCTGTCTTTACATTACCACAGGCCTTTACAGTGGCATCAGGGGAACTGGTAATGAGATAGCGTGCTCTCCACGGGCTTATTAAAGTGATGGCTGCTCTATTAGGTTAACACACACACACACACACACACACACACACACACACATTAAAAGTGAGTTGAAGCTTCTTTAAACGCATCCTGTTTTGAGGAAAACAGCCATCACTTCCACTGGTACATGCTTATGTGTCTGCTAAAAGCTGCTTTACAGTTTTTCTCAATTGTTTACACACAATTCCTTGTACTTCAGACACAATGACCACAACATGTAACTCATGCACCAACCCCATTAACCGATTCTGCTAAACTACGAACACAATTCCTGCTTTGCACTGAAATTGCAGTTCTAAAACACACTTTTTTCGAAACACTATAGACAATTCTCTGCGTTTGGCACAATTTTCATGACAGAAATCTCTTGTTTTCACAAGGAACACACAGTGATTCAAAATTCTAAAGTCAGTTGCCCTATTATGTACACTGACTCATCAGATCAGCAAACACCTGCCACACAGCTTTACAATTAGCTATCAGAGCTTTGGAAGAGGCAGAGCCACAGCTAGAGGAGTGAGAGTAAGAGGAGGAGGACGGGGAGGACACGGACGAGGACGAGAAAGGACCGTAATCTCTGATGAGATCAGAGCCATTTTGGTTGACCATTTGGTCAACAAAATTATTTTACAGTAGTTGTTTAGTTGTTTATGTATCTCTCTCCATATTCTACAATCCTCAACACAATTGAGGATTTTTTTTTCTCTAAGCTATGGAAGACGCATGTGGAAATATAGCAATTGATGCTTTTCATGGATGGATTTGCTGCTAGGCCAGGAAAAACATTGCATGTGATGTGGATGAGGTGCTGTGGCCACACAAAAACAGAAGAAAGGATGCAGTGTAATTTTTTTTGTAACTGTATAGGCTACAGTAAATTCTTCTGTTCTATTGTATGTAGACCACTGTACTGTAGGTGCAGCTTTGTGTTGATTGGGATGCACAGTGTGTACACTGTTTTTGTGGGAAAAATAAAATATATTTGTAACAATGTATATGTGCGCTCTGAGTGTAAAAACAATATTCTAAAATATAGCACACTTATGTATGTACTGTCTGTAGCAAGTGTAACACTGAACAAAACAAGGCCTAAATCATTATGATGAATGGAGAAGAAGTGTTTTCCATTTATAATATAGTGTTTTACATTAAGCACATCAGGGTTCAACTGGTTGTTATAAATGTCTATTCATATGATGGTTTGTGTTTGTCATTTGACAACAAAATAGCATTTTGAGAAGAATGCAAAGAATCATTGTTTTGAATGCAAAGTTTCATTTCGCAGGAGAAGTGAGTGGTTTTGCCCATGTGTGTGTGTTTTTTTAATTTGTGTGTAGAGTTCGGAGTGTATGAGGCATGCTTTCAGGAAATGTGTTTAAACAATTGAGAAAAACTGTAATAGAACACGATAAGGGAAGCAGGCATAGTGAGAGAGAGAAAGAGAGAATGAGACAGAGAGATAGAGTGAGAGAAAGAGAGAACAAGAGAAAGAAAGAAAGAAAGAAACAAAGAGAGCGAAAGAGTATTGAAGAGAGACTTAAGGTGTCATACTCAGGAGTTCACAGGTTTGCAAACTCCATTACCTGTTTGTGAGGTAATAACCACCTGCCTGGAATCTGCTTCACCTGATTCGCTAAATGCTGCCTTGCTGAACGCTGCCTGCACTCTTTGTCTGTTTTCTCTGATAAACACACACACAAACACTGTGCATAACCAACAAACAGCTGTGTGCTGTTTTAAAAGTCTGAGTCCTTCCCAAGCACCTCTCCTATGTGAGATACTGTTTGGGATCCTGGCCCTACTTGCAGTGTGAAGAGCACCCCAACCCCCCCCACCCCACACCCGACCCACACCCGACCCTAATAAGTTCCTCCTTGTTTAACCGATGTGCCCTCAGCTATTTATCCACCTGCTCCTCTCCGTCCCAGAGGAGAGCTGCATTAGCCACAGTGATATACAGCACCAGCACTCCGCATTCTTCACAAGCTTGTTTTCTGCTGTGAACCAGAGGTGATTGCATCCATTTTTAAAAATCGAGTGCTCACAGTGATTGACAGCGAGTAAGGGGAATCAGGGCCTGTCTGCTATTAAATATCCTATATGGCAGGTTGGAAATAGGGTAATGACAGGCCGATCGTATGAGCGGATGAGGGCTGAAACTGTTGGCCTCTGCCTACACCCACCGATCTGTGTTTGGCTAAAGGAAGACAGCCCTACTTTTGGGTGGGTGGTTAGGGGAGAAGATGCCGTGATCATCAAACTCAATTGTGGCCCATCAGCGGCTTACTGGAGACAAATATTTACCCCCCTGCTGAGGCGGCCATTGAGGACACATCTTTAAAATGACAGACCCCCCTTCCATGTTGTATTGATTGTAGTGCAAGGATGAGGCTGTGTGTGTGCGCACGTGTGTGTGTATGCATGTGCATGTGTGTGTGTGCCTGTGTGTGTCTTTGTGTGTGTGTGTGTGCCTGTGTGTTTGTGTGTGTGTGTTTTTGTGTGTGTGTGTGTGTGTGTGTGTGTCTGTGTGTCTTTGTGTGTTTATGTGTGTGTGTGTGTCTTTCTGTGTCTGTGTGTGTGTGTGTGTGTGTGTGTGCCTCTGTGTGTGTGTGTGTGTGTGTGTGTGTGTGTGTGTGTGGGTGTGTGTGTGTGTGTGTGTGTGTCTGTGCCTGTATCTGTGTGTCTTTGTGTTTGTTGGCAGACCTGCAGGGGCCATCAGAGGTCAAGTCAACATTAGCTGAACTGATTGATTGTCTGCACAAGATTAGCTGCTCTCCTTTAAAAGTTATTCTTTTCACTGCCTCTGAGCTGCAAAGTTAAGACTGGTGATAGCAATCACTGTCATTAGCACACACTGTCCAATCTTCTCATGAGGTCAGTGCTTTTCTCTGAGTGCACATCGATGTGCGCAACCCATAAAAACGCGAAGAGATTGTTGCCACGGGTACAATATTTTGGTCTCTAATCTCCCAGGTTTGCAGATGAATTAGGTATTGATTAATGCATCTTCAGTAATTGGATAAGGGAAATACAAAACCAGCATACTGGAAGCCAGTCCTATGACTATATAGTCATATTTCAGAAATGTGAGACGAGCTAAGTAGTCCAGCTTTAATTTCCCTGCGGCTGTTTCATTTGTGATTATCCTCAGGGCATGAAAATTTGATTAATGTCTAAGGCACCGTGCCCTGAGAATCTCTCTGGTGAGGGAAATGGTGACCTGAAACTACCTAAGAAGTTCATAGGTTTCAGCACAGCAAACAAGGAAGAGAGTTTCCTTCTTTCTGCATCAGTCTTACTAGCCAGGCTAGCGCTGCCATAGTGACCTGACAACCCCGTGAGGCCCACACACTGGTCAGGAAGCAAATTTGACACAAGCAATTTAGATGTTGGTGGGGGGTTGTGTGATGGGTGTAGTAGGGGATGAGGGGTGGGGGTTTGGGTTTGGGCTATCTCGGCCTCTTAGCGTGCCACACTTGAATGGGCAGCGAGCGAGTAGCGGGTGTGCTTGGTTCATGCGGTCGGAGGCCGTAATCATCTAATGAGCTGAAGAAAAGAGCGGCAGGGGAGGAAGTGGAGGCTGAGAAAAACTCTTTGCGCTTCTGTCAAATGGGCTCCATGAATCACCAGCTCCCAAATGATTATGTATGTAGTCAGGCCTATTGTCAAAATATTTCATTGGTTATTATCTCATATGACTTCACATGTGGTGCTGGAAAATCCATTAGGGAAATGTCATTCTTTCAAAACAGCAGAATATATTAAACCCCAAAATACTACATGCGTCCCTTCTTTTCCTGGTCATTAAGAGAAGAAGGTTATTTCGTACAGCTTTTAAAAATTGGTCACACTTTATTTCACTGTCCTTGTAACATTAATTAGGTACAGTGTAACAATTTGGAACATTATGTACTTACACCGTACCATAGGGTGAGGGTTAGTGTTAGGTATGTACAGTGTAAGTACATTACATGTTGTTACATATAGATACACTAAAAAAGGAACTGTTAAAAAGTGTTACCAAAAATTGCTTATAATACCTTGGCTTTCATACTGTTATACAGGTACACTATGTATTCAGATGATTTGCTGTAATTTTATTTAAAGTTTGATTGTGAACACACAGATAGGAAGATGTAACCACAGAATACCAAAATGGCACCTTTTTGTGCTGTGTCAGTTTAAGAAAAAAAAAAGGCTCAAAACTTTGCAATGACGGCAGCTTGGTACAACAAAATCCCTCAGTGGAGTGTCAATGTTGTGATATCTTCTGCACAGAGTCACTTGGTCCCCCTGTCATTAAATTATTTTGATGGAAAGCTCTCCCCTGTCCTGCCATTCCCCATGGTGGTAAGTCACAAAAGCAAGACGTCTTTTGGGTTCTGCACCGACTATGGATATCATTTAAATGCCAACATTGAGCACTAAAGCTCTAAAATATGACTCAGAGCCAGACTTTTATGACACACTGACAGGATGATTAGAACATATGTAAAGTCATTTTTTGTCTCTGGATGAGAGAGGGAGCCTTTCCTTGTAGGCAGATGCAACTCAAACAGGAAGATACAAAGTTTTGCAGATCATAAGCAAAAAATAAACAACCCGTGTATGCACAGTGTGCCATCAAAGATGTGAAGAGCCTGCAGACACTACATCTAAACAATACGAGTGCCGCACCTGATAACAGTGTTTACATCTCCGAACAGAGGCTTCACTTTGTGCTTTCTGTTGGCACAGTTGGCTTTTAAAAGTGTAGTGGTAGAGAGTACCTGCACAGGAAATTTGCATTCATGTGCGCTGTGCTTTTAAAGCATGTCAGTCTTCATATATTTTATGGGACATTGTTGATAAAAAATTACAAAGCCCTGGTTTGGTTATTTAGTGTTGCGCGGAAGTCTGCATGCACAACAGGCAGCAGATAATTTACTGCCCCATAAAAACAGCTTGACTGATTTTCTCTAGTATTTATTGCCTGACCTGAATGAATAGCTCAGCCATTCCATTCAGTTTATGGTTTTATGTTAATGCACAAAAATCAAATTAAGCTCTATATTTGCTTATTTATTTGATTGTTTGTTCACTTTGTGATTTGTTTGTCACTGTAAGTAATGGCTCATGATATATTATGGCCACCCAGGGGACTTGTGTGGTACCTCAGAGGGAGGGGGGAAATGTTCTCCTTATTCTGCAACTAGCCAAACCTTTATATTTTTAAGAAGTTAACAGTCAGTTTTACCTGTCTGTCCAGACCTGATTTTTATCCACTGTTGTTGTGTTATGTGCTGTTATGTTATATTACTTTACATTACATTATGTTACATTACATTATGTTACGTGACATTACAGTATGTTATGTTGTATTGTATTATGTTATTAATACCTTTTGGTACTC
This sequence comes from Coilia nasus, assembly GCA_027475355.1. Classification (NCBI taxonomy): domain Eukaryota; kingdom Metazoa; phylum Chordata; class Actinopteri; order Clupeiformes; family Engraulidae; genus Coilia; species Coilia nasus. The sequence continues at coordinate 15,753,893 of CM050213.1, read as the reverse complement.
TATTCAATAAAAAGAATGCAGACTTTAAGAGCCATCTTCTGTGCCCTCCTACTCATAGCCTACTCACCTGAACCCTGAGGGCTTCCCTCAGCTCCAGAGAGGCTCCAGGCTATGTCCTTCACTGTCTGCCTCCCGGCCTAACATAATACTCTCTAGTCTAGCTGCCTTCCCGTTAGCACTCACAGTCTTGGCAATGACTGATATGTTTACAGTAATTTGTGATATACACACTTTGTAGATAAAGTCTGGTGTTTAGTCAAAATGAGTCTTAATTTTCTGTGGCTAGTCATAGAAACTGCAGCTGTCATGTTCTGGAAAGGGAAAATATATGTGTGGGGGTGAACTAAGGATTAACATGTCAAAAGAAATGTTTAATACTTCAGGGAAAAATCAATTCCCAAGCCTCATTATTAATATGGTGGCATCATTAAGAGTTCAGATCAATATTTATTCATAATTATTTGTCCTGTTAACAAATAACAGTACATCAGTTTAAGAGGCTCCATTTTGCAATTCCTGTAAATGTTTCCTTTAGGACAAATGTGCTCAGATTTGTAAATGCTTACAGTATTAGTCCTCCGCCAATCTGCTCTGCAAAAACAGTTGGAAGCAACAAAATCTCTGAGTCATATCCCTTATCACTACACTATGCTAAAATAACTGCACATATCCATACATACATACTGCCCTCTGGTGGCACATTGTGTGGTTACAGCCTGACTAACAGGGTATGTCCAGAATATATTTTACAGTGTCATGACATAAATATTGAAAGATGTGTGAATGAATATTTAATCAATTGGTATAAATGATTCACTACTATGGATATATTTTTTTTTCCAGTATTTCATTTTGTTGACTTATCTATAGGAAAATCATTGCCTCCTTGCCAAGCAAAAAGATTAGCTTTGATCTTTTAATCAGTCATCCTGTGGCTTCAGGACTGTTGTACTGCATTTTTGCCCCATTGCTTTTACTTCTTCATTTGTGTACAACACTAGCTTATAGGCAACTTACAATCACTCTTAGGATACTGTTATGTTCTAATACCAACATGCTGAATAAGGGAAATGATAATAAGTTTCCAGGGACCGTCATAGTATACAATCTGTTAGAAAGACTGCACATCTTTTTCCTTGAAGGAGATATAGTCTATTCTGACCACATTCAAACGTGTCAGCAAAGCCAGACTTGTGCACTGCAACATAGTGCCTTGTGATTTCACCCTGCAGGCCAAATAAACATCCTACATCAACTTACAAGTACTAAAAAATGTTCCCTTTTATATACCAAGATCACTGCTTCCTAATATGTTGCAATAATCATTTGTAGTATCAAGTGGGTCTCATGAGCCAGAAGCTGTTTCCTCCCACGTATTCACAGTAGGCTACACATTTTCATCTCATAAGGCAAAGTTAACAGGCGAAGCGTCATCAACTCCCTCGTTCATTTGCTCCGGATGGACAGACCTGGTATTCAGAGGGAGCTGTGAAGGCACTCACTTGTAAAAAATGCCTCGTGTTAATGACGGCTACCTACAGTGGGGTGTCCATTTGTGATTAGACACCATCCGTCACTCTGACAAGAGGAACACGTTTGGCTGAAGTTGATAAATAAAATCACTGGTTAATGAGGGTGCTCCGAGGGCTTCCCTTTTCACTAATGGGTGTGTTTCACAAACAGGAAATCTGTTCAAAGCCTACTTTTCAGTCATATAAGGAAAAGTCCACACGGAATCTGTGTTTGTAAAGGTATTAAATTGAAGATATCACACTTGAGATGCATTTGCTAATGAGTTTACTTTCATTGTCTTGGACTACATGTTATGCATGCATTATTGCTGTTCCTAAGGCTAAATGAGGTCTGTCTATTTGCCTTAGACTATGTGATAATAGTCCTCTGTCACCCTCTGTTTGTTTCAGTGATAGTCTTTTAAAAAAAAACTATTTGTCTAATACTGTAGCTTATTTTTCTTATTTCTGTCATAGTGTTAAAAATACTGACTACAACAACAATAAAATTAAAATAATATTCTTCCTCTTCCTCTTCTTATAGGCCAGGCTAGTGGTTAGGCTATTTGATTCCCACATATTATACAATATTCCCACAAATTGGTACTTTTAGGGTTATTTTCTGCTGTTAACTGTTATTATTACAAACAACTATGAAGAAATGGCATAACCATAACCGTTGAAAACATCAGGATAGTTAAAAATAAGATAAGATAAAGTAAAACAACCAACCTGATCCATATCTCTTGCAGACGGAGAACGGGTTGACGAGTTGTCATACACCAATTCTCCTTCTCCCAGCATGCTTCGCGAGAGTTGGAAAAAAACTCACTAGCGCCTGAAGGCCGCTACTTGCTAACTAGCACAGGCATTTCATCACGAGAAATAGAGGTGGGGTATTAGAAGATAAACTTGCATATTTTAACCGATATGCCTCCGAAGAAACCAACCGCTCAACCTAACGGTAGTAAGAAAACCCAAGAGAAGAAAAAGGAAAAGATAATTGAAGTGAGTGTAATTTTGATAAGGAAATGCACTTTGGGGAATCACTGTTTAACCATGCTGATTTTTCGGCCTACCATACTTGGTTTTCGTGTAGGTCCTGTGGCTAGCACCGGCTATACTCCTAGCAAGTTCTACTAGCTTGCCGGCTAGCCATAGATATATTACAAGTGTACCCATGTGGTTTAAATGATAGATCTAATCGTAAGATCTGAATACTAATGTGTAATATGTTTGTGCGCACATATATTATTTGACATTTTACGCACCAGTCTTTGCTAGTTACACAATCTTGAACAAAAATAAATGATGAATCAACAACGTTCCTTTTACCACCGTTTGGTTATGTCAGCTAACGTATGTTAGCAAACTAGCTAACGATACCGTCTGATGTGGCTTGCGTGATATTCGCAATAACTTAAATCAAGACTTTACAAAAGCCTGGTTATCCTCCAGCTATTTCGACAGTGAGCAAGCACGCATATTGATTTTCTTACGATATAAAGGTTTATTAAATATTCAATACAAGAACAATGCCGTCAGCTAAAATGTATTTCTAGACAGCATTCAGAATATTATGGGCCTTGCTAGCTGCCACAACTGCACTTGATTACCAGTTAGCTAACTTAGCAAATTCTCGCCATGGTTTGTTTTTATGTAGAGTTCAAAATGTAAAAGATATTTTCAGATTTTGTCAGTCTGATTGCGTGTAGTGGTCCAGGTTCATTGTATTGTCTTTGCATAACAGGTATCTTAAACGCGAGGTAAATGTTTATCCTCTAACAATGTTAGCTGAAAAATGATTTTATTCAGTTCGACTAAATGTGTTATGAAAATGTAACACGTGCTGTTGAACGTGAATTTAGGCGTGTAAGTATTGCTCAACATGTAGTCGGTCTTTGCTTATCAGTCATACTGTCGTATATAGCTATGGTATAAGTATGTCGGAGCCTTGACAGTCAAGTTCAATGGAGTACCTTTATCATTTATGCACCTCAGTGTTAAATGTATAAAGCGTTAAAAAGTGTTAAATGTAAAAAGCTGTGTGTCTAACCTGCAGGACAAGACCTTTGGCTTGAAGAACAAAAAGGGTGCCAAACAGCAAAAGTTTATCAAAACTGTCACACATCAAGTAAAATATGGACAACAGAATGCTCGGCAGGTAAACGTTGTTTTGTGTGTGTGCTTGTTTTTTACATTGTAATGATATATAATTTTGGTCCACACATATCTTTGCTCATGCATGACTTGTTGTTTCTTGTGTTAGCTTGCTGCTACAGAAGACAAGGGCAAAAAGAAAGACGACAAGAAGAAAGAGCTGTCTGAGCTGAATGAACTCTTCAGGCCAGTAGTAACCGCCCAAAAAGTTAGCAAAGGTAACTCGTATGTTACAGTCTTATGGAAAGTTTTGTAGATAACCCCGTTACACATAAATACAAAAAAATCACCGTGTGTTATTCTGCATATTCAGTGATGTGAAAGAGTTTAGCTTTGCAGTGTTGTAAATGAACTACTACAGGTTTTAGTTGCATGCTCTCCTTTAGTTGCACTGTAGCAGTGATGTACTTTTGTGCAGGTGTGGACCCCAAGTCGGTGCTCTGTGCCTTCTTCAAGCAAGGACAGTGTACCAAAGGGGACAAGTGCAAGTTTTCCCACGACCTGACTATAGAGAGGAAATGTGAGAAGCGTAGCTTGTATGTTGATGAACGAGATGAAGACCTTGAAAAAGGTAAGTTGATGCTGAGGTGCTCATTATGAATAGAGAAAATCGGTCAGTAAAGCCACTGGGATGGCATGAAAGTTAACACAAGGTTTTTAATATGCAAACTAGTTGTTTCGCGGGCATATTGTCTCACTTTCATTGATCAGAAAATGACATAGTAAAAAAAAGTGATGTAATGAAAAGAAAATATTAAGCTATGTGGGAAAAAAATGTTCAAATGCTACATAAACTTTTGCTGTGTAGATACCATGGAAAATTGGGATGAGAAGAAACTGGAGGAGGTCATCAACAAGAAGCATGGAGAGGCTGAAAAAAAGAAGCCTAAGACCCAGATTGTAAGCCTTGCTGGTGCACAAATCCATACATATTCATTTATGCATGCATACATAAGGCGCTTTCACACTGCCCAGTTTACCGGTAATTTCAGCCGAAATTAGTGGGTCGTCTGTTGCGTTCACAGTGCCGACATGGGGTGGCGTGTCCAAACAACACGCCAATTCGACCCACCTTGGACTGTACACTTTTTTGTGACAAGGGGCGAGCGTGAACACGAGCCGAGGCGAGACAGGGCGCAGGGTGTGGTATGGTGACGTTTCACAACTGCCACCACCCACTGTCGGGACTTTTAAAATAGGGGAAACAGCTAAGCAGAACTACAAAAACACCAACAAGGAGTTCAGAGGCAAACTGCTAACTGTCAACATGCTGTTTATTTGGCCTAAATCATATATAACTCACCCAACGTGAGTTCGGAATTTGTTTTTAATTTAGATGCTGTACATATTTGTTGGTCAACAGCTTTATCATGTAGCCTAAATGTGCAAGGAATAATATCCCCCATTTCGGTGTTGTTTGGAAGTGCATGATTTTGAATTTAAAAAAAAAGCGAGTTCACTTCCTGTTACCCCGGTAGTCGTAGCGTCATTTTAAACTCCGTGGTCGCGGGAAACATTTTTTTAGAAACACAAAACAATGACATGACAATGGAAACGGTAGGGTAAATGCTATGCCGAACATTTTATGTTAAATAAACAGCATATTTTGAGAGACAAATCATTGTGTTGTGTGCCTTTTAACCAGGAGAGTAAAATGTTTGAAAACTGTAGAGTGATGTTTCATGATAGCGCTACTGTTTTGTTAAGGAAACATATGTCCAGAGCGCATCCATCAATATATCTCCATATATTGTGAATATCCTGAAATATGTGACTGCAAATATCCCCACAAAGACCACTATCGCCCAGTGCATCTTCACCCTAAGTGTTGTGGGCTTTTTCGACGTGGGCGAAAATGTGTGGATAGAGTAAATTATTTAATGCTGGCGCTATAGTTCACCTGATGGTGCCGTGTACAAATAGCTACAGTAAATCGGCATCATATGTACTCTTTGCAAATATTTGCAATCCCATGTAAGTTGTAAGTTGTAAGTACCATGTAATTTGCCCTTGAATGGTTGTGCAAAGAGCCAGCAACAACTCTGTGTGTCTCGCCATGGTTGTTTTAAAAAACTGAATGAAAACTTTGCAGACAGGTGAATGACCAGTGCATCGTAGTAAATACACGTCATTGTACACGCCCAGCAATATGCATGGCGTAATGTTACAGTGCCACTGGGCTACGCCTTCTCAACCCACCTTTTCAGAAGAGGGTTCAAAAACACGCTGTGCATGCACACTGCCGTTCCGGGGTAAATTAGCGTGTTGTACCGTGTCGCCACCCCATGTCGTGCAGTGTGAAAGCGCCTATTGTTTTACATATACATCAATATTCTTGTATGTATGCATGCAGACATATTTGTAGGTGCACATAGATGTACATGTTTATGTGTATATAAAATGGACATAAATTATTAATTTTTATGTTTATGCAGTCTAGCGGGTCAGCCTAGCTCTGCAGTGCCTATGAAAGGATGAATGCTACCCTGGACTTGACCATAATGCCTAAATTAGGCTATTGGTGGTTTACATGGTTTTTGGCCTTCTGCAGGTGTGCAGATACTTCCTGGATGCAATCGAGAACAATAAGTACGGCTGGTTTTGGGTCTGTCCTGGCGGAGGAGACACCTGCATGTACCGCCATGCCCTCCCGGTTGGGTTTGTGCTCAAGAAGGACAAGAAGAAGGATGAGAAAGAGGATGAAGAGATTTCGCTAGAAGAACTTATAGAAACTGAGGTAAGGCAGTAGTAATTGTAATTTCTTGCTTTTTTTTTCTTCAGTTAAGTGCCTCATATTTAGGAGCCTTTTTGTAGTTCTGGTGGTGATAATGTGCCATTTTACCACTGGCTGGTATCCCAAACACAGATAAAACTAGTTTGCTATATTTAATTACAAACAGCAAAATATCAGGATTATGTAATCTGAAGGTAATCTGAAAATGACCTTGCTGAGCATCTTAAAGGTAAAGAAAATGAAAACTGATACACTAAAGACATGTTAGTGTAGTGTAGTTGCAGCAGATTATATTCAGCATTATTAACTGCAACTGTATAACTACTGTATAGTTAGTGTCATTGTGTGGGGGTTATCACTTTTGACAAGTTGATGAAATGCCTGGTAAGGAGCTCATGTTGGATGGCAGATCTTTTCAGCAATAAGATTCAGCAGCAGAATGTGATTGTATTGATTGACTGGCAGTTGGTCTGAGGGAGCTGTTTTCAGCTGCCTTGCCCCTGAGATGGGTGACCGTGGCCAGGCTAGCGCTGTCATAGGGACTCCACTTAACATCGAATTTGGCTACAGTACTCAGTCAGGAAACTTTACTCGGCCCCTTTTTATGTTGCCTATGTGGGTTAGTCTCTGTACAGTGTTCTGAGACCATGTTTTATAGTGATATTGCACTTTATATATCATAAGTTGAATCGGTTCAACCCATTTTTTTGGGTTACCAGTCAGCAAACGGGGAGAATTATGATGCTGGGTGGCACGGCCGAAAACAATGACATTGAACTTAGGCAATAAGTTTGAGTATGTGTGCAGCATTCAAGCCTTTGCGATTTGTTGTAGGCAGGCAGGTTGAAGGAAGTTCACAGAAAGAATTTGCAAACTGGAAGCAGAAGTCTTTTTAATTAAATGTTTCAAAGAGGCATGGTTAGGAAGCTTGGAAAGTTTATGGTTTGCCTGATGAGGGTTTAAATGTCAAAACATCACAGAAATGAATATACTGTATATGAGTAGGAGAATGTATGCATTAGTATAATGAGTAATACAGCTTTTATGTGTAATTTTGCAATAACGTGCAAAAGTCTCAAAGTGCAGGATCAAGTTTTAAAGATAATTAAACAAAAATATATGCATACTAATATTCAAGCTCTCAAGATGTAGAATTACACAGTGTTTTAATTAATGTGATGCATAGAAAGTGTAGCCTGGTAAGCCCGCCCCTCGGACTTAATTTCATTTTGTACAGAGGGTCTGGACCGGAATCTCTTGAGGGTCATTTAGTCAGCCCCAGCAGGACCGATCCAATCAGCGAACAGAGGGTGTGTTCGTTAGCGGTGATGTTGACCTTGTGTGCTACATTTGAATTGTAGTGCGTTGGTAGGGTAATTGCATATGTGACGACCAGGCGTTGGCGATTGGGTAAAGGCGGAGGCTTGTTTTAAACTTAAACAGAGTCCACACCTCCAGGAAGAAATCGTTTCTGACGGTGTCTGGTCCAGACCCTCTGTACAAAATGAAATGAAGTACGAGGGGGCTGATTTACCAGGCTATAGAAAGTGCATCTCTGTGCACGCATTGGGGATGGTGCAGCTGGGGTGTCATGGTGAAGGAGTTGGTCTTGAGATCAGAGAATCACAGGTTTAAATCCTGTACCTGTAGGAAAAATGTGGCTGGGGAATGATCAGTGGTCTCCCAGTGCACTCTCATTCATGGCTGACTTGTTCTTGATCAAGGGCACTTAACCCCACATAGCTTCAGGGCAACCGCCCTTGTACCCAATTCACTTCAAGTTGCTCTTGATAAGAACGTCAGGTAAATTGTATGTAATTTGTTTCTTTCTCTCTCTCTCTCTCTCTTTTTCCCTCTCTCTCTCTCTGCCGTCTCCAGCGTGCTGCCCTTGGACCAAACGTCACTCGCATCACCCTGGAAACATTCTTGGCGTGGAAGAAGAGGAAAAGGCAAGAGAAGGTCGAGAAGGCTGAGCAGGACATGGAGAAGAAGAAGGCTGACTTCAAAGCTGGCAAGGCACTGGGGGTGAGTGAATGGATGCAAGACCTGTGCACACAATGCTGTTTTTTATTTTTTCTTAACACATATACACACACACACACACACAACCACATACACACGCGTATTGGCAAGGCTGCAGTGTCAGCAACTGTGTGCGGTTGATGCATTTAAGAATCCTTTGAGGTGACTTGGCAAAAAAAAAAAAAAAAAAAAGGAGTCACAGTTTGTCCTGGGACATCTCTCCGTGGATTGCAGGAGTTGAGAACAAGTGCACGCTTCCACACAAGTTGCTGAGGAGGCATTTTCCCCCCCAGGCAGTGCTGTGCATTGTTTGGCCTCTTGCAGCCTCAGGCTCTTGTTTTCTTTTCTCCTGCTCTGCAGCGCCTGCCTCTTGCCTCCATTCAGGTAGATTATTTATTGAATGCGGAGCCTGTTTGTTTTAATTACATGTCAGTTGCAGAGATATTGGTTTTTGGGAAAGCAGATGGGTGGGGAAAAAACATTCAAGTGTTGCGCAGTATTGTGCATGTCTGCAGAAAAATCCAATCACATTCTCTTGTTCTGACCAGTGATTAATTTCCAGCCAACTTGCTATCTTTAATGACATGCTAGACCAAAGCATAACATTTATTTATTTATTTGTTAAATTAACAGGAATATGTTCAGCATCAGAGCTGATGTTATGCATCCAACAAGGTGGACTCTATTGAAATAGTGCCTACCCCAGTGTACCAATAGGTGGCGCCAGAGCACTACTGCTTATGCAGTTGTAGCCTGATTGGAGTTTTTAAGATCAGTCTTATCATGCACCTTCAGTGAAGTGAATAGTCAACATGAAATCATATGACCTTCGTTACAAGAGCTTTTTCTTCATATGGTATAATCAGTGTAGGCTCTTAAACGTATTTATTGGACTGTGTTGTACGCTTTGGTTGTGAAGCCCAAACATCAACCTGCTACATAATGCTGATATGTGTTATGTTGTGGGTGAAAGTGCCATAAATTCACGCGTTGTGATGTCTGTCCCCCTTGCAGGTCAGCGGGCGTGAAGTTTTCGAGTTCCGTCCTGAGCTGGTGGACGATGACGACGATGAAGCTGACGATACCAGATACGCCAAGGCTGACGAAGATGATGATGATGATGAGAACGACATCATTCTGGAGGTCAGGCACCTGAGATGACATAATGTACCTTATCCTACTTGGGGGGGGAATAATATATTAGTAACAATGTGCCTTTTAGGGCTGCTCAATTAATCGAATTATAATCGTGATAACGATTTCAGGGCCAAACGATCTCAACACATAAAATCGAGGGAAACAATGTTTTTGTCCTAATTATTTTCTACTGTTTGTACTGTACATTAGATGTATACATTAGACATTTCTACTGTTTGTACATTAGACATTAAAGGAGATGTTTACGAAGAAAGGTATTAGGGAAAATCTGAAGGTACAAAAATGTTTTTTCGAAATGTTTTTCAATACATTTTCAATAAATGAAGCATGTTACTGAGGAAAACAAAATAATCGTTTGAATAATCGTGATTTCAGTTTTGGCCCAAATAATCGTGATTCTAATTTTTTCCATAATTGAGCAGCCTTAGTGCCTTTACTTTGTTCAAAATTAGTTCTTGGCTAAGTCATGACTTTACATCTGTGGGTGTGTATTATCATGAAATGGGCAATTCAATGGAAAGTGGACTTTTTGTCTAATACCTAATGGCTAAAAAAGGTATGGTATTTAATGATGTGAATGATCACATGGAATTTGACTATTTGCTATTTTTGCTTGTTTTATTAATGTGTATTAATGTTTGTTAATGTTTCAGGTACAGACAGAGTCAGATGAGCTGCAGGACATAGACGTTGCCCGGTTTGTTCCCCAAGAGGTGGACTGCACTGGCATCACGTTGGCGTCGGCCGACCGCTTCACAGCAAAGACCCAGCCAGCCAGCGAGACAGACGGTGAGTTATTAAACAGCAGTCATTCCATTTAATTAATCATGTTTCTGATTTTGCATCTGCGTTTAGTTAAAGTGGGAGGCAGTTGTCTCAGAGGTAGACTTAAGCTGCCTTCTGCCTTTTTTTTTTTTAATGTTTTTTTTTTTTGTATGTATGAAAGGGAGATCCAGAAAAGCTTCTTGCCAGAGTTCTAGAAAACTTTAGCGACTTTAAGTCAGGTGACAAAGGTCTGCATCTGAAGGGGTAGGGGCCCTCTCACACAGAACTGTAAAGATATTGATAACTAAAACTATAGCAACAGTAGAGTAGACGTCTTTATTGTCACTATACAAAGTATAGTGAGATGTTATTTGGAGCAGCCAACAGATGCAGAAGACGGTATATACGAATAAGAATTGAAATAGATAAACATAGCTAGGAAGAATATAGGTTCAATGTACAGCAATATATACAAGTAAGACTATAAAACAATATGTGAAACGATATGTACATTTAACACCATCAAGATATGGATAAATAAATAAATGGGTTCATGAGTCCGAGTCTATAAATAACAACATGAGTCCACACTGAAGAACGCTATTTTAATGCCAAGATTCTCGCTGTTAGTGTTGCGTCATGTGAATTCCAATGGATTCCTTTTGGCTGCAGTGTTTGTATCATTTATCAAATCACTCTGGAAGTGATCCAAACGATATCGTAGTAGTTGAGGTGTAAACTGCGCTATCCGCATAAGCTACAACAATTTTCAAAACATCATGATGTGGTTATCATTATAGATATCGTCATGTCTGGTGTCAGTAGCCCTTATATGTCACCACTTGCGTATTACGCTTTTGCACAGCAGACAACAAACTGAGCGAGGCCTCGGGTGGCGTGGAGGAGAACGGCGAGCACAGCGGCGAGGACCAGACGCTGGATGAGGAAGAGGAGGAGGAGGAAGAGTCGGAGGCCGTGCCCGTGGACGAGAACCTCTTCACAGGAGAGGACCTGGACGAGCTGGAGGACGAGCTGAACACACTGGACCTGGAGGAATAAAACGAGGTGTTGGAGTTGGGAGGGGGAGAGAGAGCTTATGAGGGGGACTAGCCAGCGGCGTTTTCATGAACTACACAAGGCTGTGACGTGAATGGAAAAAAAAAAAAAAAAAAAAAAAGGACATCACAGAATCTAACAACAACAGCCACAGTCTCTCTCCACATTGGAATCGTGCAGCCTGCAATCCTGTTGTCTCATCAAAACAAAAACACAAAAAAAGGAAACAAAGCAATTTAATAAATCCCTGGATGCTTCTAGATTGTTTTTTTTTTTTTTTTTTTGTGGAGTATGCAGAGTGAAGTGAGATATCGGCAATTTTATTTTTTTTATCTTTTTCTTCCCCAAGCAAGCATTATTATCAAAGCAAACTGGCCTTATCAGAGCACACTTAGGCAAGGTTCCCATTGGGATCAGTGCATTTAAAAAAATATATCTGAAAAGGGATTATATCCCAGGTAAAATATATTTATTCAGATTGATTATTTGATAGCAATTTGTGTCGATAGGTTGATGGTCCATTCAATCGTTATGTGCTTTGGCTAGCGGTCTGGATAGATCATTTATAATAATATTCCTATCACGCATACCTTTTAATGATCATTCTGGATTTAGAGGCAGTATGTGGGATTGGGTATGGACATTTTCACAGTTTTCCCTCTTGATTTGAGATGGAAGCGCTTACGCAATACAAAAAAATGATTGTTTTTCATTGACGCTTTCATTTTTTTAATTTATGTAATCTCTAAAGTGCATGCCTGTATCAGGATAAGAATGTATATGGTGAACATGTGTTATGCCGACATTCTAGTGTTCAACTCGCACTTCTATGACGCGACTGAGGGCGGAAGCGGGTCAGAAGCTCTGTCCATTTCTCTGTCGCGCTTGTCAGTTTGTCTGTACGAGCAGTCACTGTAGTAGAGCATGACCTCTTCCGAAACAGACCATCTCAGAGGAGGAAGCTGGCAAACGGATATCATTCGAAACAGACAAAAACTTTGCTGCTCAGGTTTGGCTGCTGTGTCACGGAACGGAAGTATTTGTTTGAGAGTAACTCACCGTCTTAGAGGGTGGGAGGTTGGTAAGTGTCTGTCTGTCCCCCTTGTGTACCGAATTGTTTTATTCTCCCATTCACCTACATGCCAAGATAAATTGTAAATAAAAGGATATCAAATACTGACTGGGTCCTAAACGTGTGAGATCTTTTGCCGTGCACTTGACCATGGTCCTTTGGATCTGGATTGACATGCGTAGGTAAAAAGTAGTTACTGAACAGGTGTTACAAAGAGGTTATTTAATGGAGTTAAGCCCTTTGCTATGTGAAGACTTTGGTGGGAAATAATGGTTATTTTAGGACAAATAATTGTGCAGTACTAAGGACTCTATTCTCAGACAGCTAAGGACAACATAAAGTGTGAAGATTTTGGGGCAATAAAACTGCAATTACACTCACCACAGATGAGTACGGTGTAGGAGGACAATTGAAACTTACAATAAGTACAGTGGAAGGTCACTAACATGTCACTGTACACCAGGGATCCATTAACAGAACTATAATGATCTGATTTAAAGATACTTGGCATTGTTATGATTTCCTACCATTTCTAATAACCTTAAGAATGATGTGAATAAAAAAAAAAAAACAGTCAAACAGCATCAATGCATTTATGACCAAATGTATGCACTAAATATGCAGGACCGCTCAGATAAGACCAGACATTTCTCCTAAAAATATATAGTTCTCATTCTGCACTAGTGCATCATGTGACAAGCTCACATCTGGAACAGAAAAAGGGCAGCACAAGCAATAACTAAGCACGTACCAAAAAGGCCCAGCCTACACCCATTCAAGACTAAAATGCATAGTTTATAGATGTTTTGATAAGTATTCTCCAAAACACTGGTGTTGTACTGTGAGGCTCTACTGTGTACGGTTTTCCTAACTTGGGTTTTGGGGGAATAGTGAGTTTCATGACACTGGAGGTTGAGATTGTTCTGATTTTTGGTCAGCTAAAATAAACACAACTGGCTTTCCATGTCTCCTCTTTATGCAGATCCCGTGTAACTCCAGCAGAGACGACCCAGGGGATTTACGTAGTGCATTCTTGTAGGTATACTTCACTGCAGCACGAGATGCTGGGCATCAGAGGCAAGCCAAATATGACCAAACTATGCCCGAGGTCAGATTAGTCATTCATCACTGTACAAAAGGAATTTGTTTCGAGGGAACAACTTTGGCCTTTGAAAACGTAAAAGGATAAAACAAGACTATACAGATGTCGCGTTTCAAGAGCTATGAAGTTGGTCTGATGTCGCACGCTGTTCTAGGTCAACCCGGCTGGTATTCCAACACAGTTCAATGTGTGCATTTGCTAGCCAACAAGTGGCGCTGTTTCCCCCAAACAGATGCTCTAGTTTTGTTTTAAACGTGTCGGATATTTGGTATGCTTGGAATAAGTCAGTCCCAAGTCATTCGATTTTGTAAAGTGAAACATGTCATTGTACTCCTGTGCTCACGCACAGAGGCAGTGACACTTCAGTGAAAAAAGGCTGTGGGCAAATACGGGTTGCGGAAGTCCGAGTTACGTTGGGGGTTACGTTTAAGTTAGTCAATCTTCACTTCCTGTTGAGTGGGACATCCCGCTGCATCAGACTCCGCCGTATCCATGGTGGATCAGTCTCTTTTTGACATATTTTTGAAAAACCTGTCGTTTTACTTTAGCGTCGACGCTAAATACTTAAGGACAGATGTGACCTAATCTCAGTCAGTTTACTCCATTATGTGAGAGCAGTTTTAAATTCAAACTGGCTGTAAAACGTCGGTGCGTTACAAGTATTTGTCCATGGACATGGAGTGTGGAATCACTGTGAAACGAATGTGTTCGTAAGCGAGAATAAGGACAAGTTGGAACATTTAGGCTACATTTCTGCTCGTATAGTCTTATCCTTTTCAAACCAAAAACATCGGGAGGATACAAACTCACTTGGAAAATGGGGAAATATCGGAATCTGTGTTTATCGCTTCTAGTCTTGATATTGTCCTGCCTCAAACACGGACTTGCGTTCAATCTTGATATTGATAAACCTTCTGTTTTCTCCGGTCCTCGAGGGAGCTATTTTGGATTTTCTGTGGATTTTTTTAAACCGAGTAACATGCAGTGAGTATGGCTGTATTTATTATTGCGGTGTAGTCCTGCAACACAGCAAGTTACTTATTTAACTATCTTGATGGATGATCCGGCTACATTGTTGCACTCATGGGAAATAGCTATGTTTACATTTACATCCACCATTGGTTAGACCTGTGTAACAAATCCAGAGTGAAATTCTGTGGTTGTCGGTTGACTGAAGTTGTAACTTGATGTTTATGTAATGTTTCGCCAGATTAAACGTCCTTATAGGTGCCCCAAAAGCAATTGTGTCAACAATCTCAAACGTGTCAGAGAGAGGCGCAGTCTACAGCTGCCCCTGGCAAACCGGGGATGGCTGTAAGCAAATACTGTTTGACAATACTGGTAAGTTCTTACACATCATGTCAATTCCATCTGCTGGTAGCTTAGATTTGTAGGAGTTTCTAATGTAGGAGTTTAAGTAGCCTACATCTATCCCAGCCTTTGTTTTCTATGAATCGCTCCTCAATTCTCTTTGTGATGCCCAGGGACATGAAGGCCTATCATTTTTGGTCCAAATGTTTTCAATGGGTTAGTAAGAGTGGCGAGAGAGAGCTAGAGCGAGAGAGCGAACGCGAGACAGACATTGTTTTGTACTCAAGTCAGGGCGCATCCTGGAATGTTGACACACTGTCACCCACGCTAATTAGTTGTGCATCGAGTTTTGAGAAAAGGAATAGAGATTAGAGGACAAATCTGAAAAAAAAATGTCACAACCTGAAACATCACTGGGGTTACAGTTTCTTTCCTAGTGGTATTTCTTTGCCTTACATCTACATTGCTTTCTGTGGAACGGACTATAAATGCTACAAAGCAAGGCATTGAATTAAAGGGGCCCCTCTTGAGTGGTATCTTGTTGTGCAATGAAAAGGCAGAAAATTGAATTGTGAAACAATGAAACGGTCCTTTAATGGCAAAACAAACCATCTTAGTGACCTAGTTTTGATTCAGTGGACTGCTGTCATTCATCTGAAATGAAAGGCGAAGCATACAAGCTTCCCTTTTTGCTCGTTCATGATCTCATTGATATTCTGGGTCTGTTCCCAACAGACTTGGTTTAAACTAAGTACTCTGAGCCAGTCCAAGTCTCTTACAATGGCACAGCACAAATGCGTTCATGTGAATTATCTGTTAGCATTCTCAAAATGTACACTAGACAAGGCCTTATGTGTAATCAAAGCACTTACTGATGGTATGTTAACACTCCTATTTGTTGACTATATTCTTGTCCTGATTTTTTAAAAGTAGAATGAAATAGTGTGGGCATCATAACAACACCTAGTCATTCCAAATCATAGGCTTATCAGTTGTATTTACACCAGTTGTTGTAATGTGGATAGCAGGTTTCCAAACCTCGCTGCTGTAAGTATACTCGCTGACACCATTGTTTTCTCCCCCGAGAGAGCTCGGTCGGTGCAGCACCTAACTGCGTTTTTTACTGTAAGTGATGACTGAGCCACAAAAGGCCCCTTTGTACCAGCAGATCTGCTGACGGCCGGGGAGAGGCAGACTCCGAGAGGCTAGATTAGAGTGGGGCTTGTGGGGGTGCTGAGGTAAACACTGTAATTACTTTGTGTGGAAGAAAAGGAGCTGTTTTCCCTCTCACTGACAAGCCCAAGCACATAGCAACAGCACAAACCTATTGTGGTGGTCTTGCTATCTGGGCTACCTGTTGGACTCAGACTGGGACTGATTCAAAACTCCAGCATTTTATTTGTGTACATTCAGAAAGAATGCTGTAGTTGGTTGTAGTTTGGTGAGAACTACACTAGAGTCAGGTATGAAGATGGCAACATTTATGCTGTAGTGCTGACGTTTTATTGAAGTGACAGCAGGAGGGTCTTGTTTACAAGGCCTCTTTTTTACAGGTTTGGTGGATGGCTGATGGCTGTGTTTGTAGTGTTTAGATTGAGCATGCCAGCGAAGAGCCAATTAGTGATAACAGTGAGCTTTAAAGTCAGGTATTGCCGTTCCTACTTTCATACTTTACACTGCACACTACAGTTGCCGAGAATGAGCTCTGGTCAGTCAGTTGTAAGGCAGCAAGGACACACACACACACACACAAACACACCACCCACAACACACACCACCCAGGGAAATTCCCCCCTTAGCAGACGAGACAGAGAGCAGCTGGACAGTCACTTCTCAGCCTCAGTCACTTCCTCCACCCCACCCCCCCAAACACCCCCGTGTCCAAAAGTACAGACGGGTTAATTCCAGACAGACTCTTAGACGTGTGCAAATACAGTTGCAGGCCTCTGAGGGGGTGTGAACATCATCTCAAGCATAAGAGTGAGAGGCAGGGTTCCCTCCAAGCACCCTGGCCTTGCCTAAGAGGCCACTTAGTATTCTGAACACTGACAGATTTCTGATTTCTACCCCGATTAACTTGTCAGCCCTGTCTGTAGTTGACTTTGACGATTTGGATAGGCCCTCGGAACCTGACTTGGGAGTTAAAATCATTGAAGTGTGAATTGGCTCAGTTGTGGTAACTGCTTTAGCAAGCCACATTGGCCTTGAATTGACACGTTGCCTCCAGTGTGTAAGCCAAGACGGGTCTGAAAGTGATAAAGCCTCCTTTTATGGGCACAGGACCAGGGCCTCTGCCTTATTTTGTCTGAAGCCGGCCCGATGGCCTGGAGACTTCCTGATCACTCCCCGGCAACTCTAAAGTGATAAGTCATTGCATTTTTTTGTTGCGGCAGCTATGTCATTAAAACATCAGAAGTAGTTCAGTCATCGTTGTTTTTCTGTAAAGGATGATGTAGTGGTTGTGGTCGTAGATAAGATAAGGAATCTAGCGAGGCAGACGTTTATGATCTCCTGTTACCACATGCATGAAATTTAGATATGAATAATTCATGTCACATCACTGCCTTTTCCCCTTCATCAGGAGTGATGGTACTAACTTGCAAATTGATCTCTTGACATCACATGCCACAGAGACATCGATGCCTTTATAGAACAAAAGGTGTTGAATAAGTCGGGATCATAGAAAGCCTAATAATAGATTCAGCTGTCTCTCGCTAAGCAGTCAGGGGTAAGACAAGGGCAACACACATCACTTCATTAGAAACAGGAGGATGTTCCACAGAGATTTAGGCCAGGAAATTGCAGGTTTACAGCACAACTGTGGCATTTTTACACTCAGATTGCATCAAAATGACTCCAATGTTCTTTCATTTGCTCACCTCTTGACTATCTTTTTCTTTCTCGCAGATGACCGGAAGAACGACAACAACCAGCAAATGGAATTCAAGACCAACCAGTGGTTTGGAGCCACAGTGCGTTCAGAGGGGGATCATATTTTGGTGAGCTTGGGTTACTGTGGCATGCCCTCAGTCTTGGAGACACTGGCCTGGAAGCAAGTGGTGGTTCTCATCCCCACACAAGAATTCTTTCTTTCTTTCTTTCTTTCTTTCTTTCTTTCTTTCTTTCTTTCTTGCTTTCTTGCTTTCTTGCTTTCTTTCTCTCTTGCTTTCTTGCTTTCTTGCTTTCTTTCTTTCCACCCACTCACCTACCTAAAGTTTGTTGTGATATATGTTTGCTCTTGTTGTTTTACCACCAATGTTATTGTTGTTGGTCTATTTTTCAGGCCTGTGCGCCTCTGTACCAGTGGAGCACTTACGGCCTTTCAGAGAGGGAGCCTGTTGGAACCTGCTTTCTGAAGAAAGGACCTGACGTCTTTGAATACTCCCCTTGTCGCTCAAGTAAGCTGATCTGCTCAAAAAACAGTTCAAGTCCAGATCGGGAATTAAAGGAGAAGACTTAGTGTCAGTCAGATGATTATGAATAATACTTCCACAATAGTCTGTCTGCCCCTGAAGGTACCTAGAAATCTAAGAATAATCGTATCACCTGATAAGCTTCAGTGTTTTCTTTTCAATCCACTCATTCTAACCAGATCAACGCTTTGCAACATGTTCTAAAACTGAGACAAGTAGCAGAATGCGTCATCACACCCGCCCCGTCTTCTGAAAACAACAGGAAATATGGGCAATAAATAAAAAAATGACCTTGAAACTTACTTTTGTTTTCTGTCTTTTGTATCACTCCTCAGGTTTCAACTCTCCAGAGGGACAAGGCTTTTGCCAGGCTGGATTCAGTGCAGATTTCGTGAAGGTAAAAATGGGTCAGACACAATAAAGGTGTAAATCAAATTTTACAGGGCCAATATTTGTTAAATGTGTTTCAGCACCTAGGAGGTGAATTTAGTTTTTGCGGTCAGCATTGAAACAAACAGTATCTGTTTGGTGTGTATGTGTGAACAGTATAACTGTCTAGTTAGCCTTTAACAGCATAACTCAATATGTCCCTCTTTTCCTTCACACAGAATAACAGGGTGGTTGTCGGAGGTCCCGGGAGTTTTTATTGGCAAGGTAACTAATGTAATTGCATCACTTAAACAAGTTTAATATTTAAGTGCATTAATTAAGCTGGGAAAGCTAAAGAAATGTGCAGACTTCAGTGGAAGTGAAAGCTTCCTGGGAAGTTGAGAATCTTTTTTTTTTGGGTACAAAACACCTGGTGCTGTTTCAAAAGTTTAGTAGGTCCACTGGATACTCTCATGAGTAGGGGCTGATTGTTGATGCCTAGTGATTGGTCATTTTGAGAAAAAAAGATACAGGAAGAAAATTCTGTATCTGGACTGTAGATGGACTGCGTCTTTTTGAAGTCAGGCGAAGAATGTGCTTTAAAAAGTATTACAGATGGCATACTTGTGCGTCAGTAAATAATCTACAGATTCACAGGCCGTCGGAACGCCATGTTTTTTTCCTCTTTCTTCCCTTAATCCACTCTGTCTGCCTCTGTCCTCTGAAAGGATATTACGGAAAAGACTGACTCAAAGAGTCGATGACGTGTTCTGAGTCCTGTCCTGCACTGAGAGAGTTTCCTAGTGTGAGAAAGACAGTCAGTGGTAAACCAGTGAAGACCACATTTTCATACTGCGCCTGACTTTTGCAGAGTTAGCTTTGACACCTCACGGTTGCGCTAATAATGTGTGTGTTTGTTTACATGCTGTGTAAACATTTTCCATTGGGTGTGGAGAGAATGAGAGAGGGAGAGGGAGGGAGGAGTGAAAGAGAGAAGAGAGAAGGCCTGGTTCTCTTAAATCAACAGAAGTGTTTTCCAGAAGTGTGCTAAAAGAATGTTTGGCTGGCTGGTGTTTTAAGAACGGAGGCGTGAAATGTGGCGAATATTGCCCTGCCTGGTATGGCCCATGCTGTTAAATGCGGGGAGCCGTTTTGCTGGGCCTGTAGTGGACGTGCGTCGTGCAGCCTCGCCCCTAGTCTGTGCAGGTTCATGAAAAGTCTGGTGAGGGAGAAGGGACACACAGTGCGGCCCTCTGTTTCCCCATTGCAGTGCTGACGTCTAACCCTAATGCTTCCGTCTGGCATAATGTGTTCCAGACAATGGCATAGTTTAACTCGTGACTGTGTTTTGGTTTTTGTATTGTGTTTTGTGAAACCACAATAGACATTTTCAAGTACAGTTCCTTATTGCAACCATAGCTTTTGTATTTATGTACTAGTTATTCCTAATGTAGGACCTAAGGGAGATATATACATTCAGGTTCATGCACTCTTTTTCAAAAAGGGGGAACTTGTTTTCACATGTCTGCACATAGATCACTGGTAACATGATATGCCTTTTAAAAGACTCCTTCTACTGACTTTTACATCATCTTAACTTTTAATAATCACATTTTATTATCTCATATATTTAAATTGTATATTTTTTCTTTGTCTTATCTGTTTTTTGCATGCATTTATGAAGATCTCATTGAACTGTCTATGTGTATAAAATATGCTGTATAAGCTTGCCAGGATTTTCTACACAACTTATCCTCTTTTAAGCTAGCCTCTTTTAACCATATTTTATTATAACAAGGCCTGTTGTCTTCCTTTAGGTCAGCTCATCTCTGATGACATATCTGAGATCATCGGCAAATTTAACAACAAGTTTTACACCTCGTACAGTGGCCAGCTAGCCACCAAGTCAGCAAGTGCCCAGTACGATGACAGCTATTTGGGTAAGTCTCTCATCTCCTTACGTGTTGCCTTAACACCCTTGATTGTACGTCCCACAGTGGCAATCATATTGTTTAGCAGTCATGTTGTTTTCCAATGCGGTGGCCGACAGTATCATTTTAACACCAACACAGGTTATTAAAATGGCTACTTTGTCTGCTATAATGTCATGTGTCTAAACTGACTCCGAATGACTTTCATCTGCACTTAAGCAATGTGTGGTCTACTGGTTCTTGGCTGTTAAGGGCCAAAAGGAAATCACCAAATATTCCGCTGATCTCGTTTCCTTGGCCGCTTTCTCTCCCAAAGGATACTCTGTGGCTGTGGGAGACTTCAATAATGACGGGAGCGAAGGTAGGTGTCACCAGGCTCACTCAGTCTCCTGTCACTCAGATTTCTTCACACTCTCTACAGCGTATAGGCTTTGATTGACCTCTCCTTATTTAATAAAACAGGCCATTCTGTGCTTCAACAGTTTCCTTTGGCTTTTAGAACAAAGGGTAAATAATGGAAAAGAGTTGTTTTGTTTAACCTTGTGTGGCCTGAAAAAAAATCAGTCCTAGATGTCTCCACATGTTTTGAAGGCCCTTGTAAGCTGTTCTGCCGTACAAAGGCAAAGAGCAGTAACGTCATGACCGTTGAAACTGAGAAAAATGCCTTTGAAATGTTCATACTGCACAGCCCAACATGTTGTAGGTATAATAGTGGTGATGCTTTTATGCACTTTCTTGATGGGAGGAAGCAAGGTATTAAGTGACATGACAAAGGAGGTGTTATAAAGT
>CM050213.1:15675000-15727500 GCA_027475355.1 Coilia nasus | reverse complement strand
GCCACAGACATCGACCTGAACGGGTACCCAGGTGAGTCCCATGGGAGGTGGGCACTGAAACACTGAGACACTGAAATATGTATAACATTATCATTGCGCAGGCTCATTACAGTGTTTAACGGCTCATTCACACCAAACACTGTCCGTATACAGCGTGTGCCCGTTTTCTGTCCGTATTCGTTTAGAATGCATGTTAACAAATTAGACTATTCACACCGCACGCGTGATCTGAGCATATTCTGTCCCTATACAAACATATTGTACACGGTTACGTGCTGTACACGCTCAAGTCGGTGTGAATAAGCCCTAAGAGTTGCTAATAACGCTGTAATAAGATGGATGGACAAATTGTTGTTTCACATTTGTCAGGAAGTATGATGACTTGACAAGAAAAGAGTTCGAGTGAAAGATTTATTTGAGTTGTCATATAGTCATATATTTGTTGTTCCAACAATGTAATATAAAGTGAACCATTTTTTTGGTGTTAATACAAATCCCATGTATGGCTCAGCACCAAGTCTAACATCACTATGTATAGTCTGAGGGAAGCAGAATAGGGGGGTGGGTTATAAATCTTACTCCAGACTTGGGCCTCTGTTGTGCATTGGCTCAGTAGAGCCCCACCACTGAAATGCTTCAAGGCTGTTTCTTTCTCTCCCTCTCTCTCTTCTCTCTCTCTCTCTCTCTCTCTCTCTCTCTCTCTCTCTCTCTCTCTCTCCCTCTCTCTCTCTTCTCTCTCTCTATCTTTCTCTTACTCTCTATCTCTGTCTCATGCTTATGCTGAATGGATGTTTTTTTGACTTGTTGTAACATGTCTTAATGTGAACTGGTGACATTGGTTCAATAAATGAGTGCTAAATCTCCCTCTCTCTTTTCTCTTTCAACTTTTTCTTTCTCTTTTGCTTTCTCTCTGACTCTCTCTCTCTGTCTCTCTATCTTTCTCTTTTTCTTTCCCTTTTTCTTTCTCTCTCTCTCTCTCTCTCTCTCTCTCTCCCTCTCTCCCATTCTCCCTCTCTCTCCCTCTCTCTCTCTCTCTCTGTCTCTCTCTCTACTGCACCAACAGACCTGATCGTAGGCGTGTTTGGCGCTGACAAAGCTGTTCTCTACAGGTACAGTGCACAGTACACATTTTGTTTTCTGGTTTTTCACTAATTCCACTTTGAAGTCACCACATGCGTTTGATATAGCAGTTTATGTCCTGGAGGGAATAAAACCATTAAAAGGTGCATTGGTTTAATCAAAAAAAGGTTTCCCACCCGTTTTTATGTGCAATTAGTCTGCTTGTTCATGCGAAGCAGTAGCTGGGTGTTTCGAACAACCCACTCAGCAAAACACTTCGCCCCTCACACTCTGCTGACGTGCCTCATGGATGCTGAGTATTGATTGACACACAAACTCCTCTGAGGCTACGTTTGTGTGTGTGTGGTGTGTGTGTGTGGGTGTGTGTTGTGTGTGTGTGTGTGTGTGTGTGTGAGGCAGTGGATGTGCAGTGTGTGGGTGTGGGGTGCATGTAGTTTTGTTGATTGCCTGACCTGATCGATTTGTTGAGCGGCGTGCTTGCTTTGGAAGCTCATTAGTTGATGTACAAGCTGGCTTTATCAGCTGTGGGTAAATGTTCAACATATCATTTCCTGATTCTCTCTCTTTTCCTCTCTCTCTCTCCACCCTCGCTCTTTCTCTCTCTCTCTGTCTTTCTATCGTCTTTTTTTCACTCCCCCATTTTGTTTTCTGTCTTCCAATCTCTTTCTCTCTACCAATCTCAGCCTTTTCTACCAATCTGTCGTTCTTTCAGTTCTTTCTTTCTTCTTTCTTTCTTTCTTTCTTTCTTCTTTCTTTCTCTCTCTCTCTCCTCGCTCTCTTTCTCTCTCGCTCTCTCTCTCTCTCTCTCTCTCTTTCTCTCTCTCTCTCTCTCTGTCTCTCTTCTCTCTCTTCTCTCTCTCTTATTGCTCTCTATTACCACCAGGGCTCGGCCAGTCCTCAGTGTAAACGCCACCCTGGACATCACGCCGCAGATCCTGAACCCCGAGGACCGCAGCTGCAAGTTGCCAGGCACCTCCACCTCAGTCTCCTGGTGAGGCAAGTCTCTCATCGCCTCTCCACACCACCACCACCACCCCCACCACCACATGGCCCTTGGGCCAAAGACACTAATTCTGACTAAGAATAGCACCACAGCTCGCTCCAATCTCAACAGATCATAGTCTAGCATTAGCAGACCCACCATTAGTCATCCTTTAGAAATAGCCACATACTCCTAAAGTTGGAGGAGCCATTTTCCTTCTCTTGGCTGCATGTCTTGTTTTCATGTGAGACAGGATGATACGGGCAGGGAGAGTAGGTGGCCACACTGATCAGTAGTCATGTCACCTGGTAGTGTGTGTGTGTGTGTGTGTGTGTGTGTGAATGAGGGCTTTGTCCATTGACTGTACATAAGAGCCTATGGCTTTGTCCTAATAGGTTCCTTATCAGGATATATCAAGATGGATTTGGCTGCAATGCAACACCAATCCCGATCTCTGACAAGGGCGTTAGCTTGACGGCTCTGTGTGAGTGGAGCTGAGTGGAGTGGGAAGAGGTTGTCGTGTTGAGTGGTGGTGGTGTTGTTGAGTGTGAAATGGGCAACACTTTAAAAGGTCACATCACATCGCATGTTTTTTTTTTTTTCATTATTTTTTGCGGTGGTCCCTAGGGTTAATGAAAGCTCTGTGAGGAACTTTAAAGGTGTCATCGCTTTTTTTTTTTTTTCATACATTTTTGTGGTGGTCTTTAGGGTTAATGAATGCTCTGGGAGCTGGTTTTGGTGAAAAAATGCTTTAGTGCTCCTGTTTTAGGCTGTTGTAGAGTGGTGGAGGAGATGGGGAGGGGAGAATGACAGGTTCTCGGCTATGTTAGTCACAGGTTACCATGATTCAAAGCCCATTCGGTCATAGCACACCAAATAGAAGATGTAAACGTTCTAAACAAAACACATACTTACCTATATTTTGCTAGGTGAAGGTGTGCTGCAACGAGATTCCTCTGGTAGTCACAACTATGGCTACGTCACTTAGTTTTCCCTTTTCTTATTCCCTTGTTATTCCGTCTTTTTTTCTTTCATTGACTAATGGAGGCAATCGGAGTAGAAGAACATTTTCACGTGCAGCATCGTGTTTCAAATAGAGCCTAAGTACTAAACGGTTTCTTAGGAAACGACACCTTTAAATTATGAGTTGCAGGGTAAAAGTGTTTACACTATAGAAACCCGTCAGTATTTAAAAAAAAATATATCTGTTCGCAGATGCTCCGTGGTTTTGACAGATCATGTTTCACTACCTTCTCCAGAGGCTTTTTGTTTTAAACTCACCCTTGCATTTCCTCTTTCTTCAGTTTTATGGTGAAATACTGCCTGAAGGCGAGTGGAAGAGGTGCCCCATCCAATTTGAGTGAGTATTAAGATAAAAAAATCAAACGAGTTCTATCATTTCATGCAGTAAATAATCTCCCTTTTAACATACACACAGTGCAGGTATAAAGTGGGGCAATGTAACATTATTAAGGTCTTCTTCTGCCGCAGTTTACCTGTGAATGGAAACGTTTTTCTCTCCTGCCGCCAATTAAGGCTGTGTCTGCAGGCTAGCTGTTAGCGCACAGTGTGAGCACGTCGAGCTGTGTGGCGCTGCCCTCATAAATGTCCCGTCCGGCTCTTGCTTTGGGTTTCACACAAGCCCTGGTGCCTAATCACTCCCAGATACAAGGCTTCGCTGTCTGCAACCTTACTGACGATGGGTTTGATTCGTATCTTTTCTTTCTTTCTTTCTTTCTTTCTTTCTTTCTTTCTTTCTTTCTTTCTTTCTTTCTTTCTTTCTTTCTTTCTTTCTTTCTTTCTTTCTTTCTTTCTTTCTTTCTTTCTTTCTTTCTTTCTGTTTATCTCTCTCTCTGTGTCTCTCTCTGTGTCTCGTTCTCTCTATATATATATCTCTCTATCTATCTCTTTCTCTCTCTTTCTCTCTGTCACCCTTTCTGTCTCTCTCTGTCTGTCTATCATGCTATTTGAAGTTGTTTGTTGTTTAAACGGGGCATGTCGTTTGAGGGCCAAACGGGCATTCCCTCCTGCTTCCTTCCTTTTTAGATGTGGGCTTGATGGTTAGGGGGGCCCGTGCTTGGAAGCCCAACAAAAGGATGGGTGGAGGGTGAACGGGCGCACAGAATCGCATCTGATGAGAGAGGGGATGCGGGCGGATGTGCAAGTGGAGTGCATGGAGAGTTCAGCAGGCCGAAGTTCAAACAAACAATACCGAGCGATGATCTGCCTCCCACCATTCTATATTTGCATTCTAGAATATTCACATAGAGGAAGGGATAAAAGGATGAATGTTGCTGCCGAGTGTTGTTTTTTTTTCTGAGTGAGTTTTTTTTGATGGGAGGGTGGGGGTGGGGCAACCACTGTTAAATTTGAGTAGGCCCCATATCCACCCTCAGGCACTAAACCCCAAACACATACACCCCACTCACTCACTCACTCACTCACTCACACACATCCTTGCCTTGTTTGATGGACACAGAAGAGAGAGGGGTAGGGTAGTGTTGGGGTGGCGTAAATGAGAATGAGGTCAAGCAGGGTGTAAGGGTGTGTGTGTGTGCGTGTGCGTGTGTGTGTGTCTCTGTGTGTGTATGCGTGTGTGTGTGTGTGTGTGGGAAACAGCTGGGCCTCATCTCTGCAGATCCTCCGTGTCACGGCCAAACAGCCGTGAGCTAAGCCAGACTGAGCACCTACCCCCGCCCCCCTCGTCTCCTCCTGGTGTCCATACCCCTCAGGAAACGGCCATGTTGCCCCACACTGCTGACCTTGTGCTTTTCAGGGGAGAGCTTCCGCTTGACCCCAACGCTGTGGCTGGTTTTCGCCCATTAGCTGTGGCTTTCATCTAAAGGGAATGATTGGTTAGGGGCGAGAGTGCATTCTTTGTGAAGGGAGTGGTTATAAAATGGTGACTTCCTAATTGACATGTCGCAATCCACAGAGACCAGCAACAGTTATGATCTAAATGGCCATGCTATGGTAAGCCAAGAACACTAGGTCCAGCCTTTTTTTCCGGATTGACCTCAGGCCAAGGAAGACTTTAAATCTTGTTCGTCTCAGTTGGGAATGGGGTCGTCTCGGCAAAAAATCTGAATCTCCATTTGCAGATTTCCTCTCGGTTTAAAGCACTGTGTTTCTGCTCACTGTCTTAATCAGACTTCCAGGTGGACATCGTCCTGGACAAGCTGAAGCACAAGGGGGCGGTCAAGCGCGTCCTCTTCCTTCACAGCCGCCAGTCCGTGTACGCCAAGAACATGACGGTGACCAACGGACGAGCCCCGGGCTGCGAGGAGCTGCAGGCCTATTTGATCGTAAGTAACCGTTTGCTGAAACCTTTAATCGTTATGTCCACCCCCCCCCCCCCCAGCCAGGCGAGTGCTGCCGCAGCACCTTCGCTCAATGTTGTATTTTGTCACAGTGCTCATCAGGCAGCTCCACTAAGGCTCCGGCTTGCCTCAGTCCAAATGTTTTGGTTACCAAGCAGCCGTGATTGGCTGAAGGCAGGCCCAGCGGTTTTAAAATTCACACAAAGTTCCCATCCACCAGGAAGTAAATGTATGTCTATGGAGCGCAGCCAGAGTCTTTGCTAAACTCATCTCCCAGTCTCTCTCTCTCCTTCTCCCTCACTCTCTCTCTCTCTCTCTCTCTCTCTCTCTCTCTCTCTCTCCCTCTCCCTCTTTCGCTCTTTCTCTCTGTCTCTTGTGTTCTCTCTCTCTCTCTCTCTCTCTCTCTCCCTTCCTCTCTCTCGCCCTCTCTCTCTCTCTCTCTCTCTCTCTCTCTCTTTCTCTCTTTCTGTTTGTTATTCTTGGACATGTCATCCTTCATGTGTGAATATGTTTCCTCCCCTTTTTTTTATAATGCACTTTGTGTGAGTCTTGTTTAACTCTTCCCAAGCTCAGCAGCACTGTTTCAACACAGAACAAGCACGCACATCATGTTTCTGCTACACACAGAAATAAATCAAACCTAAACATAAATCAGACATGTTTTTGCACAGTGGTGACTTTTTTTAAAGTTGTTCTCAGGAGGGGGTGGGGAGAGAGAAAGAGAGAACATCAATCTAAGAAAGCGAAGACGAAAGAAAGAAAGAGGAAAAAAAAAACAACTACAATCCCATAAATGGAAATGGTCTGCTTTGTTTGGTTGTGAGGGCAGGAATTGGAAATTCCCCAGGCCTGAGATCAGCGTGTAGCTAATTCCCACCCCACCCCCACCCCCACCCCCACCCCCACCTCTCCTACCCCCCACCACCCCACAACCACCTATCATCCTCTGCAGGATGACTCAGAGTTCAGGGATAAGATCACGCCCATTGCCGTGTTCATGGAGTACCGGCTGGACTACAAGACAGCGGCCGACAACACTGGCCTGCTGCCCATCCTGGACCAGTCCACGCCTGCCAACGTCACCAAGCAGGTACTCACAACAGCAGCAGCAGCAGCAGCAGGCCACCAGGCCTTATCAGCCCCAGCACTGCCTGGGCATGCAAGGGATAAACTGGGGACACTTTTGATGGCTGTCTCCTGTATTGTGTGTGTGTGTGTGTGTTTCAATGTGTGTGTGTGTGTGCATGTGTTTGTGTGTGTATGTGTTTCACTTTGTGTTTCACTGTGTGTGTGTGTGCGTGAGTGTGGATGTGATTGTGTACGTGTGTGTGGATATGATTCTGTGTGTGTGTGTGGATGTGATTCTGTGTGTGTGTGTGTGTGTGTGTGTGTGTGGATGTGATTCTGTGTGTGTGTGTGGATTTGATTCTGTGTGTGTATTTGTGTGTGTTTCACTGTGTATGTTTGTGTGTGTGTGTGTGTTTCACTGTGTGTTTCACTGTGTGGATGTGATTGTGCGTCTGTGTGTATATATACGATTGTGTTTGTGTGTGTGTGTGTGTGTGTGTGTGTGTGTGTGTGTGTGTGTGTGTGTGTGTGTGTGTGTGTGTGTGTGTGCGCGCATTCCACTGTCTGTTTCACTCTGTGTATGTGTGTATGACTGTGTCTGTATATGACTCTGTGTGTATGTGTGTATATGACTGTGTGTGTGGGGCGGGTATGGGTGGAGACTCAAAGGATGGGTGTAGCTGTGGCTGTTGCTTTGCTGTTGCTGTCGCTCTGTGCAAGTCATGCACAGTCGTTTCAACGCTGCCAGCCCCCAGCTGTGATTAATTAAAAGCCCTTGTGAATACGCTGGAGATGGATGCTCTGTCAGAGAGAAAGGGATTAGGCATATAGCAATTTAATTTGAATGATTTAGACTTGTGGGCGGAATAAAATACAAGAATAGGTTTTTATTTGTATGCATTATGAGGAATGTCTAAAGTAATACGAATATACTTCAGTAACTTGAATATACTCTAGTGACTTGACAGGCCCATTTGTAGGTGTTGTAACAAAAGAAAAACCACAGAACTTGTGCAAAGGTGCACTTCTGTTTTAACTCCAAAAAATCTTTTTTCCAGGCTCATATATTATTGGATTGCGGGGATGATAATATCTGCAAGCCAGACTTGAAGCTGTCTGTGGTGAGGTGAGTCAGACGTGCCCGTCTGAGAGACAGACGGTTTAGAATAAACCACCAACTTCCTGTCTGAGGTCTGGTGCCTCCTATAGCCCAGCCTATTGATGACTAGACAAATTTACACAGGAAGCAGGAAGTGGCACAAGACATATTGGTCAACAACAAGGAGGAAGCAGCATTTCATTTTATCAGTCCCATTTGTGAATTATTTCAAAATACCGGCGTGAATGAATTGCTCTATAAATAAACTCGCCAACTTATTCACCTCACTTGCATCATGTCGTTGACCACATTGACAGCCATAAATGACTCAGACTCAGGCAATATTTATTCTGTCTGTGGCAGTGATTGCTAACCAGTCTAACAAATAATAATATGGTAATGGCTGTAATTTCAGGGTGTAAAGTTTGGCACTTGTTTCCTAGCCGTTGCTTTCCATGCAAAGCGCTGAATGTGCCTAAGTAATGACGTGTCCCTGTCTCTTTGGCAGTGACCAGAAGCAAATCTACATCGGTGATGATAACCCTCTGACCCTGGCGGTGACGGCGGAGAACAACGGGGAGGGCGCTTACGAGGCCGAGCTGCACGTCATCATGCCCCCCCAGGCCGACTTCATCGGGGTGGTGCGCAACAGCGAGGTGGGTACAGCAGCCGCCACAGCCAGGAAACCATAGCCATAACCAGCTCTCCCAGCAGCTCCCGCCTCTTTTGTAGTGGGCTAGCAGTTGTGGTCTGTCGTGACTCTGTGTTTTTTCTTTGTACTTGTTCTCATCATGCTTTGTTGTTGTCGTTACACTCCCTCAGACTCTGTCCAGGCTGTCGTGCGCGTACAAGAGAGAGAACCAGACCAGGATGGTGGTGTGTGACCTGGGAAACCCCATGAAGGGAGGCACGAAGGTTAGCATGACCTTTTTTAAACCTTTGACAGCTGTTTTCCTTCCTCTATTAGAGTGTACGTCCTTTTCATATGAGGTGTTTTTTATAACCCTAAGCTTGTTTTCAGGACGCACGTTATGATAATTTGTGCACATATGTTGAGACGAACAAAATGCCACTGACAAAAGGCAACTGAGGTTCAAAAATTCCATTAAGCATTTGCTAAAATATTCAGCCGATGCAGTTGTGGGCTTTGCTCCTATAAAGAGGGAAACATGACGATCAAAGCCGGACATGATTGGGTGTAAGTTTGGGGCTGCAGATGCACCACATGGTTTGCCACCTGGCCTGTGGCCCCTGCAGCACTCTCCCCCCCCACCCCCTCACGGCGGTACAGGTGCCAAGCGCTGTCGCCACGGCAGCTGGCCGAGGAAGGGAAGTGGGTGTGTACCAGTGCTGAAGTCAGCTTTGAGTGAAGTCATTCGAATACAGAAAACTTTATTGTCCACAGATGTGGAAATTTGCCTTTGATTTCACCATAAAAGTACACACAGACATGACATGAACACAATGAACACACTTACAACAATAAAAGAACAACAATGACAAAGACAGTAATGACATCAGGACAATATGGGACAATGGCCAATCAGATGATTTGTTCCATGTGAGGATTACAGTCTGTGTATTGATTTTAGCATAGACTATTTCACAAAATGAATAAATAGCTAACATTTGCAAAAGATAGCTTGCTGTGTAAGAACTAACGTTGCTCTCTGTCTGTAGGAGCGTAGTATGTCAAGGGTGTGGGTGTGTGTTCGGCTGCTGAAGTAAGTGTTGGGTGAAGTAAGACTATGAGACATGTCAGTGTTTTAACCTCTCGCTGGCCTTCCCCAGGTGGTGGCCGGCCTTCGTTTCAGCGTGCATCAGCTGGCTGAGCAGGACACCTCTGTCAAGTTTGACCTGCAGATCGTCAGGTGTGGTACACTGTACAACTCTCTTTGTGCTGTCATTTCTGATTTACTGGTTCTGCATGCTTGTTCTCTTATCCTGCTTTCTCTGTTCATGGGAGTGCATAATATTCCAGGGCTACAGCGACTACTCGACGTAACATAATAGATAACGTCAATGCTAATCATGCTAATGCTAATCAAAAATCAACACTGTTTTATTTTTATACCATTTATACCAATTTATATGACCATTTATATACCATTTATAGCTTTTACCAACACCATTTTATTATTACACTGAACAGCTTTTTTCAATTCATAGCCACTTTAACTGAAATGACTGTTTCCCTCCACATCACTGTGTTTGCCATGTTTAAAAAAATTACACATCATTCACATACCACTGAAAGTGTTATTGTTGTATCACGCCTGCAACTTATCAGCCCTTGCACTGTTGACTTAGTGTTGTTTGTTTTGGGTGTTAGGCTAGGTGTTACGTGTTAATGGTACTTTCCCTTGATTGCTCTCTGAGCAGTGGCCGGGATATTTTTACCCTTCCCTTGGGCACACACATCCAGCCCCCTTCTGTAAATAAACACACCAGTGAAAGCTCAGCTCTAACCATTACTCTGCCTGATGATGGGGCTACGGCTTCGCTGGCATTTTAATTACAGATGCCCAAGTTTCCATTTTGGTCATGGTTTGTCCTCATAGACTTCCTCTCTCTGCCAGCCTGTCTTTTCACACCAGGCCCCTTTGGGGTTTACCGTAATGTGTTTGTAATGAAGCCGAATCGCCCACACAAGGCACAGTAGCACCATTTCAGAGAAAAGAAACGTGAGCAACAACCTAACGTTTCACGTTCACATTTACCGTTATGAAACATGGTAGGTAGTTTCTCTGGGACGCATTCAGAGAGACCTGTAGAGGCAGCGTACCATGTGTGAGGGGATTTTGGGGCTGATCTGATTTGATCCTGACAAAAATGTGAGTGTGCTTGTAGCTTGTTGCTGTGGAGTGATGTTCTCCCTCCTGAGACGCACCGTGGATCCACAGTGCCATCTAGTGGTAAAAAGCTTAGGCATTCTCAGGGCTGTTCAAGGCAGTGCATGTAGGATTGTGGCCAAAAGTCTCATTTAAAATATGGCAAAGCCGTGCTGCCCTTCCAGGGGCATGGGGCAAAACACAAAATCTAAACAGGTTGAACAGATTTTGTGTGCTGAAAAGCGAGTTTTAAAATGCTGTTCAATTGTTCGAGAAATCAGAATTTGAATGTTTCCAATCTTACCTGTTCCCTTTCCGGTAACATTTTAGGACCAATTTATGATTGATTGATTGTTTTTTTGTATATATACTATGAATATATTACTTGTGAATATAGCACCTTTAAAGATTTGACTTCTCCTGTTGTTTCAGTTCTAACCAGTTCAACAACACTAGCAACCTGGTTTCCAGTGTTACAGACCTGGCAGTCTTGGCCAAGGTGGAAATTAGAGGGTGAGGATCTCCTTCCAGATGCTGTCTTTATTTTTTAATTCAGCTTTGTCTCAGGAGGTGCCTGATGTCTCTCCTTCCTCCTTTCATTTTCTCACTCACGTCTCGTCATCTACCTACAGTGTGTCCGCCCCCGATCAAGTATTTCTACCAATAGCCAACTGGCAGCCAAAAGATAACCCAGTGTTGGAGGACGACATTGGTCCCCTCATCCTCCATGTCTATGAGGTCAGTTGTCTTCTTTTGTTTTCATTTATAGCTGTTTGCAGCTTTTTCATGTCATCCCATATTAAAATCAGTATAAATCACAAAAATCTTTTGGAGAGTTGTCCTCTTTATACACCACGTAAGAGACTTTTTTGTTTGTTCTTAGCTCCGGAATAAAGGGCCAAGCACCTTCAGCAAGGCTATGTTGGACATCAGGCTGCCTTACAAGTACAGCAATGGCTCTCTGCTCTACATCACCAAGTACACAGTGGACGGAGCCATGAACTGCAGCACGGACATGGAGATCAACCCTCTCAACGTGTCTGTAAGTGCATGCAGTGTCTGCACCTGGTGCTAACCCAGAGAGGCAATGGAGGGTGTTTTGTTTTGATACAAGGATACAAGGATATTTTATTGTCACATGCATAGACATACTGGGTAGAGTAAGACATGCAGTGAAATTGCTGCTTGTTAGTGTAAACTGTGCATGGGGAGAGGGGAGTAAAGTGCGTACAATGCAGTTGGGGGGATGACTACAAACACCATTTCAGCCATTTCACACTTAGGAAGAATACATACACATGATTCACAAATGAGCGTTAGCAATTAAAGATTGAGATTGTGTGCACTAATGTGCATCTGCTATGTGCTGTAAATATGTAAGGCTAATGGCATATACTATGCAAGTAAATGGAATTCTGTGTGGAAGACCTATGTAAAAGAAATTATTGAATTTCCACTGCAGTTATTAATAACATGCATCACATGGTATTGGGGAGTAACTGAATATTTGGCATTGTGACTGTGTTCTGAGACCACCACCCCTGTGAAACATATTGCCTTGATTATTGACAAAGCACTTTGGACCTTGTGTATTATGGGAGATTTAGGACAAAGCGGGAAGGGGCGACAGAAGATGGGTCTGGAATCCTGGAGGAATAGGAGATTTGGCAGCTATGCCATAGGATCATCACAGACAGCGACAGTGACAGAAGGAGCTGGTGTAGAGGCTCGCTTGCAGTGAACGCAGTGAGGATGGGCTGACTAAGGCAGCTTTAATGAGCTCCCTGAACTAAGCAAGTCCACTGTGTGTGCAGTGGCTCAGCCAGCAGCTGATTAGGATCAGCTGATTACAGCTGGCAAATTGGACACTGAGGTCCCCCATGTTTGACTTGGTACCCAGCCTAAACTAACGCTGGGCTTAATTTCCGCTGGGGACCACTTTAGATCAAGACAAATAACATAATTTCTATTTTAGTAAGATAGATTTTGAAGTTTGCCTCTGTTCTGGAACCTGCCTGCCATCCCATGCATTATAAACATACATGCTAAGCTTAAGGCTGGTAAAGCAGGCCAAAGATCCCCCAAAGCGACCACTCCAGGCTAACCACTGCCAGCCATGAAGAGCTAGTTACACAGCTAACTAGAAAAGACAACAGGTAGCAAATGGCAGGGGACCTAACTGTCCTAGCAAGTGTCTACATGCCAAGCTTAAGGTAGGGAGAGCAGCAGAAAGAATGAGTAGCAGAGGGAATGATCATACCAGGCAAATCTCTAGCCAGCAAGAAGGGCTGTTGCAATACAAAGTGGAATAGACGATTGATCTGTTCGGAAAGGCAAGATTAATTGATGTTAGTTTTGGTAACATTCCTTAACTGAGTTTTCCAGACTGTTTAGTTGTTTGGCTGTCCTACCATCTATTTTTATCTCTCTGCAGCTCAGTATTCTCAGTATTCCTTCCTTGTGGATCAGCCCCCTGCGAATCGGCAGCAGCCAGTAGTGTGATCAAATCCCAAACTGCCATCTCTAGAAATATCCAAATCTCAGAATGTACTGCAGTCATTGCCAGATACTGTCTGGTATCCTAAACCTGTATGAGTGCTTGTAGTGTCTGTATGAGGGCTCTTTGCCATGATCACAGTAATTTGAGTGAGGTGTTCTGAATTAGATTAACCATGAAATAGCGTCTAGCCTCCTCATGTTTGTATTGCACTATTGCGATTCTGATAACATTGTCAGCTGTAAAATAGCTTAACCACAACCTGTTGGAATGGGCTTAGTTAACAGCTGATGAGAGAGGGTCAATGCCGGTCACATTTCAGATATGCACACTGAATGAATGTAGCCAATTATGTGGACGATCTGACAACATCTTGTGATTTCAGATTGTTGCCTTATCTTGAGATTTTGAAGGCCCTTCTAAACTAATGTTACCATCAGTATGTATCAAACTGAATACGTGCAACTGAGTGCTGCTGCTCATCCAATGCTGGCCATGTTTTGTGTGTATGCGTCCTCAGAATCCTACATTTTTGGATAAGAACATGACCGTTGCCAGTGGAGACCGGTCAGAGAGCAGGAACCGTAACCATGTGCACCGGCGGGACCTGGAGCAGAAGCAGATGGAGGGAGACCTGGAGATGCTGGTCAGTCACAGCTCGTCTGCATGGACACGCCTAGACATTATCTGCTGTCACATTCAGTCATCACATACTCAGTGGTAAAGGAGCCTTAGGGCTCATTCACACCAAGCACTCTGCGTGTACAGTGCGTGCCCGTTTTCTGTCTCTATTCGTTTAGAATGCACGTTAACAAATTAGACTATTTACACCGCACGTGTGATCTGAGCATATTCTCTCACACGTATACACATATTGTACACGGTTACATGCTGTACATGCTCAAGCCGGTGTGAATGAGCGCTTAGCCTACAATATATAGAATGACAACATGAACCTATGTACGTACGCATGGTGTCTTATCAGAAAAATATACAGGTCATTAATAGCACAAACGTGTACACAAATATGTGTGTGTGTGTAAATGTAGTTAAATGTTGTGCTGCATTGGCTGTGGTGTCTAGTGCGGGTCATGACATTTAACTTTGCTGAGCTCTTAAAACTTAATATTAAAGTCAATGCATTGAGTTGTCTGAACTGGGGATATGCTTGGACATGCAGGACTGCGAGAAGGCCAAGTGTCTGAAGATCCAGTGCCGTGTGGGCCGTCTGGAGAGAGGGCAGAGTGCCATCCTCTTCATCCGCTCCCGGCTTGGGGTGGCCACTTTCCTCAAGGTGACACAAGAGCTCCATGTCCATCGCTGTTGTATTTTTCTTTCTGGGCTTGCATGTTCACCGTTTCAGGAGAGTAATCAGATTGTAATCAGTATAGCTGTTTCTTACAGGGTTTACACTTTCAGTAATGTGGAACACAGTGGAAGTAGTTTGGAAACAAATTAGAATGTTCCAGTGTCATTTAGTTTTTACGTTTGAAAGGGTCTATACAAGCTCTGTTGTCTGACTTTTGGTTCCCTCTTCTATCCCACCCAGACCGAGTCCCAGAACCGCTCCTACATAGTGAGGTCCTCGGCCACATTCAATGTCATAGAGATGCCCTACAAGAACCTGGTGTCCGAGTTCCCATCCAACAGCACTGCTGTGAGTATGGCTGTGAGATGTCACATATGTGTGACATATGTGAGATGTGACATATCACTGACTTTAATGCTGTGTGACAATTTAAATGACAATTTGAATTTTTAATATGATTTTGGGGTATTTGTGGGAAAATAGTGAATGCTTTAAGTGTCATACATTATGCCCTTTTCACATTGTTGCTATTTTGCCTAGTAATATAGGGAATTAGATCATGAAATATGCATGTTAGGCTCATATATAATGGCTTCATCTACTGGGTCATTTTCATTTCTTTTTCACTTCTTAGCTTTACCACTTTTCATCAGATTTACAGTGGAGTGCCTTGAAGCAGTGCAAGCTACTGCATTATTTAAGTGTTGATAATAGCATCATCACATTGACGATTCAATGGCTGAGACAGGTTTTATTCTCTACATTTATGTATTATGCCTTTAAATATAAATTATATATCTTTGCAAAAAATCAGTGCATCAGTAATAGGACCTCAGGTGAATATTACAGTGCATTCAGTGAATGACAGAGGTCTTTTCATCTGCCGCACAGGTGAACCTAGCTGTGATCTGGGTGAAAACTGACTACACGCAGCCCGTGCCAGGATGGGTTGTTGCCCTCGCCGTCTTAGCGGGACTCCTCTTACTAGCCCTGTTGATCTTTGTCATGTACAAGGTGAGCCATTTGTCTAAAGTTAAGACTTGACTGGTATCTGTGACCAACAAGTTGTCTTATTCATGTGCAGTGGCCAGTATACCTACTTCAATGCCTCGCCATTCCATTAGGTCATATTGCTGCATTTTACCTTCCTTTTATTATTTGTTCCCAAACCTTTGACTTTTTAAGGTAGGAATGGAAAGAAGGGATCTTTACACAAGATAGTTCTGGGCCCTGACTATCATTTAGTCCTCCAACCGAATCACATCCCAGATGTCTTTAATGTTTTATAACCAGTGACCCCCAGTAGCTGAAGGACCCTTATTAGGGGTTGTGTAGCATTATGCTGCTCATTAAACTGGGCCAACCATAATGTGTGGGGTAGCCTAGTGAATAAAAGACTTTGAAATAGGAATCATTTGTATTAATTTACATAATTTCAAGAATTTTAGTTTCTTTATATTTAGTTATATGGGGGTGGTGGTATCGATTAATCTGCAGTAACTCTGTTTTAATATTCAGTAACTCCCCCCTATTGAATCTCTCTGCATGCATATCATAGCACCAGATGACTGTGTGAGAATGGCAGGTGTTAAAAAAACAACGTTGTGATGTCTAACGAGATCTGTCTGTGTTCATTCCTCCCCGCTCCTCCAGCTGGGCTTCTTTAAGCGAGTGCGCCCCCCACAGACCGACTGCACGGAGAAGGAGCAGCTGCAGCCACACGAGAACGGCGACCATGGCAACAACGATGCCTGAGGGCCTTCAGAGCACTGTGGCAATGCCACATCTCCAAGACTGAACTGGCAAACGTCCTGTGGCATAGACCATGGGACAGAACTACAGGTGTGCCTGTGTGTGTGCGTGTGTGTGTGTGTGTTTGTGTGTGTGTGTGTATGTGTGTGTGAGTTGAGTCACTTGGCCCATTTGGAAAATTTGGGGACAGAACAACACATAAATGCAGTTCTTGGCCACCTTTGCCTGTGCATACCCAGTACTTTCGATTGTGGACACTGGACGAGTGATTGCTTTTGGTCTCCTCTACTGCGCCAACTCATGACTGCCATGGAGAATATGACAGGGGAGAACAGGGGAAAAACGAAGAAGTGCTTAAAAAAATCTTCAAATGCAGTGGGTGTTTATTTCTTGCGACAGTCCCTTGTACAGGGATGGGTGCCAACCATGTTTGACTGTGCTTCAACAAAACCTGCTGGGTAATCTATGCATATTTACTGCACTGACTTTCATGAGATTCATTAGGCATTTGTAATTAAAAATATGAAGCGTTTGAATAGCCATTGTTTACACTGTTAGTTTGAAGCAATAGAGGGTAAAAAAGGTCTTAACTCTTTGTAATAAAAGTAGTGTGGAATGAATTGGGAACTTTGCAATAATCTGTATGACTAGCTACTGCCACATGCTGCTTTGGCATTAACAATGCGCCAACAAATAGGCCACTTCAAAACTTTGGTTTTCTTTAAACAGTTTTCGTCATCCTTTGTGTAGTTATTTAACTTCACTCCAATTTCATTTATTATTTTTTTGGGTCATTTTTTAGATGAAGGGTTTAAATTATTATATTGTCTTTTTTTCTGCCTCTGACTTTCAGGTGATGGGAATAGAATAATTTCAAAAGATTTACTTACATTTCTATTTTTAAAATCCAGTTCAAGTTTTTTTTACTATTCTAAAATGTAGGTACTTTATTCACAATGACTTTATCATTTCAAAACCTTTTTGTATTTCAAAACACATACTCTTTCAATGTTATTTTAATACAGCAAAATCTAAGGGCATAGTTTGATGCTGCTCGGGGTTCTTGTTTTGGAAGCAAAAGGTACGCTCAACCATCATTGCACAATAATAGGTGACCCATTGAAAACAGCAGATCTTCCAAATCTAATAATTCTGGAAGACTGTAGATTAGTTTTTTGTCAATCTGCATTGATTTCTTTTTGTGCATTCTTCATATTTGTTAGATTTCTTCACATAATGTGGAACTTCAGCAGTATGGCTTCACTACTTTAAACAGCAATAACCTGAAGAGAATGACTAGATCATAATGATCACAGTGATCAGGATTAATACACAGTTCTTGTAAATCACAGTTTTGTAATATGATTGAATTTTATCTGTATGTGTATGAAGAGTTTTAAATCTTTTGTGACCGTGACCCAACAGAAATATGTACAGCACTGCTCAATTTATAATGTTTAAATGTTTCCACATTTGTAGTACCTCACAACAAAAACCACCACTCTAGGTTGGGAAATGGCGTACTGCTATTTCATGTGTGAAAATCGGATAACGAAGACGTGTTACAATTTGATGATCTGCTAGAATTTCAAGAGTTTTCAGATATTCTATATTTTCACCAGTGCTTCCATTACTATTAAAATACCGATGTGATGAATATGTGTTTGTGTGCTCTAAGTACTCATTATTGTGGACGTAAGTTCTGTTTCAGCTAAAACGGGTTTTAGTTATATGAACATATAGCCTAGTCAAAAAAGTGGCATGCCTCTCACATACTTCCAGTGTTTTGTTTCATCCATATATGCATATGTATCAGGAGTTGATAGTTTACCAGTGTATTATTTCATGCATGCAGAGGGTATGGAGGACTGAAATCAACTGCTCAGTATCCTATCTAACCAGTCACAAATACTCTGGGTAGATGAATGGACTGCTAGTACAGTAACCACCAGTAGGCATAGTGGTTTCCCCGTGGCTGTGTTAGCCCTTGCTGTATAGCATTTACACTCATGACCATTCCTGCCAACTTTTCAGTAGCTAAATCAAGGATGGACAGCTGTGGCCATCAAACATATTGAGAAGTTTAGACCTATTTTAGATTTTAGATGTCACATACATGAGAAACCTGGGAAAATGGGAGTTTTGGCAGCTATGCTCGTAACTGCAGTGGTCACACTACCATCCCCAAATAGTGGTGGGCCTGTAAAGTAACAACAGTAAACAGACCTTCTTACATGGAAGATTTTACATAGTGGTGCAATGTAACACCTTGACACATCGGCAACAATATTAAGGAAATGAAGGTAGTACATCAGAAATTACGTCCTACTAAAGATGAATAATAAGTCTGTGGAGAGGGTTGCCAGCCTATAATACCTGAACATGCACATTACTGAGAACTTCACACAGACCATTAATGCCTAATATTTACTTAGGGAATCTAGGCAGAGACTACTTTCCTCATCAGTGCAGTGGTGGAGGAAGAACTGGAGTTTGGCACTTAAGTAAAAGTCCTAGTAAAAGTAGGAAAAAGTACAAAACTAAAAGTAGAAGTACTACATCAGCAATCTTCGGCTACTTAAGTGGAAGTACAAAGTACTCACTTTTACTTTTACTTTAAAGTATGTTTTTAAAGTAAAAGTACTCATGCAATGTCTCTGGGCTGTGCCATTTTGTCGATATACTGATTTATGCCTCTGTCAATGTCACTGCTCTTAATAATCACAAGCATCTATACAGTATATGTGTATTGGAAAGGTTGGTGTATTTATGGTTCTTGCTCTCTGGAATACTGTGCATACTATAATGTATAATTCCGTGGAATTATCTAACTAGGTGTTACCCACAATTACCCACAAAAAACTTAGTTTTGATTTTTGGAGAGGTGCAAGGAGGTATGGCTAGAGATGTCCATGAGAACATTGGAGATGATTGATCACTGTTTTTGGGCACAAGCTTTTTCACATTAAGCATTTTAGCATGTCCCCTCATCAGCTGCACAGAGATATCGTCTTCCGTATTGAAAAACGCCTGTTTAGCTGTGGAGAGTGCCAACAGACAGCAACATCATCATCTGGTATAGACATTGCACAGCTTGTGAACACAAATGGTCTGCAAAGACTGGTGTGCTCAGCTGAATGGACCATCAGAGGACCACTTCCTGCCCTGTAGGATATGGAGGATGGGAGGATGAGAATGAGAGCCCAACACACTGTAATAGACATTTCAGACACCGCAAATGGGCTGCTCTAACCCCTGAGGTCTGGTAGATGAATCTGTAGTCACAGGCCAAAACAGAAAGACTATCCTCAAGCCCTTCAGGTTCTCAACCATCTATCGTGAGAACATGGAGACTTCTGTTTGTGTTGGTGTGAGAAAGAAGAGGGAGAATGAATAAATGAGTGGGTGTGTGATGAGAGAGAAATCTAGCTTATTCTTTGTAAAACCAGTAAACTACTAAAACTGGTGCTGTGTTATTCCCTGGTAACAGAAGTCTTGTCTAATAATTATCTTCATTTTCATAAGGCTTTAGGCCTACACCATGTCCATGTAAAGTGGTCTTAAATGCTGACTGAACTTTTTTTTCTAACCCATCTCATGGCCTGTTATATTCTATCTCAGCACTTTGACACTGTTGAGAAAATTAGGCATATCAATAAATGTCCAGACACCAACAAATGCAAAACAATTTGTAGACTGTGTAGTGTGCAGTTGTCGGCTATACAGTTTACATTTGAGCTAGCCCATCTTTTCAGTCAGCCCGTCATTATGATCACAATAATCTTTATACCAGCGGTTGTATTAGCCTTATCTATGGTATTAGCCTACTCAATGCGCAATGTCTCAGAGTTTCCACATGAGGGCGGTATCTTGTAAAAAGAGCGGATAAAGAACATGCAGGCTGCATTCATTGCCTGTGTAGGTGACCGTTTTGATGGATAAAATTATGTGCTTATGTCTGGTTATTTAAAGTGTCCCTGTTGCCCGTGTTCATATAAGTCCCAGCATATCTTCATAGCAGTTTAAGCAATTTCACAGCTTTGAGCAGTAGCAATGTTCAATGCGACATAACGCTCGAACTTATTTAAGCATTAGCCCACACTACCGAAGATCATTCAGGCTGTGTGCATTGATGTAAACTGTAGTTTCATCAACCAATATGCTTTATTAGGCCCACATTATTGCCAGTATAACCTGTCTGCTCATTCTTCACACGACTGGTGCATTCTGACCTCCAAGGCTGCAGACTACAGTTGTGTGCAATTCACTTTTAATTCGTATTCTCCCCCTTTTGCCTCCTTCACGATTTGAGTTGACGGATTTGGGACGTGCACCCACCTATCCAATTGCATGGCGTGTTAAAACTGTCCAATAGCTGTATGCCTTGGTGGATCAGCAAACTGCTGGAAGCGGTGGAAGGAAGGAAATGTCATAGGAGTGTCAGGTATCATTGAAGCACACATTCGGGGCGCCGACTTGAATGACTGAAGAGGAACTTATGTTGCAAAGAAGTATTAGCAATAGTTATCCCATGGCATGTGACCAAGCTGGAGTGACATTCTTTCTGTTCTCCTTTAGAAGTCAACTGGCTAACGTTAGCTAAATACAGATGAGCAGTCGACTGGTCGAACGAAGCTGCCAGCAACTGATTCACCCAGACTAGCACGTACGGGGACGTGGATTTTTAAGTTTGACTGAATTACAACCGATGACCAACATGATGGCTACCCGTTCATAGATTCTGGTATGTTAAAACGTGTATGCTGCACTGGTTGTTTCATTTGTGCTGTTTTCCCCACAAGGTGACTGTAACGTTGGGCTCATACTAACTGTTCTGTACTGCTAACTTAGCCTCTCTGGCGTGGCATTTCTCTCTATAGCCAGGGGTAACGACGTCAGACACGTGTCAGATTTTGTGGGTATTTTTCCAAACAAGAGCCGACATCCTATCCGAAGTCAAAATTGTTCATTATTGTTAATCTTGGTTTAGCTTTTTAACATAAATTGAAGGGGTCGTTAGCTGACAAACGGATTTTAAGTCAACGTTCGAGAGCAGGATGCTGCGAGGTAACCTCTCTGTCAACAATCCAGTCCATCTTTTTAATATGTTAATAAAAAACATTATCAGTAATGATAATGATGACATTTAACGTTGTCGGAAATCTGTTGGTATGTTTTCTCGAGTTTTGGGTCAAGGACAGCTCGTATATGTTATTATGTTTCAGTTACTGCTTAGAGAGTGCAAATGTCATCAAGTCATTGGTATCGTATTGTTTTCCTATAGCCTAATTATTGAATGCCTGTGATATCCTCTAGCGGCCCGATTCGTGGCTTGGCTGGTAGCTTTTAAGCTAACTTAATAATTAGATAATCTAACATCCAGATTTTCAAAACGTACTGTCTGCAACAAAATAATTGAACCAAGGTATACCTTCGTAGTATACAGTGGAATGTATCCCTCAAAGTGATGTAGTATCAGGAAAGAGGAAGGCAAGGTCCATCTCTGGCTTTATGATAGCTGAGAGCTGAACAGTTTATTGAATAACTTAAATTGGAATTGTTTGAATGTCTGTACAACACCCATTTCCAGCTAAGTGGTCAGTGTTAACAGTTCACCTGCATCAGTGTCGGCTTTGGGAATAGTGATTCAAGTCAAGGTAAATCAGTCTGTCAGGACACCATTGGCTTTTTATCCAAGCCTTCTTGGACTTAGTAGTGTGGCCATTCACAACATGATCCCTTCAGATAAACTAAATCAGTCTGACAACTACAATGCTAAGTTGATCCTGAGCTGCCATTACAGAGCTCTGTTTACTCGCCTCTGTTCCACTGAGATAAAACCTAGCTATATGATGTTTGCTGTTGTGTAACTGCAGCTGTAAGTTAACAAACAGCTGTAAGTGATTCAGCATGAACACAATATTCAGTTTGAATCACTGGGAAAACAGCACCGATTGTTGTGCCGTTGACTGCAGTTTTTGTGTGACTGGGGGAACCTTGCACAAGCAAAGTCGTTTTGATTTCAAATCCCAGGCTTAGTGTAAAAAAACCTGTCACTGGAAAATGTCTGGATTGGTGGATTAAGTGTGCTGTTGTAATGTTGTCATGATCTGCAACAACAGAGACAAACAAAAGAAGTCTAAATTCAGCCCATTACACTTGGTGACTGAACAGTTGTAGTGATGGTTTAAAATCAGAATAGCATTACTATCCGGTTAGGTAGTGTTTAAAAAGCCAGACTCGGATGTGCAGTTCCCCATTTTTTTCCATTACTACAGCTCCCTTTGCCCTCTGTTTCACAGTCTAGGCTAATCAATATGGACAGATATATGGGAGGGCTCTACGCTCAATGACTTTTTAGAGCAATTAATGAGCAGCACTCTTAATTTAGGCTGTTTTTTTCCAGCAGTTGTCCACATTGCATTGGGTGGAAGCACTGCTCCACCATTTGAAATGTTTTAAATGTTTTTTAGGCATGGGTCCAACTGACCCCTTGTTATCTGTTAACGTCATGTAAGATGTTTATTACACAGTGACTCACTATTTTGGACCTGTCCTGATATATGTATATCTGATCTGGATGCATGACAGTCTAAAACCTTACTGTATTGCCTGCACTGCCTATTGCTTAGCCTTAGTGCCTAGTCAGATACTATCTGTATAGTAGAGGTCATTAGAGCAGTCTCGTAAGGCAGTAATACCACTTACAAGTGATCAGAAGTCTTGCAGTGTGTGTGTGTGTGTGTGTGTGTGTGTATGTGTGAGGGGGAGACACAGTGTGCTTTTTGCTATTGAAGGGGTGGGGAAGTTGGACTGAGCCTTGTTTTTGGGCTGAAGACTCTCTTGCTGCTGTAGCTAGTTAGGCAAGCTAATTAGAGGAGGAACATCACATCACAAATCAGTCAGATACTTTGGCAGAAGGTGGTGACGACGGGTGATTGGTGTATTGTCAATATTAAAAGCAGTAGGGCCTCCCAAGTATGTGTGTGTGTGTGTGTGTGTGTGTGTGTGTGTGTGTGTGTGTGTGTGTGTGTGTGTGTGTGTGGAATTCCAAAAGAAAGCCGTGAGGAGTTGAGAGCCTCTCTCACATAGGGGCATCATAAGAATCAAAATAAATCCAGACCATCTGCTCTCTCCCTGCCTGCCATGCTGTTCTCCCTCCCTACCTCCCTTATCTACTATCTACTCCTGCGCATTTATTTCTCCTCTCTCTCTCTCTCTC
This sequence comes from Coilia nasus, assembly GCA_027475355.1. NCBI lineage: Eukaryota > Metazoa > Chordata > Actinopteri > Clupeiformes > Engraulidae > Coilia > Coilia nasus. The sequence continues at coordinate 15,704,340 of CM050213.1, read as the reverse complement.
TCTCTCTCTCTCTCTCTCTCTCTCTCTCTCTCTCTCTCTCTATCGCTCTATTTCTTTCTCTTTCTAGTGTGAATTTTAAGCAAGGCTGGGCTTCCAGCTTATCCCCCGGCCCCTACCCCATCATCTTTGCCAGAGACAGATCTTTTTAGGCAGTAGTAGGCTATTGCTAATGTTAAGACTACGCCTAGATGAAGCAAAGTCCATCAGCCCTGGTTAAAAGAGTTATTAAGTAGTATCCTATACAAATACCTATGCAGGGTGTCCCAAAAGTCACTAGGCTATACACTTTCAATGAATTCCTAAAAAATGTACGAGACGCTAAGGTTATTCATATTTTTAGCATCAACAAAAAACTTAATTGCAGTTTTACTTTCTACACTTGCCATCACGTTCCAACACCTTGAATACTAGCTATATACCACCACATAATGCCTCCATTTTCGAGTTTCAACAACCTTCCGGCAACTTCCGATGCAGGCCTGTCTGACGTTTCACGTCATGTCTTCCCCAGCGTTGCTGGAGGCCATGCAGATTCTTCCCTCAAGCTGTGGCGGGTCACAGGGCTTGGTGACACAAGGTTTGAGGTCGGGGGAGAGAGGGGCCCATTTGAGGGGCACCCCCTTACACCGGTCCATCGGACAGGAAACGTGATGTTCAGGAAATCCCTCACTAGCCTGGCACAGTTGGGCTTCACCTTGTTGGAAAAAAAAAGACATTAGCTAAGGTCACTCCTTGCCTGTGGCACAGCTTGAGGGGGGAATCCACACTGCCTGCAGCGAGGCTGGTGAAGAGATGCTGCAAAATGTCAGGGAGGACTGTGTCTGAAGTTGGCTGAAGGTTGTCAAAATTGGAGGCATTCGTGGAAGTATACAGCTAGTCTTCAACGTTTTGGAACACAATGGCTAATGTATCAAGTAAAACTGTAACGACTCCTTTGTTGATGCTATAAATATGAGTAAACTTGGTTTCTTGTGTAATTTTTTAAGAATTTACTAAATGTGTATAGTGACATTTGAGACACCTTGTAGATCACACAAGCCTGTTCTTGTGTTTACGGTACAGAGAGAGTCCATAGACTAGCCTATATTTAACCTCATTGTTAAAAAAAGGCTTTCGCTGTCTTAACTACACCTAATCCGGGGCCATCTGCAGAGCCTCCATATGGAGCAACTCTCCCTCCCCTCCTTTCTAGTGGCTCTCCTCCAAATGTGTTGCTTTCCCTCAAAACAGGCCATGGCAGGGAATCAGAGAGGCAGGCAGGCATGCAGGCATCCTTTAAGGCCTAGCCTAGTTTGTATTATTTTTGTAAGGCGGAATAGAATAGAATGAACGGTTGCTTCGTCAGCAGCACCAGTCATCGCTTATTCTTAGGCAGGCTAAAAAATGGCTGCAGTTTGAAGTCATGTGCGTATGTGTGTGTTACAGGTTGCTCTGTCTCTTGAGTGTTGGGAGTCTGGCGTATCTAAGCTACGTCACGTAGCATGCTGATACTCACAGGAAGCAATGTGTTCCCTCAGCACAGTATGTTTCTTTCATCCTTCTGATAGGAGACCAGGAAACCCAATGGTGGTGTTTACACAAGTCAGATGGTGTCCTTTTTAGAAATGTTCACTTTTTACTCTGAGGAAGAAATGGGGTCATACCCCCCATACCCTGTCCCTAAAATAGGCAGAGTCAAATGAAGTTCTGGCAGACAGGCCCTCAGAACTGGGACATTCCCTGTTTGCGGAACCTCAGGCTAGCATGTAACATATGCAGCCAAAGACAAAAAGGCTGTAACTGCAAGGCATGTTACACTTTACCCATTACTGTGAGTCATGTCCCTGCCTTAGGAAAACTAAAGAGATATGGTGTAGAACAAAAACAGTTTTTTCATTCAGTCTCTTCCATGTCTGTATCCAGGTTATATGTTAGGGCAGTAGGGTAGCAGCTGTAGTGCTTGTCGGCTTGTTGTCAGTCGCTCAGTGATTCATGCCCTTGTTCTTGTGTTCATGCCCTGAAGTTCTCCTACAGGGTCCTTGTTACTGAACCTCAGTGTTACTCCCTGAAAATGAATGTCACCATTCTATTTCAGCCATTTGACATTCCTTTTCCATTTGACAGCTTTTGTCTTTGTTTTTTTCCTTCTTCTGTTTCTCCTGTCTTTGGAAGTTGCAGCATGAAGGCAGTGTTGCAGTGCTGAGGACACACAGTGATGGTCTGGTGGGTGATGGGTGGTGGGTGGCAGTGGCGGTGGTGGTGCGGGGGCAGGGGGGCAGCAGTCAGCTCTTCTCCCGCCTCTCGTAGTGCAGAGCGTCAGCCTCCGAGGCACTCGAGGCTGTGACTCACCAGCTGACTTGGCACGAATGAGCAGAGGTGTGAGGCGGGAGGAGGAAAGAAGAGCAGTCTAGCAGCTCGAGGAAGTGCTAAGCTGAAAAATGAAAACAGTGCACGCGGATGGTTTGTGCTCACTGAATGTGGGAAGACACACAGTACATCTCTGCATCGAAGTGGTCCTGGACTGGGACTTGTAAGGTTAGGTATGCAGGTTTATTGCTTATTTAGGCCAGTTGCTGAGCCTAGAGTTGATCATGGCAAAGCCTAGTCTATATCCTCTTCATGGTAAAAACTTGAAGAAGCAGGGGAAATGATATTTAGCTTCATCTCTCCAAGTTTGAACTTGAAGTCTGTGATCCTGAGTTAGTAGCGGTGTTCATATCAGCTAGCCAAAGCCTGGCCAACAGGGGAGTACCACCATCATCTGAGGGTGTTAACTGGTGCTGCCTAGGGGCAGTCTTGGGGCCTATGTACCACTGGCCTGGCCTCAGCTTTGGTATAACAGAGGCTACCTAGTGCTAAAGGCAATTCGGCTAAATGGGTAATGAATTGATGAATTGTGGGTTTTAGTTAGTCACATCTATTTCAGCTTTTGCCATTTCAGTTTTATATGCTCAACGGGGAGATTTTCTTCAACAGGTTGCGCTCGTATAAACAGGCTCTCTATTGACTCTGAGGCATCTCCCACACTCCAGCTTTACAGCCAGCCAGCCAGCCAGCCATTGGCTCAGCTTAAATTTGTTAGTCAAATTACCTTGTCAAGTGCCTGCTCTGGTTCATTTGGTTGAGTGCACCATATCACTTATCTAGATGTGTGTGAGACCTCCAGGCATTCCTCGACGAGCAGTGCCTGCAGTCACACCTGTCTCCGTCAATTAACTTTGGATGGGGCTGTAGGGTTCTACTTTTCTTCAGGTCCCGTTTGATGTCAGTGGGCTAAGCCCCTGTGACTCTGGCTGATTTGCTCCAGCGTTCCCACTGCCCTGGCTGCTTGGAGCCTTCGGTGACTCAAGTCCCCACCGTGGAATTGGACTTGATCGCTGGCAGGATGTGGGCGAATCAATACAGGTGCCACCTGCCATATGGTCACCTGTGGACTTCAGTCTGACTGCTGCTTTCACACCCACAGAGCACACAAGGGCTGCGTTGTACCACGCTGTGCTGCTGTTCCTGTTGCTATAGCAGGTCATTCGCTAAGTTAACATTTAATCCTGGTATGTCATGGGTTTGGAGTCGTCAGTGGTGAATCTGTGAGAGCTAAAAAAAAAAAAAGGTAATGTCTAACTTTGTGTGCTCTTCTCTTGTGTACTTAGCGCTGGGGGTTTCTGTTTAATTTAGGGGAAGCTCACCGTCAGCTATCAGTCTTTTTATTCTGTGCCTGTTAAACCTGTGCCTGTTTGGAGTGCCATTTAATGTGAGAGACATTTGGTTGCTGCGGCTCTTGCGAATGTAACCAACGTTTCGCTGACAGTGTGGGAGGAATGTCTTAGGTAGCAAGCCGAATCGGATTTGGACTTGTATTACTCTACTTTGGCCCTCCCAAACAACATTTGGCTTCTCATCTCCTGAGGTTGGCAAGCTTCCTGTAAGTACTAGGCCTACTTTGTTTTTCACTCAGTACGAAGACTACCAAATCATACTTGCCAGCAGTAAGGGTGCTTGATTATGGAAAAAATCTGAATCACGATTATTTGGACCAAAACTGAAATCACAATTATTCAAACGATTATTTTGTTTTCCTCAGTAACATGCTTCATTTATTGAAAATGTATTCAGAAACATTTCGAAAAAACATTCTTGTACCTTCGGATTTTCCCTAATACCTTTCTTCGTAAACATTAGTAAGTCTCCTTTGATGTCTAATGTACAAACAGTAGAAATGTCTAATGTATACATCTAATGTACAGTACAAACAGTAGAAAATAATTAGGACAAAAACATTGTTGCCCTCGATTTCATTTGTTTTGAGATCGTTTGGCCCTGAAATAGTTATCACGATTAGAATTCAATTAATTGAGCAGCCCTAACCAGCAGTGAACTTAACAAGTAAACAATTGAATTCCTGTAACACTAAGTCATGAAGTCATAGACCAGATATTGTTGTGTGGCAGATGGGGAGGGAACTGTTGTAAAAACTCATCACTCTCAGACAGCGCTTAGCTCCTGACTGTGTAGCCTCTGATCTGAGCTCGCGCGTGAGCTGTAGTATCGACTTCCCCACTCCACCTCCCCTTTCCATGTGACCGTTGGCTATTGACCGCCTCCTCTGCTGTCGGTCGGCCAGCACAGACGCGCTCCGCTGCAAGAGGCTGTTCTGTTTCCATGATCCCAGCCCTCCCGATCGATGCCTGTGTTATTGGGCCGCGGCACAACAGCTCCCCCAGTCAGGGGAAGAGGAGGACACACCCCGACGCTGTGTGTGTGTGTGTGTGTTTGTTTGATGACACACCCTGATTCTGCTCTATATTAGGATGCACCTATTGTTGGTGTGTGTGTGTGTGTGTGTGTGGTGACACTGAGGTCTATTCTCTGCGATAGACTGTAATATTGCACCGATCCCCTCAGCTTTGGTGTGGTGCTATTGCATGATCTCTTCCTATTCTGTGTTATTTGATGGGCATTAGTTTGACCTTGAGTCACTTGTGGGTGCTGTGGATACAGAGGCACTGTGGTTCTACCAAATGCTCTGTTTCTGTTCTGTTCTGCTTTTAATCTGACTGAGTAAGCAGTGTTCAAAAAGGCTAATTAGTTTAGCAAAAAAAAAAAAATCAATTCAAAGGATTATTTTCAGCTTTGTTATCCAAATCTGCCTAATTAAAAGCACAAACCCTGGCACAGCGGTCTTATTTTGGCCGCTGGAGCCCATTGTTAGTGTGGTGTTTGCTATCAGTCCTGTCACACACACTACACACACACACACACACACACACACACACCGAGGGCTGTGTTTGCCACTCACTGCATTACTTTGTGTGATGCAGAATTCCCTTGTGCAGGTCCTGCGTCGCACACCACAGGAAGAGGAAGTGACATATCCTGAAATGTGGCTGAGCACAATAGACTTGTGTAATCATTCGTTAGCTTACCTCTCATTTTGGTTGGATTTTTTAAATGCGGCACTGCATCTGCTGTCTAAAGATGAATCGCAGCGCATAGTCCAATGGGGGGGGGGGGGGGGGTAGTAGTCCCACCCACCCACCCCCTGCAAGCTCTTGTAGTCCCATGACCCTTTGTGCAGAGGAGAGAAGAGACAGAACAGAATAGGGCTGCTCAATTAATCGAATTCTAATCGTGATAACGATTTCAGGGCCAAACGATCTCACAACACATAAAATCGAGGGAAACGATGTTTTTGTCCTAATTATTTTCTACTGTTTGTACTGTACATTAGATGTATACATTAGACATTTCTACTGTTTGTACATTAGACATCAAAGGAGATGTTTCCGAAGAAAGGTATTAGGGAAAATCCGAAGGTACAAGAATGTTTTTTCGAAATGTTTTTGAATACATTTTCAATAAATGAAGCATGTTACTGAGGAAAACAAAATAATCGTTTGAATAATCGTGATTCTAATTTTTTCCATAATCGAGCAGCCTTAGAACAGAATAATAGTTGTCCATCTACATGGTTCCCAAGGTGGTGGTTTGAAGCGACACTAACTAGTTTTCGTCTTCGGTTACCCTTCAGGTTGAAAGCGGTCTCTCATTCAAACTACAGACGGCCCGCTCCTCCAAACTTACTTATTGCGGTTATAGCCCATGGAGGATGGCAAACAGAATTCAGAAGTTAACCACTGAAACGATTTTGGAAACATTATTTTAAGGTTGGAAAAAAAAAGTACTTGCTGGCTTTAGATGTGCGCCATCCCAGGACACTGCACAAGACGCAAGGCTGCAGCTGCTGCACGTGTGCATTTAAACAATGTGTAGCCTGCAGGTCCATGTTTGAAATGGGGATCTTGTTCAGACCTGACAAATCCCAGGGCGTGAAGGTACTATACACACAGCTTGTTGGCAGACGTGAGCCGTTGTTTTCCTTAAGTAGTGTTTGTTGACACTGTAAAGCCATGTAGTCAGGGATTCAGACTGGATTCTGCATGTTTTCTTTCTGACTAATGGTTGCTATGTCTTTGTCTTTTTGTTACCGAGGAGCATGACCTGGCATGTAGGCCTGTAAGAATGAGACCTCCTCTTTGATCTATAAGCCTCCTGTGTTTGTGTGTGTTTTTGCCCTTGATTTGGGTTGCCAGTGCCAGTGAGCTAGTCAATTAAGTGCCAATTAGGTCTGATTAGGTGCTCAGTGGAAGATGACTCTGCTGGAGTGGCTGGGAGCACTCACAACTGGGGGTTGATTTGCGTAAAGAGCACCACAGCGGAACTCCAAACATCTCTGGTGTTCTGTCCTTTTTTCTCTCCTCTCCTCTCCTCTCTCTTCCTCCTTTCCTCTTTTCTCCTGCCCTCCGTTTCTTTCTCATCCTCTCTACTAGCAGACAGTGGTACAGGAGGTTGCACGACCGGAAGAAAGATAGCATTGGCCATTGGTACATCTGCCTGAGAAATCTCTCTTCATGTTGCATTTCTCCTCTGGTTAAGGTTCCTCCTCATTGTTCTAATAGAGGATGTTAGCTCCTCTCGACCTTTTGGGTTTCCTCGCGGAAGAGCACGTGTTTAGTTACACCGTCAGCGTCATATTGAGCTCTGACCAGTTTGATGAGTGTGTGTGTTTGCATGAGGGACAGAGAGAGAGAGAGAGACAGAGAGAGAGAGAGAGAGAGAGAGAGAGACAGAGAGAGAGACAGACAGACAGAGAGAGAGACAGACAGAGATACAGAGAGAGAGAGACAGACAGAGATACAGACAGAGAGAGACAGAGCGGATGAGAGAGAGCAGGAGAAAGAGAGAGGGGAATAGGGAGAGAGACTTGAGGTCAGGGGATCTCTGAGCTGTGATGGCTGCTCATCTTTATTTTTTTGACACATCCTGGTCCTTGTCCTCCCTCCAACCCCCAATCACAGCTTGCCCTGCCACCCAGCTCTGCCACCCAGCTCTGCCACCCAGCCCTGCCACGGGTGGGCATAGACAGCCAGCCTGATTTATGAGTCTGGGACCAGCGGTGGGGCACGCTGCTTTAAGCTGGCCCATTGTTAGCATGGTGGTGACGGAAGCACCACTTCCCCTTTGCTCTGATCCTACTTGGGAGGGGGCGGTGTGGTGGGGTTGATGGAGGTCTTCTTCTTGTCAGCAGCCTTGTGTGCAGGGAAAGACCCGGTCATGTGTAATTGTTCTCTCTCTCTCTCTCTCTCTCTCTCTCTCTCGCTCTCTCTCTCTCTCTCTCTCTCTCTCTCTCTCTCTCTCTCTCTCTCTCTCTCTCTCTCTCTCTCTCTCTCACACACACACACACTCTCTCTCTTCGTCTCTGTCTCTCTCTCTCCCTCAATGCCTCTGTCTTCTGCTAAGTCATCTATCCTCTGCTCTCTCTCTCTCTCTTTTTCTCCTTTCCTGGTTGGCTCACTCTCTCTCTCGTTCTTCCTGTCATCTGCTGTCCTGTCATTTTAGCCCTCTTGTAGCTCTCTGCTGTACAGCCTTCTCAGCTTGCATTTTATCATGCTAACTCATCAGTCCCCTGCTCACTGCCCTCCTCCCTCTCTTTCTCTCACCCACATTCTCTTTTTCTCTTTTTCTCCACCTCTCAGTCTCTCTTTGTCTGCCTTTCTGACCACTTTTGCCTCCTGTGTGTTGCTTATTTTCTTTCTCACTTTCACCTTCCGCATCTTGCTGTTCTGTCTTTTATTCTGTCGTTTGCTCTTGTGACACGTGCTCAACTGCTCATCCTTTGCTCCCTTTCGGTTCCCTTTCTGAGCACCTCAACCCTCACTCCCCAACCCCCCCCCCTTCTGTCTCTTAACGCCTTCCCTCTGCTTTGCTCTCCTCTTACCTCTTTCTCTCCCTCTTCAGTCATCCCTCTCTCCCTCCCCTCTCTTTTTCTCTCGCTCTCTCTTTCTCACTATCTATCTATCCCTCTTTCTCTCTCTATCCCTCTATCCCTCACTCTCTTTCTCTCACTCTGTCTTTCTCTCGCTCTTTCACTCTCTTTCTCTTGCTGTTTCACTCTCTCTCTCTTTCTCTTCCTCTTTCTTTTTCTCTCTCCCTCCCTCCCTCCCTCCCTCCCTCGTCTCTCAGGCTGTGTGTCTCAGGAGGTTATTATTATTTTATTTCAGCGCTCACTGTGCCGGTCGTGTGATAGCTAGCACCCCTCAGGCACCATGGGATGTGTTGTTTATATTTCTTTTTCTTCTCCATATAAATGCATTTAGCTTGAGGCTCATGCAAGGCTGAATTGTTAGGCTATATTAGTCTATGTGCTTAATTAAGCTGGGAGGCTAATATTTGCAGTTATTGTTTGTCCTTTTTGTAGTTTCTTTAGTTGAACTTTGAATCCTTTTACACCTATTTCATGGTGTGTCTGTGCAGTGTGTGTGCGTATGCCTGTACGCGTGGAGGGCTTGTCTGTATGCTTGTGTGTGTTGTGTGTGTGTGTGCCTGTGTGTGTGTGTTTCCATGCAGGTGTGTAGCGGTGTGTGTATATGCCCACTATGTGTGTATTCCTGTGTATAGTGTGTGTGTTTATGTAACAGCAGTAGTAACAGCGCTAGCGCTAGCTGGGCTAATTTTAGCTGGATGTCAGTGTGCCTCTCCGGTCATCTCTGCAGCTAAAAGCAGCAGCAGCCACCGCTAGCTCTGTGACCAGGGACTGAAACCAAATAGCCCCCGTAGTACGCAGTGTGTTTTCTCTCTCTCTCTCATCTCTCCTCTCTCCTCTCTACCTCTTTCTTTATACCTCTCTCTGTTTGCCTTCCCCATTTCTCTCTCTCTTCTTTATCCCTCACTCTCTTTCTTTCTCTTTCTCTCACTTATCCCTCTCTCTCTCCCAACTCCTGTCCCCCCCCCCCCCCCCCCCCCCCCCCCCTTTCTCCTCTCTCTCTCTGTCTCTCCTCCTCCTCCTCTCCACCTCCTCCTCCTCCTCGGCTGTGGAAATCTATATGCTCAGCAAGTCTCTGTTTGGGGCCAGAGTGGCGGATTGGGTTGCCAGTGAAAGAGAGGAGTCAGTCACACGGCGGCCCAGAATGCCTTGAGTGACGCGTGCGATGAGATGCCATGAGACTCCAGATGCACGACACGGCTTCACCGGATCGGCGCCACGGATCCGATCCCGCAAGCACGGGCGCTGCCCCCACAAAGCCACTCGTGCTCGGGGTCAGCGGAGGTCTCGGTCTGGTTCTGGGGTCAAGAGGCGCCTGGTGGCTGCCTGGCTGGGTGGTGAGGTGCATGGTGCTGCTGTGTGGAGAGAGCCTGTGACTAGCACTAGCACTCAAGGCCCAGGGCAGGGAACGCCTGCTGGGGTGTCTGATTCTTCAGATAGACCTGACCTAATACTGGCTTACAAGACACGTGTGTGTGTGTGTGTGTGTGTGTGTGTGTGTGTGTCGTTGTGTAGAAAAGTGAGTGTGATGATGTCCATTGGCTGAAATAGCTCTTGATCTAGAGTCCTGCTGTGTTTGTGTGTGTGTGCCTGTGTATGTGGAAAAAGAAAAAAAAAAAAAAACGTGTGTCAGCACGTTGAAATGGACACATCTCACTTGAAGCTTTATATCCTACCGTTTACTCCAAACCCCCAAATATCACGTTGGTGTGGTGTGTGAGTATGTCCGGCACTTGTCTGTGGGGACAGAGCTTTATTTTTCGAATAGCCGATTGGGTCCTCCGGGGATGTGGAAGGAAGTGACCTCACGAGACAGTGGAGAAAAGTCAGCTTGAGAGAAAACGTGAGCACACACACCACATGCTCTTACTCTCTCTAAAGACTAGTTTATGGTTCATTTCATGGTAAGCCTACTCCAACACAGAGAGCTCCTTGCGTTGTTCCGAACCCCACACAGTGAGCCCCTTGCGGGCGCCGTCCCAATTTTTTTAACTATCTGATTTTTTTCCCTTTCTGCTATGATCGACGTGTAACATGTTTGAAGCAAATCATTGCGCAGTTGCCTTCTTCCCCTGCTGCTCAAGCTGGGATGTACACAAGTTCCCAGCAACAACATTGAGTGTGTTCATATGCACACTAAATACATAATTATAAAACAATTCGGTTTTTGTAGTTATCTGATTATTGCCAGTTATCAGTTTGCTGTGATCATGTAAACCCGCTCATTGAATGCATAAGGAGCTCCGACCATCCGACCGCATGGCCACACAGTGACAGAGTAGGAGAAGCACGATGAGCCCTTAACACACACACACACACACACACACACACACACACACACTGTTACTCTCTGACGCTCTCTCTCATCCTCTCTCTCATTCTCTCTCTCTCTCTCTCTCTCTCTCTCTCTCTCTCTACCTCCCACACACACTCACACACTTTTTCTCTCTCTCTCAAACACACACACACACACACACACACACACACACACACACACACACACACACACAGACACACACGGAGACAGACTCAAGGCTCAATAATTCATGCCTTTGAGAGCCATGCTGACCTTGAAAGATTTCCATCCGGTTGGGAAAGAACTGATACCCAACACTCTGAAATTGGGGCAGATGAGGCTGGCTTGCTCAGTGTTTACTTTGAATATTTATTTTTATTTTATAATTTTGTATTTTTTTAGCCAATTCCTTATGGATTGAATGGGAGTTCTCTGTCTCTGTTTTCAGTCTGTCATGTCTCAGTCTTTCTCTGACATGTTGGTTTGTGGCTTTTGCTGATGCTTGGGTATCAGCAGGTAGTGTTTGGTGTGTGTGTGTGTGTGTGTGTGTGTGTGTGTGTGTGTGTGTGTGTGTGTGTGTGTGTGTGTGTGTGTGTGTGTGTTGTGTGTGTGTGTGTGTGTGTGTGTGTGTGTTGACGGTGTGTCTGGGTGGAGAGTGGACTTGCTGTGACGACTGCAGGTGCACTTGGCTTCCGTTGCGCCATTTGAATGTTGTCCAGGAAACAGCAGTGGACCAGTGGAAGACGAGTCGTGGGCTGGGCTGCCACCCTCTTCCCTCCAGCCTACAGTAGCTCCCTGTGTCACTGCTGGGCCTCTGCCTCCACTAGTAACGCCACACTGTTTCCTTAAAGGTGCAGGTGTTTCAGGTGTTCACAGAACCACTTATTACTATAATTTATTTGTCCAGTCTGCGAGTGCACTGAAAAAGCTCTCTGTTAACAGTTTTTCTGTGCTGGAAAAAAGGAAACAAATGTGGTGTTTTTTAACTGGAGCCATAAACCTATCCAGTCATTTAACACTTTAATCTGCCTCTTCATGACACCCAGACTCGCTAGCTCTACCTAGAAAGGTCAAACTATGACTTTTGTTTCATGACTTCGATCGCCTTGTTTTCTACAGGGACACCAGGACACTGGTCGCCATGTTTTTAACAGGGTCAATCTGCTCCCAGGGCTTGGTCAAGTCTGGGTCAGTGTACTCTGTAGAGTTAAGCACTTATAAGCACTTAGTGCGTGAAATCAAACTGTTGGCCCTGTTTGACCAGAAGGAGGGAGTTGCGGTTTAGGCTTTTGAAGAATCAGCACCAGATTACCCCAGAGGTGAATGTTATGTGTGGGGGAGTCACGGTCAGTGAACCCAGCTCACATGGTTTCTCTCGTGCTCTCGTGCTTCTGTTCAGCACTTTTGTATTTTTATTATTTCTTCTTTTCTTCTTTCTTTTTTTTTCTTTGACATAGGAAGGCGGTGAAAGGTCAGGCTTCTTGCAGCGCTAGTAGATTTTTTAGGAAGTCTGTTTGGCCTGGCTTAGTGTGCTTTTTTTTTTGTCATGTTCCTGGTTTTATCGCTGAACTTCGTGCCTGCTGGCAGATTATGGCTTGTATCAGGAATAGACTCCCTCCCTGCTTGCCTGGTTGTTTGTACACAACCACAACAGCAACAGCAACAATGCCAAATCGCCACATACTCACCATTTTCCTTTGTCCTTAATGGCTACATTTCAATGGCATTTTAAGCTCCGGGTATGGGTCTGCCCCCCGGAGTCTGTTTTCCCTCCGTGACAAATGACAAAAAGTATCCCGCTCAGTAATTACGCTCTGACCCCCTTCTGGGCATGCTCAGACAGGGCACATCAATCAAGCTCGAGTGCTCGTGTTCCCAGGCTAGCAGAGCAGACGGCTCTCTGGATGCCAAGAGAGAACGAGAGAGGAGGATGGAGAGAAGAAAGAGAGGGGGGCTGGGAGTGGTGCTGTAGGAGAGAGTGTGAGACCGGGGGGCTTCGCTACAGATGAGCATCACCCAACTTAGCCACAGGTGGTGCCTAGCCTCTATTCCAGCCTTGACCAGAGGAATGATGGAGGCTACAGGCCCAAAATGATAATGATGATAATCATTGTGTGTGTGTGTTGATGGTGGTAATGTTTTGTTGCTTGGTGGTGAGGTACTTTCAGCATCCATTATGCTAATAGTGGTTAAGCTGTTTTTTCACCATTTGTATTAATTATTTGCATTGCTAAGTTTGCTGTTTGTATGTGTGTCTTTGCATGCAATTTAGATTTTATTTTCCTATGTAAGTAGGCAAAGCGGGAAGAGACTGTGAATGAGATATAAAAACGCTGTGTGCTGATGTAGAAGGGCTGGAAACGAGGCTTCGCTCTTACTAGGCTAGAGCTCCTCGTGAACTAATTGCACGTAGAAGACGTTCACCAGGGAGGACCGCGGTCGGCAGTCCCACTCCAGTCTCCCCTTTATAGCACGTCTGATGTAGTGATGTACGCACAACCCTGAGCCTGTATTTGAGGGAGAAACATCCTCTTTTCTCTGGCAATGTGCTTTAGTCCTGGGTGCTGGTCAAATGTATTAAGAAACAAATGCCTGTAGAGAATAACCAAAATAGTTACAGCTGCTGGAGACTGCAGTGGAACTAAAAATGAATTAAGTTCTATTTGAATGATGTACATAGTAAGGGCCCCTAGCATACTTTATCCTTTGAATGCACAAGGCATTTAAAACTTAACCTTTAGGTGTGTGTATGTGTTTTGAATGTTAATGTTTTGGCCAGAGTTTTTGGTGGCCATGACTGGTATATTTTCACAGCTCAACGGCTATGGAGACAGCTTCCCCTCAATCAAAAGGTCTCAGCACAGTCTGGCATTCTAATCAGGACCCTTTGTACCAGATGAACACGAGGAGAGTAGCCACAGGCACTATCATGTCATTAACTGACGCAGTGTGTTCTCACACCATAGTTCACCAACACTTTGATCACGTAACACCAGTACATGTGACTGTAGCCTGTAGTCAAGCAGGAACTAATATCTAGATAAGGGATTGTGTTCCTGAGTAGCTCTCTTGTTTTATCATTTCATTTCCAGGATCGTTCAGTATAAACTGTGTGAAAAGCGATCTCTTATGAATGCACCCCTTAGACTGATGACAAACAGCCAAATTTTCCATTTGGTATTGGCAGATAGATGGCTAGAGCAGACATCTGGTGTCTGAACACCAAACACAGAATCGTAAATAACCTCAAGTAACATTTGACCTGAGCTGAGCTCAGAGAAGTGTTTGCCCAACGGTAAAGAAACAGGCAGGCGGTGAACGCCCAACAGTGAGAAGTGTTTGCCCAACGGTACAGAAAGGAAAGGGGAACCCGTGTGGGACTGGGAAGTGATGTCGGACTGTGCATGTGTCCACTGGAGGGGGGGTGGGTGTTGAGGTGGCATGGGTAGGGAGGGAGGGGGGTGGGGGGTTAGGGAGAAGGGGAGATTGGGGGTGGATTGAGGTGGGATGGGTAGGGAGAGGGGTTGGGGGGTTAGGGAGAAGGGGAGGGGCGTGTTGAGGTGGGATGGGTAGGAAGAGGGGGTGGGTGGTTAGGGAGAAGGGGAGATTGGGGGTGGATTGAGGTGGGGGTGGTAGGGAGAGGGGTTGGGGGGTTAGGGAGAAGGGGAGATTGGGGGTGGATTGAGGTGGGGGTGGTAGGGAGAGGGGTTGGGGGGTTAGGGAGGGGAGGGGCGTGTTGAGGTGGGATGGGTAGGGAGAGGGGGTGGGGGGTTAGGGAGAAGGGGAGGGGCGTGTTGAGGTGGGATGGGTAGGGAGAGGGTTTGGGGGGGTTAGGGAGAAGGGGAGGGGCGTGTTGAGGTGGGATGGGTAGGAAGAGGGGGTGGGTGGTTAGGGAGAAGGGGAGATTGGGGGTGGATTGAGGTGGGGGTGGTAGGGAGAGGGGTTGGGGGGTTAGGGAGAAGGGGAGGGAGGGAGTTGTGTTGGGGTGGGATGGGTAGGGAGTAGGGCTGGGTATCACTGAGACATGGCGATTCGATACAATTTTCGATACAGCGCTCACAATACGATACAATTTTCGATACAGTGCAATTCAATTCGATTCCGATACCGATACATATTACTTTAGAATTATTACTCAATGCCATTCACTCAACAAAACCAGACAAATATTATTTTTATGTTCAGTTTATTGAACAGGAAAATAAAGTGCATTTTTTCAGTGCTTTTTACTGAATAGGTCACAGAAAAGGTGCCCAGTCTCACTAGGTACCTGTAGTCAACTTATATTTGTGCAAAAGACTACAATATGGCTAATTTACATTTGTACTGAACAAAGTACATTTACTACATTTTGCTTTAGAATCAATAGTGCATTTCTCTGTGCAGTAGCTACTGGGGGGTGTATCGATATTAATAGCCAGAATATCGATATTATATTGTTTTTAAAAATATCAATATATATTGCTGTATCGATTTTTTTTTTTTTTTTTTTTTTTTTTTTTTAGCACAGCAGTAGTACAGAGAGAGGATGGGTGGTGAGGGAGAAGAGGAGTGGGCTGTGTTAAGGTGGGATGGGTAGGGAGAGGGGGTGAGGGGTTAGTGAGAAGGGGAGACTGGATCTGGGTTGAGGTGGGATGGGATGAGATGGGATGGGAGAGGGGGTGGGGTGTTACGCTCATGCAAGCGGGCGAAGCGGAACGTTCCATTCTTTTCAGTTGGGAGGCGGCAGGTGGTGACGTAGATCAGCGAGGTGTGCGCAGAAGTTGAGCTCTGCTGAACTTTATGCAAATGAGGAGCAGTGTTTGCCGAGCGGTAACCAATGACATCGTGTTTAATGACCTTTCAGTTGGAAGGCTGCAGGTGAAGAGATAAACATTTAAAAATGGACGTAATAAAATCTAAACCGTGCCGTTTATTAACATTATATTGCCATGCCAGAAGCCGAATTTCGGTACACGCACACTCAAAGCAAAACAAGTGGAGAGGAAGCGGTACATTTCGCTTGCATGTATTTTGGGCTTTAGGCGCAAGGGGAGACTGGACCTGGTTTGAGGTGGGATGGGTAGGGAGAGAGGGGTGGGGGGGGTTAGGGAGAAGAGGAGACTGGATGTGGGTTGGGGTGGGATGGGTAGAGAGAGAGGGTGGGGGTTAGGGAGAAGGATCTGGTTTGGATCTGGTTAGAGGTGGGATGGGTATAGAGAGGGGGGTGGGGGTTAGGAAGGAGGGGAGACTGGATCTGATTTGAGGTGGCGTGGGTAGAGAGAGGGGGGGTGGGGGGTTAGGAAGAAGGGGAGACTGGGTGTGGGTGACAATAATCATGGGTGCGCAGCCGTGTGGGTTTGGCACCGTGAGATGTGTGGAAGCGACAGAGCGTAGGCTGATGAGCTCTGGACACCTGCAAGCTGTGGAGGTGATGAAAGGGGGGGAAACACCTGGTGCTTAAGCATGAGCACACACACACACATATATACAGACACACACACACACCTACACACAGAGATACATATTCATATATGCACATGTACGATCTTAGCTCCTCACATTTACATTCTCTCATAAATAATGGACAATTTGAATTTGCCGCAGTGACACTAAGTCTGTAGCATGGATATGAATCACAGAGTAACTTATGATATGGCGCTATCAAGTCATGCTGCCCACAATAGCAATGGCGTCTGGTGTAGAAATTACACTTTACTCAACTGTGTAACTGGAAAAAAAATGCCCTATGAAATGGCAAAAGTCAAGAATTGCTGATAATACAGATTGAATGGAGTCTTTGAATTGTCTGCATGCAACTGTCTTCTCACCCTTATCCGGTTGATAGGACACCAAAAGGCCTAAAAGTTGTACGTTTGTAACAATACAATACCTTTGTAACTGTAAGTCAGATTGGTTGCAACCCATTTAGACTCGAGCAACTGTATTTGTAATATTTGAAGCCAATGTATCCATTTCGTAGGACTCAAGAATATATGTGGTTAGTCACCCTGCCCTAGTATGAATTTGTCTTAACTATGTTCTTTTATATAGTTTTGTGTATAACTGTAGGCTTTCAGTAGAGTGGATGAATTCTCCAAAGGTAAATATTGTGTTTTCTGTAAACAGACAGAAAGAGAGAGCTCTACTGTTCAGATGACATTCAGATGACTTCCTCTCTCCCACTCCATTCAGACAGCGTAGAGTGGCGTGGCTCTTAGAAAAGCACTCCACCCATCACATGGGCCTGATTCATCACCAGAACAGGCCTCTCTGTCAGTCTATGAATACTCTGTTTCTCCGTTTTTCTCTCCCACTTACACACACAGGCACACACACAGGCGCGCGCGCACACACACACACACACACACACGCACACACACACACACACACACACGCACGCACGCACAAATGCTATTTTTTACCCTTTCCTCAATTCACCCTTGTTATTCTCTGTGTGTGTGCGCGTGTGCGTTTCATTCACTCTCTCCACTATTTTACCCCTAATGGGACAGCTGCAGTGAGACCTGGGTCAACATTGACGTAGGAACTATTGACGGCACAGTTCGGTTTGGATTTTTGTGAGACTGGACACACATACACATACGCACGCGCGCACACTCACATTTTAACATTCACACATCTGCATACATCAGTGCTAATGTGAAATTTGAATTGACACGTATATTCACACACTTATTCACACCCACAGTGTACACACACACACACACACACATCTACACACACCTTTATTTGGCAGCCTGCGGGCAGGCCAGCTGCTCAGGCCGATAGTGCTGTGAAGCGTAGCGTGAGCGTCTTGAGCGTGGTAAACAGGAAGTGATGCGGCACGCTCCTCCTTGGCTGCCCCAGCGCTGAAGAATGGCCGTCGGAAAAGTGCTCTTATTGTTCCCGCTCATTAGTGCACCCACCCGCCCGCGGACAGAAATAGGTAACAATGCAGCCCGGGATGGAAGGCTTACTCTCACAAAACGCGATGCTGATTGAATATCACTTGGCTTGCTTGTGTGTGTTTTGTCTGTGTGTCTGTGTACATGTGTGTGGGTCTCTGTGTGTGTTTATGTGTGTATCTGTGTGTGTGTGTATCGTGTGTATCTCTCTCTTTGTTTATGTGTGGCTATCTGTCTGTCTGTGTGTACGTATTTGCATGTGTGTAGCTGTCTCCGGGGTGTGTGTGTATATATTTTGCCGAGCTCTACTGCTTTTTATGTGAATACGAGACGGCAGAGGATTCTAATTCGTTTTCTCATTTTCTTCTCATTATAGTCTATCTTTAGGCATCGCCTCATCACTCTGCGCTATTATTCAGCCAAACGAGGAACGCGTGACTTCCCCCAACAAGAGGCCATTGCGGGTTAGTGACCCCATAGTGTCAGCTCTCCCATCCCCACGTTGCCAAGATGAACCTCTGTCCCTTGCAGCCCAGTGGCGTGGTGGCTGCAGTGTAGCTGAAATGAATATAATTGCACCAGCTAGCCTTTGGCTTATGGGAAATGTTGCATAGCATTTGTGTTTTTTGTAGCCACAATCCAGTGATCTATGTGTGTGTGTGTGTGTGTGTGTGCGTGTGTGTATGAGAGAGAGAGAGAGAGGCTCATGTCATAACTATGCAGTGATGATACTGCTCTTACAGAATCCAAGCTATACTGCCCTACAAAGGCACAATGCAGTAACTACATAAACATTGAAACTGACAAAAAAAAAAAAAAGTCATACAGCTCAGTCTAACATGGTGTAGGTATAACAGTAGTCATGCTTTTATGTACTTTCTTTATAGGAAGAAGCAAGATATTCAGTCACAAGACAAAGGAGGTGTTATAAAGTCAATTTACAGTCTAAACTCAGTTTTGACAAGATGTATAGTTATTGCCTTTTTGTTTTGTAAGGCAGCATAGCCTGTGTATTTCGTAGCCACAATCCAGTGATGTGTATGTGTAGTGTAGTGTGTGTGTGTGTGCGTGCGTGCGTGTGTGTGTGTGTGAAAGAGAGAGATGCTGATTTCACAACTATGCAGTGATGCAGCTGCTGTTACTGTTGAAGGCAGTGCTAGCATTAACATACCCACTAGCTCTGTTGTCCTGGGAATAACTGGAGAAATTCCAAGCCATGCTACTCGGGGCATTGACATGCCGGGTCTTGCAGAGGAGACTGTGCACTGACTGTGTGTTTGAAGGCCAGTCAGTGTGGATGATGTGGGCACTCTTCATGGCGGGCCTCTCTGAGAGGACCCAAGTAAATTGTCGATGCGAGGTGCACAGTGAGTTCATCCATGCATTTTTAAACAAACATCCCATCAGATGCATCTCAGTCCCCTACAGCAACATGCTCGGAGAAAAAAAAAAGACTGCGCTAGCATAAAGACTGCCTGTTCATCAGTGCAACATGACTGGCCCTGTCTCAGGCCCTGTCTGTCCTCTCGGCACACTCTCACTTTCTCTTTCAGTGTCGTTCTGTAGCTCCCTTTCTTTCCCCTTCCTTTCCTCAACCCTCCTTCTCTCTCTCACTCTCTCTCCCTCTCTTTTGCTCTCTTGCTTGCGCTCTCTCTCTCTTTCTCTGTCTCTCTCTCTCTCCCTCCCTCTCTTTCTCTTCCTCCCCCCGTCTCTCTCTCTCTCTCTCTGATGCCTGGAGGTTACTGTATGAAAGTCTCCACTGCAGTGCTTTGCAGAGCATCTGTGTGTAGAGGCTGAGCAGCTGTGAGAGGTGATGTTACTCGAAGCACTGCTCTATTTCTAGGGCTAAGGCTCCATTCCTCCACAGACCACCCCCCTGCCACAGCTCACCCCATTCACACACACACACACACACACACACACACACACACACACACACACACACACACACACACAGACACACACACACACACCTCGCCTTTCCCCCACCCAGCCCCCTGTCCTCCTTGCTGCGTGTGGCTGAGCCTGCTGGGGTTGGTCTTCTGCAGCTGCCTGGCAGGCCCACAGTCTCTGCTGGAAGGCTGGGCTTTCCTGTGCCAGTCCAGTCCTCAGCTGACTTGGCATACTGGGGCAAAAGACAAAGCCCAGGCCCCATTTATAAATGTAAATGCCTTGCACACCGTCTTATTGTCAGTACATTAAGTCTGCATTGTTGGGGGCGGTTTGTGTTGGTTTCTTTTTGACATTTACGGAGTGGATGTCTTGAAATGGCATATAGTGCTGAAAGTGATGGCGTCTGTGTGTGATGAAGCACAACCTCATTTTATGATTGTTTGTTTGGTTTGTTAATTTATTTATTTTCCAAATGACTTTTTTTGCATGGTATGGCATATTATTATAACTGACTGCAGTACAAGACCCCACAGATGAATCAAATGGTGCAATGTAAAATGACCACCCAGTATAGCAATGACCACCCAGTGTAGCAATGACCATGGGGAGAGCAGGACGCAAAAGCCAATTAGTTTCATGCACTGCTGCTAGTCTTTAGGAGCTAATCAGTCTTTAGGCAAATCAAATCTCACAGATAAGCTAGTTGAGCTTTAATGGGATTTGCTGTATAATCTGCGTTCATCCCTCACTGGTCCTACTCCCCTGGCTACCGTTGCCGAGCCAGAGAGCCGTCAGTAGCCATGGAGACCTTGGCTCACAGCCTCCATCAGAGTGCCATGGCATGGCAGCAGTCACAGTACCGAGTTGCTCGTTTGCTGTGCTTAAACTATTAGTGGATTATTGAGCATTCTAAAATAGAGTGTAAGATTGTAAAATTCCACATTATATTCTATGCAGCCCAGCATTCTTTAGAACTTTCATCCTCCCAACATTCTGATACACCTTCAATAAACATTACGTTTGTCGCTGTGAAGGATTGAGGGAAACACCCAGCCTCACTAAGCACACACACACACACACACACACACACACACACACACACACACACACACACACACACACACACAGTAAATGCTTCTCTTTATCTCTCTCCCTGACACCATAAAAATGATGTGAGGGGGACTTTATTGAAGTGCCAGGACCACTGGATCCATCCACACTCTCGTGCGTGGCCGTAAGTGGTGTGACTTTGAAAGAATTCATCTTCAAAAAGATTTTTAGTTTGTCGTTTGTCATCTGCGCTGTTACTTTCTTTTTTACACACTTCTCTTTGACAGCAGGTTGTTATTCATTGCTGTTCCTGAGCGGTATTTTCCAGGACCGTATTATCAGCATTGGTTATTTTGATGCTTCACCACGTTCATGGAATTACTAAGCAAAAGAAAAGGGTAGGGCTGAAAGAACAGGGTGTCTGCTAAGATGACTCATGTCGGATGCTGGTGTCTTGTGAAACAAGCATCATCGCTTTAAAGCAACACTTTGCAACTTTTTTTAGTTAGTAAGTTGGTTTAAGTTGGTAAATGCTTAAATTGATTCAGTCATTACCAGGCGAAGGAAGACTTTCTTGACTGCCACTGCTGTCTGTGGACAGAACACCATCCTTGCAATATCTGGGTGTCCGCCTCGGCACCCTCAGACTCACAAAGTCTCGAATATCATGAGAATCAGGATCATGTTAAATTTCTGAAGAAATTCTGACTTCTGAATTCGGACTTACTTCGGTGGGGTGTGACTACTTTTATATTCACCCGTTGCCCTGATCAGTTTGAGTTAAAAACATGCACAGGGTGAGGGGAAAGGGAAAAACAGTCCATTTTTTACAAAACTGTCCATGTGCTTAGAGACACAAAGTTGCATACTATCTCTTCAACCTCTACTGAAAGACAAAAGCACTTGTTTGTGAAAGGCGTTGGCTGTGGTGTTATCTGGTGTTTTGAAGTGTGCGTGCTCAGTGTTAATTTGCTTGCTACAGACTTACTTGGAGAGTTGCAAGTGTGTGTGTGTGTCTGCGTGTGTGTGTGTGTGTGTCTGCGTGTGGTGAGTGTGCTGACAGAGTGTTTCGCTCATTGTTTGAGCAGCTTTGTGTCTATTCAGCATCAGATCAGATCAGTATCGGGGCAGAGACATGTGCCTGGCAGTGATGGGAAGGTGTGTGTGTGTGTGTGTGTGTGTGTGTGCATGCGTGTGCGCAGAAGTGCTGTGTGGAGTTTAATCTCTATCTGCTGTTCCTTTATCACACTCCAGCCTCCTGCAAGTGCACGAGCGCACTCACACACTCACACACACACACACACACACACAGACAAATGGGCACACACACTCTCAAAGGCACCTATACACAGGCTCACACACCCATACTCACAACTCATACACACACTCACACTTATGCAGACATGCGCACAGATACAGACACATACCTGCAGTTACACACACACACACACACACACACACACACACACACACACACCGTCTGAACATTAGGCTAGATATATTGGCTTCTCACTAGGACTGTGTGTGTAGAGGGGGCCTCTGACATCTGTGTGGGAGTAGAGGGGGGCTTTTGTTCCATGTCCTCAGCATCACTGATGTTCTGTAGGTGCAGAGTCGAGCCCTTTGTGTTCCTTTTACAAGTCATTTTAGTCTGTAACTGCTTAATATAGCCTCTTTCAAAACCTGTAGCCTTATATGCTCTTCTCTTTTTCTCCTCTCTGGCTTTATATATATATTCCTTCTTCCTCATTCATTCCTCTCTCCCATGCTTCATTTCCCCTCCTCTTTTTTTCTCCTAATTCCTTTACCTCTCCTGTGGTGTTCCCATTAATCTCTCATTCCCCCCACCCCCCTTACCTGCCTTCTCCCCCTGTCCCCCCTTTCAATCTCCATCACCTGCTCTCTCTTTCTCTTCACTTCCCCTCACTATCCCTCTCTCTCTCTTCCCTTCAATCTCCACACACCCTCTCCCTCCTCCTTTTCTTCACTCCCCCCCTCCCCCCACCCCCTCTGCTCCTCTCCTCTCCCTTGTCCTTGTCCTTCTCTGTAGGTGCTTGTGAGAGCTCCATGTGTGAGGTGCTCCTCTCCTCTGACCTCCTCCTCTGTAGGTGCCTATCAGAGCTTATGTGTTCCTCTCTGCCCTCCTTGTCTGTAGGTGCCTATCAGAGCTCATGTGTAATGTGTTCCTCTCTGCCCTCCTCCTCTGTAGGTGCCTATCAGAGCTCATGCGTTCCTCTCCTCTGCCCTCCTCCTCTGTAGGTGCCTATCAGAGCTCATGCGTTCCTCTCCTCTGCCCTCCTAGTCTGTAGGTGCCTATCAGAGCTAATGTGTGATGATTTCCTCACCTCTGACCTCCTCCTCGGTACACTGTAGGTGCTTGTGAGAGCTCCATGGTTGATGTGTTCCTCTCCTCTGCCCTCCTCCTCTGTAGGTGCCTATCAGAGCTCATGTGTGAGGTGCTCCTCTCCTCTGCCCTCCTTGTCTGTAGGTGCCTATCAGAGCTCATGTGTAATGTGTTCCTCTCTGTCCTCCTCCTCTGTAGGTGCCTATCAGAGCTCATGTGTTCCTCTCCTCTGCCCTCCTTGTCTGTAGGTGCCTATCAGAGCTCATGTGTTCCTCTCCTCTGCCCTCCTAGTCTGTAGGTGCCTATCAGAGCTAATGTGTGATGATTTCCTCACCTCTGACCTCCTCCTCGGTACACTGTAGGTGCTTGTGAGAGCTCCATGGTTGACGTGTTCCTCTCCTCTGCCCTCCTCCTCTGTAGGTGCCTATCAGAGCTCATGTGTGAGGTGCTCCTCTCCTCTGCCCTCCTCCTCTGTAGGTGCCTATCAGAGCTCATGTGTGAGGTGCTCCTCTCCTCTGCCCTCCTCCTCTGTAGGTGCCTATCAGAGCTCATGTGTGAGTTGCTCCTCTCCTCTGCCCTCCTCCTCTGTAGGTGCCTATCAGAGCTCATGCGTTCCTCTCCTCTGTCCTCCTCCTCTGTAGGTGCCTATCAGAGCTAATGTGTGATGATTTCCTCTCCTCTGACCTCCTCCTCTGTACACTGTAGGTGCTTGTGAGAGCTCCATGGTTGATGTGTTCCTCTCCTCTGCCCTCCTCCTCTGTAGGTGCCTATCAGAGCTCATGTGTGAGGTGCTCCTCTCCTCTGCCCTCCTTGTCTGTAGGTGCCTATCAGAGCTCATGTGTAATGTGTTCCTCTCTGTCCTCCTCCTCTGTAGGTGCCTATCAGAGCTCATGTGTTCCTCTCCTCTGCCCTCCTTGTCTGTAGGTGCCTATCAGAGCTCATGTGTTCCTCTCCTCTGCCCTCCTTGTCTGTAGGTGCCTATCAGAGCTCATGTGTTCCTCTCCTCTGCCCTCCTTGTCTGTAGGTGCCTATCAGAGCTCACGTGTTCCTCTCTGCCCTCCTCCTCTGTAGGTGCCTATCAGAGCTCATGTGTGATGTGTGACTGCATGGCGGCCCGGCTGCTTCCCCCAGCGGAGAACTGAATTCTGGGAGATTGAGGTGAGACTGCAGACACTGTGTGTGTGTGTGTGTGTACATGTGTGTGTGTGTGTGTGTGTTTTACGCTGGACAAACTGGACAAAATGATCATATCTTTGTTGAACATTCTGTGAGCACATTTGTTATGTTATAGCATCCTCAGAATCAATGGACTCTGCCAGGGTGTTATTAGGCTAACCACAGATTTCTGCCGTCACATCCAGTGGCATTTAATAGATGAAACCGTCATTATTTACAAGGGAGCGTCTTTTAATTCAAACACTTGGAAACATAATCACATCCAAGACTACTCACACACCAATCTCAATTCATGTCAAATGCTCAACTCCGCGTTTCTGAACTCGAATAACAAATCGTGCCGACAGAAGCTCCGTGAGCAAGCTAATCGCCTAAAGTCAACTTCATTGAAAGTGTCTGTCAGCACTGCATTGGAATTATGAGTCATGCCTTTGAATAAGAAGCGCTGCAGCTGGTTGTGGATTTGTCGGTGTGTGTGTGTGTCTGTGTATGTGTGTGTGTGTATGTATCTATGTGTCTCTTTGTGTGTGTGTCTATCTCCGTGTGTATCTGTACGTGTGTGTGTGTGTGTGTGTGTGTGTGTGTGTGTGTGTGTGTGTGTGTGTGTGTGTGTGTGTGTGTGTGTGTGTGTGTATGTGTGTCTATCTCTGTGTGTGTATCTGTATGTGTGTGTGTCTGTACGTGTGTGTTTAAGTGTGTGTGTGTGTGTGTGTGTGTGTCTGTGTGTGTGTGTGTGTCTATCTCTGTGTGTGTATCTGTATGTGTGTGTGTCTGTACGTGTGTGTTTAAGTGTGTGTGTGTGTGTGTGTGTGTCTGTGTGTGTATGTGTGTCTATCTCTGTGTGTGTATCTGTATGTGTGTGTGTCTGTACGTGTGTGTTTAAGTGTGTGTGTGTGTGTGTGTGTGTGTGTGTGTGTAAGTGAATAAGGATGTGGAGCTAGAGCTTGGTCAGGATTATGAGTGGGGAAAAGAGAGAGCCAGCAGCAGCAGCAGGCACGGCCACTGGCAGGTGGAGAGGAGCGCTGCTTGATGGAGCGCTGGATGGGACAGGATGGGGGAGAAAAGCCAATCAGGAAGAGGGCGTTTGGCATGGTCCAGCAGAGTTCCCTCTTTCCTAGGGAAGAAGGTTGAACACACGCACACACCACTCTCTCACTCTCTTGCTCTCTCTCTCTCTCTCTCTCTCTCTCTCTCTCTCTCTCTCTCTCTCTCTCTCTCTCTCTCTCTCTCTCTCTCTCTCTCTCTCTCTCTCTCTCTCTCTCTCTCTCTCTCTCTCTCTCTCTCTCCCTCCCTCTTCACGCACACACACACGTACTCACAGAGCTCACAAACCCAAATCTAAAACGAGTGTAAGGCGAGAGACTGGACTCAAGGGCAAACAGCGGGCACTGGCTGAGAGGGGGAGATGAAGATCCGGAAGGTTCCAAACATCAGTAAGAGCAAAGCAGAGCTGTGCCAAATGACCCAGACCAGCTTCTGAAAATCAGCTTTGTGACTGACAGTGTCATTGCCGGGTTTAAGCTATCCCTTCAATACCATACGTTTTTTTAATGTTTTAAGTGCCTCCCTTTATTATTTCATTGAGCTGGAGTTACTTTTAGTCAGGGTGTACATTCAAATACTTACTACAATGCCCAGTAGCAGATCGAGAAAATGAAAAGCAATTACAGAAACGCTATTACACATCTCTCCTGTCATTATCATCATCTGGACCCCTTTGGAGTCTGTCAGCCAAATGGGCCGAACCAGAGAGGAGCCGGCGGGTCGCTTTCGGCTGCCTGTGTGATTTTGGGTCGGCGCAATTGATGGACTCTGAGGCTGATTGCTAACCTTAGATGACTATTGGCGGACACAACATTCAACATCATCATACACATGTCCCAGAGCATATATTAGCTGCAATTAATGGAATACTTTAATGAGCTATACTTTGGCACTCCACTTGTGAAAATCTTTGGCAAATCAGATGGAGCCCTAGTGCCCTTCATAGCATAGACTGATTTGTGTCAAGCAGTGAATGCAAAGCTGAACGATATTAAAACTGTATATTTAGTTATGTGTTTATTTTGGCAAAATCATCGCAACATGCAGCAATGTAATCTCAATTTGCACATTTTCCTGAATTTGTGCGGCCCTAGTAAGCACAAGTGATGGTCTCTTCCATTGTTGAGTCTGACTGCTATAGCCTTAGATGACTACAGGCCCGCCATGACAGAGCCTAATCCCCCCACCCCCAGCTAATCCAATCAGAAGAGACCCCTAGTCTGCTGACGGCTCAGTGACGGGACCCTCCGCAGAGAGACGGAGAGAGCGAGGGATTTCTTTCCCCGCGATGACGTCAACTCCTCAAGAACAAAGAGACTTTATGCGGTTGTGTTTTACAATGCCCAGGCTTTGAACTCCTCTTCAACTGATGGAGTCTATCACAGACTGTATCTGACGTCACGCATAGACTTTCTCACAGACCGCATTAAGCTTAAATTAAAGGTTCTGTGCCAATTTATTCCATTATTGTCAATGTAAACTAATGGATTCTAAACAAAATACCCCCCTCAGAGTTATTGCCGACCAAAAAACTACCGAAACACACCAAAATTGTTTTTTGAACCAGGCTGTAAATACGTTTGTTTTTGCTGTGAGAATTAACTTTTTTACATGGGAGTCTATGGGAATTTGCTCAATACCCAATGGACATATTGAAGGTATTGCACCTTTAGAACTTTCAGTTTGAGCTTCCTCATTTAGCCTGGAAGGTTGCTGCTTGTCCATATGATGGTGTTTTACAATGGCTACGGTTGAACTCTTCCACAGTTGATGAAGTGTATATGCTGTCGTTTCACAATGCTTAGGTGGAGCTGTTAAAGGCTGGTAAATGGAATTCTAGGGTGTCTTGGGAGTGAAAAGCATCAGGAAAGTCATGTTGTGCAAACATTACATAATGCGGTGCTGCTGATATAGCTTTTAATGGACACAGCCATTTCATATTAGGGTGTCAACCACTTTCATCTTCTCATATCAGTCATGTTTGTAGTGCAAATGGTGTGTGACCGATACTGACATTAGAGAGTGTGTGTGTGTGTGTAGTGTGTATGTGACTGTATGTGTGTGTGGTGTGTGTACATGTCTGCTGGTAATGTAATCTCAGCAGTGTGCTCATCATCCAAGGATGGAGGGGGTCTGAGTAGTCTCATTTCTTCTCTCCCAAGCCCCCTTTCTCTCTCTCTCTCTCTCTCTCTCTCTCTCTGTCTCTCTCTCTCTCTCTCTCTCTCTCTCTCTCTCTCTCTCCCTCTTTCTCTCTCTTTCTCTCTCTCTCTCTCTTTTTCTCTCTCTCTCTCTCTCTCGCTGTCCCCCCCCCCTCTCTCTCTCTCGCTCTCCCCCCCCCTCTCTCTTTTTTTTTCTCTCTCTCTCTCTGTTTCTCTCTCTCTCTTTTTCTCCCCCCCCCCCCCCCCCTCTCTCTCTCTCTCTCTCCCCCTCCCTTTCATCACCCCTCTATCCCCGTAAGCTTCCATTTCACACAAGCCCACCTTTTTGTGACTGGAACTGCAGTCCGTGCCTTTCTTTAGCGAACCAGTCCTGTCAACATGGAGCAACATGGAAATACTCCTGTTCAGTCAGACACTCTGATGTTCTAAGGGCTCTGGTGTTCTCTTTATGTTCTAAAGGGTTATGCTTGTTCACATCACATTGCTGGAACTGAACTATTTTTTAGTTACTATTTTGTAGAAAGAATCGGTTTACCACAATGTTGGTCCATCTAAATATATAATGTTATCCAACTATATTGACTTTTCCTGAGATGAACGGTAGCCCATAGTAAGGGGGTCTGTGTATCCCCTTAGCTAGTCTGTGATTGGCCCATATCAGCCACCAAGGAGCCATGATGGCTCAGAGGTGACAGTGGCATCACCTTGGCCCCATTAGCATTCAGTATGTCCAGTTGCAAGCAGCACATTTGCAGAGAAAAGGTCTGTTTCTGCAGCTCCATCGTTCCCTGCAGTAACAGGCCTGTGTGTGTACTTCAGAGCCCATAACACCTCCAAGGCTGTATAATGCTGAGTCAGGTGTGTGTGTGTGTGTGTGTGTGTGTGTGTGTGTGTGTGTGTGTGTGTGGATAAAAAGGCACATTTCTGTTCATTCTTTCAATAGTGCTTTTATGTTCACGCTACCATAGCAACACTGAGGAGGAGGAGGAGGAGGAGGAGGGTGGTGGTGGGGAGGTGGGGAGGTGTTAGTACACTGGCAGTAGAGTGTTAAGTGTGTTTCATTCATTCCTGCTAGAAGTTGCACAGTCTGCAAGACCAACTCACCAATGTAGCCCAAGCCTAGCTAATGTGCCTGCCAGGGCTCCTTGCATGTTGTCCTCAAAGCCATGCAGTTTATGCGTGTATATGTGCAATATGTACGTATTTGTCTGTGTGTGTGCTTGTATGTTTTTATGTGTGTTGTTGTTGTTGTTATTGTTTATGTGTGGGTTTTCTATGTGTATGTTTGTGTGTGGGTGTAAGTTTCTATGTGTGTGTGTGTATGTATGTGCAAGTTTGTGCATTGTCTTTTCTGCGTGTTGCAGATAAGCACGGCTGGTCTGACAGTGACAGCAGTGCTCCTTACGTAAGTGTGTCCAGTCTCCCACTCACTCTCTCCCTTCCTCCTTCTCCTCCACCCACCTCCATCTCCCTCCTTTCTCCATCCCTCCGTGTGTGTGTGTGTGTGTGGGGGGGGGGGCCTCGGAGGCTTTTAGCACGGCTCTGTTGTGTCAGCGATGCTGCTGCTGCTAATAGCTGTTAGTCTGGAGCCTGGCGCTCTGCCGTGACTGATGCTCTGGGACGGAGGGATGCAGAGAGAGGGAGGCGGGGAGGAGGGGAAGCCACTAGTTGGATGTGAAGTGGTTGTCTTTTTTTCTTTTTTTTTCATGTCTTCTTTTTTCCCCAGCAAAACAGATCAGCATGCAAGAGAGAGCGTGAGCACGGTGTGTGTGTGTGTGTGTGTGTGTGTGTGTGTGTGTGTGTGTGTGTGTGAGCGACTCAGTGGTGTGTCACTGGGTGATATCACTGACTCTGATGTCCTTCTTAACAACGGCGAAAGGTCATTGAGACATGGTGGGTTTCAAGAGAGACTTATTTACAATGGATGCTCTAAATATTTTCCACTCTCTCTCTCTCTCGCTCTCTCACTCTCTATCTGTCACTCTCTCTCTGTCTCTTTCTCTCTCTCTCTCTGTCTCCTTCTCTTCTCACAGAGAAAGATGCTGAACTCCCAGAGAGGGGTGGTGGAGGAATGGCTCTCAGAATTCAAGGTGAAAGAACACCCATTCCTCACACACACACACACACACATGCGCACACACACACACACACACATAGTCTGATCCTAGCCTTTGCACCGCTCACTCTTAACA
>CM050213.1:15547500-15667500 GCA_027475355.1 Coilia nasus | reverse complement strand
GTGTGTGTGTGTGTGTGTGTGTGTGTGTGTGTGTGTGTGTGTGTGTGTGTGTGTGTGTGTGTGTGTGTGTGTGTGTGTGTGTGTGTTTCTCTTGTAGGAAATCGTGGACAAAGAAGGCAACAGCAAGCTACTCTCCTTTACCATCCCCTCTCTGTCCAAGCCCTCAGTCTACCACGAGGTGAGTGCATCAAATCACTCTTGCACACACACACACACACACACACACACACAAACTGTGAGGCTCACACCCATGGAATATTGGGTTCCCACCCACTCATGCACAAACACACATGCACACACAAACAGTCATACTCGCACACACCCACACACATGGAGTCACAAGTCAACCTGTAAGCAACTGTCATTTACTTGCTAACTTATGGACTTGCTTACTATCCACGTTTTCCTTGAAACGGCCCATGACCGTAAATAAATCTGATGCCATCAAGATTTACTGTGAGCCTGTGAGTGTTCGTGGAATTGCTAGGATGTAGTCTGAACCTGTCACAGAGAAAGCACATCAGTCTTTGGGCTAGGGGCACTGGGGCAAAGTGGGTCTGGGCGAAGCACCTCGCCTGGAGAGACCACCAGTGCAGCAGTACTTGGATCCACAGCTGGTATATTTGCTAGGTTATGGCTCTCAGCATCTGCCATGGCCGACAGAGTCCTCACAGCTAAAGTAGTCCTCTGCGGGGGTGCTTCAAAGGCTGCAGAAAACTCTTCCACAAAGTCTTTTAAGGAAGCATTGGACTCTGCCAACTGCACAGGTGGTGTGTCCAGAGACAGCTTAGCAACAGCCGTCTTCATAGTGCACTGTAGAGAGGTTATGGGTTCCGCTGTAGTGCTATAGGACAGAGAGGAATAAACACCAGAGTCTCAAGAATGTGTGGCAGAGTCCAAGCTAGCAAGAGGTGCTGGCTACTCACAAAGCACCGAGCCTTTGGGGCTAGCAGAGTTAGACTGGGACGCAACATTGGAGGCTGTGATTGACGACGTCACACTCGTCCTCTGTTTCAGTAGGCGTGCCTTGTGAAGGATTAGGTGTGACTGGGCCACCGCTCAGTGCTAGTAGCTAGTATGGATTTAATCTGCGCCATGTCAGATGAGAGAGATTGCACCTGATGTACAAGGCCAGAAGAAGATTTTTCCTTTCGGGGCTCCGCTGCCAGATCGCCTGTATTGGGTCATTTTGCTGGCTTTTTACCCAGTGTCTTCTGGGGTGCTGGAAATGACGGATCACATGTTGTATCCAAGCCTGCCAGTCTGGCCTGTGTTTGAGCATCAGGCATTATGGCATAGTTCATGCATGGGTTAACCAAAGCCTCTTGCAAGTGGTCTGACCCAAGGCAAGATGGGCAAAGTGTATGGCCTTCGTAAGCTTCCAGAACACTGGCTGTGACCCGTGTTAATATAATGTAAGCACAGTGACGTCACACGCCAGGTCATGGATTGACACTTGGTATACAACTGTCGGTCTGTGGCATGCGCAACAGGGATATATCCACTACTGAGAGACTGCCCAAGCAACATAACGTTTTCATCAGTAACAGAACTGGTGAAACAACTGGGAAAGATAAAAAAGTCGGTTTAATACATTTTCCACTACTGAAAGTAATACCGTTAATGTCAGATCTTATTGATGCTCTGAGTTAAAAATATTTAGCCCAGGAATCCTTTGATATCGGATTTCAGTACCCCTCCCTAGTTTTGAATCTTGAGCCTTTAAAAATCAATATCAAATTGAATTGTGGCAGTTTCTGAATTGAGCACCCGTGATGTTTACTCTGAGCTGCGGAGCCTGTCCTGTCGTGATGCAGTCCATTGCTGAATTGAGGGAGAATGGGGAGGAAGGTGGTGAGAGGTAGGGAGGTGTGTGTGTTAGGAGTTTATAAGTGTAATTACAGGCCAGAGAGACTCCTCAATGCACCGTCATGGTGAAAGGGGGGCGTTTATGAGCGAGACAGCGATAGCAAGGGCAAGTGTGTGTGTGTGTGTGTGTGTGTGTGTGTGTGTTTATGTTTGAGAGAGAGAAAGAGATTGTGTTTGTGTGTGTGTAAGTAAAGGAGAAGCTCACCCCGAGCACTGCACGTCGCATTACGTGGATGGCCTTATCGTGGAACGGATTGCTTTAGGGCCAGTCCACACTTCTTTGCCAGGCACTCGAGTTGAATTGTTTTTCTTTAGAACAATGCGCCTAAGAACTGTTTTTTTGTTGTTTTTTTTTTTTTTTGTTTTTTTTTTTTTTTGAGTGAGGCAGAAAAAACAGCGAGGCTTCTAAAAACACAACAAAGTTAAAATCTGTTAAACTTTGGAACACATTTTTTCTACAATGGGTCATTGCATAACTAGCCTGCAGTGACTCACGGATATCTGAGTTTCAAATATCATCGGTAAAAAATGGATGACTGTATGTAACTGAGCAACAGTACATGAACTTGAAATCTCCAGCAAGCGCTTTTGGAATTTTGGAGAACAAGTGCCGCTTCTCGCATTCTGGAGGCCAAAAAGTGTAATATTAGATATAGCATGTAATTGTGTAGTATTGGGATGTGTAGCTATTATTGTGCAGTGTTGAATATAGATGTGTTGGGACATACATATTGTGTGGTGTTGGATAGCAATGTGTTGGGGTGTAGAAATATTGTGTAGGGTTGGGTATCAGTGTGTTGGGTAGAGTTGGGATGTATGGATATTATTGTGTAATAGCGACAGTTATTTAGGAGGTAAAGGACACCAAAAGAAATCGGAGGGTTGCTGGTTTGAATCCCCCTCCTCCTGAGCAGGTTCAGTGTCTTGCTTAAGGACACTGACCATGCTGCCAATAGGCTGGGTAGCTCCTCGCATGGCAGCTTTTGGCCAACAGTGTGTGACTCTCTGAATGGGTTTGGAATAAAGTGTTGTATAAATGCAGTCCATTTGTCACAGAGTCACAGTGACCCAAATTTTAAAATTGAGAAATGATTTCTTGGTCAGAGACACATCTTTAATAGTTGTCAAGATATAGTCATTTCGAATATGAAATCCCACCATCTTTAAAATCCAAACCCTGGGAAAATCATCATATATGTATTTGGGCAGTGTTTGCATATAGATGTCAGTGTGTAATGTTGGCATTAAGATGTGTTGGGGAGTGTGGTCATGTATGGGTATGTGTGGTTAGTGCTGGATATGCATGTGCTGCACAGTAGTGTTGTAGCTGGGTGTGTGGTTAGTGCTGGATATGCATGTGCTGCACAGTAGTGTTGTAGCTGGGTGTGTGGTTAGTGCTGGATATGCATGTGCTGCACAGTAGTGTTGTAGCTGGGTGTGTGGTTAGTGCTGGATATGCATGTGCTGCACGGTAGTGTTGTAGCTGGGTGTGTGGTTAGTGCTGGATATGCATGTGCTGCACAGTAGTGTTGTAGCTGGGTGTGTGGTTAGTGCTGGATATGCATGTGCTGCACAGTAGTGTTGTAGCTGGGTGTGTGGTTAGTGCTGGATATGCATGTGCTGCACAGTAGTGTTGTAGCTGGGTGTGTGGTGCTGCTGTGTGGTGGAAGCTAAGTGATGAATCAGCCTGTCGTGCTGTGCAGTGCCATGTGCTCTCATCACGCCACGCTGACTACTCGAGTCACGATCACAGCCAGCTAATCCTCCCTCATCACAGACCTCCTGTGAGCACACACACACACACACACACACACATAGACACATACACACACACACACACACACCGACATGTATGCATCATCCTCCTTAATCACTGAGGTATTGAATGACACACCCACACACATATACACACACACATACACATGCATGCATCATCCTCCTTTTTCACTGATGTCTCAAATAACACACACACACACACACACACACACACACAGCCAAACAGACGTGTGTATTCCCCTCCTTTCTGTTGTTGAATGACACACACAGCTTAGACATATACACACACGTGCAAACACATACATACATCCACCTCCTTTCTCATTAATGTTGCAAAGGGCACATCTCAGACAAACACACACACACACACACACACACACACACACACACACACACACACACACACACACACACATGTACACACCTACATATACACGCCCTTTGTCTGTGTGTCAATAACACATACAAGCACTGAAGGACGAGGTAGTAGTCTGTGCCCGTATCCCTAGCCTAAAGGCAGCGCCGGCGCTACCATAATGCGCATCACAAACTGCACATAGGGCACCAAGTGGCGGGGGGGGGGGGGGGGGGGGCGCACCAAAAATGCCATATCAATCATAATGGCGGCATATTTGAAATAAAAAATACTTGATTGCTGTGTCAATAGTTAGCAACAATGCAAAAGTAATGTATTTGTTTGTGGGGGGGAAAAAAAGGAATTATAGTCTGTGCTGCCCCTTCTCCAAACTGTATGTGGTGCCCCCTCCCCATCTGGAAATGGTATGTTCTTTTCAAACAAGCTCAAAGCCACAAGCCACAAAGATATTGTGCTTAGGGCACCAAAACTATAACGACAGCTATAAACTATAATGATATGAGCATCCACACTAAAGAAAGACATTTTAATGACACAACGCTCATCAGTAATGTAAACAACTAAAAGAACACGACATATATAAATTCTGATGAAGTCTGATTGGCTGACAGAGTTTTTATAGTTCATAAAATCGCTCAGAAAGTGATTCCAATGATATCGTCATTGTCATTATAGTTGATATAGGAACAGTGCCACTAAGTAAACTGAGAACGATCTCTACAAGCATATAGTTAAAAATTTTGTTGTAGTAATAGTTCTTGGTGTGAATGGACTTTAAGGCTTGAGATTAGAGCCTGATGGAGCGATGTCTCCTGCTATCATAGCAACACAGTCCATTCTCCACAGCGCTGTTTCACTCAACCCCTCCAAGCACGTGTTTTTTTTTTTTTTTTTTTTTTTTTTCCCTGTGGTGTCTGTGGAAATACAGAATTCACATTCACTGCCTTCCCCCACATCTCAATCAGCATTCCGCTGGCACACCCCAACCTTTCATTGCCGTATCAGCCTAGTCTCCACTCCGGCTCTGATGCTGTAATTTCCCTCCCTCTCTCTGTGTCCACAGCGCTGCCGGGGAGCCCCCTCGGGAGTCAGGAACGTTCCTCTCACCCCCCCCCCCCACCTCCACCTCTCATGCTGAGCCAGACACACCCCACCCCTATAGTCTCCCCCTATAGGCACAACTGTGGGGATCTGAAGTTTGGGCGCGCAGGTTCCCTCAGGATTGTAATTCACTTGCTCTTTCTGTTTGGCCAGTTAGGCGTCAGTCAGCAGGTGCTTGAGATGGAGAGGCACACACACCTCCATCTTTACTACACCATTCATCAGAATTACTCCCGCTCACCAGGGAAATATAGGCCTGCGTTTGTGTGGGGGTGTTTATTTACCCTGGGAATGCTGCAGTTGTGGAAAAGGTCTAAGGCTTAACTCATTTGTGTGCGCAGCCCTCCAGTCTAGGTTCCATGGCGTTGACGGAGGGAGCTCTGAGTCAGCACGACCTCATCAGAGTGGTTTACAGCGGCCTGCATCCTCAAAGAGAAACCATCACCGCGCAAAACAGGTATACCCACACACTCACTCTCTCACTCACACACACACACTCTCTCACACACACACACACACACACACACACACACACACACACACACACACACACACACACAGCATGCATGCATGCAAACCTGTACACACACGCACATGTTGTTCAGTGACATGCACACACACTTAACACAGAACCACATATGTACTCATAAGGTATGCACACACACGCACCTATTGTTCAGTTACATGCACACATATGTACTCATAAGGTATGCACACACACGCACCTATTGTTCAGTGATGCACAAGTACATGTACACAGTGTATGTGTATGCACTCCATTTGCACAGAGAGCACACACTCAAACGTTTACTCTGGTCCTGTAGATTAGTGTGCACACTAATATAGAAGCAACACAGCAACCAAGCCTGGAGGTGAACAGCCTACAAATGTCCACAGAGGGCACACCTTGAATTAAACAATGTACGTGCACACACACACACACACATGGGCGCGCACACACACACACACACACACACACACATACACACACACACACACACACACACACACACACACACACACACACATGTAGCCTTCAAGGCATACAAGCTGCAGTGAGCAGCTCACACAGAGTGGGAGCAGCACCATGTCTATCTGTCGGAGCCGATCTCTGAAAGGTCATATTTCTCTCTGATGGATAGCGGACCTACCTGTGTGTGCGTGCGTGTGTGTGTGTGCGTGTGTGTGTGTGCGTGTGCGTGTGTGTGCACGCGTGCGCGTCAGGGGTGGAAGTTAACTTTGAAAAATGTGAACTTTACCAGCCACTGACAAATAAATGAAAAAAAATTCACAAGCCACTCGGTAGTAAATTATTATTTTGTGTCCAAAATTGACCATCATTTGGCTGATGTCATGTGCGAATTTCCATCCCTGGAGTGTGTGTGTGTGTGCATATATGTGTATGAGAGAGAGAAAGAGAGAGAAGCATCACATGCGTTTGCCACAGCTTGTATATGGAAGAGATTGTGTTAGACAAGGTTTTTTTTTTTTTTTGTTCTTTTATAGTCCAGATCAGTCTGTCAAACCATTCAAGTGCAAATTAGCCCTGCAGTCATAAACCCCCAGACACAACTCCCTCTTGCTCGTGAAGCTAATTTGCCATGTGTGTCAAACAATATCGCCACCCTTCATCTGATAATTGGCTTACTGTGTAGATAGATAGCATAACACACCCCATAATTCTCTGCTCCCTAAAGACCTGCGTTTGCAGATGAAAGCTATTAAGTACAAAGTCATTTTTCCCAGTACTGTAAAAAATGGTCTCTTGCTAACAGACCTGACAGCTGCACATGTTTGCTGCACAGTCTGTCTGGTGGCGTTTTGGTTTGTTTATTGTGTCAGGTTCATGTTTGCCTTTTGCTGATACTATAGGTAGCCAAGAGTTTTACTTCTGAGAAACGCATTGCAGTATTGCAGGTATTCAGTAGCAATGTGAGGAGTTGTGCCCAGTTTTAAAAATCAGCTCTTGTCATAGTATTTGTTTTCAGACTGCATGGTGTCCTTAATCAAAAGTAATACCCCAAAACATTACCCCAATTACCCCAATTGCTTTTCGAGGCGATGAAATGCGGACGTCGAACGTAAGAACTGGCCGGGCATACGAGCGCAGCACTGCATTAATAAAAGATCTGGCGGAAACAAACGCCAGGAACTTCATTCCATTTCTTTTTCCAAGCGACGCCACGCCATGTCCCGCCACGCCGCATATCAATCAAAACAGAGCCGACCTGGTGCCAGAATGAAATGGAATCCCTGTCCCCTCGCGTCATCTGGCGGATTGGTGATGTGGACTTATGGGGTCACCCTGGCCGCAATGCTAATCAGCTCCTGGCCACTGGGCTTGCCAACAAAAGAAAAATGCTTAATTGGTCAGATCTCAGCCTGCTTTCGTGTCCTGTTTGCAAATACAGAGTGAACTACTAGGCTAAATACTAAGCAGATCTTACTGTCCGTGTGTGTGTGTGTGTCCTGGCTGATGGGGTGTGTGTATGTGTCCTAACTTATTTGGGGGGGGTGTTTGCGTGTTAAATGTTGCAGTATGTGTGTGTGTGTCTGTCTGTCTGTCTGTACTGATTGATGCTGTGTGTGTGTGTGGGGCTGTCCTGCATAATGTGATTTGTGTGTGTGTCCTGACTGATTTGGGGGTGTATGTTTGTGTGTTGAATGTCCCAGTATGTGTGTGTGTGTGTGTGTTTGTCTGTTTGTCTGTCCTGATTGATGCTGTGTATGTGTGTGTGGGTCTGTCCTGCCTAATGTGATTTGTGTGTGTGTCCTGACTGATTTGGGGGTGTATGTTTGTGTGTTGAATGTTGCGGTATATGTGTGTGTGTGTCCTGTCGCAGGTTTGAGGTGCTGTGCTTCCTGATGCTCTGCTACAACTCTGCAGTGGTCTACATGCCCCCCTCCTCCTACCAGGCCGTCTGCAGGATGAGCTCCAGGTGGGACTCCGCACCTCTCCCACTCGCCACTGTCCCATCTTGTGCTGCTAGTGGTGGTGGTGTGGATTTATGTTGTTGTTAATGTTGTTTTTTCCCTTTTTACCCTAATCCATCTCTTTCAAGGGGAACCTGACAAATTGTGGTCTCTTTGAGACGTGTATTGTGCTGTTGAGTCTAGATAAGGGAACATTTCCATTTTCTCTCAGGTCCGTTCTTTGTGTGTTTGTGCGTGTGTGTGTGTGTGTGTGTGTGTGTGTGTGTGTGTGTGTGTGTGTGTGTGTGTGTGTGTGTGTGTGTGTGTGTGTGTGTCTGTGTCTGTGTCTTTGTCTGTGTGCGCACATATCCTGTGCCCCTCACACGGAGGTGTGTGTGTCTGTTTCTGTGTGTGTACTGGCTTGCCCGTGCAGCCCGTCTCCCAGCCGACAAAACGTATTATTACGGCTGCGTAATTGTCGGCCGTCTGTGACTAACTGCCTCATTACCTGTGCGACTGAAGGCGCACTCTCAGACAGGCGTCCGTGTCAACATCTCATCCCCCTCCCTTCCCCTTCACCACACAGTCATTACAGATATGTTTGGAGCCAGCACCTGCTAATTAAAGATACACATTGTTTTAAAATGTACCGTCCTCAGCGAGTGTGATGAGATTTCTTTATCACTTTTTTTTTTGTTAATTTGTTTTATTTTTTGTCAATAAACTGACTGTAAGCCATATGGATTGTAGCATCAGGGTTGCAGAGAGAACATAACGGCACTGTGCCTTTCTAGAACATTCCTGTTGCCTCCCTTCCTTCCGTTCTTCCTCCCTTCATCTCTTCTTCTCTCTCTCTCTCCCTCTCTCTCTCTCTGTCTCTCCCTCTCTGTCTGTGCCAGTGTCCCTTACCCTCCTTACTTTCATCCTCTGTCTTTGTGTCTCTAACTCTCTTTTTTTACTTTCTTTTTCTCTCCTTCACTGACTCTCACTCCCAACTCTACTCTACTCTCCTCTCCTCTCCTCTCCTCTGCTCTGCTCTGCTCTCCTCTCCTCTCCTCTACTTGTTCTCAGTGTGTGTTTCACTCCTACCTCTCCCTCTCTCTCTGTCCTTCTCTCTTTTTCTTTCTAATCCATCCTGCGTTTCCTGTTCCTGCAGGCTGTGTGTGTGCGGGTTTCCACGACAACAGAAGAAGCCTTGGCGGGAGCCCTGCAACCGCGTGCAGCTGGACCCAGAGTTTATGGTGCAGATGCTGACCGCCGTCTACCACGCCACGTGAGTGACCCTTCACCTCTGACTCTTACCCCTGTATACACTGTATACCAACAAGCCTCACATTTTGAGGCATCTGAAGGCTTATATTGACTGAGGGCTACAATCTTTCATGTGTCTTATGCTGGCAGACATGCCCCTCACCCCCCATGAAAAAAAAAAGCGGCACTAACACACTGAGGACAGCACTGCATTAGATGTTCCTCTGATTAGATTTGCAAAGCATTGTGGGAGTGGGTGATTTCATTGGATTTTGGGGGGGGGGGGGGGTGCACAGCGGTTGCAAAGCAGATTAGCACTGATAATGGCCGCCTCTCCTCCCTTCCCTGCTAGTATCTCCCATCCCCTCCCCAACGCTATCCACAGGCAGGACACACTGCTAGAGCCGGCCAACAGATCAATGCCCCCCCCCCCCCCTGCAAACACATGCACAAGCAGCAGAAGGGAGGGGAGTTCTGCAGGATCAGCCTGAATGTTTGCGTGTGTGTTTTTGCACACATGCCTCTGTGTTTATTGTGGTGTGTGTGAGATGTAAGTCTGTTTATATGAGGCTCTGTGTGTGTACAAATCTGTATTTGTGTAAGTAATTATGGGTAGTATGTTCTTTACTTACAGTGAATTCAGGCTTATTGTATTAGGTGAATGAGGTGCAGGAAGGGTTGGTGTACACACGATGGAAATATGCCCCCTGCCCACACACACACACACACACACACACGATAAACACAGAGGCATGTGTGCAAACACACACACGCATCTATATACAGATCAACTCATTGTATTACAGGTCAGGGTTTTGCAGTCGGAGGTAAAAACAACACACACACACACACACACACACACACACACACACACACACACACACACACCTGCAGGTCCACGTGTCTGAGAGGACATGTAGAACTTGAGCCACTACAAAACCCCATGGCGTTGGCATGACAACTGGCTCTGTGGTATCACCCTCTGCCGTGGCTCCACAGTGACACTGCAT
The DNA here is from genome assembly GCA_027475355.1 of Coilia nasus. Lineage (NCBI taxonomy): Eukaryota > Metazoa > Chordata > Actinopteri > Clupeiformes > Engraulidae > Coilia > Coilia nasus. The sequence goes on along the minus strand of CM050213.1, from coordinate 15,657,204 downwards.
TACAGATATTAGTCAGAGCGTGGATGAAGAGATGCCCTTTTGCATTTTTCCCATCATCCATCTCTAAGGTCAGAGGTCAACTGTGTGTGGTTTATGGACAGTAGAGGGTACTGCACACACTGGAAGAGGTAGTACACCTTTGGTATAAAAACCCAGGCACTCACATGATTAGAAATGCCTACATTTATGATGGAGGATGATGAACTGTCATTCTGATGGGTGCGTGGACGTCACATGCTGTACCTGTTGAGCAGGAGTTCCTGATGGGAGAAGAGTTGAGGAAGTGAGAGGGCATGAAGAGATGTTTTCATCGGGTTTAAAGGGGTATTTTAGGGTTGATATTTTGTTCTCAATTAACATTGTCTCTGGATCCTGCAAGCATCACATCAAAGCAGTGCAGTGCAAAGCAGTGCCACCTTTTGTGATGTGTTTGATGTTTCTGGAAATCCACACATTGTCTTGTATCGAGATTATGAGGTCATCTGGCAAGACATGAAAGACTGTTACAACATCACTGGCCTTTCAACTCCCCTGCTTTGTCTCTCTCTCTCTCTCTCTCTCTCTCTCTCTCTCTCTCTCTCTCTCTCTCTCTCTCTCTCTCTCTCTCTCTCTCTCTCTCTCTCTCCTTTCTGTCTTTACTCCTTTTCTCGGTCTGTGATCATGTGTAGAGCAAACTCAAATACACTATAGGCTCTGTGTGTGTTTTGTTTTTTTTTGTTTTTTTTTAACCAACTCCACAACACGAGTCTAACCTACACTCTAAAATGCACTTGGCCTATATATTACAGTTTGATATCGGTTATTTTTACCAGCGTAATGGGCCCTATTTGTCATTGCGAAGGTAATCAAACACGACCTACATTTTTTTGCTCAGGTTCTTGCATCCAGCATATCGACTCCAGTCAAAATAGGCTAGCCACTACGGGATGCATAAGCATACGGTAGAATCACTGAAGTGTTAGTAGCAGTCTTAGTAGTGTAGCATGCTGTTACCATATAGGGATACGCCCACTAAAGGCACACGGTGTAACTTTGCCTTTGTGTGCTGTAGTTGTGTATGAAGACGGGAAGAGACTGCGACCTTGTGCTAAACGCTGAACTTAAAACGTTAGCAATAAACAATATGGAAACGGTGTGTGTGTGTGTGTGTGTGTGTGTGTGTGTGTGTGTGTGTGTGTGTGTGTGTGTGTGTGTGTGTGTGTGTGTGTGTGTGTGTGTGTTTTGGGCCCTCACAAATAGAAAAAGGCGTAACAATAGCTTGATGAATGGGGTGTCCTTGTTGCGAGAGCTCATCTCCCATGAAGCGTAGCCACTCGCATCATCAAGGTCAGCCGCTCCTCTTAGCCCACGAGTGGGTGATTCATACACATCTGCACTCCTCTGGGTCAGGGATTCTCTCAAACAACTACATGTAAACACCCTCAGATTGCTGCGTTAACTCCTCAGATTGCTGCGTTAACTATTTTACAGTGGGGGAGGGGGCGGGGGGTTGAGTTGAGTGCACTATGAGTTATCCAGAGTATGGACAAAAACTTTCACCAGCTTAAACACCCAAAGGATGGTGGGCTTGTACGGCAGGTGTAACAGGCCAAATTAAGCCTTAGCATGATTACACCTAGGCCAGAGAATACCCTGGGCAGTTACCCCGGGGTGTAAAATACCCTTAGCTAGACTATACCCCTTCAGGCTAGAATATACCCCTCCGGTGTAAATATGTATAGACTGTATTTGCACAGTATATTTACTGACTAATATTACAAACAGAAAAAACATTTGACAAAGGACATCAGTGTACTTTTTTAGACATGTGTTTGGATTACTGAAAGGCTCCATAAGTGTCTACAGAAGTGGGGTAGTCATGTGGAGACTAACATTTTCAGCTCAAACCCCAAAAGCTCAAACCCCAAAAAAATCAAATGAAATAAAATATTAAGTAATTCTGGCCCATGGTTGGGAGGGTTACTTGGTGTAGGCCATAATATACCTGGGATATAATCTAGCATGGGTCACTTTGGCCACAGAATAGCCCCAGTCCAGACTAGGGCTGGGCGATATGGACCAAAACTGATATCACAATATTTCTGGGCTGACTGGCGCTATACGATTTATATCGATATTTCAAAAACAGAATGAGCAAAGTATTTCATGTTAAGACTGCTCTAAAGGAGCTGTTCAAATGAAAAAGTAAACAGTAACACACGCAGGGGCACAACTGAGCGATCTGAGAAAGCTCAAGTGTCTGAACAGTGTGAACACATTAGTATAAATGGTATGGATACAGTGGTATTGCAGCATCGAAAATATATTGATATGGCGATATAATGTCAAATCTCTTTCAAAAATGTATCGATATTACGATAATATCGATATAATGCCCAGCCTTAGTCCAGACTATACCTGGGGTTAGTTATACCAGCTTCAGATGCATCTTGCACAGTAATACAGCGCCCAGTCCTGTAACTCCATTGTTGCCAGTCATCTGGTGCTTGGCCAGTTTAGTGTCTGAATGTGACTCAGTATGAATGAAGCGGCATTGGGGCTGCACGATTTTAGAAAAATATGCAATATGCGAGAACATTGCTGAATGTTGCGCTGACAGTAATGTCTCTTTGATAAATATGCAGCGTGAATATCTTTAATCTCTGTGTTCCACGGTAGACGTGTCAAGAGTAGCTTGTTCTATGGGGGAGGACACCTAAGGCAGCCTAATATTATATATGTAGAACACAAAAGCAGAGGTCATGGGGATGCATCATTTACTGCAGTTAAGCTCAGCTTTGCGATATGTCTGTTACATGTTTTAAACTGTAGTATTATATATATTTTCAATATATTGTGCTGCCCTCATTAGCATTTGGGTTTTTTTGGTGTCCTGACAGGTACAACGGAGAGTGGGACATGGGCAGAGAGGCACTGGATGACATTCTGTACCGCTCCCAGCTGGAGCTCTACTCACAGCCCCTCCTGGTGAGACACACACACAAACACACACACACACACACACACGCAAACACACACACACACTCACACTCACATACACACAAACACATGCGCACAAACTCACACACACACACACATGCAAACACACACAGACACTCTCACATACACACAAACACATGCAAACACACACAAACACACACCCACACACAGACTGACTTGTCGGGTAAAGAACATTAAGACAGATTGGAAACATTCTTAAAGGAAATTAGCAAAGAAAAGTGCACCACTTGCAGTGGGTTGTGTCTCGGGCCTTCATTCTAGTAGTGTACACATATACAGACATGCACACACATACGCACACATACACACAGTGGCTTTAGGGCTTTGGGCCTTAGTTCTAGTAATGTACACATATACAGACATGCACACACATACGCACACATACACACAGTGGCTTTGGGGCTTTGGGCCTTAGTTCTAGTAATGTACACATATACAGACATGCACACACATACGCACACATACACACAGTGGCTTTTGGGGCTTTGTTCATGCGCAGGTCACCCCTGCAGGCTGTGCACGTTAGGATCAAGTCCTTACCTGACTGGTCCCGTCATCGCCCGGAGAGTGGTCACTTCAGGGTAGTGCATAAAAACCCAAGGACACTGCATCACACTCACACACACACACACACACACACACACTGATTTATTGCTCATTGCATTTTTATTGAGGCCGTGCAGCATTCAGCCTGTGGCCCCTGTCAGAGCAGGTTTGTGGCGCAGGGGTAAAAAACTATTTGGGATGGGCAGCACAAACATCTCCCCACCCCACCTGACCTGACCTCACCATGCCTGACCTCACCTGACCTGACCTCACCTGACCTGACCTCACCATGCCTGTCCTCACCATGCCTGTCCTCACCATGCCTGTCCTCACCATGCCTGACCTCACCATGCCTGTCCTTATCACCACACGTTTTGGTTTTGTCTGTTTTTCATGTGTGTGGGTGCGTACGTGTGTGTGTGCATGTAATTGTGTGCTTGTTTGCATGTGTGTATGTAAGAAAACTAATGTTATCCCATTTCAATCCTTGTGTAAACACCCTGGCCATGTATTCCGTGTCTGAGTGCGCAAGTGTGTGTGTGTGTGTGTGTGTGTGTGTGTGTGTGTGTGTGTGTGTGTGTGTGTGTGTGTGTGTGTGTTAACCGACTCTGCCTGTGTGTGTGTGTTAACCGACTCTGCCTGTGTGTGTGTGTGTGTGTGTGTGTTAACCTGTGCGTGTGCTGTGTGGTCCTCAGCTGGGGAACGCGATGAAGCGCTCGCTGCCCGACAGTGCCCCAGACGGCTCGCGGGGGCGTAGGGTGCTGCAGGTGGAGGTCACGCCCACCGCCAGCCGCATCTCCCGCTCCGCCGTCACCGCCGCCTCCATACGCAGACACCGATGGAAGAGGGAAGGTGAGGGGGCGCGCGCACGCACACACACACACACACACACACACACACACACAGAAGACAGGCAGACATGGCTGGAAGAAGGAAGGTGAGGACACACACAAACACGCATACACACACACACACACACATACACACACGTAAGACATGCAGACACTGCTAGAAGAGGGAAGGTGAGGGGACATGCACAAACACACATGCGCACACACACATACATACACACACACACACGCACATAGAGAAGACATGCAGAGACCGCTGGAAGAGAGAAGTTGAGGACGCACACACACACACGCAGAAGACATGCAGACATGGCTGGAAAAGGGAAGGTGAGGGGACGCAGTGCAAACACACACACAGAAGACATGCAGACACCACTGGAAGAGGGAAGTTAAGGCCTGGATATACTCGCCGCGCGCAGTGGTGCGCGCGCAACAGTGACGTCAAAATGACGTCAGTGCACATCTGGCGCGGCGTTCTCATGCGCAGATTTGCCGTGTCTGCACCTCCGATTTTTTGTAACTTGCGCGCGGCAGCCCCATTGAAAACAATAGGCAATGGCTAGTCTGGTTTCAGCTAACTTTAGCCTAGTAACTACCAGCCTAAACATGTATTTTCCATTGCTACAAATCAGCTAATATTACTGGAAACTCACAAGAAATACAAACACTGACTAAAAACTTTTAGGATTTAGGTTTTATCCACAAACCAACTTAGGTACAAACCTGCAGTTCGTTTATTAAGCTAACTTTTTGCCTTATCCTATCATCACTCATAAGGTCTTATAAAGCTGAAAACACTGTAAATATACACACTGACTCAAACCTTTTCGGATTTATCCAGTTTAATTCCCAAATCATGAAGTAAACCTGCAATTCAGTCATGTTTCACTCCTCTGACACGCAAGGTTCCCGAACTACTGTGGCATTTGACACCTCTGACGAGGAGAAGATTGCCGTGTGTGTCGAATGAAGTATATATGGGCGCGCGGCGCTGTGACGTCACGTTTGCACGCGCACTTCTGCACGCGGCGAGTATATCCCTAGCTTTAAGGGGACATGCACACATACACACACATACATACACACACACGCCTCCATACGCAAACACTGCTGGAAGAGGGGAGGTGAGGACACATACACACACGCACACACACACACACACAAGACATGCAGACATGGCTGGAAGAGGGAAGGTGAGGACACACACACACACACACACACACATACAGACACACACACATACATACAGATACACACACACACACACACACACACACACACACACACAAACACACACAGAAGACATGCAGACACCACTGAAAGAGGGAAGGTGTGCAAGAGGGGACACAGTGCAAAAACACACACACACGGAAGACTTCAGAGAAGGAGAAGTCGGACATGAGCAGATTACAGAGTTTGTGCAGCATCTGCCTCTGCCATCTGATATTTGATCAAGTATTCCATGTTCCCATATGGCAAAATTGCCCATATTTATTTATTGCAGAATAACACAGCATAAGCAAAAAAAAAAAAAAAAAAGTTAGGATCTCACGCGTCTCTCAGACTGTGCCAGATATTTATTTCCCAAAGCTTAATTTGATGCACTTCCAAATGATCTGTGTAGACCTGAGGGAGTCTGATGACTGTAGCCAAAATGTCGAGAATAGCTATTTTGTGAAGTGCCAGGAGAGTTGTTGGGCAGCTGTGTGGCTGGTGATGCGTAATGAAATGAAATTAGGGCTCACAAGAGGTCGCATGAGAGGAACATGAGGTTCAAGCTCTGGAACCACGTTCATGGGAAAGAATCTCTCTTATTTCCCAGAATGCCTCTCCCAGCGTCGCCGCATGATTGAGCATCACAAAAGTACACATCACAGAGGTCTAACTCAGACACTTTCTCCCCTGGGAGAATAACAGGAATCCTCTGTGATCTCTTGCTTTTTTCTTCTTTCTCTCTGTTTTCTACCTGTCTCTTTCTCTCTCTATCTCTTCTCTGTCCCTCTCCTTGCCGGAAGAGACCGCTTCTCTTTGACGTGTGTGCCGCCTCATGTTTGACGCCGTCATTATCGGATGCTTTTTGTCTCGTGTCTTGTAATGGCACCAGTGATGTTTTAGCTGCTGTTCTGTTGCCAGCTTTCCTCTGTCTCCTGTTATCTATATTTCTCTGTCTGTGTTGTGCCTTTGAACTGTTCAGTATTGCCCTTTAAAAAGTCAGCCTTACTGCTTTATTTGCAGTAATTTCTGAAGTGTATGTATGTGTGTATCTAATGTGTTTTGTATGTGTGTGTGTGTGATTTTGTAGTGTGATTGAATGATGTGTTTGTTTATTGTTGATTAGCTCCTTCCAAAGCTCTGCTGAGTCTGCATCACTAAGGCCACCCGTGTCTCGTCCCTGTTGTTGTTGTTGTTGTTGTTGACTCCCAGATTGTTTTGACTACTCGACCGATGAAGAGCTAAGCCTCACCATCAATCCCCGCCGACACACCGCCCGCCCACACCAGGACCCGCCGGCCAATCAGGAACACGGAGGGCGGGGTCACATCGACATTCTCGTGGTCACTCACGAGGGTAGGCGGCAGGAGGGTGGGGTGGGGGCCGGCGGCCGTAGAGTAAGGGAGGGGTTTTTGGGAGGAGAGGAGCTCTTGTCTTTCTCTCTTTCTCTCAGACCCCCCCTCACAGATACCCTGCTTTATGTTGGGGGTGGGGGTAGCCTGGTAAACCAGCCCCTCGTACTTCGTTTCATTTTGGACAGAGGGTCTGGCGTTGTTGCCGTTGACATTCATGTATTAGGACCAAGCAAATCTGCCCAATCAGCGGACAGAGGGAGTGTTCGTGAGCGATGACATTGATTTAGTGTGCTACATTTGAATTATAGTGCGTAGGTAGGCTAATTGCATACATGACGACCAGACGTTAGCAATTGGGTAAAGGCAGAGCCACTTATTTTAAACTTCAGCAAAGTCCACACCTCCAGCAAGAAATCGTTTCTCAATGCAGCAAGGCCAGACCCTCTGTACAAAATTAAATGAGGGCTGGGGGTGGGGGTGGGGGGGCTTCTACCTGTGCTAGCTATTCTTGGGCTTCACTAACTCATCTGGTTCCTCTGTGTCAGCTGCTGACAATGCAACTCCCCCAATCCTACGACCCAATTTCCTTTCCTGTAGCTGGTGTAGCGCCACGTCCTTTGGGAATACGACTCCTTTGCCAATCGACAGCTGTTTTATTCTGGGTTTGGGGCGAGATGTAGGCCAGATACCCTCTGCATGAAACACCTTCTCCCACTCCCTACACCCGACCCCCAACCCTTCCTCCATGTCGCCATCTCTCTCAGCCTCAGGCCTGTCTTGTGTCATCTGCTTCGAGAGCGATATCCTAGTGTCACTCACTGAGCATGCTCAACAGAGTAGCGCCTCAGGCCCTCCTGGCCATCACTTCCAGCAGCCGTATGTGCCAAGAGGAGAAAGACGTCCGGTGCAGTTTCTCTCCCTGATGGATAAATGAGGTGTCTGCTACATGACAAGTAATGTAGTTTCTAGTAGGCAAGCGACAAACCCACCTCCTTGCGTTGCCCTCACCCAGCACTGCTGCCCCTGGTGGTGTTTTGTGGAATTGCTACATATGAGAAGAGGCATACTGTGTATGTGTGGCCATCAGTGCGTCATTTGACAAACACACCCCCACCCATGGGAAGTATTGGCCTTTCTGATCTCCATCAGCTGCTTTTTCACACTTTGGGTTTTCTGATAATCTCTTTTTTTTTCTTTTCTTTTCTTTCTGGGGAGCATGCTCAGAGAGTGAGATCTAGCCTCCCCCCTCCGCGCCCCCCCACAGCCGCCATGCGGGGCACGCATGTGCATGCCGACACAAGCTCGAGCTTCACACGTACTGTAACACAACCCTCAGAGGACAAAACACATCAGAGCAAGAGCAACAGCACAAAAACACCCACAGGATGTCTAATTTCGCCCCTAATTTTTGAGTTCTCTTCCAAACCCCAGACCCCATCCCACCAGCAACCCAAACCCCCAAACCACACCCCCACCCTGCGCCAGCACTTTTGATCTTCCTGGCCTATCTGTGGAGGGGCGTCGGCCCCCTTCCAAACCCGTGCAGACGTTGGGGGGATTAGACGTCCACCTGATTTTGAACTCTGCTTGAAGCAATGAACTGGGAGTGTCCTGTTTAGTCTCAAGCCTGGAGCGGGGCATTTACCTCGGAGCATAATAGGCAAGGGGGTGGGGGGGGGTTATTTTCCAAATCTTTTTGCCCCTTCATACCTCTGTTATCTGCTTAGTCAAGTCCTGAAGCCAGTTGGGAAACAGGCCTGTTTTAATGACAGGGCTTACATCTGCATGAAATCTCAAGATCTTTTGCAGAAAAAAAAGTGTTCCCATTCATCATTTATGTATTTATTTATTCATAAATCTAGCGTTGTTGCCTAGTTACAATCTGACACTGTTTTGTCAGTATGATTATGTACCCAGGAGACAAATGTTAATGATCCGCTACCAGCCTGTCTCCCTTATTAGCTGCAGGAAACATTAAAAAGGGCGCATTGTCTCTCTTTGTCTTAGTCTGCCACTATCTTTCGATCATGTTAACACCAGACAGGAACTTGTTAAAAGACCGACCTCACCTCACCCTGTTGCCTTTTCTATTGTGAGCCAGTAGTCTGGGCTTTGTGTGTGTGTGAGTGTGTGTGTCTGTCTGAGGAGATAGGCCTGGCTGACAGGTGTCCAGACGAGGACTTCACTTCCTTTTTTCTGTTTCTTTTTTGTGTTCTTTTTTTTACTCTGCCTAATTGGCAGGAGTCCAGTCAGTCAGGAACCCAGTCAGAAGGGTGTGAGTGCTGGGGTACCTACCATGTGCATGTCTTCTTTTTCACACTCTTCCTCTTTTTTTCCCTCTCTCTTACCTGTTTCTTTCTCTTTCACTTCCCTTTATTTTTCACACTTCTTCCCTCTTTCCCATGGAGGACTGTGGTCCAGTGACCTGCTTTTTTTCTTTGCTTGCTTCTAAAAGCTGCATGACTTCCGAGAAAAACCCGTGTTTGTTTGTTTGTTTTTTTATTTGTTTGTTTGCTTGATGTTCTGTCCACAGTGTTTGCCTCGCTCGCTCTCGCTTTCTGTTTTGACTCAACCTTGTCTTCTCTCTGTTTCCCCCTTTCTCAGCTTGCGGCAGGGGAGACTGCAGTTGGATTTTCAGTGTTTTTTAAATGTCTTTTGTTTCTGTCTTGAAGCTGTTTTGTGATCGCATAAGTGGAAGAAATGCATTTTTGGTTAGGTAGAGTTGAGTTATTTGTGCAGCTCAGTGAAAATGTGCAAAATGTGTTTATTTAAAAATGATTGGCTGTAGAAATCACAATTTCTTACTGATGTTTTTGTGTAGTCATTGACATGGCGCCCAGTTCGACTGTCCCCCTTAAATTGTGGCCAGAGTTTCACTCACCTCCCTCATTCCCCCCCCCCCCCCCCCCCCCATTTTAAACCACTGTGATTGCCCGTCGACATTAAGCACCTTTCTTCTGTGGCGGCGGTAGCATCGACTGCGGTAAAAAACGTGTCCGTCCCACTTTCGATTCAGACAGGCACAAGAAGTTAATCAACACCAGCTGAGGAGAAAATTGCGCGGAGATTGAGTCCTAACTAGGGGCGCCCTCTGTGCCGTCCCTGGACGCTGACGGAGTCAGCATGCAAGGTCGTGCGTTATTTGTCAGAGAGGATAATTGCATTATAGAACCATGCTGATGGGACAGCCTGATTGCTGCATGACCGTAGTCGTCACGAGCGGTTGCGGTTCGGTGATTTTTGCCGGGCCTATTTCTGGCTCGCTTCAATCTATTTTTCCCTCCTCTTCTGCCTTTTTTCCCCCATTTGGTCACTGTTATTAACCAAAAGCCTCAAAAGCCTAGCTGGGGGCAGTCATAGTTCAGAATTAGAAGTTACCAATTGTGCAAGTTGTGAAGTTTTAGTGTCGGGTTGTAGCTGCCAGCTTTGTCTCCATACATTTGTACAGTGCATCTTTACGATCTCTTCCTGTAATTCTGAAATTGTCTGCTGAACGTAGCTAGTGCTCATAGGCAAGAGTAACGTAAAAACTAAATTCATAGTGTATTTGAAAAGGGCAATTTAAAAATAACGAAAATAGCAAAAATAAAATGATTTTTTAATCTTTTTTTTCCTCTCAGAATGTCTAGAAGGGCTGAACATTAGGCCACAGTGTAACAGTTGCCTCACGTCTCTCTACTTAATGTTTTTTTTTCTTCTGCTCTCTCTTTCCTTCTGTCTCTCCATCTATCTCTCTCTCTCTCTACCCCCTTCACAATCCCCCGTCTTTTTCGTCCTTTTCCTGCTTCTGTCTGTGGCACCCCAGATGCCGACGGGATGAGCGGAGGAGAGGAGTCCTTCAACCTCAACGACCCGGACGAGGGCTTCTCCTCGGGCGCGTCTAACAGCAGCCAGCCCAGCAGCGCGCCCAAGCCCAGCGGCAGCGGCAGTGGCAGCGGGGGCAGCAGTCGTGCCAGCGTGACCCGCGGCAGCAGCAGCCAGAAGAGCAGCGGTGGCACCAGCGTGAAGAAGAGCGTGATTAGTCGGCTGTCCCGCGACAAGGACAAGGACAGGGACAGGGACAGGGACCGCGAGGTGCCCCCGCCGCCAACGCCACCGGTGGACAAACACAAGGAGCTGCCAGTCTCTGTGTCCGTGACGCCCGAGCCCACCCCACCTCCACGCCGCCATCATCATCACCACCACCACCACATCCAGCAGACGCCGCCTCCGTCCCCGTCTCCGTCCCCCTCCCCTCCCACTCCGCAGCCCCATCGCCCTCCCCGCGCCTCCCCCCCGGCCCAGCCCTCCCCGCCGCCGCCGCCGCTACTGCGCGACGCCATCGAGCTGGACGACATCGAGCTGAGCACCATCCACCAGCAGCCCAGCCTGCCCTCGGCCGGCCCGGCCCGCGCCCGCACCGCCAGCACCTCCTCCAGCCGCTCGCTGGACCGCACGGACACCAGCCTGAACGGGAGCAGCGTGGGGGGCACGGGGGGCGTCGGGGGCTCCCTGGGCGGGGGGATCGCGGGCATAGGCAGGGGCGAAGACGCGGTGGCGTCCGGGAGCGGCGGCAGCCACCGCCACTCCACCATGAGCCTCCAGGAGGAGCATCTGGCCAGCCAGCGAGAAGGGACCCTGGAGCTGCTACCGGCGGGAGCCCCACTCACCAAGCAGTCGCGCTCGCCCAGCTTCAACATGCAGCTCATATCGCAGGTGTAGCGCCCCCCCACCTCACCCCACCCCACCCCACCCAGACCCCCACCCACTCAGTCTTTATACACCTCGGCAGGCACACAGACCCACACCTATGTACCATCAGTACTGCTACTACTACCAAGACTACTCCTCTTCTACTTCTCCTCCTCCACCTGCTGTCCTTCCTCTGCAGTCGTCCCCCATGGCTCCCTCAGGCGGCCGGGGGCCCCAGGAGTGAAGTCCTGCCTGCCAGAGAGGAGAGGAGAGGGGAGGTGCTGTGTGTGGGAGGTGGGGGTGGGGGTGGGAGTCAGGGTTGACTGTGGGAGGATGCGGTGGAGGCTGAAGCCTCTGTGGTGAGCCTCAGGTTATGCATGTGTTTTTAACATCTCAGTATACCAACAACGACGACGACAACAAGAAAAAGGCCCTTGTGCCCTGCTGTGTGGTGTCTGTAAACACAAGATGGAGGAAAGCCATCCTTGGTGCTGCGGCGCCCCCTAGTCTACCTAACTCTACCTTGTCTCTCGTCTGCAGGATGGAGCCTCCCGCCGTCCTCAGACCCAATTCAGCATTCCATGTGTCCAGTTTAAAAAGGAAAGACAGAGACCCTTTGAGTTGACCATGTGCACGACCATTTGAAAATACTGTGGGTTGTGGACAGCTACTGTTCAGTCACTCGTATAGTCTATATTTTGTAAGCAAATCAGCAATAAGAGTTAATGTTTCTTCATCTGAGATAATAAATCACTGTAGTGTGTCATGCCTACCTGTTGATCCTTGGGTGACGTGCAATCTATCAACCGCTGTTTTTTTGTTTTCATTAAATGTTTATTTTTACCACAAACAACTGAACTAGCACACGTCGGAACCATGACAACATCCTGAGACTATTTTGAAAGTTTGGGTTTTATTTTTTTTTTGTGTTTTGCTCTGGAATTAGCCTATAGCTGGAAAACAAGACAAATCTCAAAATGTTGCTGTTCTCAACAAACTTCGATTCAGTTTTAAGTCATTTATAAAGATTGTGATTTTTTTTCTCCTTGACTTCAGAGATATGATTTTATGAGTTCACAATCTTCAGTCTCCTGTGTAGTCTCAACTGGAATTCCTTGATTGCTGGGCCCTGTGCAGAGTATCTGTAATTGTGCAACGTGAAAGAAGAAGCCAATGATTTTTTAAACGTTGTTTGTAGCTAGCCTGCTCGTGTGATCGGAACACTGGAGACGTGGAGTCAAACAAAATGGCTCCACACTGCAGCTGTGTCGCTGACCCTCAGAGAACTCTGGTGCCGCTACTTGACTGGACTGAAGTAACCCTCAGACATATTTGTTATCCTGTCGTCATGATAATATATGCTAACACTGTCCGTCTTGTGCTCTTTGGTTCTATCAGAGGAGGCCGTGCGTGCGTGTTTGTGTGTAAGTTTGTGTGTGCATGTGTGTGTGTGCACATACGTTGTTGTCTGATGGCCCTAATGAACTTGTGTTCTCCTGTCAGATTAAGCAATCATCCAGTGTTTGGTGACCAGTTTGACCTGGTGACTCTGAAGCATGCGTTGTTCTACCTCATCACCTTAACTGTCTGCCACTCCACACTAGACTCACAAGAATCCCCAGCAGATAAACGTGGTCGTTTGGTCAGCTGGGTCAGGTTGGCCAGTCAGTGAGTCGGTCTTACTTTGGAAGTAGTGGAGGAAAACTTGAGGTTACTGTAGCAAGCTCAAGGGAGGTTTAAGAACACAGGGACCCTGAGGGTCAGTTGACGGGTGAAGGAGAATCCCGTATGGGAGCGTGGGGGGGACTGTCTGAGCCCCTCGTACCCATGAACAAGCGTCGGCCTTCTCAGATCCACTGGGGCTTCTCTAGAGGGGGGTGATTGAGGGGGATTGTTTTAATTTCGTCCAAGATCGAAGAGTTTTATTTGGCCAAGGTCCAGTTTTATTTGAGTTATTGATACTGGTATGTTTTTTACTTGTTTTTGGAAGTTGCTTGTTGCTTAATGGGATCTAAATTAGAGAGACGCTCTTCTAGTTTGTCATTTTGTCTCTGAGATGTCATACACAGAAGTGTTGAATGGATATTAATGTTGCTGTAAGATGCTGTAATGTTGCTCTGTCTGAAATCGGTTTCGTTACAGAATGTGGACAGCGTTAGGATTGGACTCCTGTCTTGAGCCTTTTTTGACTCAAAGTAATGTTGAGTTCTGGAGCGCTTGTTTTTTGCCTTTGAGTTTTGCTTTTTGCCAAATGTGCCAAAGGAAAAGGCCCCCTGTTGGAGAAGGCTTGGCCATGCTCGTGTCTTAAGCTGAAGGTCTAATGAAAGCTAGTCTTAAGTTTCGAGAGCTTTGGAAAGGAGGTCTTATTGCAGTGAGATAAGTGGAGCGTTAGTAGTCAGCTGCCTTTGTCTGGGCATCATTCCAAACCACATGGTCCAGTCCATGACGTCCATTTCATGACGTCATGGGGAATTCACACACTCTTGCTGTGTGTGTGTGTCAGTGAAAGAGAGACAGGGAGAGAGCACAAGCATGTTTGTAATGTGTCCGTGTATTCAGAATAACACAAGCCTTCATGTGACTGAAATATTTGTGTGTCAAACTGAAACAATGTTATGTATATGTCGCTGTAGTTGTATGTTGTTATTTCAGTTTTTTTTTTTGTTTGTTTGTTTTTTTTTTTTTCTTATTGTCATGCTCCCACAAGGAGATTGAGGAGAAGATAGGAGGTAGCTGTTAGTGACATTAAGTGCTACAGTCAGAGGAGCCGTCTCCTCATTGACTTCACAGTTTGAATATTTCAGATATATTTATCATTTCACACTGTCATACGTTTCCTTAAGTTTGGCTACCACAAATTCACTTCATTCTACCAAGAAAATATCCTATTGGTCAATATTGAGGTCCATTGGGGTACTACAGCTTCTGTTTACAGCAGGGTCCCAAACTACTGCATACCTACAGTCATGCACCTCATGGTGCAGGTCCACCTCTAGGCTTGGATTAAGGTATTGCCTGCTGAATACCCATACGCCTGCTGTCCAGTTATTGCCCATGGTTACCTCTATGGCATAGGAGGTGGAGGTGGGGGGTGGGATCTTGCCAGTCTTTTATGAGGAGATGGTCACATGAACCTCCCCACCCCACCTGCACGGAGATGTCGCAGGTATAAATCTGTGTGTAATTCTGTCATCTATATGTTGCTGAAGGAGTAGGCAAGAATTTAACACTGTCAGACCAAACAGTAGAGGGTTGTGTGTGTGTGTTTGTCTGCTTGTGTGCGTGTGTCCATTTGCTTGTGTAGTCAGGTTTGTTTAGCGCAGTTGTTTGTCTGTTCTCTGATTTGTGTCATATGATATTGTGTCTGTGAGCGTCACCCTCATATAATGCACTTTATCCAATCTTTTAGCCCTCTCTGTTGTCATGTGACCATCGTTGACATGCTGATTCAAAACTTACGCACACACATGCCCTTGCAGGGTGTTTTTGTTTGTTCATTTACTTGATTTTGTGCTGTCCGACAGACGTGCTTAAAGCTGGAATTGCAGGAAAGTAATATATCGGCTGTTTTAAGTTCACTTTTCTTCTTCATTTCAAACCAAATATCCACGTGTTGGACCATCTCAGGAGTGAAGTGGTGATTTTAACTTGCAGTAACTTCAAACTGGCAGAAACAATTATATATATATATATATATATATGTTCCCCCCGACATAGCAGGTGATTTCTATGCAATGTTTCCACTTTACTTTGCCTGTAGGTTTTGTGTGGATCAAAAAAAATAAATAAATAAACAGA
The DNA here is from genome assembly GCA_027475355.1 of Coilia nasus. Taxonomy (NCBI): domain Eukaryota; kingdom Metazoa; phylum Chordata; class Actinopteri; order Clupeiformes; family Engraulidae; genus Coilia; species Coilia nasus. Next base: position 15,641,771 of record CM050213.1, on the reverse strand, counting down.
ACTAAGCAGAATTCCAGAAGAAATGTTTTAGTGACCTTTGAGACAAGTCCGCCATCTCAGGCCCCTAAGACTTTGGAAAACTGAGGAAAAAAATCTCCCAGTTGCTGCTCCTGGATGGATGGAGGATGTTGTGTTTCCAAGGACACAGTTGTTGTTTCAGTCTAATGGATGGCCTAATCCCTAATCTCTTAGGTCACTTCTTGTTTAAGGTGCATTGGCTAGCAGTGCTCACGGATGATCTGTGTCTCATGGACTGAGGAGGTGGTGTTCTGGGTTCTGTGTCTAATGGACTCTGAGGAGGTGGCGTTCTGGGTTCTGTCTCTAATGGACTCTGAGGAGCTGGTGTTCTGGGTTCTGTGTCTGATTGGACTCTGAGGAGGTGGTGTTCTGGGTTCTGTGTCTGATTGGACTCTGAGGAGGTGGTGTTCTGGGTTCTGTGTCTAATGGACTCTGAGGAGGTGGTGTTCTGGGTTCTGTGTCTGATGGACTATGAGGAGGTGGTGTTCTGGGTTCTGTGTCTAATGGACTCTGAGGAGGTGGTGTTCTGCGGTCTGTGTCGCCACATTTGTTGCGGCAGGGTCTTGCCACGTGGGTCCATGTTGTTTTTTTTTTTGTTTTTTTTTATTTAAAGGTCCAATTGTAAGACTGTAAACAGAGCAACTCTAAGATGTGAAACACTGTACTATTGATGTTGTAAATGGGACATAAAAAGAAAAAGACTATTTTAAATCTGTGTAAATAAACCTGTACAAAAGAGTGTGAGGCTATACAGATCAGTCTGCAATGCAGAGCAAAATTAATATGTATATTGGTGAATAAATCTTGTGCTGTAAATGATACCTGACTCTTGTGATATTTTGCTTATTTTGTTTTCTCTTCCGTTTATTGACCCATTTAGATGTCTCAAAAGTGTGGATCATCATTTCCTGGTGAGATGCGCCTGGCCAAGAAGCTTTAGGCTACTGTTCATTATCTTATACCTCACTTTTATGTGGTATAGGCAGCAAAATACATGCTATTAAGAAAATTATTTTTCATGTGTATGTGTGGAGAATGAGCCTGTATTAGACAACAAAATTGTTAACCAGTTTCAGCCAGCTTCAGCCTGACAAGCTGGGCTAAAGTTTGTCTGCCATCTAGTGCCCTTTGATGGACAATACATGCTAACAAATACTGTTGTGTAGATATTTTGGATTTCCATTTTCATTCAAATCTCAACATAAACATACATTTTTCGTGTGTGTGTGTGTGTATATATATATATATATATATATATACACAAAGTATATTCATTAACAAGCCCCAGCGCAGCTATACTTTACTATACTGTAAAAAGAAAGTGTATTTCAGACAAAATAAATGCCTGTTTATTTTGAAAGATCACTTTTGGCAAGCATGTTGTAGCCCTGAATTTAAATGTCTTTGGACTTAAGCAGAGCACATGTACAATGACACACAGCCACTTCCATTTATTTCAAAGTGTGTTACAGCAGGAACTACTGTTAAGTTGCATATGTTATCTTGTCATGATCACCTGCACACTGTTATCTGTTATTTTATCAGTGAAAATCGCTTGTTTAACATACACCTTTGACTTGGTGCTATGAAGCTGAAACAGCGGGGTTACTATAGCTGTATTTTGGTCAAGGTCTCCTACATTAAAGTCAAGCATGCGACTAGTGTCCAGAGAAAACTTCCTTATGTCTGTACATCTGACACTCCTGCAATCCGAAATCCGAAAATCCCTTATACACTTTTGTTAGTAGTGTAGATTCAGAAAGTTATAAAGTGGAGAATTATTGTCTATTACAGGTTTATGAATTCAGGTCAGGCTGGGTTTATGGTGAAGACTTGAAATAGTCACCTGATAATCACACTCTTGTTATATTCCCCTCCTGACACCCATGTTGTTTTAATAGCCCTTTCATCTCTGCGACATTCTCTTTGAAGTCAGACCATGCAAATTCAGTTAGAGCTATCTAGAAGCTTGTCCTGTTACATGTTAGTGTTTGTGTGTGTGTTTCTGTTTGTGTGAAGTGGGACGTTTCAATTGATGCTTTAAAATGACTCATGGTCTGAAACAGTAACATTATTGCTATATATATATATATTAGGCTTGTCCCGATCCAATATCGGCATCGGATCGGCCGCCGATATTGGCAAAAAAATGCGTATCGGTATCGGCGCGGCGCTCAGATAATCCATTCCAGTTTTTTGCTGTGGTTTCGCTAAAATCCGGTCCGCATTTTCCAGCACACCAGCATTAGCGTCTCCCAGTTTGTAGATAGAGATGGAGCAAAACGTGTGGAGGAGATTGGGGAGTAGAAGGCATTTTTGTTTTTAAATAGTTAACGATATTATTTGCACTGGTTTTTAAAGCCTTGGTTTACACCTGCTCAAGAGCAGAGTACTGATGCTGAGTTAATAGACTATTTTACACAGAGGTTATTTGTGTGTTTTGCATTTTTTGAGTTAATAGACTATTTTACACTCAGGTTATTTGTGTGTGTTTCTTTTTTTTCCATACAGTTTACAGTCTGATTTGCACTTTTACTGACCACTGATGCCATCCCTGTTTGTTATTTTTAATGTTGTCTATTTTCTGTTTATCCCTGAGTTTTTTGTTACCAACCATTGTGTATTCAAACTCACTTAAGTCAGCTGGCTAGTTGTTATCAAGAGTACTAAAACCCTTTTCAATATGAGTCTAATAACTAAGTAAGAAGGCTAAATAACTTTAATACATGCTCGGTTGGATAGGCTGGTATCGGTATCGGCCACCAGTATCGGTATCGGATCGGAAGTGCAAAAAGCTGGATCGGGACATCCCTAATATATATATATCTAGAGGCCTGTGTCATTACCAGACTGTCTACAAAGCCATGCTGAAGGGTACCCCGTGTGTGGTCCTGGAGGGCTCAGGCCGGATAGCAGACGTGATCGCTCAGGTGGCAGGGAAGCCTGTGTCGCAGGTCACCCTGGAACTGATCCAGGGGCAGATGAAGAGGTTCTTCGGACAGCAGTATGAAAGCTCCTCCAAGATCGAGTGGGCCGAAAAGGTCAGGGTGGTGGAGTCTCCTATATTGTTGTTATACCGGTATGTTATTTGGGTTTTGGTTATTGGTGCATAACTTGGTGCATGGTGATGCAGACTCTGGTATGTTTCTGGTTATCTGTGGTTGATTATTATGGGGTGGCAGTTGCTCAGGAGGAAAAGGAGTCAGCTAGCAACTGGGGGGGGGGGGGGGGGGGGGGGGGGCGGTGGTGGTTCCATCATGACTCCTCATGACTAGGTCCTTGAGTGTCCTTGAGCAAGACACTAGACCCCATACTGCTCCTGATGTGTTGGTTGCCACTTTGCAGCCTTCCACCATCGGTGTGTGAGTGAGAGTGTCACTGGGTGAATGTGAGCCATTACCATGTGAAGTGCTTTGGGAAGCGTTAAAGTGTTATAGGAGAAGTTTGGTGTGAATCAATCCATAGCCTTGTTGTTCGAGGTCATAGAGTGCTGTTGGTAGGAAAAAAAAGAGAGAAAATTTAATGCAACATAGAGCAAATAATGAACTAATGAACACTAACTGAATGGGGCATAGGAACTTAACTTTGAGTTTCATTTCCCTACATCCCATTCAGTTACTGTTAGCTGTAAATTCTTTATTTGGTCTATGTTGCATCACATTTTGTTGTTCTCTGTCCTAACAACAGCGCACCGTGACCTCGAACAACAGGGCTATGGATTTATTCACATGAACTTCTCCTGAGCTGAGTGAAAAGCGCTATATAAATGCAGTTGGTTGTTTAGTTGAGATCATCCAGTAGAATGTTTCAGCATGTTCACAACTGTCATAGTATCCTATCTCATTCTGAAAATATCTGTCAGATCCAGAAAATCATTAGCTTCCCCCACCTGCTGACTGTGTTCCGCATGGATGAGGACAAGAACAATGATTTGGACGTGGCCATTCTCCAGGCCTTCATGAAAGGTGTGTCTCCTCATCTGACCTTCCTGTAATGACCTGAGACCCTCTGTCTGATGTGTTTTTGTCATACATTGACAAGTCAGTGCATTTACGTTAGGGTCATTCCATGCCAACTCAACCAGGCCCTCACAGTTCAAAAAATGGATTTTCCTAATCCATTGCAAACAATAGTCCCTAATTTTTATTTGTATCGGCTTGAAATTTGGTGCTGACACAGAATTTGCTTTATGGAAAAGGCACAACAAGCATTGTGATGAAAGAATGAGTTCATCTTATGATTTTAAGACATTTAATTAAACAAATACCATTTTGTTTTTAATCTCGGAGATTTCTTAAATTTCAAAAATCTTAAAAAAAAACGTAAAAAGAGATCTAAAACTTTAAAAAGCGTTTTGGTGCAGCTACAGTATAGTGAGATGTATAACGTCTCATCCATAATGGCTTCTTTCTTTAAACTGAATTACATAACAGTTCACAATACAGACTTACTTTGGAATGGATGTGAATGGATGGGCATTACTGTGAATGGTGCTCCATTAGCTGGAAAGCTTCTTACAGAGTCATCTTTTCAGCTGCACTGGGATCACTAAGTGTTTATCACACAAGCTTTAATGACTCGCTGTACAATTAAATCCAGGCGGTTAGGATTTGGCTGGTTAGCTTCAGCTGATTAGCAAGGCACTTCCTCTTCGCCATTTTCCAGAAATTTCATCACACCCATTCCTGTTTCTCCCCATGCTGATTGGTGGATGCTCCACTCTCTAGCATTTCCAATTTAAATTAATGTGGGTGGGACTTTCTCCGGTTGTTATAATGCCCCCATGGTTAAATCACTTAAACAGGCCTTGATGCTGTTCCCATAATAAAAAAAAACATCAGGTGAAGCACAGGCACACTGATAGACTGACATAGTATTAGAGGTCTTTTGTAAAGTATAATTGTTACATGTAGCTTTTAGAGGTAACCCCTGTTGTCCCTGCAGCCTCTAGGAATGAGGAGAGTGGGGGTCAGCGGGGCTGGGAGAGGCAGCTGGAGCTGGCTGTGGCCTGGAACCGTGTGGACATCGCAGAGAGCGAGATCTTCACCGAGGAGAGCCAGTGGAAGGTAAGCATTTTCCACAGTGCCTGAGTTGGCCATAGAAGACTGATTTTTAATTAGGATACACTTTTATTTTGTATGTTTTACTGTGCTGTACAATGTGTTGCATTACATTTTGTCATGGTCAACCCATATCTATACATATATCAGTTAATGTAGAAGACATCTATTCCTTGTCACAGCTTTGTAATTTTATCACTATTTATGCTTCATGAGAACCACAGCCTTGAAGCTGTGTACACATTATTTTGATAGTTACATTCTGGAAACATTTCATGAACATAAAGATGTGTATACATTTTAGAGGAGCCTGCAGGGCTCCATGGCCTGTCTTTATCCTTCTTTGCTTCCCACAGGCAAGGAAAAGAATACATATGCTGTAAAAAATATACACATTTAATTAAATAATTTAATGTAATCTCGTTTAATTAATTTAATAACATTAATAGCTATTCTAATGATATAGAGTCAGGCTGGCCCCAGAGAACTTTTGCCCTTCTTTCCATCATGTAGTCAAGCGATCTGCATGACGCCATGTTCTCGGCGCTGGTGGGCCACAAGTCAAAGTTTGTACGCCTCCTGCTGGAGAATGGCGTGAGCATCGACCAGTTCCTGGCCACAGACGAGAAGCTCAGTGACCTCTACGCCAGCATGCCCAGCTGCTCCTTCCCGAGTAAGCAGATCAAGCGTCTCCAGGGTGACGAGATCACCCCGGCCAACATGGGCAAGGTGGTGAGGCAGATGGCTGCGGATGACCCCAACAGCAACTCCAAGGTGATAAGTCACTATGCACTAGTGTAGTAGATTTAGATGTGGAGGTACACGGAGAGAGGTTTGTAAATTCATACAAATCATATCACCAAAAACAAAAGAACGTAATAACTTTGTGTGTGTCTTAACCATCAGGAAGATCCTAGGAGAGAGCTCTTCCTCTGGGCCATCCTACAGAACAACACAGAGCTGGCTCAGATTGCCTGGGAACAGGTACAGGGCAAGAAAAAACTCCACAGAGGTTTTAAAAATACACAGTTGGATGTAGTTGCACCTGTAGTGCTAAAAGTGACTCTAGTTCCCACTCTCTTACTCTGTCATTACAGATTAAACCAAATGACTGGCATTAATATGGGGAAGTTTGATTTCCCTTCTTCTTCTGTTTGTACAGTGTAGAGACAGCATAGCTGCTGCTTTGGCAGCCAGCAAGATTCTGAAAAAGCTGTCTCAAGAGTCAGAGGATGATGATGAAGACGGTGCCAACAACATGAGAGAACTTGCCAACCACTACGAAAGACAGGCCATCGGTAATTCCTAGTAGTAGTGATAAGTGTAGTAGCAGCAGTTTTTAATATAAACAAGAATTTGTATACTTTGGTATACCTTAAATTAAATGGTTTAGATTCTTTGTCTTCCATACTAATGATGTTATGCCTCTCTCAAATACCTCTCTTTTTCAAAGCTCTTGTGAGGCCATTAAAATGTTTCACGTCCTCATACATAACTTAGCATCATGCTAACTCTGCAAGGCCATAACACTTTAGCATGGTGCTAATTTCGGGTACATATAATGTATGGGACTGATGTGAGTGTTAACAGTATGGTTCATATGGGTCTCTTTTGTTTTATGAATTCTTTCATCTAAAAAGGTAAGATGCCTAAAAAGAGGCCATGCTAAATGTAAGTGTGCATGACTCCACTCATTTTAATCATCGCTTCTTTCTATAGAGACAGTAATCGTAGTCAGTGGATGTAGATGGTGGCTCCTACATATAGGACAGCAGTGCTAAAAATGAAAGAGGCAGTAACACCATTCCCTTCTCTCATTTTGTCTGTTTCCTCACTCCTCTTCTCACTTTCTATCCTGCTCACGTGTGTGATGGGTTAAATGCAGGGAACACATGGCTGCCTGCCCCACAGAGTCACGGATATTTGTCTGTTTCCTTTAACAGCTACACGTTTCAGGAGGTGCAGGACAACACGGACGCCATCTGGAAGTTCCAGAGGTATGAGCTGATTAAGGAGTACCACAGCCGCCCCGCTGCCCCCCCTCCCTTCATCCTCCTCGGCCACATCTTCCTCCTGTTCAGACGCCTCGTCATGCGCCACTCCCCCCAGAAGCACAATCGGTTCCGTGAGTATGGCCTTCACCTGGCAACTTCATCAGCTGCACAGATGACGCTTTCATGAAAGAAGATGATAAACAATAAAATGTTTTTAATTAGTCAGGTTTATTTCATTATTCATGTTAATGCTTGGCTTTCTGACAATCAATCAGATTGTTTTCTGTCTAACAACTTCAACTGATTATGCATGCATACCTAAAATCAAGGACTGCAACAAAGTCATTGCTTATTAGAGAAAACTACTAGTAAGTTTAATAAAGAAAGTGTTTGTCTGCCTCTGTGTAGGGGAGGAGTTTAAAACTGAGGAGGAGGAGGAGTTGTTGTCATGGGAGGCCCTCATGAAGGGTAATTACATGGCCACCCAGAGACAGGAGAGGAGTGAGAGTATGGAGCGCCGTATCCAAGAGATAGCCGATCGGTAATGCTGTCAGAAAACTGTCTGTCACGTTACAGTACTCTCATTTGCTACAGTAAATCAAAAAATACAACAGACAAAGTGTCCTTACAATCTAATGTCTCACCTCAAGGACAGTTTTTTTCAGTGTCAGTTATACAAGCAGACAAAGATGAATCACTGAGTGTTTTAATGGTGCCCTGCCATCATGTTGACTGTTCTGGCTTTGCCCTCCAGGGTTGGCTCCATGGCAAAGCGCCTGGTTCAGCTGGAAGAACAGGTTAATGGTTCACATTTGATTGTGTTTCTTTTCAAAGAATAAGCATGCAAGTGTACACCAAATGTTCCTACAAGCACACATTATGTTTTGTGTTTTTTTTTCCCCACTACCATCATTACATGTCCATGTCCCAGTATACTAAAGGGCTGAAATGGATCATGGACACCCTTAAAGCCCAAGGTTACCAGTCTAAAGAAGAACCCCCTTCAATGTGTGAGTAAAGTGCATTTAGACTGCATCTGTAATAAGGGATTTAGTGGGGTCTGTAAATTAAGGCCTCCATTCACCCCTAATCTCTGTCTGTCACACCCACAGCCAGGAGTACAGAGAGTGAGCCAGATGAGCGTGAGTGTGATGGAGAGGTGGAGAAGAGGCAGTATCCAAGGTTCGTATGGGTGCTTAACATCCTTGAAAATGCTTGAATTTTGGGTAAAGCTTGTAAATGCGGAATGCTTGAAATTGTTACCATATTTCTTGGCGATCTGACTAAATAGACCACTTATTAAATGGAAAGAAATAAATCGGGGTAAAAATGATGCCGACACAGCTCACTAATGGGCTTCGCGTGAGCCTTTGCTTTTGTGACCGTATTGATGGTTGTCGTGTCACGTCGCCCTCAAGAGGACAGTACACCGGACCAACATGCTGGGAGGTTGTCGTTTTAATGAACGTTGGCTGGAAAATGAAAGTATAACCATGGATAAAAGGCCAAATCCATGTGTAGCTTGCTAGTCTATGGAACTTTCAAAAATACCGACATTTCTTTTGTTTGCATTAGGCTACTTTTCATTTTTAATAAAAAATCAGCATAAATTAATTGAGGCCTGTTTTGGTGTAGAACAAAATGAACATTAAGCTGTTTTCGGACCTGCAGCAATGCTCTGCAGGCTCTCAGAGGCTCACCCACTGGTGCAGACAATCACACGCACAGTAAAAGATGGTGCGTCTGTGTGCTGCTCCGAAGCAGGTATAAATTTACAAAATGACAAAGATGTCATTTGTGACTCTTACAGTAATTTGAAGACTATCAGAAACATCAAGTTCATTGTCATATGTTTACCAAAAATATGATTTCATGTAAAACCATTGCCAAAAATAATTGCATGTCACAGAAGGGAAATATTTTACCAACATTTTCCTTCACTCTTTTATGCTACATTTGCTAGAAAGGACGACATTGAGCTTGTTAATTGGCTAGAGGACTTAGAAAACTCCTCTCTTTAAACAAATAATAAAAAAAGGATTTCTGTAAATGAGTTACAGTCAAACGAATCTTCATTCTAAGGCCATACAGCCACAGGGGAGTTCAGGCTGGCTGGGTGAGGGCATTATAACCACGAAAAAAACTAAATAGGCTACAACATAGCAATCCCCCACCCCAATAGTCTCCAAAAAATCTGTGGGAAATACTAAAACAAGTGAAATAGTCATTTTGAGGGTGCATGAATTGTATGCAAATTACAACTTCTTGAAGTTCTCGAAGTTGTAAATGACAGTGTAAATCAGTCCATAGCCTTGCTGTTCGAGGTCATTGAGTGCTATAGGTAAGATATAGAACAAGACAATTTTATACAACCTAGACTGAGTCGAGAATCAGCAGCTAACACCAACAAAACAGGGCCCAGAAACTGGGTTCCCTTTTCATTTTCTGTGCTCCTTTTAGTTATTGTTAGCTGCCAGTTCATTATTTGGCCTTGGTTGGCCTACAGGCACCACTTTGTGACCTCACTATGGATTAACAACCATGCTATGGATTGATTCCCACCAGAGTTTTCCTGTTGTGGTACTTAAAAAACTGGAAAATTGACCTTGAAAGTCCTTAAACAAAGAAAAAAGTGTACAAACCCTGAGTACCACTTCTACGCACGCAATTTCCTCTGCCCGGGCACCAACAAGAAACGCTTTCCTGTTCCTGAGGAGAAAGTGCCTTGGGAGGTGACTGAAAATGAGAATGAGTAGTGGCTGTACATGGCAGCATGTGATCATCCTCTTCATCATCACTGTGAATGTGTTATTTCTATGTAAAAACCTCTCTATCTCTCTTCCTCTCGCTCTCTCTGTCTCTCTCTCTGTCTCTCTTCCTGTCTCTCTCTGTCTCTCTCTCTCTCTACACCAGGTCGACTTCACTCCTTACATAGCTGAAGCGTATAGTGCAGAGCCAGTCAACAAGTGGGTTTGCATTGTCTTGATGCAGTTAATACACATTGAAACCAAAACCACGTGATTGACATGTATTAACATCTGTGTCCCTACTTTCTCGTTGCATCTAGGGCAGCTCTGGTACACGTACCAAAGAGAAGCTCTCAAATTGGTTGCCAAGCCCCACCAGACCCAGTTCTGATTTGCACAATCCCTGCTATGGGTCCTGACTTGGCTGAAGAGCAGTGCTAAGACATTTAAATTGCAGTAACAAAGTCAATACGGTTTCCACACATCTAAATCTAACATTATTTTGTACATTTGGAGTGTCATATACAGATACTGAATGTATATTGTATGTTGGCAATGTGAATATGCAAACATGTTTGGGAAACTGATATATTGGGTGCGGAATAAGGGGAAAGGTTATTTACAAATAAGACGTTATATGCACCAGCATCTGGCCACTTTGCTTGCACAGAAGAACATTTGTATTTTTTTACTTCCTGTACCCTTCCTTGGCTTGGCGTAATTTACATTCCAGATTAACATCTTTACACAGCTACCTCATGGACACACACAGTGCAACCTTATATAGCACTTTATAAGACAATACTGTGTTTTTCTCTGTTGGCCCATGTCATATATCAAGTCCAATATACATCAGTATGCATATTCATCAATGATGGGTACAAAACTGATTTCTACTGTTTTTTTATTTTTATTTGATCCATTTTTGAATATTTGTTCATTCTATAATTTACAGCTAAGAGAATTTTTACAAAGGTTACAGGAGAATTGGAAATGTCACACTTGTGCAAGGATGGGAATACTGTTGAAGATTGACTATGCAACTTGCTCATGGAAGCTTTTAAAATCACTACAATAACCTCGAGTTCCTGAGATGGGCAATTCATTATGCAATTGAATAATGTAATTTGCAATTGTATCATACAAATTGTAATTTAATAGGCAAAGTTATAATTAAATCTTCAATTCAATTTGAATTATTTTGATTATGAATTTGAACAAACACGTATTGAATGCATTCCATTTTTTACTTCTGTCTTAAAATTCATGCAATGGCAATTCAATGGCAAATCTTTTTGCAATGAAATATGGAGGATATCTGATGCAAAATTCAAATGAGAATGCAATCTGCAGATCATTATGCAATTGAATATTGTAAATTGCATTTGTATCATGCAAAGTTATAGTTACATTTTTAATTTCAATTATTTTGATTATAAATTTGAATAAACATGCATTGAATTGCATTCCATTTTGCCATGGTACTTCTGTCTTAAAATTCAAATGGCAATTCTTTTGTAATATTTCATATTCAGTCTCATAATTTAACTTTAAATTCTTTTTGCAATTTAAAATGCAAAGTTCAATGTAGGATTGCATTTTGAAATCAAGTTTGGCAAAAGTGTCAATGACACCCCTTTAAACCGTTAGGATTATTTTGGGTAAAACATTACATTACATTACACTTAGCAGACGCTTTTATCGGAGTTATTTATTGCAGTTGTAGAAGACCAAGAAAGGAACCTGGATGGCCATTTGCCCCTGACTTGCACTTAAAATGTCCAGGTGCACATCAATACAACCCACAAATGGAATATTTGAGCCATTAGCTGCAACTACAGACAGGGGTTCAGTGACTAGATTGCTGAGCGATTTAATCAATATTTCAGGCAGATTGCTATCTACCCAGTCTAACTTGTTCCCCTGTATCCACTAGCATCTGGGCTCCAACCCAATTAACTACATATGAAATGAGGCATATGCCACCTATCAGTTAAGCTGTTCTTTTCGTATGGTGGGGTTCAATTTTGAGTCCTGATTGCTCCAGATTTGCTGATTGGATATAAATGGGGGACTGAAAACTTGTGGTGGTCACTGGTCGTCCTGCTCCTGTGACCTCCCGACTTTCCCAACTTTGTTCTGTTTAAGCAACCCACTGCTTGAACTTTAGCCACAGCAGAAACAGTGAAAACATATGGGAAAACATTTTCCCATAATTACATTAACAACATTTTGCTTTTGTGAACTTCCGCTGAGGCTGAGTACTTGTAGATTCAGACATCCATGACTTCGACATCACTTCCATGCTTTTAGTGAGGGCTGCTACTTGGGCTGTTAGTTGTATAATAGCTGTGCGATTGGCTTCTATTTCTGTTTACTACTGTTTGTTGATTCCGCTGACTGCCCTGCTCACTCACATTGACAGTAACTGTTCTATATTTTGTCACAGAAGAAAACCATTTAGTTCTCTCTGCTTCATTGCAGGCTGACTTGGTTAATTGCTCCAACAGGACATCGTGAGTTACTTGAGGGTCAATCTTGCGGAATATTACTATGTCTATCATGAAGAAAGACTCCTTGTACAAGCCCCTTATCGTAATGGATTTCCGCACCATTTTGTTGGGATGCAAGTAACACTCGTTGTCTTAAACCCATTATCTTATACAGGAATTGTTGAGGGTATCTGTGTAGATTCTCATTCATCCAGGTCATGGTAGTCTTCTAGAAGTCCAGTTGCTTACAACAGCTCCTTTGACCGAATTGTTAAGGGTTATCTTATCCTGTTGCTCTGCATCACTAAGTTCTTGAAACTATTCGGCTGCACTGTTATCCATGATATGTGACCTTTTTAACTCAGTTACTGTCATATCATCCACTGCAGACATATTAGACACTGCACACAAACTTTACTCCTTAAAAAGCACAAATAATAGGCACAAACAATAAAAACTGCAATTTACAATGAATTTTGCTATATACCTTGGTAAATGAGAAAGACAAGGGACAAACAATTCAAAGGTGTTCACACTGGCATTCCAAATCTCTTCATCTCTGCCAGCTGCTCTTACCTGCCCCTGTTCCCACAGTGCCCTCTACAGGCTTGGGGCGCAATACCTTTTCAAGAACAGGCAATGGATGTGTGCAGTGCACTGTATGAAAATACAAGTTCTAAAATCATGGACCCTTTAATTATTAGTTCTTTTTCCTTTTTTGAAGAAAAATCAAAACAGTTTTTTACAGTTCAAAACAGTTATTGTTTTAAGTCAATACATCTTCAGTCCAGCCCCTCTACATATGCAATGGTGATTTCCTCATCTCAAACAATTTATTGAAACAACAGTGATGGGTGTACAACAACAAAAATATCAATGTCTCAATAACTTGTCAATTGTTAGGTGTCGTCTTGGTCTCATAATGTCAACATGTGAAGAGCATGATGAGGAAGACTGTTAAAATGCTAATTCTAATTGAACAAGGAAATATATTGTTCAATACATGGATTTATTGGTCGATTTAAACACCTGTAGTGAATTTTGCTGTTAAGCTCCTTGTTATAAAACAGCAAGATGTGCAGAAAGTCCTAAAACACTGACCTGCAGGACATTCAAAAATTTAGAGAAGGTCAAATTAAGTTCATGTATAAAGGTTACAGTGCATTTTAGGTTCATCCTGAAATTTCACCCAAAAGCCAAATGTCCCTTATATACTTTTTGTGAGTAGTGTAGATTCAGAAAGTTATAAACTGGAGAATTATTGTCTATTACAGGTTTATGAATTTAGGGCAGGCTGGGTTTACTGTAAAGGCTTGAAATAGTCACCTGACAGTCACACTCTTGTTATATTCCCCTCCGGACACCCATATTGTTTTAATAGCCCTTTCCTCTCTGCTACATTCTCTTTGAAGTCAGACCATACATATTCAGTTGGGAGATTTTAAGAGCTATTTAAAAGCTAGGTTTTGGACTTGGACAGACCTGTTGTTCATTTATTTTGCAAGCTAAATTTGTTCTGGCTGTGGTGATTTTCCTACATTGCTCTTTTTCGATTCACATGTAATAAGCTTTCAAGGACATAAATGGGGGACTGAAGGTGATTTGAAACATGCTGTATTGGATTGTAGCTTCTGAATCCAGGTTGCCAATCACTGAATGTCTGTCCAAAATTCAAAGCATTTCAGCGTGAAACTAATGGTTGACTTGCTGCCAGTGCAGTGAAGATTGTGCTTGACTCTAACTGATAGCTTATCACTCACACGGCGGCTCTGTCTGACTGCAGTCGCCCACATACCTCTCAGTCCCCAGTGGGACGGATGGATGGCCAGTAAAACAGAGGAAGAGATACTTTTGCAAGGACAAGGATTTCAAAGGGTCTGTCAGTTACCCCTATTTTTCAGATAAGAATTCCTGTCCTGTTACATGTTATTGTTTCTCTGTCTGCCTGTCTGCCTGTCTGTCTGTCTGTCTGTCTGTCTGTCTGTCTGTCTGCCTGTCTGCCTGTCTGCCTTTCTGTGTTTGTGTGGAGTGGGGCATTTCAATTGATGCTTTAAAATGACACATGGTCTGAAACAATAACATTATTGCTGTGTATTTAGTTAAGCATTGTAAATGTGACTTGTAATGGCTGTGTTTTGAGCCTTGCAGCTTTCTTGACCATAGAAAAGAGTTTTATAGGAGTTGTTTGTGTGTACTTTGACCTCTCATCTTCCTTTTCCTGGAGTCAACAGACCAGGCACAATGCCATAAATGTAAAGCATACCTTGTCAACAAGCCATGATTTGAATGTGTCATTTTATAGTGCAGCATGTGCCGTGTCCATTTATTTCCTAAATTCACTTTTATTTCAACCAGTGAAGCTGCTCATTTCCATCTTTCTATTTACTGGTGTGGCAGACATAGTCACTCAAAGTGATCTATACTTCAGTAGTATGAGGCCATGAAGTAGAGAGTACTGTATACTCAATGAGACTAGTAGGCACAAATTAATATGGTTAATTAGGTGTTTTGGTGTGTATGCGTAATGATGGGATGTGGTGCTGTAAAAATTGGGATATATTGGGATTTATCAAAAACAAATATACCAGCTCTGAGAAAGTCACAGTGGTTTTTCTTCCTCAGTATGCTAAATGCATTTAGGGCAGTTCATATTTATATATAGCTATATGGATCACATGTCCAACACATTAGAGTGATATGGGCCTGACCTTCAATTTCATAAAGTATGTGTACTTTCAGATTTCTTATGTTGGTGATGAATCACAGACACACACACACACACACACACACACACACACACACACACACACACACACAGCACAGGGGATCTTTGAAAGCTCATATGACACCAGCGCACAGACTCATTCCCAACAGGGTGAAATTAGATACCTTGTGCCTAATTACTCCTCACCTACCCAGGTGTCACTTGGCAACCATTACCGTGACGATTGATCCACAAGTGGGGAACACATGCATAGAAAGAAGACTTGAAGACAAACATGTCACACTCCAATACCTAATAGGAACGTCACATTTTTTTGTTGTCTTTTTCTGTGAAGTCTCATGAACTTCTCAGAAGGAGAAGGTGGTTCTTCATTGGGGGAACCTGTTATCGCTGTGCGGGACTAATGGATGATCCAGGAAAAAGGAAATAAGCCATGCCTTTCAAGACCTTCAAGGATGACCTCAAGAAAAGTAAGTGAGATGCTAGATAAAACAAAACGGCAGGTACAACATGCTACCATGACCTACATAAATAAGAATCTACACAGACATAAATGAGATGCTCTTAAGCCTAAAACACCTTCCAACTAATCCCTTCTCTAGATGTAGGTGTACAGTAGTGTGTGCTTGGGTCCTTGTATTCAGACAAGACCTGACCTTTGAACCGCTGAGGTTCCAGATTTTTTGTGTCGCCCGTTAAGCAAAGGCCTAGTGGCATTCTGCAGGGGAGTGTTAGGTATATAATTAGCGGGAGAGGGAGGAGCCAGTGTGTGAGGTGTTTAGGGGGAGTCTGGACCTTTTATTTAGTGTACGATGGCTGATGGATATCTCACTCTGACACCCTGATATGGAGAAGAATGTGACATACGGTAGGTATGGCTTTATTGTCATTCTGCTGAAAGACTGGCTGGTTGTATTATCTGTTAAGATTTAGGTTTTCTTGGAGGTGCAGTAAATCTGATCATAAAAGGATGTTTATCACAAACTACTGGTACTGGAGGTTTTACTGTTCACCGCACTGAAAAACTAGCTAATGTAAAACTAACGTGACAGTTATTCAGTTATCCTTCCATGCATGAATAGCTAAGTTATAGAATAGTTTTAAGTGAATAACGGTAAATGCAGTCTCTGCAATGACCTGGAAAGATCCACTGACACTGTAGGATTATTAGATAAACAAATGCATATGAAGCACTCATTTCTTATTTTATGAAGACATGCTGGATTATATGATTTAATGTATTAATCATTGATTTATTATGTACCATTAAACTGTGATTACATCTCGATGTGCTGATTTATTCTGGACTTTTGAACTGAGATTATGTCTTAATACCTTACTTTGCAACCTTTACAGTAGTCAGTTAACATTATTAAAGTGCCATTACTGTTCAATTGTTACTAGAAATACTGTCTATATCAAAGAGCTTAGTTATAGAATAGCTTTTAAGTAAATAATAGTACTGTAACAATAATAATGTATAAAGAATCTGAGTCTGAGAATAGTGACCAGGAACTACCTATGACACTTACAGAAAATGTTTTCCTAATGTTTTCCTGTGACTAGAAATGCTGTCTAGATCCGAGAAGGTCCACCCTGATGAGGTTGACATCTGGCAACTAGGACAGATTGGCCTGAGCAACCTCCTGTCCAACCTCAAGGTAGGATCACTGAGCTCCTGTCTGCCTTTGCCTTTCATTTATGTGAACACGCTACAACTTTCTGTTTGCCTTTCAGTGAACTGAGATTTGTGATTGCTTTCCAAGGAAACTACCCTTATCCAGAAAAGGCTATCAGTGTTTTCCAGTGCTTTCAGCTTCCCTGCAGAGTTTCTTTTCAGGATGGGCTTTGCAAAGAACCATGGGAAATATTTACCTATTCAAAAATGTTGTATCTGCTATTTTTTGAGTTACATAGTTGCTCTATGCATGTACCCTATACTCTATGCTGTGATGTAATACTCTTCCATGAGCATAACACAATGTAGGACAATTTTGAAATGAGGTAAATTTGCTACGCTTAAATATCATAAAGAGATTATAACAACTACATAGATAATAAAGGAAAATACATCTCTTGATAGAGTTAAGGCATGTGACTACTGCCCTGTGTGAGGGTGGTTGCATCAGTGACTATGTGTGTATGTCAGTATTAGTGTGTGAGTGTGTCTGTATGTGTCTGTACAGCATATGCCTGTGTGTGTTTATGAAGAGTTCAGATGCAAAACCATTTGTGATGTCCAAACCATTTGTGAGTCCATTTGCGATGAATTTACAGAAATATATTTACACATTTTGATAAACTTTATTATCAGTACAACTCCAGTTGGATTGTTCTGGCTGACTTAATTTTTACTTGATAAAAAAATAATATTTAAATTGCCGTTTGATAGACATTACTTAGAAATTATTATTAAAACAACATAATTTTTGAAAATGGACATAGAGGGTTTTGCATCTCTGTGTGTGTGTGTGAGTGTGTGTGTGTGTGTGCGCGTGTGTGTGTGTGTGTGTGTGCTGCTGCTGCTGCTGGTTGGATTTCAGCCGAGCTCAGCAGCAGTCTCTGCTGCCGTCTCCTTTTTGTGACATCACTGATGCTGCAGTACCGCACGCCACAGCACAGCACAGCTCCGCTCCTCTCCTCTCCGCCACTGATGCTTTGAGTGTCGGCACGGCAACCTATTGCAGCACTGCCGCCCTTCCCCGACTCCCTCCTCCCTCCTCCTCTCCTCGCCTCTCTCTTTCTCTCTCTCTCTCTCTCTCTTTCTCTCCGTCTTCCTCTCTCCTTCTGTCGGTCCCTGGCAGAACATGGAGGGTGCGAGCGAGCCCACCCTCGTGCAGAAGCTGGCTGCCAGCATTGCCAAGACCCCCAAGTACCTGACTTTCTCCCCTTCCTTCCAGCGCTGCTCCCTCAAGTCCTGGATTAAGGAGAACATCAAGAAGAAGGAGTGCTGCTTCTACGTACCGACAGAGAGGTGTGTCGTGTGTCTGTCTGCTTGGCTCGGGGCTCCTTGACCTTGTTTATGTTTAAGGTGGCACTGTGCAAGTAGCTGACAGTGAGCGTGTGTGTGTACATGTGTGTGTGTGTGTGTGTGTGTGTGTGTGTGTGTGTGTGTGTGTGTGTGTGTGTGTGTGTGTGTGTGTGTGTGTGTGTGTGTTGTTTGTGTGTGTGAGAGAGAGAGAGAGAGAGAGAGCAGGCTGTGTTTTGTGTATTGGCATGTAAATGGGAGTCAGGTCCAGGCAAAGGTTCGTGTGTTCTTGGTTGCTGTGGTCAGTGATGTCCTCATGAAGGGGCTTCATGGAGGTCAGGAAAGCAAATACCAAAAATAGGCTGTGATGACATGGTGAAGTTATTAGTGTTTGCAGGATGTCAGCACTGTTCAGCTCGGCTCAGGAGCAAAGACTTTAAGTGAAGAGACAGAAGAGTGCTGACGGTCCTCTGCCCTACATCAGTGTGGACGGCTGCTAGGCAAAGATGTCCTCGGAACATGCCCTCATGTCCTGAGAACCTCAAAATTGTCAAATTTCAAACATTAGATCCATCACACATCTGTCTTCTGTGGGGGTTTGGAGGCCAGGTACAAAAGTACAAAATGACCTTCAAGAAGTTGTAGGGCAACTGGAAACTGAGAACTAGTAAATTCCGTTTTCAAAGCTGAAGACATTTCACCTCTCATCCAAAAGGTTTGTTTAGTTCTCAGAACTAACGGTGGAGCCTCAAGATATACGTTCTCATAACTAAAGAACCAGCACAATATGACTACCATGACCTGGATAAATGAGAACCTACAAGGACATTTCCATACATACAATAAGAGGGCCTTTATACAGTATTGACAACAGGGGAAAGCTACACACATAAATTTGTACTATCCTTTCTGCAGAGAGGGTTGCTGCAACTGTGGCTTCCATGAGAAGGCCATCATATTATCATTACCTGGTCCCCTGAGGGATTGACCACATATTGCAATGACCCTGTCCATCTGTTAGTCTGTCTTTCTGTCTGTTTGTGTATGTGTGTGTTTGTCTGTCCACCCATATGGGGGACCAGATTGCTATTTCTGATTGTGCTTGTTGGGTAAAGCTGTTAAATGCAGTGAGGGCAAGTGTAAGTGTGGTTTCCATGAGAGGGCCATCATATTATCACTGGGTAAAGCTATTCAACTTCACTGTCCTTTCTGCAGAGAGGGTGTCTGTAAGTGTGGCTACCCAAAGGACCACCATGAAGACGAAGCCCTTAAGCCAGAGAGGTTTCTGGACCAGACGTGGGAGGGTCAGAACCACATGCGGGAGGTGGCCACCGACGCCTTTGGGGACATCGACTTCGGAGGCCTCGGCCAAAGCACAGGCAAGGTACACATGTTTGCCTGCTGCTTCAGTCTCTGGTCTGTGTGTTTGATTGCACTTCCTCATTTGCCTTTATGATACTTACTGTAAAATAGTGGTCTGAATGTGTGTGCCAGTTTGTCTGCATCTGTGTGCATTTGTAAATCTACATGCAAACACACACAAATCCATTGGATAGTGTTTGTGTAAAAAAATGAACAGATGCTGTTGGGCAAGCATGTGTGATTGTACAATGTCTGTGTGTGTGTGTGTGTGTGTGTGTGTGTGTGTGTGTGTGTGTGTGTGTGTGTGTGTGTGTGTGTGTGTGTGTGTGTGTGTGTGTGTGCGCGTGTGCATGTTTGTGTGTGTCTGTGTCTATATGTGTGTGCATGTGTGCATGTTTGTGTGTGTCTGTGTGTATGTGCGTGTGTGTGTGTGTGTACATGTGCATGTTTGTGTGTGACTGTGTGTATGTGTGTGTGCACGTGTGCATGTTTGTGTGTGTCTGTGTGTGCGTGTGTGTGTGTACATGTGCATGTTTGTGTGTGTCTGTATGTGTATATGTGTGTGTGTGTGTGTGTGTACATGTGCATGTTTGTGTGTGTGTTTGTGTGTGTATGTGTGTGTCTGTGTGTGCGCGCGTGTGTGTTTGTGTGTGTGTGTGTCCCCAGTACCTGCGCCCCTCTGATGTCCTGTACCACCTGTGTGTGTGTGTGTGTGTGTGCCCAGTATGTGCGCGTTTCCTCAGAAACCCCCTCTGATGTCCTGTACCACCTGATGACGGAACACTGGAAGCTCCGCCCCCCCAACCTGCTGATCTCAGTGACGGGCGGGGCCAAGAACTTCTACATGAGGACGCACCTGAAGGAGAAGTTCCGCAGGGGCCTCATCAAAGTCGCTCACACTACAGGTCAGCCAAGGGCTCTGTACAACGGAAGCTCACATTGAATCATATCACACCACTACACGACGAGATGCTCTGACTCTACACACAGTAGTAGTGATGGGGGATAACACTAGCCTGGTAAACCAGCCCCTCGTACTTAATTTCATTTTGTACAAAGGGTCTGGACCAGACACCGTCGGAAACGATTTCTTCCTGGAGGTGTGGACTGCTGAAGTTTAAAACAAGTGCCTCTGCCTTCACCCAATTGCTGACGCCTGGTCGTCATGTATGCAGTTAGCCTACTTACGCACTACAATTCAAATGTAGCACACAAGGTCAACGTCATGGCTAACGAACACACCCTCTGTTCGCTGATTGGATCGGTCTTGCTGGAGCCGACTGCATGACCCTCAAGAGATTCCGGTCCAGATCCTCTGTACAAAATGAAATGAAGTACGGGGCGGGTTTACCAGGCTAGGATAACACACAAGTTTAACCGCAGATTTAAATAGCAGTTAGAGCAGTTTCGGTTTCCATGACTAAATCCCTGAAGGCCAAGAAGTTTTACCTAATTATTTGTACATACACCAGGCTTGTTTAATGGATAGCCATATATATAGTAGGGTATAAATGTACAGATGACCTATCAGATTAAGTATATTAAAGTCTAGATGACCTATACACAGTGTATAATTACTTTGTCTCTGATGGTTCAGTAATTAGTAATTTAGTAATTGGTAATTATCATCAATGCTATTGCTGATTGATGGTAATTGCTCTTGGTCATTGTCCAGGTGCATGGATCATCACTGGCGGCACCCATACTGGCGTGATGAAGCATGTAGGGATGGCCGTGCGGGACTACACCCTGAGCAGCAGCTCCATCAGGGGGGAGATTGTGACCATCGGGGTCGCCACCTGGGGCACCGTGCACAAACGCAGGTCCCTTATACACCCCGAGGTATGGCACAGAAAGTGTTAATATGGATATAAGTGAGCAATCCTAAGTGATCTCATGGTTTCTGACTTCTACATATGAATTTACGAATTCACGAATTTACAAAAATTCTGTGTCCTGTTTGTTAGCTGTTTGTTCAAAGTATAGCTCAAATCCAAAAATGCAATTCTGAATTGTGCACAACCCTGTTATAATATATCTGTGTGTAAGTATGTGTATACTGTATATACATCTCTCTGGCTCTCTCTCTCTCTCTCTCCCTCTCTCTCCCTCTCTCCAGGGCTGTTTTCCTGCCCAATACACAATGGATGAGCAGACTCAGGGCAAACTCTCCTGTCTGGATAGCAACCACTCCCATTTCCTACTGGTGGACGATGGCACCCATGGCCAGTATGGCGCAGAGATCGACCTGCGCAGTCGCCTGGAGAAATACATCTCAGAGCAGCAACTAGGAAACCGAGGTTAATGGCCTGACATGCTGTGATTGGCCTGTCATTTAACCTATTTACCAACCAGCTTTCTCAAAAGTAACTGACCAAATTACATTATTCAGCAATAATAACACAGCAGTGCTTTTAAGTGCATGAAGACTGACAATAACCGCATAGTCTTTCCCCTACTCTATGGGGCCGAGAACAAAAACAATCATTTGATACCCTCATGCAGCTCTCCCCAGTATGCTGACAGCTGATAGCGCCTTACGACTGCGGCCTCTGCTCAGGGCAGGGTGTGTGACGCTGTGTTTTGTAACTCTTCTAGAAAGTCACGTCAAGATCCCTGTGGTGTGTGTGGTACTGGATGGAGGACAGGGCACTCTGAACGTAAGAGCTCCTGCTTGGCACCGTTGTATATGAAGCGCACTCCCAGCACTGAAGCAAACAGCATTGAAACAGCACATACAAGACTTATGACACAAGATTTGTCCACATTACTGTACACAGTAAAAACAAAATCAATACCTGAACATACTATTTTGTTCCCAAAGTACTTCCACTATATTTCACATTGTTGGGAATGTAAAAACTGAAACCCTGTGGTAACAGCTTTGAGCTAATAATCGAAATCTCTTAAAGGTGTACTTTCATCGTGTTTTCATTAATTTTGTGGTGGTCTCTAGTATTAATGAATGCCCTGTGAGCCAGTTTTGGTGAAAAAAATGCTTTAGTGATTCTGTTTCAGGCTTTTCTAGTTTGGTGGAGGAGATGGAGCAGGGAGAATGACAGGTTCTCCAGTAATCACAACTGTGGCATAGCTTTTTCTAATTTACAAACCTACGTCACTTTGTTGGCCTTTTTCTTATTCACTTGTTTTTCCGCCTACTTTCTTTCACTGTCTAATGGAGGCAATCGGGTTAGAAGAACATTTTCACGTGCAGCATGCATATGCAACTCGGGGTGACCTGTCGTATTCCAAAAGAACTTAACGGTTTCTCGTGGAAGTACTCCTTTAAAACACTCTATTCATAAAGCTAGATATATCAATACAGACCAAGAAGGAGTAGAATGTGTTGTTATGTGTATATAAAAACATATTATATCTAGAGGCCTGTGTCATTACCAGACTGTCTACAATGCCATGCTGAACGGTACCCCCTGTGTGGTGCTGGAGGGCTCGGGCCGCATGGCCGACGTGATCGCTCAGGTGGCGGGCAAGCCTGTGTCGCGGGTCACCCTGGCCCTGATCCAGAGGCAAATGAAGAGGTTCTTTGGACAGGAGTACGAAAGCTTCTCCGAGATCAAGGTCATCGAGTGGGCCAAAAAGGTAAGGATGGTGTATACCGGTATATATATATAATACCGGTATATTATTTGGGCTTTGGTCATTGGGGCATAAGTTGGTGCATAGTCATACAGACTCTGGTATATTTCTGGTTATCTGTAGTTGGTTATTATGGGGTGGCAGTGGCTCAGGAAGAAAAGGAGTCAGTTAGCAACTGGAGGGTCGGTGGTGGTTCCATTCCCCCTCCTCATGACTAGGTGTGAGTGTCCTTGAGCAAGACACTAGACCCCATGCTGCTCCTGATGTGTTGGGTGCCACTTTGCAGCCTTCCACCATCGGTGTGTGTGTGTGACTGTGTGATTGGGTGAATGTGAATATGAGGTATTACACTCTGAAGTGCTTTGGGAAGCATTACGCTGTTGCAGGAGAGGTTTGGTGTGGATCAATCCATAGCCCTGTTGTTCGAGGTCATAGAGTGCTGTTGGTAGGAAAAGAGAATGAGAACATTTGACGCAACATTGTGTGAATAATGAACTAATGAACACTAACTGAATGGGGCATAGGAATTAACTTTCAGTTTTATTTCCCTACGTCCCATTCAGTTATAGTGTTAGCTACCAGTTCATTATTTGGTCTATGTAGCATCAAATTTTGTCGTTCTTTTTCCTACCAGTAGCACACCGTGAACTCTAACAACAGGGCTATATGGATTGATCCACATGTACTTCTCCTTTAAGTGCAGAGTGAGCGCTATGAATGCAGTTGGTTGTTTAGTTGAGTTATGACCTAGTAGAATGTTCTAGCTTGCTCACAACTGTCACAGTGTCCCACCTCACTCTGAAAATATCTGTCAGATCCAGGACATCATTAGGATCCCCCACCTGCTGACTGTGTTCAGCATGGACGAGGACAAGAACAGTGACGTGGACGTGGCCATTCTCCAGGCCTTCATGAAAGGTGCGTCTCCTCATTTGACCTTCCTGTGATGACCTGAGACCCTCTGTCGGATGTGTTTTTTGTCATACATTGACAATTGATTTATGTTAGGAATACAGTGCTTTCATTTACTCTCAAAGATTATTAAGACTTGAATTGAGATAGACAATGCACTTAGAAGCTAAGTAATATTGTTAAAAAAAAGGGTTTTGGTGCAGCTACAGCTTTTTGATATGTATAAAATCTCATTCCTCGTGGCTTCTTTCCTTAAACCGAATTACATAACAGTTCACAATCCAGACCATCGTACGTAAGACCATCTGAATGGATGGGCATTACTGTGAATGGTGCTCCATTAGCTGGAAATTGATGTCACAGACATACGACACCACCCTTTCCACCCTTGCTTTCTGCATGATTAGATGTGATATTGATCTTTTCAACTCTGCAAAGCTTCTTGCAGAGTCATGTTTTCAGCTGCACTGGGATCACTAAGTGTTTATCACACAAGCTTTGATGACTCAAGACCAAGAGGTTGTCGAAGAACTCACTGTACAGTTAAATCCATGGTTAGCTTCAGCCAATTAGCAAGGCACTTCCTCGTTGCCATTTCTCAGAAGTTTCATCACATCCACCCCTGTTTCCCCCATGCTGATTGGTGGATTGTCCGCTCTTAGCTCATGCACGAGGGTGTCTATGAACTATGTCAGCATCCATTTTTGAACATCTAATGCTCTTCCTCGATATAGCTTTCTGCTCTACCTCACATCAATCAGTAACGTGGCACCTAATTGGCTAAGTGAAATGAGGGTGGAAATGATCCCTGTGAAACTCCATTTTGAAACTTCAATTTCAATTTTGGCTGAATTCACTAGTCTAGCATTTCCCATTGAAATAAATGGGAGGACTTTGGCAGGACTTTGTCACTTTCTCCAGTTATTATAATACCTCTATGGTGAAATCACTTAAACAGGCCTTGATGCTGTTCCCATAATTAAAAAATACATCCAAGGAAGCACAGGCACTCTGAGAGACTGACATAGTATTAGAGGTATTTTGTCAAGTATAATTGTTACACACACCTCCATCTGGTGCTGGCCACTGGTAAAACGTAACTAGAAAGCAACAAAATGGGCTTTGCAGTTTTGTTGGCGAGAATGTTTTGGCCTAATGCAGCCTTCCTGAGATGGCATGATGTAGTTTTTGAGGTAACCCCTGCTGTCCCTGCAGCCTCTAGGAATGAGGAGAGTGGGGGTCAGCGGGGCTGGGAGAGGCAGCTGGAGCTAGCTGTGGCCTGGAACCGTGTGGACATCGCAGAGAGTGAGATCTTTACTGAGGAGAGCCAGTGGAAGGTAAGCAATCTCCACAGTAAGGCTGGTGATCAGGTGTACCTGCAATGCCTGAGTTTGTCATAGAAGACTGATTTTTAATTAGGATACACTTTTATTTTGTATGTTTTACTGTGCTGTACAATGTGTTGCGTTACATTTTGTCATGGTCATCCCATATTTACACTTACATCAGTTAATGTAGAAGACATCTATTCCTTCTATTCTAAATCACAGCTTTGTGATTTTATCACTATTTATGCTTCATGAGAACCACAGCCTTGACGCTGTTTATACATTATTTTGATAGTTACATTCTGGAAAAATTTCATGAACATAAAGATGTGTATACATTTTAGAGGAGCCATGTAGGGCTCGTGTAGGGGAGTGATGTAGGGCTCATGTTAGGATACATGTAGGGCTCCATGGCCTTTTTTTTATCTTTCTTTCCTTCCCACAGGCAAGGAAAAGAATAGATATAAAAATATACACATCTAAAATAGCTATCCTAATGATATAGTCAGGCTGGCCCCAGAGATTTTTTGCTCTTCTTTCCATCATGTAGTCGAGCGATCTGCATGATGCCATGTTCTCGGCGCTTGTGGGCCACAAGTCAGAGTTTGTGCGCCTCCTGCTGGAGAACGGCGTGAGCATCGCCCAGTTCCTGGCCACGGACGAGAAGCTCAGTGACCTCTACACCAGCATGCCCAGCTGCTTCTTCCTGCGCAAGCTGGTGAAGCGTCTCCAGGGCGACAAGGCCCGCCGCAGCGTGAGCAGCCCCTGCCAGAGGAAGAGGATCCCCCTGGCCGCCGTGGGCGAGGTGGTGAGGCAGCTGCTCGGCAGCTTCACCCAGCCCATCTACCTGCCACCGCCATCCCAGGAACTCATCAAGATGGCCGAGGATGACCCCGACAGCAACACTGTGGTTGTAAGTCCGAGGTGATAAGTCACTATGCACTAGTGTAGTAGATTTAGATTAGCCTGGTAAACCAGCCCGTCATACTTCATTTCATTTTGTACAGAGGGTTGGCAGTAGTTCCATTGACATTGCTGTCTTAGACAGAACTTTGCCTAGCCAATCAGCGAACAGAGGGAGTGTTTGTGATCAATGACACTGACTTTGTGTGCTACATTTGAATTGTGGTGCGTAGGCAGGCTAATTGCACATGTCACAAACAGACGTTAGCGATTGGGTAGAGGCAGAACCACTTGTTTTAAATTTCAGCAGAGTCCACAGCACAGTACAGCACTGCTAGACCCTCTGTACAAAATGAAATGATGTATGAGGGGATGGTTTACCAGGCCAGATTTAGATGTGGAGATACATGGACAGAGGTTTGTAAATTCTTAGAGCATTTGCCATATAACCAAAAGCAAAAGAACCTAATAACTTTGTGTATATCGTAACCATCAGAAAGATCCTGGGAGGGACCTCTTCCTCTGGGCCATCCTACAGAACAACACAGAGCTGGCTCAGATTGCCTGGGAACAGGTACAGGGCAAGAAAAAACACCACAGACATTCTGAAAAGTTGGATGTACAGTAGTTGAAAGTGACTCTGGTTCCTAGTTAGTGTCATTACAGATTAAACCAAATTACTGCCACTATTATGGGGAAGTTTAATTGCTCTTGTTCTTTTGTTTGTACAGTGTAGAGACAGCATAGCTGCAGCTTTGGCAGCCAGCAAGATCCTGAAAAAGCTGTCTCAAGAGTCAGAGGATGACGATGAAGACGATGCCAACAACATGAGAGAACTTGCCAACCACTACGAAAGACAGGCCATCGGTAATTCGTAGTACACTGTAGTAGTGATAAGTGTAGTAGCAGCAGTTTTTAATATACACAAGAATATGTATACCTTGGTATACATTAAATTAAATGGTTTAGATTTTTGTCTTCCATACTCATGATGTTATGCCTCTCTCAAACCCCTCTTTCTATCAAAGCTCCAGTGAGTCCATTAAAATGTTTCACAGCCTCATACATAGCATCATGCTAACACTGCAAGCCCATAACACTTTAGCGTGGTGCTAATTCTGTAGATATAATATATGGACTGATGTGAGTGTAAACAGTATGGTTCATATGGATCTCTTTTGTTTTATTCATTCTTTCGTCTAAAAAGATAAGATGCCTCAAAAGAGGCCATGCTAATTTTAAGTGTGCATGACTCAGCTAATTTTAATAATGGCTTCTTTCTATAGAGACAGTAATCCTAGTCAGTGGATGTAGATGGTGGCTCCTACATATAGGACAGCAGTGCTAAAAATGAAAGAGGCAGTAACACCATTCCCTTCTCTCATTTTGTCTGTTTCCTCACTCCTCTTCTCACTTTCACACTTTCTGCCTCAAACACTCTCTCTCTCTCTCTCTCTCTCTCTCTCTCTCTCTCTCTCTCTCTCTCTCTCTCTCTCTCTCTCTCTCTCTCACACACACACACACACACACACACACACACGCGTGCGCGGACACACACACACACACACTGTTATTTCAGGTGTGTTCAGTGAGTGCCATAGCTGGGATGACGAGCGAGCCCAGAGACTGCTGATCCGACTCTCACCATCTTGGGGCAAAATCACGTGTCTGCGCTTGGCACTGGAGGCAGGCGACAAGAACTTTGTGGCACATTCAGGTGTTCAGGTCTGTTTGTGTGCGTGTGTGTGTGTGTGTGTGTTTGTATGTTACAGTGTGTGTGAGAGAGAGATCATTGAAAGATATTGATACTGAGAGGGATCATTGAAGATATTATGTTGCCTTCATGTCTTTGTCAAGGTTAAGATCATTGATTGTGTGTTTGACATGTACATATCTGTTTTAACAAAAGTGAACTCATAAAGACTACAAAATTGACCAAATATAGAATGTGTAGAACATTTTCTCTTGAACTGTGACCTGAACATACTCGAAGCAAGAAAATTAGGGCCAGTGATTCCCTGGTTGTGTGTGGCCAACTGACCTGCCATAAGAACGTGTTGATGCCTTAGGCTCTTCTGACCCAAATCTGGTGTGGGGAGTTGGCTGTGGACAACCCTCAGTGGAAGCTGCTTCTCTGCATGCTCTTTTTCCCTCTCATCTACACAGGCTTCATTACCTATAGGTAAATTTACAGTTAAGCCTCTTCAAAACACATGGGTGAAACAGTAGCACAAGAGGTCTAGTCAAGTTGGAATGATTAAATGGTCTTTAGGTCTTCATACTTGACTTTTACTTTTCTAGATTTCTCTGTTTTTCTAATTGTGTTCAACTTTTTCTTATTATGAAGTGACGCATTAAACTATATATCGACTGTTTTGATTGTGATTAATAGAACAAGATTAAAATTTAAAATACAAATAATAACCTGCCACCCCAAACCCGTATGACCTGATCAGGTTTTTTTGTTTGTAGACGTGATGAGGACATTGAGAGAGAGGCCATGAGGAATGAGGAGATGTTAGCGATGGAGTCTGTGACAGGAAGCTCAGTCGATACCAGGATGAAGACTCCATTCCAGTAAGAACATGAGGACCCATGACAAAGTCTTACATTTGATCAGTGCTAACAGGATGTGCTCACTTATTAACTCAACTACCCTAACTCACTGGTGACAGGCTGACCAGTTATAGCTGCTTGCTTATATGCTACTGTAGACCGTAGATGCTAATTAGCTACGAAGCCAACTCTGATGGGATTTGTACTGTACTTGGCCCTCTGTCAACTAAAGTAATAAACTAAACTACACTCTCAGAAATAGCGGGACAGACAGATCGTAAGTTACAGTCAGTACAGTTAATTGTCCTACAAAGGTTAATATTTGGATCTTAAGGTACTGATGTGTAGGCTACCTATTCACCTCTGGAGAAGGTACAAACTAGTTGTAAAACAGTGGTTAAAAGGTACAATTATGTGCCTTTGAGGGTACTGTCAGTGTGACAAGCCTGTGTACCCCTAAAAGTACAATTCTGTACCTTCTTTTCTAAGAGTGTAATAAAAAAAACAACTTGACTGAGAGACCTCATCTCTTCCAGCGACCCCCAGGAGGGCGTCCAGCTGAATCCACTGACCTGGCTCACCAGGCTAGGGGGCTTCTTCACAGCCCCTCAGGTGAAGTTCTTCTGGAACATTGCCTCCTACTTTGGGTTCCTGTGGCTCTTCTCCATCGTTCTGATGATCGACTTCCAGCCCACGCCATCATGGAGGGAGTGGCTGCTGTACGTCTGGTTGGCTTCAGTAGTCTTTGAGGAAATCAGACAAGTAAGACAAAGTGCTACAAAGTACCCACACTAGTTGTATAGTTTGCTTATGTTGTTTTTCTGTCCTCCTGTTATGCCAACATGTTTGTAGACATACAAAGCTGCCAATCATATATTTTTTTAATTTTCCTGTTAGATGAGTCCCTTTTTTCATCTCTGTCTTGCTCTCTGTCTGTCTTACGATGTGGACTGTAGCTTTTTGATGACCCTGATGGATTTGGGTTCCGACGGAAAGCGAAGATGTACATTAAAGACTTGTGGAACATGCTGGATGTGCTCTCCATCCTGCTTTTCCTCGCCGGTCTTGCCTGCAGGTCAGATTTGAGTCCCAAACCATCAGTAATAAAAGACCTTTATAAGTTACTTGATAATTCTTTGTACATACTTGTCTTATTGTCTTGGCTGTTACCTATAATCTTTTGCTTATGCGGGTCCATCTTTTCTACAGATGGACCACCAGAGCTTTTTATGCAGGAAAGGTCATCCTCTGCATCGACTTCATCATCTTCTGTCTCCGACTAATGGCCATCTTCACAATCAGCAGAACTCTTGGCCCAAAAATCATCATTGTCAAAAGAATGGTTGGTACCTAATTTAAAGCAAACAGTAGACAAGGCCTTTTATCTAAAATGTGTTTGTTATATCTACAGTAACTGGGCGATATACCGATGGCACTCATGTCAAACTCTCTCTCCAGATGATGGATCTTTTCTTCTTCATGTTCCTGCTCAGTATCTGGGTAATAGCCTATGGGGTGGCTAAACAGGGGATTCTGATCCACAATGAGGACAGGCTGGACTGGATCATTAGAGGGGCAGTGTACGAGCCCTACCTGATTATATTCGGCAATGTCCCAACCAACATCGACAGTGAGTAGTATGAGAGCACAGCCACATTGTTAGTTAAATCTTCAGTGAAGGATTTCTCTCAATAAAATGTACCAAGCATATAGCTACATGTTTATATGATTGAACATCCAAGGAACTCAGTACAATTTATGCATCTTCAGATGATACGTGTTCATGAACAAATCCGATCTTCACTGTCTTTACCGCGTAGATGCTGAGTTTGACATGTCCACCTGCACTGTGAACGGTACGGACCCCCTACGGCCCAAATGCCCTGTGCTGAATGACAACCACTCTCCAGCCTTCCCAGAGTGGCTGACCATCATCATGCTGTGTGTTTACCTCCTCTTCGCCAACATCCTGCTCCTCAACCTCCTCATCGCCATCTTCAAGTGAGTTCAGTCTTTAACTCTACATCTAAACAAAATCATGAGGTGCACACTACAATCACATAACTGTTTAGGTCTTGAGCACACCTAAGGCATGTTTAAAGAATGAGAACTGAGCAGGTCCCTCAGATCAGTGGAATTTGCAGAGCCCAGAGTCCAAGCTAAACAAGGCAAGGCATTATTTAGCTATTACACTGCAAGCGGTTGTACCAAACTGCCAGAGGATATCAGGTTGTGTAGTTTTTTCTAACCAGATTAAGGATATTTCCGTTTTGTATTGTATTTGTTTCATGTCTGAAATTTCTATAAGGTAAAGGTAATAGAAGGAAAAGAAAAGAATCCGCACACTGTTGCTGCTCACTGATTTATTAAACACTAATCACGTTTCGACCTCACACGGTCTTCGTCAGGTGTAGGTGTGTGTCTGTGTTTGTGAGTGACAGTTCTTTTATAGACAAGGAAGGGGCGGGCATACGGTCAAGTCGTACAAAACCACACTGCTCCAAAACCCTCAATCAGCAGAAAACACAGGCACTAAATAACCAGAAAATACACAAATAGAAAAAAGAAGAGAATATAAACAAAGAATATATCCCACGCAGTGAAAAAATACATATCACCAATACTATTCTATAATAAAGGTAATAGAAAACACATGGATGCTTGCCCCACAGACTCACGGATATTTGTCTGTTTTGCTTTAACAGCTACACATTTCAGGAGGTGCAGGACAACACAGACGCCATCTGGAAGTTCCAGAGGTATGAGCTGATTAAGGAGTACCACAGCCGCCCCGCTGCCCCCCCTCCCTTCATCCTCCTCAGCCACATCTTCCTCCTCTTCAGACGCCTCGTCATGCGCCGCTCCCCCCAGAAGCACAAGCAGTTCCGTGAGTACGGCCTCCGTCTGGCAACTTCATCAGCTACACTGATGCTTTGATGCTTTGAAGAAGATATCATGCGTTTTCATTCAATAAAACAGGTTTATTTCATCCACTATTTTCAGTGCTTGGCTCAAAAGCTTTTTTGAAAATCAATCAGATTTTATTCTTTTTAACAAGTTCAGTTGATTATGCATGCATACCTAAAATCAAGGACTGCAACAAAGTCATTGCTTATTAGACAGGACGTCCATTAAAGAAAGTGTTTGTCTGCCTCTGTCTGTGTAGGGGAGCGATTGTCTAAAACTGAGGAGGAGGAGTTGTTGTCATGGGAGGCATTCATGAAGGATAATTACGTGGCCACCCAGCGACAGGAGAGGAGTGAGAGTATGGAGCGCCGTATCCAAGAGACAGCCGATCGGTAATGCTGTCAGAAAACCAATGAGCCTGTCTGTCACGTTAGTCTCATTTTCTACAGTGAACCAAAAGATACAACAGACAGAGAGTCAGACAAACAGATAGACAGACAGACAGACTGGCTGACAGACAGGCCTATTTGATATATAAAAGGAAGAGCAGCTGTAGATCTTTCACAGTCCTTAATCAACCTAATGTCTCACCTAAAGGACAGTTTTAAATGTCAGTTACACCAGCAGACAAAGATGAACCACTATTTAATGGATGCCGTGCCATCCAGTTGATTATTCTGGCTTTTCCCTCCAGGGTTGGCTCCATGGCAGAGGTGCTGGAGAGAGAACAGGACAAGGGCTCCATGGCAAAGCGCCTGGTTCAGCTGGAAGAACAGGTTCATGGTTCACAATTGATTGTGTTTCTTTTGAAAGAGTAAGCATGCGGGTGTATGTTGCTACAAGCGCATATTATGTTTTGTTTTGTTTTGTGTTTTTTTTCCCCACAACCACCATCACATCAGGTGTCCCAGTATACTAAAGGGCTAAAATGGATCATGGAAACCCTTAAAGCCCAAGGTTACCAGTCCAAAGAAGAGCCCCCTTCAATGTGTGAGTAAAGTGCATTTAGATTGTATCCATCTGCATCCACAATAAGGGATTTAGTGGGGTCCATTGGGCCTCCATTCACCCATAATCTCTGTCTGTCACACCCATAGCCAGGAGTACAGAGAGTGAGCCAGATGAGAATGAGTGCGATGGAGAGGTGGAGAAGAGGCAGTACCACTTCTACGCACGCAGTTTCCTCTACCCGGGCACCAACAAGAAACGCTTTCCTGTTCCTGAGGAGAAAGTGCCTTGGGAGGTGACTGAAAATGAGAATGAGTAGTGGCTGTACATGGCAGCATGTGATGATCCTCTTCATCATCACTGTGAATGTGTTATTTCTATGTAAAAACCACTCTCCCTCTATCTCTCTCCCCCTCTCTTTTATTCTGTCTCTCTCTCTCTCCCTTATTCTGTCTCTCCCCCCCCTCTCATTCTGTCTACCTCTCTCCTTCCCCTCTCTCTCATTCTGTTGCTCTCCCTCTCTCTCTCTCTTATTCTGTCTCTCTCTCCCTCTCTCTCTCCCCCCTCTCTCATTCTGTCTCTCTCCCTCTCTCTCTTATTCTGTCTCTTTCTCTCCCTCCCTGTCTCTCTATATATATCTCTCTCTCTCTCTCTCTCTACACCCAGGTGGACTTCACTCCTTACATAGCTGAAGCGTACAGTGCAGAGCCAGTGAACAAGTGGGTTTGCATTGTCTTAATTTAGCTAATACACATTAATACCAAAACCATGTGCTTGACATGTATAAACTTGACATGTGTCCCTACTTTCTCTAGAGCGGAGGAGTTGACTTTAGACAACTACAGGTAATGTAGCTGCCACATGGTGTCATATATTTTTTTCTGTTGCTGTCCTTCCAGTACGCCCGGTATAGTCTCACAATGTCATTGCTCTTGCAGGAACCCAGGGGGTCGTACAGGAATAAGAGGGAGAGGAACGCTACAGTGCCTAGGCCCAAATCCCATCCTCGATCCCGTTCTTACTCAGTGAGTTCAACCAATAAGCGCTACCGATCAGTAGCTTGGGTCCGCTTGTACTGCCTGTAATGCTACATTGAATTTCGCGTTCAAGTCAGTCCGGCCAACCTGCCTATTCATAATTCTTCCTGGTCCGGAAAAATCTGAAACCAATGAAAAATGAATGGTGCACATATGACATCGGAATCAGTGGTCTGGTTGTAGCTCTGTCCAGTAGTACACAGAGGCATTTGAAAGACGCCCATTAATCCAGCCTCTGAGAACTTTCTGTCTATGAGGGGTTTGCTAGACCAAGCTCTGTCTATGAGCCTGGTGCGACAGCCAGGGTAACAGATCAGTACATCCCTTCTGCTAAATTTGTCTGTTACATTTTCTTACATAATAGCATCATTATGTATGCACATACGAGTAAAATACAGAGGGCACAAAATATGTATTCAGATCATTGCCCCCATAACAGAATGAAATGTTTGTAGAAGAATATGTCCTACATTTTAGGGTTCAGTAGTTGTTAGCTGTTCAGTGGGCTGACAGGATTTATTGATTTACTGTATATAACTTGCTGTATATAACTTGTTTCTGTAGCTGGAAAGACAAAGATCATTCAGTTCTTCAGTTCCTGGCTGTCTGGAACGAGACTGAACGATGCTGGTCCATACCAGGGGTAAGAGAATTTGAAATGATCACTTTGCTACTACTGTCTCTGACCACTATCAGCTCATTTTGTCTCTGCAGTATGGAGATAAAATATCCTATTAAATAGAAATAAATGTTAATTATAACATACTGATTGGACTTGTGTTCATTATTTCTGCTCTCTTGTCTATATATATATGGTTGTGCTGGCACATGCTTTTTCTGCTTTCATGTGCTGTTGTTGATGTGTTTGTGTCAGTGTGTTTGCCACTTCCTGCTTTTGTTTAGTTTCCTGTCAGCCTCTTTTCTCACCTGTGTCTCATTATATCCCATCAAGCAGGGTTGTATTTATAGTACAGCATTTTTTTTTACTCATTTTCACTCGCAAGAGTCTGTGCACACTATGCAGTCAAGCTCTCATGTGAATCTCTTTGTTTTTCCTTGTTTATGAATGGTTTACTTGTCTCAGGATTTTTGCATTCTGTTTCCTTATTCACTGCTTGTTTTTTCCATGCCAACTGCCTGAATCAAGAAGTGTTGATTAAAGATAACATGAACTTTGACCTGATTTTAGTGGTCCCTGCAATTGAGTCCATTCCCTGACTGGACCTGTTGCACAGATGTAATAGTATATAGCATGTATTTTAGTATATGTTGCATATATTATAGTTTATAGTATATGTCTGCTGCCAGTGTAGACAGGCATCGACACAGTAACATCATCCATGTGTGTCCTACTGCAGGGTGCTTTAAAAACAGGAGAGCCCCTTCCAGGCAGACTCAAAAAACTCCTTGGAGACAAGCTGTATCAGAGGATCAAGGCCAAGCTAGGGGATGGAAGCCGACATAACACGGTACTGTTAATGATTTTAATTCTGATTCTGATTCCAGTTCTGATTCTGATTTTGCAATGATAACACAGAAGCTTTGGTTATTCCCTATGTGGATCTAAAATGCATTTAAAATGATTAAAAGCGTAAAGTGTTTGCTGTATGGTTTTATTTGCTGTAAAAAGTATTGGAGTTAGAGTTTAAAATGTCAGTGTATCAGAATAGTTTTTTTCTCACCTTGTCCAGGTGTATGAGGGCTATGCTGATGACCCCAGGAACACAGACAGTGCTTGGGTCGAAACCACTGTTCTCAACATTCACCTGGACAGTGCTGGATCCCTCATGAATGAACTGAACAGAGCGGTTAGTTTTTGCTTTTTTTATCTAGTTATACACTTGCCACAGGGGTATAGTGTGGTGGTCTAGAACACTTCAAAATATTGTCAAAAATGTCAGTTCTTTTTTTTTTAGGCCTCTGTGATATGACATAAAATGTGCAATATATTATAACATTGCTGACTTGTAATAATTAACCAGATACTTAAATATACAGTTTTGTATCCACTGCTAGACCTCGAACACTAAGTAGCCCATGCTATAGGGGAGGGCATCAAGGGCAGCAGTAGTGAATCTGATCATAGCCAAACCCACTGCTGATGGAAAAGTGCCATTTATTCCAGTCAGGCTGTGATATGTATGTTGAACATGTTGATATTGCTACATTTGCGATATACTGTGCATATTTTTCCACATACCCTCCCCCTCTCTCTGTGGTTGCAGATGTCTTGTATGAGCATCATAACTGACTCTTGTTTTGTCATTCAATCCACCAGGTAGCTGCTAGCCAACTATTATCTGAGCAGATTCAGTGGAGGGAGGTCAGCAGCAAGACGCCAGTGTACACGTACCAAAGAGAAGCTCTCCGATTGGTTGCCAAGCTCCACCAGACCCAGTTCTGATTTGCACAATCCCAGCTATGGGTCCTGACTGGGCTGAAGAGCAGTGCTAAGACATTTCAATTGCAGTAACAAAGTCAATGCTGTTTCCACACATATAAAAACATATTATTTTGTACATCTAGAGTGTCATATACAGATGCTGAATGTATATTGTATATTGCCAATGTGGATATGCAAACATGTTTGGGAAACTATGATATACTAGATGCAGAATAAGGGGAAAGGTTATTTACAAATAAGACGTTATATGCACCAGCATCTGGCCACTTTGCTTGCACAGAAGAAGGACATTTGTATTTTTTTAAATACTTTGTGCCATCCCTTGGCTTGGCGTAATGCACATTAGCCTTTCCAGATCAACGTCTCTACACAGTTACTTCATGGACACACACAGTGCAACCTTATATAGCACTTTATAAGACAATACTGTCTTTTTCTCTGTTTGCCCATGTCATATATCAAGTCCAGTACACATAATATGCATCAATGAAGGGTACAAAATGTCTGGTTTCTATCGTTTTCTGAATATTTTTCCTTCTATAATCTACACTTAAAGTAATTTTGACAAGGTTACTGCAGAGTTGGAAATGTCACACTTGGGAATGTTTGTGAAGACTGACTATGCAACTTGCTCATGGAAGCTTTTTAAATCACTAGAGTAAGTCCCTGAAAAGTGCAGTTTTGTCAATAGACACATCAGTCTCAGTTCAGATGTACTATTACTATTAACAGCTAGAGGGCAGTGTATCCATGTGAAAAAAGAGCAATTTAGCAGCGGCCATGAAAGCATGCATTTCCGTGGACTACCTGGAACAGTTAATTACTCTACTGTGATACATTTGAATGTCGATACTTTTAACTAACATTTGCGGTACAGCAGTGCTGTGGCATTTCTGAACAGCCCAGCATAGTCCTGAAATTTTACGCATAGTTCCGTGAAACAAGGGAACTTTCTACACTGTAAAATAGAGGCGGTGGCGCAGAGATGCCTGGATTGGAATCAACGTCTGGTGGGTTATTTTACTTTACAGTAGCTATCAACACGTTCGTGTAAAATATGTAGGGCACCACATACACCTTATTTTGTATGTGTAAAGTTAGCTGGTTATCATATAACTTACGAATGCAGAAACGTAACGTTGGCGAGATGTAACTTAGCTTGTAACAACGTTAGCACACAAACGCTTTGCCTGCTGTGACATTCGTGGCAGGCTGATGTTTAGGTTAATCAGTAAATGTCATCGTTTGCCATGCTTTTAAACTGTAGGCCTAGTCCATGACTGGCCAACGTACGCTGTGTAATCAAGCAGTCGACAGAAGCTTGCACATCAGTTAGCATGTGAGCACCACAAGGACTGGCATTAGCCATTAGAGCTAAGTTTACTTCACCATGAAGTTCAGGTTCAGCTAACCAACTTGTACTGTCATGCCAATGACTTCTGTAAGTGTAACTATAAAACACCCAGCCAGAAGACGTCTTATTTTGACACCGTGTAGATTTTTTTCATTAATGTATTTTCTCTCAGGGATTGACAGTACTGTCGAAAACATTGGACGACTACCTGCTGACGTTTTCGCAGAAACTGTAAGCAAAAATATTGTCTTAGCCAGTCCAGTTATGTTTTTTTCTTGGGCATTAGTAGAATGCCTGTAACTTCAGCAGTCCGCACGAGACGAATACTTTTAGTGAATATTAGTCGACCACAACATGTAAACAAAATCAAATAGCTCTACGTGTTGGTGAATAATGAGGTGCATGTTCGTGTAGATATGACGACCTCTTGGATGGGTTGCAATTCTGATGGTAATCTTTTCATATCTCCAGTGTCAGCAGGTGCTAGCTCATCTCCAAGGGCAAACAAGTGCAGTAGATTTACCCAAAATCTGTGATGTAAGTAATGCCATACAGCTGCTTGCATTGTCATTTCCTATTATTTTCACTGCAGTGAAGGTATGGTTCCTTATTCTTCTGCGTCCATACATTGGCTTTAAAATGAAGCTGTGTTCTGCTTTAAAGACGTTACAGAAAAATGGCATAGACCTTGAATGGAAAACTCTGCAAAGCATCATCAGATTGTTATCATCGAATTTCAGGTAATCGTGTCATCTGGTTTAGTCCTGTATACACACACACACACATACACACACACACACATAATACACACACATTCTATCTCTCTCGTTCTCTCTTTCACACACACCCACCCACACACACCAAGTCCTGTGCAGGGCAAAGTCATCATTCTCTGTAACTGCTGTGTTCTCTTGCAGAACGGCGGTGAGCAGCAATCTCACGGCTGATCAGTTGGTTGCCAGGCTGGGTGAAGGCAGTGGGAAGTGGGCCAAGGCTGCGCTGCAGGTGGTGCATCAGCTGTGGACTGAGCATGGGCCACTCGTTTGCACGTACCAGGAGGCCCACGCAATGGCTAGCATTGGACAGGTAGGCCCTCCACGGTAATGTGGGTGAGAAGTAAAGAACATTAATATGTATTTAGTTTAAAATATTGTATTAGATGTGGACACATGGCAAATCAAGAATTGTGCACATTACAATTCTGGACTGTGTGATTTATTATTGTTTTGAGGCATGATGCATGTCACAAAAAAAAGACAAAAAGTGTTTGTTGAGGAAACTACAGAGAGTGTCCTGAAGTCACCCGTGTGTTTGAAGAAGACATATTGTCACCACACATTGTGTTATTTGCTCTGATAACATGAAGCTATTAAGCCATGTACATGTTGCTGGGTAACCTCAGCTGCTTCGTCATGGGTGTTGGTGTTCTACATGCTGACTCCTGACCTCTGGCTGTCCACAGATGGTGGATATGCAATGGAAGCTGGGTATGGCAGTGAGCTCTGACACGTGTCGCTCCCTTAACTCACCCTACGTGTCACTGCTGTTGAAGGTGGCCGACACCTCTGGAGAAGTGACCTACAAATCCTTTGAAATGTCCATCCCTCAGTTCCAGGTGTGTTTGCTGAGTGCTTAGTATGGGTGGTATTCAAGTAAAACAATCAAGCGTGCTCAACTCCTAAGCAGATGTACCTGTAGGTGTTAAAAGAACTATCCAGTTGTTCTAACTGAGAAAACTGCCCTCTCTTTTGTCTGTAAGTGTGAAAGTGAAGTTTTTGTACAGTGTTGAACACAGACAAAAGAGTGATTTTTCTCAGTTTAATATATCTAATATTCAATAATTAATTTAATCAATAACTATAATGGTGTGCTTTTGTTATAGCTCGGCTACTTTGTCATACTGTACATTTTGTTTGAAGACTTAATTTCATCTTATGCTCTGTTGTATCTGTTGCAGAATTTTCACCAGCAGTTCAAAGAAATGGCAGCAGCTCTTGAGACTGTGTAATGCTGATGAAGCACTCCATATTGTATTCCTCTTTATCGCTGAAAATGCTTGATTCTTTGTAGACAGTGTTGACCAAAATGTTTACATTCAACAAGGTATATTATTTATGTGCATTATTCATAATGTTCTCTGTGTTCTGTTTACAAGGGGTAACAAAATCAATCACGTGTAGGGGAGCTAGCAGCTAGGTGTAAAAAATCTGTCTTTAATAATTGTCTTAAATAATAATGTCTTAAAAAAAAAAAAAAGAATCATCAGCTTCATTCTAAAGCACACCCATTTATTTATGCTTGAAGTTTAACAGAAGACTTGCCATGGTGAAAAATAAATAAAGAAACAAAGAAACCTTTGTGTGTGAACTGGTTACTTAGGGCTGCTATAGCTGCTGACGCCCCAGATATGTTTGTGTTGACTACTGACTGCGTTCATAAAGTGCCCTCAGCGGAGCGCTAATGCTTCATGGATGGAGACTGTGTCTGCTGGGGTTACATGCGCTGCATGTTTAATCTATTTCTGGGAGAAGGGGGATTCGCCTCCCTGGCATCCGGTTACACTCAGAGCCACCTACAGCATCCAGACAAAATTAATATATAACAGTACTTTTGAGGAAACATGGGTTTACAGCATCTGAGGAAAATAATGGACATTGTTAGTGTTAAAACCACATTTTAATTTTTGAGGTTTTAGGAACACAAATTATCATTAATGTTCATGACATCTTTATGAGCAATATCAATCAAACTTGGAAAGTAACTAAATATTCTTCAACCAAAATGTGGATATTTGTAAAATGTGTTGAACTAAATTATTTCATCATGACGGAGCAATATCGGTGTTAACAAAGCCAGTGACAACATGCCAACATGATCTTACCCCTCCGGTTTTCTTGGAAAATGCACTGTATCTGTACGGAGAAGTGAGAAA
Source organism: Coilia nasus (assembly GCA_027475355.1). NCBI lineage: Eukaryota > Metazoa > Chordata > Actinopteri > Clupeiformes > Engraulidae > Coilia > Coilia nasus. Next base: position 15,601,527 of record CM050213.1, on the reverse strand, counting down.
ACTTACCCCGTCAGTCCTTTCAGCGTCGTGCAGGGAACCACCTGTACATGTAGGCGCTTTGCTCACACCTGTCTGAATAAGATTTACCTGCGTTTTAACCAGTAACGCTACACTCACTCATCAACCAGGCGTGCTAAGTCACGTGTGCTTTCTCCTCCCATCGCAGGCATAGAAGAGCCTGTTCTTGCACATGAGCTCGGGTGGGACTCCTATCACGTAGCCTCAGACACTCCTCCCAAATCAGTAGAAGAACGGACACAACCCTGCCCTCGCTGTCTGCGTGCGAAGAATTTCGGAGCAAAGTCAGAACGCAGAGACAACAACGTGAGAGGACAAGGAGTTGGAGGATATATATTTAGCCAGAGGTCGGCCTTTGTGTCCAAACGGAACGAGGCAGTGCCTGTGGAGGAAGACAGAGCAAGGGAGAGAACGCTACTTTTAAGTCTAATAATTCCCCAATGTCGATTTTGTGTTTACACTCGAGGCTACAAACGCCACGTTCTAGCACGCTGCAAACTTCATTGCACGTGCGGTAGGGCCTTTGCTAGCTAAAAGACATTTCAGTGGACTATTTTTATTGGTGTTATTTTTTTCTTTTCATAGCATTTGAAGTAAACTCAGGTAATGGCTCGGAAGTCAAGTAAACAAACACTGCAACTGTCTCGTGGGCAGCACCAGTGTTTACCCTTTATTTTTCAACAACACGAGGAACGCGTGGTGAGAGCGCATTTGCTGCAATAACTTTTGTCCCAAAACAAAAGATTTTTGACTGTGAACAAGGAATGGGGCGTGAATGTCAGCGTCTGAGCAACGAGCCACTCGTTGATTAGTCAAATCTTTTTTTTTTTTTTTTGTTCACTGTTGAATGTGTTCGCTGTTGACAATTATTGCAAAGCCACAGTAAACGTTGCGACCGTTTCAACATCACGTCCACAGCTGAATAGAGATGGAAGGTCAGGATGACAAAGGGAATAATCTGTCGAGGTCAGATAAGAGATTTGGGCTCTGGTACATGGGATGGTCCTCCCTCGACCGAAGGACTACGCTTCCTATGTTACCATGGCTGGTGGCAGAAATTCGGAGGAAAAGTGAGAAGAACGAATCGGGTCCCGGACAAGCCAGGGAAGTTATTTTGACTCTCATGCCGCCTCTTATCCGATGTGTGCCTGCAACCAGCAACAACGCGTCTGTATTTATATTTGAACACAAAGCGCAGTACATATCACGGTTCATCCATAACAGCAATGACCTCACCTACTTCGCCTACCTTATCCGGAGCCAGCCAGATAACCCAGAGTCTGAAATGGCATGCCATGTCTTCAAGGCTTGTGACCCAAACCAGGTAACCCACTTGTTTCTGGTTAGGGGTATCATGAGACACCCAGACGCTCCCTCTCTCACACACACGCACGTCTTGTGCTCGAACTAAGAATAGATGCATTTGTGAATTGTCATTATTAAATGTTATAAGTTATGCACGTGACTGGGAAGGCAAGGCTGTCAACATACCAGGCAAGTAAGTAGGAAATAAGTTTATACCAGTGCAGGACCACGTGTGCTTGTCAGCTGGTAGCTGCGCACGAAATAGATGCATCTTTAGATACGTAAATAAGTTGACAGTTCATTCGCCTTTTCTATCAGAACTGAAGTCTAGCCTGTTGCTGCCCTATTGTTACCTTGCATTATGTATCTAGTATTCATGATGTATTATGCATCTGGCGAGCTGTCCCCTTGCATTCAGCGGCATTGACTGCATTGCACCTTCGGGTGTTCAGGGCTGATTAAAAGCAGTAGTGTGGAAAGTGCCAAGTCATCGGATTGGGAGTTTTCCACTCATTCGGTGACACTGCATGTTTTGGGGCTAGTGTAATGACTTCCATTTGTGTTGTACAAACAATAGCTGAGATTCAGCAGAGAGACAGCTTTTCGTGTTATTTATTGTAGTAATGAGTATGACCACAGTTGCCAACTGTGATTTGTGGCTTAGTAAAACACACTTCATTAAAAATCCCATAAGTACAACTGTTTGAATACCTCTCTTGCTCTCCCTGTGTGTGTGTGTGCGTGTGCATGTGCGCATGCCTGCCTGCCTGCCTGCCTGCCTGTCTTTGACTGCACTGTTGGCAGGGTGTGTGTGTGTATACACGTGTGTGTACATTGTACAGACAGGGAGGTTTGTGTCTATGTGCAGAGAAGTATTTTCCTGCACTTAGGCCGTCCTCCTGAGTGCACAGAGCTCTGGGCAACACACCTCACAAGCACCTCGCCCTCCCTCACAGCCAGTCTTCCTCACACCTCACAGCAGGCCCGGCCCATAGGTGGCCTACAGGCGGCCCAGCCTGCCCCAGCAGCCCCATGGCTGTGCAGGAAAAACAGGCCTGACGATAACATGTGGTGGGGGGTGACCAAGCGGTTCCCTGTGTTGCCTGTTGGCAAGCTACACCTCTGGCCACCGTCCGAGACACCCCGATACTTGAGAGTTATCCAGGGTATACCCACACACAAATTGCGAATTTTCCTGTGTGAGTGGAAAGACTGTGTCACATAGCACTGCATAGTCTGAGAGCTACTCACCATCACAAGTGGAAAACAATGAACCCCTTATCCGTTTTGGCTCTGTTTCATCCAGGCTATTTATAGTGCAACTTATGCTATAGCTGCTGGCTGTATAAATCTTAGAGTTATCATGGCGTTATTTGCTTATCAGGAGTTTATTAGATTATGTCTGCTACGCTTTTTAGTGCACTCTTGAGGGTACACAGTCAGCTCAAGCCAAACAGTGCTATTATGAGTCGTGGGTGTGTGTTATGTAATTGCAGTTTGTTGTTCCCCCCCACCAAGTTAAAACAATAGCTCATTGTGGAAACTGCAGAATGGCTAAGGTTATTATAGTACATTGGGATGTAATATATCTTGGTGAAAAGTTTTTTCAGCAATCGCTGTGTTGTGTTTCTTTTTTTTTTTCTGCAGGCCTTGGGACCTTGGTTGTGTACCAAGGTCGAATCCCAAGCTAGGCTACTAATCAAGTGACTAACAATTTCATGTTTTCAGGGAACTGGCTGACTAATCAAATGACTAGCAATGTTATATTAAGAAATGTCTGGTCAGTTTATTTGCGAGCCAAAGCACTAGACCATAACTAGCAATGTTTTGTAATCCATTTATTATAGATACTGAGACATGTGAAAGACATGATTGTTTCAGCAGATAATTGTCTTCCATGAAAATCACACACTTCCCGGCCCCGGCCCCGGCCCAGATTACACAGGTCCCAGAGGAGCCCCGTAGTACCCCGTAAATAGAAAAGCCCTTGGTCATATCGTGCCAGTCTTTTGGCAGGTTATGTTTATGACCTTTAACACAGAATCCGGTCTCAGACATGTGCCTACTGTTGTCTGCTGCCCATGTAGGTGACATGGGACCTGGCTTTACCAGCAGCACCCAAGTCTGAGCAAGCAAGTGAAGTTGGGCTACGTGTGGGCTGAATATGTGGTGTTAGTAAGTAGTAAGGTGTCAGCCAAGACAGCATCACTACTGGTATTATTTAACTGTCCTTCACAATGTTCTATTGAGACATTTTTTAACAGGGCTCTATCTATGATTACAGACAAGCTGTTTTTCTTTTTTGTTTGCGATGTGGAAATACTTTTAAAGGTGTACTTCCATCGTGTTTTCATTAATTGTGCGGTGTTCTCTAGTATTAATAATTGCCCTGTGCGCATTGGGTCGTTTTTCCGCCTATTGTCTTCTTTTGACTGATATAGAAAACGGGGATAGAAAAACATTTTGATATGCAGCATGCATATGCAACTCGGGGTGACCTATCATATTTCAAAAGAGCAAGTACTAAACGGTTTCTCGTGGAAGTACACCTTTAATCAGTAACAGCACATGAGCAATGTGGTTTAAATCGGGATTCGATCTTTCTTTGTTGCCCCAGAAAGCAGCAAAATAAGTGTTGTGTCATTATTTGAGGTAGTCAATTACCACTTCCTCATTATTTCTTTCTGTCTGGCTGGTTCCTGTGCCACATCTCGCAGAGGATACAGAGTTCTTCAAACTGTGCCCAGCTTTAGTTTTTATTCAGGGCTTGGCAGAAGTGAAGTCAGATGGCTGTTGAGGAAGATCCGGAGGCTTTTGTGCAGATGTCAGTGAAGCAGCGAGTGGAGCGGAGGAAGGCCCGGACTTAACATGCAGCTCAGGGGGCCCCTGCTTGTCAGCCACCTGCACTAGATGAGCCGGTTCTCTCCCTGGCTCACTCAGAGACGATACAGTCCCCCCCACCCCCCACCCCTCCCACTGATGGGACTCAGTGGCTTTTGTGGTGGGCAGAATCCGAGTCATTCATAGAGCCAGCCTTCTGAGACAGACTGCAGCAGAGGACTGCGATAGGAGCCCGGCGCGCTCAGACTCAGACTCCGCAGTGTCCCTGAGACGCTGCTTGTGACGTAGCTCTCTGTGCCAGAGGACAAAGAGTGAGCGAGGGAGGGAGGGAGTGAGTGAGTGGCCTTCGATTTAGGAAACCTAGCTCAGAAATAGCCTGCCGACGAGAGACTTCAGCGGGGGGAAAATTGTTTGCAAATTGAATGACGTCCAGAACGTTTCATAGTGCCTCCATTTACCTTTGACTCCATTCTATTTAGCCTTCAGCCATTTGCTTGGTTATGTCGTTGTCAGGGCTGGCGTGTTCTGAACAGACATCAGTCACGTTGTGAAGGTTTCGTCATGTTTGTCTCTGTTTCTTTAAAGGTATTTGTTGTTGGACAAGTCTCACGCTTCACTGTGTCTGTGAGGCCAGCAGTCAAGTGAAGGCAGACTGCTTCCTACTTGCACAGACAATAATGCCGTAGGCTTATGTAACATATCAAAAATGTTGTCCATATCAAAGCAAATTGGCCTCGGATTACCATTACTGCTTTGTTTTGTAACAAGCATAGTTTCTGTTCTCCCACTGTATTTGCTCATTATTTTGTTAAATCAAAGCTTTTCAGTTAACCTTTTCATCTTGACAGTTTAGAACAGGTTTTGAGGTCAAAGACTGTTGTTTGGCTTGCTGTGAAACTGTCAGTTTAATTGAAAGTCTTGTAGAGCATATAGGACTGCAAGACATATGTTATTTTCTCCGTCATTATTTCAGTAACCAAGGGAGAAAGTGTGTGTGTGTGCGCATAAGAGAAAGAGGGAGAAAGCGAGAAAGAGAGAGAGAACAGGCTGTTTGTTTAGAGTTTCATTGTGCCAACCCACTAATGTTTCAACCCACTAATGAAACACAATGTTCGATCACAGATATTGAGGATCAACCCACGCCCACTGCCTGCCCTTCTGTCAGATGTTATGGGAAGGAAGCAGGCGTTTAGGAGATGAGCAGGCCAGTCAAAGTCTGTTCTGTGCACAGGTCTTAGGCCAGACAATCCACAAATGTGTTTTTAGCTGAGCCCCCAGCCTTATGTGTTTATGTAGGCTGGGCTTTTGTTGGTGTTGCTAAAGTGCTGTGCTGTGTAACGAGTCGTGGTGCTCCTCTCAGGCTCTGGTTAGCCTGGTCAAAAGCCTTTGTCCCATCATTGTATTGTGATCCCCCCGCCTTCCTTCTCAAGTTCGGAATCAGACAGCCACATTGGCAGGTCACAGTTATATCATACAGTATGTCTTGCCAAAGCTTGCAACAAAAACAATAACGTTAGCAATAATCTCTCTCCTTTCTCACTAATATTGATAAAATCTCAACAAATCCCCAACAAAAGCCTGTGTTGTGGCCCCGAATGCTGGATTGTTATTGAGATGGATATAACTGTAGACAGTGGAGGATTAAGGAGCATTAAGGCTTTGTGCTCGGTGCGGCCTCCTTCAGACGCTCAGTAGAGCTCTATGTACCTCCGTGCTGCTTCGCTGTTGTGCAGTACTTTTGCACTTTAGCTTTTGTACATTGCACCCTGTGACTGAATATTTAGGTATGGTTGTATATTTGATTTATGTATTTATTAGTTTCATATAAGTGTTGTACATTTTTTATAATCTTTTAATTATTTTTACCTGCTTTTATCTACCGTTTTCTACTCTGTGCATCTGTTGGCTTGCTCCAAACAATATCTCACTGTACTTGTATAGTAACAATAAAAGGAGCGTGTCTCCAGATCCAGTGCTGGCGTTGGTGCGTGGCACGGCTTAGGTGTTGGGTTCAGCGCAAATAATTAATCAGATTCGGAGCTGGTGTGCCTTTACGGCATTTATGAATAATTTATGAAGCGGTTGGTCAGGGGGGTTAAGGGACAGCAGGCTGCAAGTAGATGACGTCCATGGTTCATGATGTTTAATCTCCGAAATGGATTTATCGACAGTGTCTACAGTAATTTACATGACTTGTCTGCGTAGGTTGCACTCTTTGACAAATTAAGTTCTTTGATCAAAGTTGTAGGTGTTGATTTATGCTACTGTGCTGATAATGGAGCACTTTCTGAGTGTTGGCACGTAAACACGTGGTTGTGTTGTCAACGTTTTTTTTTTTTTTTTTTTCCCTCACACTAGATGTTCACACTCCTGGTGCTGGTGAGAATTTGCTTTGTCTATCCTCTGATCTGTTTGTCTCAAACAACACCAGACCTCACCTGGACCCCTCACTGTAGATTAAGGATGATTTACTCATAAATCCGGATCCATCCAGACATGTTGAACTAGCTTAAAAGACAAAAGTAGGCCTACTTCAGCTTGTACACATTCTCTTCCAATAGGCAGACTCTTTCATTACAGGAGGATTGCATGATAGAATCTAAACATTTTAAGATATAATTAACGTCACTGGGTAATTTGTTACGGTTAAAATCTGGCAAAATGTATTGTCTTGGCATTCCAAGAGGTTGTTGAACTCACCCTGGATCCATGCCAGTAGTCAGTTTCCAAGAAGCGGACCACACCCTTCTCTACCTACTTTCACAGGTCAAACATTGGTGTCAGAGAGAAGATCTGAGTGAGGGTGAGAGTTATATTTTTCCTCGTCTCAATCTCAATGGACCTTTCTGTGCTAGAGGGCAGCGTGATTTTCCACCAGTTCGCTCGGCTAGTCAGGGAGGTTGTTTTTACATAACTCCATAGCTGCTGGGTCACCCCAGTGACAACACAGAGGAGGGTCAGGGAAAATATTTGATTTTAAATCCTTACGTTGCACTGGGGGTAGGGTCTGGCCTCTACACTCATTAGGGAGGCGCCCACATACAAACACACACGCATGAACATACACATACACATGCACACACACACACACACAGGCAGGCATTTACACACACTGCTCATTTTCAGCTTCCTGGTGGACCTGATATTTTGTTTCTGAAACAGGCTACCCTCTCTTATCTGTGTGATAGAAGAAGACAAATATCACAGAGCCTTACTTTGTTTTTAACTCTGTTTAACGCTGTTACCATAGGGCTCTGCAGTGTTTGCTGCAGTCAGAGAGTGCTATTCATTGGGAGGTATATACACAACCGAGGTTTCCACGGCCAGCCCCTTAACCCATGCCTGAGTGAACTTGAGGACTGCTGTAGAGTGACCTCAAACTGACACGTTTCGCCATGCCCTCACCACCGTGCTGAACTGGCACTCGTGTCTCAGTAGGTTTCATGAGTGACCCACTGTACTGTAACCGGTGTCACACTCTGTGCCACAGAGACTTGGAAGTAATTTTTAACACACCGAGTCATTTTTGCAGTTATTTATAGACTGAGTAGTTCTTTATTAGTTCTTTGAATTGTGAATGGCATGTTGAAGGGTAAGTGCTCCGAATGCTGCGTTGTCTCTAGAGCCTCTTTGGTCACATCCTGAATAACCTGTAGGTGCCCTTGTTTAACCCTTAAACCACCTGGACATTTTGTATTCTTACCATAAGGCCTTGGTGTGGACAGCTTTACAGCCGCCATATTGCCACTGAGCCAGTTCTCTCTGGCCCACGGTGCAAATTTATCATGGAACTTTATAGTTATCTGAGCAAGACTTACTCTTACTATTGTAATTTATTCTTATTTCTCCTCCATGCTCATGAGTCTGTTTTTACAGTTTGCACTGGAGCAACAGAAACAAGTTTAATTCTGTGGAAAAATGATGTCGCCATCCTTTGGGCGTGCAATTTATTTTCCCCTGTCGGTTCTGTTTATGGGAGTTATCAACAAGTCAGATTTGCTGGCTTGTGTCCATAATGTCAGTCGTGGGCGTGTGAGAATGCAACAGCAGCCTGTGCATGCATTACGGTAGTTCCACTGTGAGACTGCCAATGATTGTTCGTCCCTGTTTGCTAGTGGGTCTGTGTAGAAAGGCTTTGCATGTATAAAGGCTGGCAGTATGACACAGCTATATTATTGCAAACCAGAGCAAGCGAGCACTCATGCATACGTCACAATGTTATGAATAAACAGAGTAAGAGGAAGTGAGCAAGAGAGAGGGAGACTGAAAGAGGGAGACTGAGAGAGAGCCTATGTGTGCATGACGTAGAGAGGGACAGAAAGAGAAAGGCAGGCAGACAAACAGGATATTGTGTTTCAGGCAAATCGATAAATCACAAGAATAGCAGGTCCACACCCCTGTATTGATATTCAATATCTTTTTGGCTGGTGTGCTAACTCTGAACACTGTAATAAAACAGCACAGATTGCTGTGTTCAGCTGATTGTAATGCTACAATACAATAATTGACCTTTCTTGTTTTACTGAGGCATTTACTACTGTACTACTGTGGCTTGGCCTCCCTCGGTGTAGAAACGTATGGAGGATTCCTCCTTGGTCTCCAAGGCCTCCTTGATTTATCACCAGAGTTTGAGCAAACCACTTCTACTCTTCTCTCTCCCATTAGCCTACATGAGCTCCTAGTGGACCCCAGAGAGAGTGCTGTGCTGTAGGGCACAGGCATGGCCCATAAACCCTGGAATTTAACTCCAAAGTGATTTGTTCTCTCGCTACTGTTACTTGCTGGTAAAGTTGCCTATGAATCTTGTAGGCCTAGTAGAATTTAGGAATTTGAAAAGTTTAAACATTGCATTCTTTTCTACAAAGGCAAAGTGCAGTAACTATGTGAACACAGAAAAATGCATTTAACATTGTCATACTGCACAGTCCAACGTGCTACACATATAATGGTGATGAGGCTTTTATGTCCTTTCTTAATAGCAAGAAGCAAGAGCTTTGGTCACAAGACAAGTCAATTTCCAGTCTAAACTCAATTTAACAAAATATGTAGTTACTACCATTTGGCTTTGTAGGGCAGTATTGTGTAGTAAACTGAGTTGAAAAAAGTGTCTCTTGTTAAACTCTATAAAGTGTTTATGATGCGTTTATATTCACATACATGTCATACATGTTCAAAAAATACCCAAAAATCTGTTGAATCTCTTAACTTGTGCTAAGCATTACTAAATATAGTTACATTTCCACCTCTTTTTGACCAGGTTCCTGAGGTGATCAGCAGCATCAGGCAGGTGTCCAAGGTGGCCTTGAAGGAGGACACCAAGCCCAAACAAGATGGCGGCGACGAGTCCTTCTACAACTCCCAGAAGTTCGAGGTGCTGTACCGGGGGAAGGTGACGGTGGCGCACAAGAAGGCGCCCAGCACGCTGGTGGACGACTGCATCGACAAGTTCCGGCAGCATGAGGTGGAGCGCAAACGCCTGCGCCTGCTCAACGGCCAGCGCGCCTCCACCGACACCTCCCCCGTGGAGTTCATCGTCGGGGGCGACGACCCGCGGGCTGCCTCCCTGAGCGAGATCACGACGGAGGCCGACTTCGTGGTGGCGGAAGAAGAGGAGGATGCAGCAGCGGCAGCAGCAGGGGAGGGGGAGCTGCCGATGGTCGACCCCCTGGGCGGGGGCCCTGTGTTTGGGCTCAGCAGCAGCGCTAGCGTGGGCAGCCTCCGCAGCGCCTTCCCCGAGTGCATCCTGGAGGACTCCGGGTTCGAGGAGCAGGACGGGCGGAAGGAGGAGGTGCGCGTGCGCTGCAACAGCATGGCGGGGAGCCTGCAGAGGAGGCCACGCGAGGCGGCCCTGAAGGCTGCGCCCATGAGACGCCGCCACGCCAGCGCGCCCAACCACGTGCAGCCGTCCGACGCCGACAAGAACCGCACCATGCTCTTCCAGGTGGGGCGCTCAGTCACTCTCGCTCCATCTTTCACTTTCCCTTCCTTTCTGTCTTTGTGTCTGTGTTCCCCAGACCTTCCAAAATGCAGATGCTCAAACTTTTTTTTAAATTATGCACAGAACTGTTTTAGCCAATTGCATTCATATTATCCCAACATGAGATGAAAAGAAAAAAGAATCACTGCAATCACTTCAAATGAAACCTAAAAGGCTAAGGTGTTAGTATGTCTGTCTCTATATGTTTTCTTTTCTCAGGGGCAGCATACTTTCCCCTCTCTCTCTCTCTCTCTCTCTCTCTCTCTCTCTCTCTCTCTCTCTCTCTCTCTCTCTCTCTCTCTCTCTCTGTCTCTCTCTCTCTGTCTCTCTCTCTCTGTCTCTGTCTCTGTCTCTCTGTCTCTGTCTCTGTCTCTCTCTCTCTCTCTCTGTCTCTCTCTCTCTCTCTCTCTCTCTCTCTCTCTCTAACGCACACACATTCACACACACTCTCACTCACTCACACACACTCACACACATACACACACACATAATGTGCTCACGTGTATGCGGGGGTGGTATCAGGGTCTCTGGCTGCATGTCATTTAGCACCTGAGCTCCAGCAAGCCTTCGCCGCAGTGTCCGTCCACTCCCCACAGTTACATAAGAGGCAACCCTTACAGGCCCAGTGCTGTCGGCTTGTTATAATATTTACCAAAGGTGTTTTTTATTCGGCCAAGCCTGTGGAGGAAGAGGGCCACAGCACTCTGTGGGTGTGCTCTCGCTGCCATCCCATTGAACCTGGCTCTTTGGCGTTGCGGTCAGAGCCTGGAGACCCGGTTTCGAAGCCGGGTGGGGTGACTTCTCTCCTTCGCTACATATACACACACCCACACACACACCACTTACCACCAGAACTGAGGCCCATCACTGGCAGACATCCAGTGCCCACTGTTCAGCATAGCCTGACCAGAAGAGCTCAATACGTCTTTAAGTCACTGATATGTACACTGGCAGGGGTGCCAGTAAGCTGTTTTTCAGCTGTCAGAGTTGAGCTGTGCGACCTCTCAGTCAGGGAATGATGTTTTGACGGTGGGTGGGGGGATGGGCTGTTATGAAACACTTTGGTTGTGTCTGATCATTTAGTGGGCTGCTTGTTTATGTGTGTGGCCTTGGTGTGTGTGTGAGAGAGAGAAAGTGAGTGGCTGTACTGCATTGAATCACACTGTCTATTGTGGATGTCTGCGTACACTTCATGTCCATGAGTGTAGCTTTATGTCTGTGCGTGTGTGTGTGTGTGCGTGTTTCTAGTTTAAATTGCACATTTGGTGTCTGGTGAAATGCAATTTCAGTCCTCTGTGTAATGTCTGTTACATGGAGAATTGACAATAAAGTACACTTTGACTTTGATAGTTCTTGAAAGAGCAGCAGACTCTCATAAGTCATAAGGTGCCTGCTATAGGTTATTGTGTGTGTTTTGCCTTTTTTTGTCAATTTGCAAGCTTACTCACTTTTACATTTTCTCGAATAAGGTCATCATTGGTGGGCTGTCGTATTAAATCTCTATTTCTTTTGATCAGAGTACTTATGGTTACGGTCTCAGGACACTATTTTATTGAATTCAATTCATTTTATTGAAAGCCCAGACAGAGTTGTCCTAAAATGGCTTTATGTCTTCTGCGCCTTCTGTTTAGAATGATTTACAGAAAACACTCAACCTACAGCGTCTTATCTCCTTACATGATTCTAAAGGTTATGTTGAGGCCATAAGACAGGTGTCCATCCGTACCGCCAAATGTTTCAATTAATCACAGTTCTTTCGGCCCAGGAAAGCACTTTGGATTGAGATCTCTTTTGACTTTTTGTGTCTGTTTTGTGATTGTTTTGTTTTTATGAAGCTATTTGTTTGTGCTGCTGTCTTGGCAAGGTCTCTCTTGAAAAAGAGATTGTGTATCTCCACGAGACTAACCTGGATAAATAAAGGCTATTGTTAGTGTTGTCTTTTTTTATGCCTGCTGAATCAATGCATCAGGGTCAGATTTCTAATTAACTTCTCCCCCCTTCTTTCTTCTCTTTTCTTTACTTTTCTGTTCTTTTGTTCCCTTCTTTTGTTGCGCAGGTTGGCCGCTTTGAGGTAAACCTCATCAGCCCAGACAGCAAGACAGTGGTGCTGGAGAAGAATTTCAAAGACATTTCGTCTTGCTCTCAGGTCTGTGCTTTCTGTCCGAAAAAAGTGTGTGTGTGCGCCCGTGTGTGTGTGCGCCCGTGTGTGTGTGCGCCCGTGTGTGTGTGTGCGCCCGTGTGTGTGTGTGCGCCCGTGTGTGTGTGTGTGCGCCCGTGTGTGTGTGTGTGCGCCCGTGTGTGTGTGTGCGCCCGTGTGTGTGTGTGCGCCCGTGTGTGTGTGTGCGCCCGTGTGTGTGTGCGCCCGTGTGTGTGTGCGCCCGTGTGTGTGTGTGTGTGTGCACCCGTGTGTGTGTCTGTTTGCACATTGGAGTTAATCTTCCTTTCCCCTCTGTCTGTACACACTTTCTTTGTTCCGAAAATATACCAGCCTTAGTAACTCTGTCTGTGCCCTTGTCTCGTTAATGATACGTAGGATTAAACTGGTGCCCTACAATCATTTAAAATAAGAATGAATGTGCAGTCAAAAGCAGTCGAACCTATTGCAGGGTGCAGAGTCATTTTAAAACCAACTGAAATTTGTTCTAAATATCTTTAAATAAACTTGGTTCACCAAACGCCTGTAATCATTGTGTTTGCTGAAAGGCCAACACACTCTTGTGTGTCAGCCACAAATTAGTCTCCTATTTTTACCCCGGGACATGCTGATGCCTGTCCCTTCTCAAGGAGTTTGGCAGGAAATGCAGCAAAGGCCTATGGGAAGGCTGTTGGGCTGGTTTTCAATCAGTTGCCATTAGAAATAACAGGATGTGGTTTGTGCAGACATGTTTGCCACAATGTTAGATATAGTCATGCATACAGTATATGGAGTCATATGGTGGAGCACATTATAAAACCACACAATTTGGAACCAATCATCATCAAATTTCCCAGGCTTTATCTGTGAAACGGGTCTCAAGCCAATTCTCTTCCGGTTCTTTTTGCACTGTAGCTGTGACGGTTCATTCAAGCTGTCTGATTTTTTGATCAAACACCTCAGGTGACTTCAGTGGATGTTAAAGGATGCACCATTCATGTCACAACGGAGCATCCTTTGCCTTTTGTAGTCCTCAGTGTAATATGATAATATAATGTTGTAATGTGTCATTTGATCCGTTCTTTTTCCTGCTCTTTAGTCTGATCATTCGCTCTACTTCCCACACGCACAGGGTATCAAACAGACGGATCACTTCGGCTTCATCTGCCGAGAGCCGGTGGAGTCTGGGCCCAGCCAGTACATGTGCTACATCTTCCAGTGCGCCAGCGACTCTCTGGTGAGACGCCCACTCGATAATCTCCCAGAATCCCCCCCCCCCCCCCCCCCCCTCTCTCTCTCTACAACCACCCCCCAACCCATTCCCTCCTGGCCCCGCCACCAGGCCCCCTCTGCGGGACACAAATCTATTATTTACAAGAAGCTAGCAGAGCAGACAGGAACAATGGCTCCTTCGCACCCATGTCTGGGATTGTACCACAAGCATTCACATGTTTTTTTTTTTTTTTTTTTTTTTTTTTCTTCTCAGAACTGCTGCACCTTTTTTTTTCCTGTGCACACAGTAGTGTAGCTATGCCTGTTGGAACCTCTCACTCATACTTGCTTGTTTGCTGTGCACCGACTTGAAATTGTATGGGTTTTTATCCGAGCTGTAAAACATTTACTGGCCATTATCGTTGCATTATCAAGCATCCAGATAGCCTGCGTTAATCATTCACTAGGTTATTATGATGCTAAGGTGTGAAGGGAAGAGTGGAATTGTTTCTGGAGATGTGTGAAAGTCCCCAAGCAATCACAAGAAATGATAATGGCTTCCGAAAGGCACAGTGTTATTGCACTATGTTCCTGTTGGCACAGACACGGGGATTGCATTTTGGACACCAAGGATAGAAAATAAGGAAACTATTTGTCTTCTGTATATTATATTCATTATTTCTCTCGCTCTCTCACTTTTTCTCTTGTTGTCTCTCTCTCTCTGTCTCTGTCTCTGTCTCTCTCTCTCTCTCTCTCTCTCTCTCTCTCTCTCTCTCTCTCTCTGTCTCTCTGTCTCTTTCCCTCAGGTGGATGAGGTGATGTTGACATTAAAACAGGCCTTCACCACGGCGGCTGCCCTGCGGAGTGAGAAGACGCAGGTCAAACTGTGTGAGGCCTGCCCCATGCACGACCTGCACAAGCTGTGTGAGCGCATAGAAGGTCAGGGCACAGCCACATCCAGATCTGCCTTTCAGTATTCATTTTTAATTAAAGTTTTTAATGAAACTGTGGGGATTAATCCATGTGTTTATTAATTTAGTAGCATACCAAAACCTGCAGATAAAATGAATGCAGATAAAATTAATGTATATAAATAATAATAATGATGATTTTTTATTACGCAAAACACGAACACAGTAACGCAATGACGTAATGACGCAGTGCCTCATTAATGCGGGCTCTTGCATGATGCAATAATGCAATCTCAAAACGACGCAATGCCCCATTTATGTTGGCCCTGCGTGGCGTAATAATGCAATGCAATAATAATATAATATTACCAATTCTCTACATTTTTAACAAAGAACAGATGACATGACCCTCTCACTCACTTAGTTTAAAACATTTTGTCAACACTGGTAGAGTTTGTAAAGCTGAGTAGAAGTGGATGTCTGCACTCTGCAACCTCACGAGAAGGCTGATTATCCTCTCTCTGACCTTAGGCCTGTACCCTCCGCGGGCGAAGCTGGCCATCCAGAAGTATCTTTCCCAGCTCTCGGATAATGAGCAAGTGGACATTTTTGAGCGCGTCCAGGTAAGAACCCATGAGGGGCTGTAAGCAGAGGCTGCCAGTCTCCAGTGACTCTGGCCAGGGCAGAATTAATGGGTCTTTTGTGCCCTGATGGGGCGGTGTTTGAAACGAACTCTGTGTCCGTGTCTATGGTTGCGCAGAGGATGAAGCCAGGCTCTGACCAGGAGGAGAATGAGCTGGTGATTCTGCATCTGAGGCAGCTGTGCGGGGCCAAGCAGAAAGCCCACGTCCACATTGGAGAGGCCCCGCAGGTACACACTCACTCTCTCTCTCTCTGTCTCTCTCTCTCTCTCACACACACACACACACACACACACACACACACACACACACAGTGTACAGTTGCCCTCGCTATGCCCTCAGTGCCCTAGGCATAGTGTAAAAACTTGTTCTGAGTTATATGCGCACTCTCCTGAACTCCCACATAAAAACTGACTTGCACTCAAGTATGCACTTTTTATGTGCACACACACACACAAACTCCCACACACAAGCTCACTCCTACTCAAATACACACTACAGACAAACACACACACACACACGCACAGACTTCTAGTTTAATTTTGTCCACTTTAGTTAGTCTCCAGTGTGCCCCCTGCCCACAGGGTTGTCTGTCAGTGATGTGACAGTGATGAGGTGCAGGTAAGCTGGCCTGTCTCTCCTGTCTGACCCCCCCTCCCCTCTCCCTTAATTGAGTTCCAGCGAGGAGACGATAGAATACATCTCCTCACAACTACACTCACTCAGCCTGAGTGTCATACCAGAGCAGAGTCTACACCACTCAGATGTAGCTCACCTCAAGGGAAGCCTGACACCACATCCACCTCCACCTCGCTCTTTTTACTCCCTTTCCCTCCATCCTTCCCCGTTTGTCTATCTGTCTCTCTTCACTTTCCTTTCTTTAGAAAGAAGGATCTGTCTCTGCCTCCACCTCCATCACCCACTCTCTCACACACACACACACACACACCTCACACACACACACACACACACCTCACACACACATACACACCTTACACACACATACACACCTTACACACACACATACTCACGCTCCTGTCCACCTGACTCTCTCTTGTCCTGACAGCTGAGGAAGTGAAGTGCTCTGAAAGTGCCCACAGCACTTCCACATAAAGCAGCAGCACATAATTAGGCCGCCCTGTGCTTTGCCCCCCCTCTGCTGCTCTCCCTGTGACCTGTGCAAGCCTGTTGTAGTTTGACAGATCCCTCTGAACTCTCCTTACCCCAGTTTCCCACATACCCCAGTTTCATTAATCACATAACAGCTACTGATAGTCACTTTCTCGTTTTATCCCTCTCATCTTTCCCCATCCATTCCCGTGCTACTGCGTGACTTGTTTGCAGAATGCTCCGAGTGGCGGCGCGTCAGCAGATAACTCCACCGCTGGCCGCTCCAAACTGGACCTCCTGAAGAACAAGGCCCGCACCTCCCTCACCAACTCCCTGGAGAACATCTTCTCCCGGGTCAGTCAACCACCAGGCCGTCGTTCTGCATAATAGTAGTTGTGCAGTGTTGGTTTTTGGTTGTTGTTTTTGTCACAGAGGGATTTGGAGTGACCCATATTCTGTCTGTGTGTGTGTGTTTGTGTGTCTCAGTGGTAACAGCTGGAGTGGTGTAGTCACATTATTGAAGGTCACTGTCGCGTCGTGTCGGAGGTGTTCCCCACCATCTGCTTATCTGTTTGTTTCACTCCCCCCCCCCGCCCCCCCCAGACAAGGCCTCTGAGCCAGTAACAATAACATGCAGATCAAAAATAAACCCTTTGTTATTTTACCGTTTAGTTTAACATTGTTTTTATTTAGACAGGCCCTGTTCAAAGACAACAAAGCTTCAAATACATAGTAAAATATTTGATTTTAAGAGTTAACTATACATTGAAATATGCTTGCCTTTACATCGTTCCATATGTTTTCTTTTCTCAAAAAACTGGCAGGTGGCATCACTCTCTGTCTTTCTGTGCGATTTCTCTGAAACCTTGGCTTCTGTCAGGACGTAGCGTTCTTGACTTCCACGTAAAGAGCAGCCTCAGGTCTGTGTTGTGTGCTTCCAGGAATGAGTGCAGGCCCTTGACAGTTCTCTCTGGTCTCTTGTGCACAGGGAGCCAATCGCATGCGCGGACGCCTGGGCAGCATGGGCAGCTTCGACCGCGTGAGTATCTGCCCACTCCTCTGGCGCCGCTAATGGCAGGCGTGGGGCCTTACACACACACACACACACACAGGCGCACACACACGCGCACACACACACGCACACACACACACACACACACACACACACACACACTCTCCTCCCATGCTCTCAGTACATCAACATGCCAGCCAGACCACTGAATCAAGTCCACTTCCCTTAATGTATGTGAGAATACCCAGAGCTCTGGCATACACATGAAAACATCCGCCCACAAACACACACACACACACTCTCATGCGTGCATACACACACACACACTTGAGTGGGCTGGATAGTGTAACTGTGTGTGTTCCCTACCTGTCATCTCACCCAAACGCGCTATTGAGGCATCAGCAGTCTTGAGATACATCAAAGAGATATGGCCGCCGCCTCCCCGCTGGTGATATACTACATGTTTTGCTGTGCTAACACCTGCCCCCTTACGCAAACATCACACCCAGGTGACAGTGGAGCAACAGAGGTGAGACAGGGAGAGACTGGGAGAGCCATGAAGATGAATGAAAGATGGGCAGTTGGAAATGGAGAGGGTGGGGGCGGTGAGAGAAGACTGATGGGGAGAGAGAGAGAACAGAGAGAGAGAGAAAGATTAGGGTCTGTGAGCCACTTCCAGACTCTTCAATCAGTGTCTGGTCAGCTGGCAGTCATTTCTTTTGCACTGATGAAGCAGGCCCTGGCCTGCATCCTCACCTCTCTGCTGAATGTGTAGTGTGTGTGAGACTGGGGCTCTCAGGAGTGGGGGCCCACAGGGGAGGGGCCTTCACGTGAGTCCTCCCGTGACACAGATGCCTACCAGGCAGTCAGTCGCCTGATGTGACTTTAGATACAAGCTCGTCACAACCACACATAAAACCATATATCACACCACTAGATACTGAGACTTGTCAGTCTGCATGCCAGCTGCATCTTGCTGTCACATAATTTAGCGCGATATTAAAGAGGTGTGTATCAGATGGTGGAAAAAAAACAAATGAAGATTGAAAGGAATTTCAAAACATGCTGAACCAGAGAACAAAATGACTGGTATTAAGTATTTTTATGCTCCAATGTAAAAACAAATGGCCGTTTCAACTGACTGTTCTTGATATAAACCCGACAGTGGAATTGGCTGTGTTAATATTTTTAGTCAGAGTATTGCTTTCTTTCTTTCTGAGTGTTTTTTCTTTTTCTCTATGCAAGTCAAGATGCTCTTGTTGTGAAGCATAGGTCATTTCATTAAACCTTGGATTCCCATGGTGGTAAAATGTCTGTTACCGTATTTAAGGCAACACTAAGTAGTTTTTTCAACCTTAAAATAATGTTTCCAAAATCATTTCAGTGTTTTATCAACTCATAAAAAGAGTTAAAGGCACTTTTGAATTCGCTTTGCGCCCTTTCAGGAGCTATTAATACCGCACTAGGCAAGTTAGCAGAAGCAGGTCACTCCGATCTGTAGTTCTGTAGTGAGACATAAGAAAGACAATTATAGTAGAGTTACTTTATTGATCCCGAAGAAATTACGCTTCTAACCTGTGGGGCGACCAAAGATGAAAAGTGCTTTAGTGCTGCTTAAAGTCCTCCATCTTACTCGCAGCTTTTTTTGTACTGGTCACTATGCTGAGCACTCTGCAATGACAGTCAGGCAGTATCTTACGGCCAAATGACGGTTGCACAAAGATAACAAAGGTGATCGTGAGTAAGGGTGATGATACATGGGGCAATGTTGCTGAGCAATTTTATTAAAGATTAGATTATTTTTGTGCAGTTTTCCATTGATATTTGGCAACATATTTTTATTTATCAGAAATTTAAATCAACAACGGGTAACTTGTCTAGGTCATTTAATCATTGAGGACGTACAGTAAGGAGCCTATTATGTAACTGCCCAGCAACATTCCTTAAAACATTGGCACATCTATCATCACCTTAAGGACATAACCCAGCAGGACAAACTGAATTGGTTAGAAACTGGTTCACTGTGTTGTTTTTAGGGGAATGCAGCAGCTACACAGTACAGCAGCGATGATGATAACGATTTAACACCCTCTGTATCACCTGGTCAGGAGTAAAATGTTGTTGTTGGTTTTACAGCAGCCCAGAGAACATTAGTAGGAACGGATCACTAAACTCTAGGTGGAGCTTAGGTGATGTCATCTACCTGTGGCAGGTTAAGTAGCGCACCTGCGTGTGGCCTTTGGGCTCACATGTCTCAGCTGTCCCTGTGTGTCCACTTTCACAAGGGAGGAGAGTCTCCTAGTCAAGCTACTGCTCGTTTTCTATGTAAATGTCGTCACTCTTTCTTACGGATCATTCTTTTCGGATGCCATTCTCTTTTTTTGTTTATGGACACCACCTCGACATTTAAGACTAAACGAACATTGAGCCAACTGGTGCTAGGTGAGACTGCTAATTTACTGTGCTGGAGAGTGTGAAGTAGCCTTCAGGTAAGGTGAACTCTGTCTGGGTCTTGCCAGGCAAACACTCACAACGAAACACGAGTATCTCTCAGGAACTGACATTCCGAATAGAATAGTGTTGGGTATTTGGTGCTTGCTAGCATTGTTAGCCACTTATCCCTTTGACAGGTGGGTTGTTACAGGTAGTGCTTAATGTCATGAGTCCTGTGCGTAGTAATGCCACACGCTCATAGTCACTTTAAGTAACTTTGTGCAGTACTGTAACACCGTGCAGAGATGTGCAGGTGCAGCCTACACAGACGCTGCCTTTATAGTGGAGGTATTTCCTGGGACTGAGGTTGTGTTTGAGATGGGAGGAGCAGTGTGAAAGCTATTAATGTTGGCAAAGGAGAGATGAGAATTCAGCACATCGTATGCACTGCACACTTTCTAAACTGATTAGTGGAGATTGTTTAATCATTTCTCTTTTAATCACCCTGGCAGCTGCACTAATGTTTTGCTGATGCTAAATAGCTAAATATGTAATAAAGTGTATATTTATCTTGCTTTGCAAACCTAACAGTTAAGCGCTTTTCATTATAACTTATTAACATAACTTACTGACTGCACTATTAGACCATTCATTTCTCTCAAAACTTTTGTTGTGTAAAAGGCATTTTCTTTAAGCCAGCTGTTAATTCAACACACAGTGCAACATTCAACATTCTGTCTTGGCTCACCATCTGATCAGTTGCTCTTCTCATTTCTGCAGAGAAGCAGCTTAGCTGAGCAGTGTCCTTAGCAGAGACGTCCCTCTGGTCTTGTCCTCTTTAGTCTCGGAGGTTAAACATAGCACATTTACATCAGACTTTGTTCAGTGCTAAATGTTCTGCACTGTGTCTACACTGTGTCTATCATTTGCCTCGAGCTGGCTGCGTCCCCTCTGTGCTACAACATTGTCATGGGCATAGTGTAGGTAGTAGTGGAAAAAATCTAGCAAGAATAAGAGTTTTTGTTAAAAGCATACCAAAAAACATCCCAGCTCTTCCTCTATCCCAAACTGAGTGTGCAGAATTGGAATTACCAAACAGGAAAGTATGTAGTCAGCCAGATCATCTAACGGTTTCATTTAGCCTGGTCAGGGTTTTTACAGTGTTGTGGTTGCCAAAGATGATGGGCTGTCTTGTTGTTTTTGTTAGACAATCTAGTGTATTCTTATCTATCAGGATTTAAGGCAATTTTAAGTAAACAAAAATGGCTCTAAAATACATTGCCTATCCCACATTTCAGGTGCCCTCATTTGATTCTGAGGTATCCCATGACTACAGTTCCCATGATTACCCACTGCCGTCCACTGTTTGCTTCATCTTGCCTTGTCTTCATCAGTCCGTTTGAAACATATGCTTCATGCTTGTCCTAACCTTAACCCTACCAGTAGGGAAAATGTAGCTGGAGGAGTGAATAACCTACATTCCCCTGCACCCTTTACAGCTGAGGTGTCTTTGAGCAAGACATATAACTCCACATAGCTCCAGGGGTACTGTTCCTGTACCCAGTTCACTGTTAGTCACTCTGGACAACAGTGTCTGCTAAATGACATATTCTATGCTATTCTAAGTAATGGAGAACCATATGTACCCTCAACCCACCACTATCAGCCAGGCAGATCTCAGTTGCTGACAGTGAAACAAAGTTTATGTGATTGATTCTGTGCCCTGTCTGCTGGCCATTTTGGGGAGCGAGGGCCGTGAGGGAGGCTGCTGGTGCGTATGGAGTTATATAAACAGCAGATGGGCAGCATGTTTTCCACGGGCCCCGTGCTCCTTCCTGGCCCCGGCCGTGGCCCTGCTGACTAATGTGAGCGGCACTGCTGAATTATTGTGTGCGAGGCAGGAAGCGGAGTGGCTGCTTTTGGAAGGGAGGAAGCTCTGCTCAGCGCTGTGCAGGGGATGGAAAGGGCAAAAATCCCTTCCTCAGTGGGCTGTGTAGTGAGCAAGGTTAGCGCCACTATTATCCACTATTGTGCAGTGTGTGTGTGTGTACGTGTGTGTGCTTACGTGTGTGTGCTTGCACGCGTGGAGTCACAGGACTCAGGCCATTAGCATACAATAGATCAGAGAGAGAAGTTTACACATGCAGCCAGACTGGTTAAATCATACACACCAGCTCTCACTCTGCTCTGGACCCACAATCCACACATGTTCTAAAGACTGACTGCTGAGGTTCTAGAGACAGACACACAGGTTGAGGTAAGAACTTTCAGGATTTGTACGCCTTATGTGTAGATTTGACACTTGGTGGTGCTTGACCTTTCCATGCTGTCAGAAGTGTTCTGTGAATGCTTTAAAAAGTGCAAAATGTGGTCTTTCTGGACATGTTTTTAGATAGCAGTATATGTGGTCTAAAACACTGCACACTTTAAAGCTGAATGCTGTGTATCTGCTTGTCATTTCTCTGAAGGCAGCCTGAAATCCACTTGTTCAGATTAGCGTTTGGTTATTAATGATGTCATTAATTTCTGCTGCTGTTATTTCTGAGCCCCTAGTTTCTGTATTTTCGCATTTGTGTATGTGTATTTTATATGGTGCATGTATTTTATTAAGCTTTATTTGCACTGTAAAGCAATTTGGGACCGTTGTCATTGAAAAGCACTATGCAAATCAATTTTTACTTCTACTTTTTACCTAGTTAACTCTTAGCACTTTAGTGAAGTGTTTGTGGAAGTCCAGAGTTCTGTTTTTTTTTTTTTTTGTATCACACATACATGCATACACACACACACACACACACACACACACACACACACACACACAACACACACACATACACACACTCACACACACTGACCTCATCTGACTGCTAACAGCCCTCGTGTGCCCACCCAGCAGGACGAGTCACCCGGAGACTCCCCTCCAGGAACTCCGCCCAGTTTCCTTGACGACGACCCAGAGGCTGCGCCCTTCCGCCGCCGTGCCCACACCTTCAGCCACCTGCCCGTCAAGAAGAAGATCTCCTTCACCGAGGCCCCCGCCCCGGCCCCCAAGGCCCCACTCCGCCGACAGCAGTCGGTGGCCCCGGAGCTCCTTCAGAGCAGGTAGGTCACTTCCTGTTGCATCACTTCCTGTCTGCTTTTCCCCCAGACCTCCTGCCTTCCTGTCCTCCACCATGTGTAGGTGTCTCGTGTGCTGGACCACAGCTGGGTTGAGCCTGAGTTGAGCCTTTGATGTATGATTAGTGGATGTGAGCGATTTTGTGAAGCCAGCATTTTTTTTTCTCACTTCCTTGTTTTTTGATGACTAAGCTTCCAGTCAAGCCTTGTAATGTTTTTGAACTGTACGGATGCTGATAAGAATGCTTAGTTGAAATTCCAATGTTGTATTTTATAGGGTGAAGGTTTCTTCAGTTAACATTGCAACTAATGTGTTTGGAGCAAACAGCATGTCCACACTACATACTGACACACAGGATTGAGAAAATAACTCTCTTCTACTTATTTCCACTTTGACCTACACATTTGTTTAAATACACCATGCCGTCCTAATGTCATTCCATACAATTAATTACATGCGTTCAGACTGGTTTTAATTTCTCACCTATGGCTGCTTTTAATGGCACTGTGGTTTGTGGACGTTCTGTTTGTAAGGCACGAACTTGTGTAACCTGTAACTGTGATTGTATTGGTGGCCTTTTATGTCTTGGGTTCCTTCCCCCTCCCTCCCCCTCCCCTCACCCCCTCCCTAGCCCCGTGGCCCTCCGGCGAAAGCGCAGCGTCTCGGAGAGCGAGTCCACCTTCAGCCTCCCTCCCTCCTTCTCCACCCCCAGTTTCCTGAAAAGTTTTTACCAGGGCTCGCTGGGCTCGCTCGGGTCCTTCTCCGACCTCGGGACCCCCAAGAGGTGAGAGGGGATGGGGCCGGATGCCGCCTCATCCCCCCCCCCGCTCCCCCGCCCTAAACTCCGTTTAACCATGGCGAAATGGCTTTCAAGGGGTAGGGATGGGGGTGGTGGACAGGTGGGGGGGGTTGGGGTTTTTGCGAGTGTCGTTGGAGTGACAGCCATGTGCCCCGCCGAGTTAACCAGAAGTGCTTGCCACTGTCACTGTGTCCTCTGTCGCTCTCTGCGTGTAAGAAGGCGGGGGTAAAAGGGTAAAAGCAAACAGTCAGTGCTTTCCTCATCTCTCCTTCTCTTTTCCCAAAACATTCACAGCTGGACACACTCCATTTGCTGGACACACTCCATTTGATAACATCAGAAACCAGGCAGAAGTTAGGGGAGCTGCTCCCACTTAAAAGGCCCCCTGTGCTCATTGTGCATGCATGCTGGTGTTTCTCAGCTCTTTACACAATGGGGTGGTGGTGTTTGCACAGTACACCCTGCCTCTGACCAGCAACACTCACTCTAAAGGGTATTAATGGTTACTAGGGCTGGGTTAGAAAAAACGATTTATCGATAATTATTGATACGGATTCAAAAAAATGAAAGGTCCAGATTAAAAATTGCTGATAGATACTTTAATAATACGTCTCTTTTGGTATATGCTGAAGTCACTATTATATATAGTATTATATATATACAAACATTGGCTGACTAAACATTGGTGAGCAGAGGGTTATTCTCCACTCAGTCATTTCATAAACAAGCAAAACTGGCATTGATACAAAGAAATAAAAAAAAAGAATTAATAAAAAAAAATAAAAACATCAATATTGTATCGAATTGTACCGGATCGAGAATCATATTGTATCGTAACCGTGTGTATCGGAATCGTATCGATTCAGGAAATCCGTATCGATACCCAGCCCTAATGGTTATGTGGCTGCAGGTGTGTTTATTACTTACTGTAGCCTCCGAACTAATATGCTTCTTTTACAGATTTTCCTTAGGGATGCACCAATGTGTCAATTATCTGACTGATAGTGGAAATTTGACTTTAGAGAAATAATACAAAAGTTTGTCTTATCAGTGGTAAATGTTATTCTTTTATTTGGCATTCATTTGGCAGAGGCTAGATGCTGTGCCTTGCCTGGATGGGCACATTCAGAGACAGTGCCATGAAAGGCTGAAGGACTTCAAAAATAGCTCAGTTATTTATAACAAATCGTACATATAAGGTTTTATTAACACCATACAAATAAACAAGTAGCAGAATATTGGTATGGGAGTTGGTTATTGGCTTAAATTCTTGATTGAAATTGCCCTAGATTTTCATAATTGGTGCATGCCTAATTTGTATTTTATTTTACACTATCCTGCCATATATGTTGCTCATATTGGCCCTATTACATTTGCTTAGACGTAAAGCTCTGAGGTTGAAACTTTGAGTGTTTGTAAGGCCTTAAAGGACTTGTCGGTCAGCCAGTGGAACGAAATTAGATCTGCTGGATGGGATTCTTTGTAACAGGTGAAGGAGCGTTGATTGAAAGGGGCCACCACTCCCTCTTTGCTCCAACAGATTCCCTGTCGCTGTGAGCATGGCGATTTTGTACATCGGGCCGGAGGTGCTGCAGTCGTATTTGTGACAATTGTGACAGTTTCAGCAAATATGTTTTTTAGAGACCTGCTGACACCAGCTTTAATGTTTATTTTTCTTCTGGGCACCATACTGTAATCCTTTTGTTGAGGTCAGTAATACAGTCTCGCTGAAACGTTAACTGCCGTTGTGAGAGTTGGTCTTCTAGCCGTTTCCTATTTGGGCTGGATGTCTGTGTTAGGGATGTGCAAAACCGGTGTCAGCTGAAGGCTTTTTTTGTCTCGTAAATGGTACAATTTCCATTTCAACTGTAGTGCTGAGTCTCCAGACTAGCGGTAGTTATTCATTCATTTCGTCAGTGAGGAGGAGGCAAGGTCAGTCTGTATTTTTCTGTGCAGTCTGTGAATGTCACCAGACAGGGCACTAATGGAATGCAGAGCAGCAGACTGACACTAAGCTGTTATCTGAGAGAGGGGAAAAAACATGTTTGACCTTGGATGTAGTTTGCTGTAAAATCCCAAAGCTTCTCTGACTTTTTTAGTATTTCTTTGTCAGCTGTGTCTTTTTTTTTTCCTGTATGAGGTGCTAAATCTGGTCCATCCTTCTGCCAGTCTGTATTTGCAGGAGGAGAGCAAATTGGGTTAATTGCAGGTAGTGACAGACATTAGGTAGGGCTATTTTAAAAGGTCTTCCAGGTAAAATAAGTGTTTTTAAGGATCCATTATACCAGCCCAGCTGTCACCTCCTGCTCATGTCTCAGATGGTTCCGTGACCCGTGATTTAATGGTGCCAAGCTCCTCTATCCTATACCCTTCAGAGAGCATCTAAAAGCCTCCTTATCCTGCAGGGGTACTGGGTCCTTTGCACTGCCTGAACCAACCTGTCATGTGAATATGTGCAAGCTTCATTCGAAGATTGAGGTTGGCGGCTTCAGACCTTTAAAGAAAACAGTAGTATGTTTACCTTTCCATACACTGCTGCACACACAGGGGAACTCATGTGAATCTCAAGATGTCAAGCACAACATCTTGAAGAGTCCTCTTTTGGCTTCACAGTCTTATGTTTCCTCTTTTTTTTTCCCTTTTTATTCCTTTCCTCTGCTTTCTTTTTATTGGTTTCCCTGAAACGATATGCACACATCCCCAGGATTTGGTGCATGTACAGTGACTGATTAACACATTTTTTTTCTCTTTGCAGGTGTTTGTGCACTAACGACACATACTCTATACTAGTTGTGCACTTAATTAACCTCTCATGTTCTAACTTGGCAGGAAATATGGTTGTGTACCAAACAAGATGATAACTCGAAGCACTTAGAGCTGGGTGGAGTGTTTGTGTGTGTGTGTGGGTGCTTCTAAAATGGATCTGTACTCACTATGCATGTTCATTCATGCGTGTGTGTGTGTGTGTGTGTGTGTGTGTGTTTGTGTGTTTGTGTGTGTGTGTGTGTGTGTGTGTAAGTGAGTTGACTTGTGGTTGTTTATTTGTCTTGGGTATGCTGTAGCATTCATTATGTTGGTGTCTGTGACCTCAAGTTTGTCATCTTATTGTTTCAGAGTGTCAGTATACAATAACTGTGTGCATCCACTGTATTGACTGAATGTGTCTATTTGTGTGTGTGTGTGTGTGTGTGCATCAGTAATGGAGAGGGGCGGAAGAGGACCCTGTCCGGCTGCAGCAATGACTCTCTGACGACACCATCACACACCCCACGCAGAGTGTCCTGGCGTCAGAAGATCTTCCTGAGGGTGGCTACCCCACAGAATAAGCCCCAAGGCTCCATGCACACAGGTGTGTGTGTGTGTGTGTGTGTGTGTGTGTGTGTGTCAGTCAGAGAGAGCATACTTGTACATCTTCACATGACAGACGCACCACTGTTTAGGATTATTACATGGAAACAATTCCTAAGGGCTCATTCACACTGGCTTGGCCGTGTACAGCACGTAACTGTGTACAATATGTATGTGTCACAGAATACTGCTGAGAATAATGCTGAGATCACACGTGCAGTGTGAATAGTCTAATTTGTTAATGTGCATTCTAAGAGTGTTCGGTGGAAATGAGCACTAAGGCTCCATGCACCACCTTGGTGTGTGTGTGTGTGTGGTTCTGAAAGAGTATGCATATGTCTGTAAATGACACACCTGAAGATTGTTTCATTTGTGTTAATTTAGTTGAGCTGTGAAATGGGAATGTGTGTGTGTGTGTGTGTGGCCGTATGGCTTTTCCAATGTCCTCTTGCTCCCATGACCTCACTGTCCCCTCTGGGTGACTCCTCAGACATGGATGCCCGGGAGCTGCTCCCTCTGTCCCCACGGGCCTCTGAGCAGGACCCCCTGTCCCTCCTGCTGTCCCCAGAGCAGGAGGTCTTCAGTGGGGAGGGCGGGCGCCGCAGCCCCGCCGAGTACCGCTCCCTCTGGAGGAAGGCCATCCATCAGCAGATCCTGCTGCTGCGCATGGAGAAGGAGAACCAGCGCCTGGAGGGTCAGTAGTGGGACACACACATGTGTATACACACACACACACACAAACACACTTTCTCACACACACACACACACACACACACACACACACCGGCGCACACATTACAGATATGCAGGGGTCAAGTGCCAAATGCCTTATCTTTGGAGATATACAAGGAAGGGAATCCACATACACACACACACACACCTGTGTCATATGCACAACACAAACAGGCAAAAGTCAACCAGCAGCTGGTGCCACAAATATCTGATATGTGTGTACATGCAAACAAACGCATAATGACCTCACTGTCTGTATTTGTATATATGCAAACACTTGTACGCAGACAGACGGACACCTACACAAGGGGGTGAATAAATGATAAATGGATCCACATGTACTGTAGTCAGTCACACAGACACACATACACACACTACACTATACTTATCAGTAACCTCTTACATACTGTGGTCAGAGGGCCTTGAGTAGTCTTTTGTAGTGTGTGTGTGTGTGTGTGTGTGTGTGTGTGTGTGTGTGTGGGAGAGAGTGAGGGAGACAGCAGTACCATATGTACAAAAGTGGTACACACAGTAAAGTAATGGAGAGATTGATGATGCATGCCATAGCTACCACAGCTCTTAGCTCAGCCTAACACAGACATACACACACACACACACACACACACACACACACACACACAGACAGTGTATACAGTATTTTTTGCAGCTCTTCACACTCCGTGACGTAGCCAGGGAGGAGAGGGAGCGGCCATGTTGGTTCCTGTTAAGTTGTGTTTCTCTTTCAGCGCTCTGTTTATTTTTAGAGGGTCAAGCGCTTCAGCCTCTGTTCGAGGCGCAGCAGCAACGCTATTTTCAGACAGGAATGTCTGGATGGGAGTGCAGCGCTGCCCTCTTCAAGAACTCATTTTGAGGATTTTTCAGAGTCTCAAGCATTACTTCAGGCCTCTCTGTTTAGGCGCTGTTGCAGAGATTATCAGTGGGCCTCCGAATGGCCTTTCAAATGTGTGGGAAAGTACACAGAACACAAATGCTCTCAGTCATACTAAAAAAAAGATTTTTCAAACACTGCCCTCTACAGACAGAGTGAAGTATTGCATCATCTTCTTATGTCACCTTAACATGCCTTTTTCCCCTCTTCTGTTTCTTTGTGTGGTACTGTGTGTGAGGAGCTTAAGTGCCATGTCTCTGCTCTGTCTCAATAAGTAGAAGGTAAGGGTTTGTAAAGCAACTGGAATGTTGTATGTGTCTCTAATCAGTACACAGCATGGGTAACATAAGAAGCTATCTGTCTGTACAGCCTGCTGCTTGTGCCTGGAAAGAGGATGGGATGTGCCTGTCATTAAGAATCAGGCATGCGCCATCAGGTTCTACTAAGTGTCTGTGGAGATTCTCATTCATCCAGGTCATGGTTGTCAAAGTAGCTAAGTTGTGAGCAACTGGACTTGTTTTTGGAGCTTCACCTTTCTAGAGAACTGAAGACGTCTTTTGGATGAAAGCTGAAACGTCTTCAAGCTCCAAAAGGAAGTCCAGTTGCTGACAATGTGGCTCCTTTGTTCAACTAAGTGCTTTCACTTTTGGACCCTGTGCTTTGTAGTAGTGCGGAGGTGGACAACAGGGAAAGGTCACACAGTTACAGTTATATCCCTTTTTTGCTGCCACTCTGCAATTATTAAAGCTGTAATCAAAAGTAGTATGTCAGCCTGTATGTGCCTGCTGTATGCCTGTGTTCTGACATGGCACCTCAGCCGAAAAGTGCTCAGTAACGCAGTCGCCATTGAAATACACATAGGCATGTACAGCCTGACATATTCTTCCTAAATAGTCGGTTATTACATTACATTACATTACACTTGGCAGACGCTTTTATCCAAAGCGACTTACAATAGAGATTATTAATTGCTGAGTGGCACCAAAAAAATGCAATGGAAGTGTAATTCTGTAGCCCCATCCTCCTCCTCAACAGGAAATGAGCTTTTAGTGCTGAAATGGCTGGCTTTTTTTTGTTTCCTTTTCCTGTGAGGGGGAGAGAGGAAATGGTCTAGCTTTCTAGCTTGCCCCTGCCCATGCCCTCTAGTCGCCTGTGTGCGTGTGTAGCTCTCTGTACACCATCAGGCTCCCCAGTGTGCAGGCACAGCTAGCACAGCCTGCAGCCTTGGCAGGCCCCTTCCTGAGTGTGAGGGTGTGTAATCTAGCTGAGTGTGGTTGCCATGGGGACCAGTTCTCACTTAATCTGGGGTGACAGTCATTTAGGTGACAGACATGACAAGTTGTCATAACATTTTGTCCACCGCCTGTCTCTCTCTCTCTTTCTTTCTTTCTCTCTCTCTCTCTCTCTCTGCCACTCTCCCCCCCTCTCTTTCCTTCTTTCTCTTTTTTTCTCTCCTCTCTCCCTCCTTCTCTCACAGCCAGCAGAGATGAGCTGCACATTCGCAAGATGAAACTTGACTACCAGGAAGTGGGCCAGGACTCCAAGGAAATCCAGGCCTTCTGGGAGAAGAAGCTGAGCGCTCCCTGCAGGGCCAAGGTCCAGTGGGACAAGGAGGAGCTCCAGTGCTTCCTCAGCCAGGGTAAGAACCATCTGGGCCCCGTCCTCCCCAACCTCTCTGGCCCTCCTCTCTGCTCTCCTCTTCCACTCTGGCTCTGTGTGCAGTCAGTCAATGTGTCAGTATTCACCGCAGCTAGCCACAATAGGCTAATAACTAGCTGCGGTGTCAGTATCCACTGCAACTAGCCTTAATGGGCTTATAACTAGCCTCATATGGGCTAATAACTAGCCACAATGGGCTAATAACTAGCCTCAGTGGGCTGATAAGTAAGCGCAATAGGCTTACAACTAGCCACCTTAAAGTTGCAGTCTCGAGAGTCTGGTGGAAGTTTGTTGATATTTAATAAATATTTCATGAATAGTTGAATATTTAATTATTCCTATCATTGTCTTTCTCACTTTATTTTGGTCTCTCTCTTTCTTTCTCTCCATCTCTCTCTCTCTCTCTCTCTCTTTCTCTCTCTCTCTATCTATCTCTCCCCCTATAGGTGTACCCAAGAACCGGCGTGGAGAGGTTTGGCTGGTCCTGTCCCAGCAGCACCGCCTGAGGCACCGCCTGCCAAGCCGCCAGCAGCCCCCGGATACGCCCTACCAGGACCTGCTCAAGCAGCTCACCGGCCAACAGCACGCCATCCTCGTAGACCTGGGTACGTCCGGGGGCTTTTCATGTTTGTATGGGAACACTATACTGCTGTCACTATACTAGCACTGGGCAGCGTGTTTCAAGCGCAGACTGTTTTGTTTTTTACAGAATTTGTTTGTGTATTAGTTTTGTGTCAAAACACTTTAACTGCCATCACACACCAAGGCCATGTATATAAAAGTGCAGGTTGAGGTTATGTTTGCCATATAAAAGCACAATATATGTGTGTTTTAATCATGTTACAACCTTTGATGGATTCCTTAGTGTCTCCAAACAGCTTACTCAGGCAATTCAACATGAGAGGTATTAAATTTACTTGTCTAGAAGTGTGCATGCAGTACATTTTATTTATTTTAGAGTGACGTGACGGTGTGTCCATTTCTAAATAGAAACATGCCCTGAACCAGTTTTACACTGACCTTTGTGCTGGCCTCTAGTGTGGTAAAGTGCAGCTCAGTTCAGAGCAGTTCATGTCTGCAGTTCACTTCCTACATGGCCACAAGGGGGAGCCAGCAAGGCACTGTGGTCAGTTGTTTAGTAAAAACTTTGCATCTCGCCTCAGTACTGGAAAAGTTGGACAGAGTTACGATGGGGTATTATAGGTCTAAATGGGAATGGACATTAAAATGTATGTTACGCCATTGGAGAGCCAAACTCTTTGTAAGCCTCCTTTTATGTGTGTGTTATTAATATCTTAAAACATGGATCTGTGTCATTTAGCAATTATTTTCAGCCCATGGGAGCACTATTAAGTGTGTTCATGTAAAACCTTGAGTGTAGTTTTTTTACTTTAGAACCTGTAATATTGGGAAAGCCTCAGCTCTAGGGAGATTGTCCCTATACCCGCATAAGAGCATAGGGGTGATGGTATTCAGCCACCATGCCAAAATTCAGGGCATGCCTGTCTGCAAGAAAAAAAATAGAGCTCTACACCAGAATATTTAAAAGCAAAAGCTTGTTAATTCTGGGATGTTGTCACTTTTAAGTCGCCCAGAGAGGTCTAAAAAGGGGAACCCAGCTTCTGTTCTCAATCAAAGAAACATTAGGCTAAGATCATGTTAACATTACACTTCAGTAAGGATGTTAGCTAGGTTTATGAAATCTTATTCCAAAAAATAGTTTGCAAGACCAAGTGTACTAAAACTTCAGGCTCGGGATTTTTTTTTTTGTACCATAAGCCCTGAGAGCATCAACTAAATGACAAGTAATTTGTCGCGTCTCTCTCTCTCTCTCTCTCTCTCTCTCTCTCTCTCTCTCTCTCTCTCTCTCTCTCTCTCTCTCTCTCTCTCTCTCTCTCTCTCTCTCTCTCTCTCTCTCTCTCTCTCTCTCTCTCTCTCTCTCTCTCTCTCTCTCAGGCCGGACTTTCCCCACGCACCCCTACTTCAGCACGCAGCTGGGCGCAGGCCAGCTGTCCCTGTACAACCTGCTGAAGGCCTACTCCCTGCTGGACACCGAGGTGGGCTACTGCCAGGGCATCAGCTTCGTGGCCGGGGTGCTGCTGCTGCACATGAGCGAGGAGCAGGCCTTCGACACGCTCAAGTTCCTCATGTACGACCTGGGCTTCCGACGACAGTTCCGCCCCGATATGATCTCGCTGCAGGTGAGCCTCTCTGTGTGTGTGTGTGTGTGTGTGTGTGTGTGTGTGTGTGTGTGTGTGTGTGTGTGTGTGTGTACGTGCAGTATGTTGCCTAATGTACAACCTAGGCCTTCCCCAACAGTCCTGCCCAGACATGATCTAGCTGCAGGTGAGCACGTGTGTGTGTGTGTCTGCGTATGCATGTGTGTGCATGCACACACACACGTGTGTCTGTCACCACATACATGTTGCTCGTGTATGCTTTGGACCCCTATATGTTCAATTTGCAGGTAAGTGTGTTTGTGTTTGTGGTGTTTTTTTTTTATTGAAAAGCTTGGCTTTTTACCAACAGAACAAAAACACTCTAACATAGTATTGCTGTTCCACAATGATCTCGTTGGAGGTGTGTGGTGTGTGTGTGTGTGTGTGTGTGTGTGTGTGTGTGTGTGTGTGTGTGTGTGTGTGTGTGTGTGTGTTCACCCATCCGTCTGCTCCTCATTTACTAAAGGCTTTTTCACTTCCATCATGATGAGGAAAGTGTGATTAGACAATCTGTGTGCACGTATGTGTGTTAACACTGTTGTGAAACAGGTGTTCAATGTTTTACACATTGTGTTAAGATGACCATCCACAGCTAATGATTCATCGCCCAAACCACGCGAGCATGCTCTTATGAGGTCACAGCTCTTGTTTAAGGCACACTCAGTTTTCCTATTTACTTTGCACTCAACCCAAGGAGTTCTTAGTATTCTGTTATCAAATAGCTGGAATGGAGGGAGGCTTTTTGTACCAAGGACAGAGGTCTTTCTTTCCAGTTACAGTTTTTCTCAGTTGTTTACACACAATTCCTTGTACTTCAGACACAATGATCACAACATGTAACCTCATGCACCAACCCCATTAACCGATTCTGCTAAACTACGAACACAATTCCTGCTTTGCACTGAAATTGCAGTTCTAAAACACACTTTTTTCAAAACACTATAGACAATTCTCTGCGTTTGGCACAAGTTTCATGACAGAAATCTCTTGTTTTCACAAGGAACACACAGTGATTCAAAATTCTAAAGTCAATTGCCCTATTATGTACACTGACTCATCACATCGGCAAACACCTGTCACATAGCTTTACAATTAGCTATCAGAGCTTTGGAAGAGGCAGAGCCACAGCTAGAGGAGTGAGAGTAATAGGAGGAATAAGGGGAGGACACGGACGAGGACGAGAAAGGACTGTAATCTCTGATGAGATCAGAGCCATTTTGGTTGACCATTTGGTCAACGAAATTATTTTACAGTAGTTGTTTAGTTGTTTATGTATCTCTCTCCATATTCTACAATCCTCAACACAATTGAGGATTTTTTTTTTGACTGGAGATGAAAGTGTATGACCAAAATCCACAAATGCGTGTACCTTTTCTCTAAGCTATGGAAGACGCATGTGGAAATATAGCAATTGATGCTTTTCATGGATGGATTCGCTGCTAGGCCAGGAAAAACATTGCTTGTAATGTGGATGAGGTGCTGTGGCCACACAAAAACAGAAGAAAGGATGCAGCGTAATTTTGTTTTTGTAACTGTATAGGCTACAGTAAATTATTCTGTTCTATTGTATGTAGACCACTGTAGGTGCAGCTTTGTGTTGATTGGGATGCACAGTGTGTACACTGTTTTTGTGGGAAAAATAAAAAATATTGTAACAATGTATATGTGCGTTCTGAGTATAAAAACAATATTCTAAAATATAGCACACTTATGTATGTACTGTCTGTAGCAAGTGTAACACTGAACAAAAAAAGGCCTAAATCATTATGATGAATGGAGAAGAAGTGTTTTCCATTTATCATAGTGTTTTACATTAAGCACATCAGGGTTCAACTGGTTGTTATAAATGTCTATTCATATGATGGTTTGTGTTTGTCATTTGACAACAAAATAGCATTTTGAGAGGAAATAACATTGTTTTGAATGCAAAGTTTCATTTTGCAGGAGAAGTGAGTGGTTTTGCCCATTGTGTGTGTGTTTTTTTTGACTTGTGTGTAGAGTTCTGAGAGTATGAGGCATGCTTTCAGGAATGTGTTCAAACAATGAGAAAAACTGTAAAAACCTCTCTTCACCTTGAAGTCTTTTGTAACCCTATTCCAGAGCAAACAGTTAAATGTTTACTGTCTATGCCATCGCCTCTGGTGCTTCAGACCTGCATTAAGCTCCCGTACACTTTTCATTAAACAAAGGAGGTGACTCAACTTGAGTAACAGCAGAAAGCATTGTTGGACTGAGCTGTCATTTTGTACTGTAGAAGTATTTATCCGAGTGGCTTAGAGTGGGTGTAAACAGCATAAGAGGTTCCTGAGAAGTCAGAGTGAACAGTAAAAAGCCTTACAGGTTACTTGGAGGTTAGTCTGAAGAGCCTCTCTGTCTCTGACACACATTTTTTGGATTGAAAATTAACTGTTAATTGTCCATTTAAAAAAAAAAGTGCTTCCACGGTCTTTGTGCTGCATCACAACAAAACAAACAGTTGGCTACAGGTTTACTGCCTTATCAGTCCAACTCCACCTACTTCATACACCACTAAACCCCCTCCCCAAATGATCCCTCCCCGTGACCACCTTTTCTGCTAACTTTACAAGCCTCCAACCCCCCCCCCCCCCCCCCCCCCACACACACACACACACACACATACACACACACACACCTTGCTATCAAACACAGCAGGCTTTGTCTGCGTCAACTCAGCTCTCCCAACCTGTGGTGTTCCTGCCCCTGGCAGGTGTGGTAATGTGTAACTGCAGTCGTGCCCAAGGAATCTGCCAGCCGTAACTGTTGGGAGTCAGGCCATCTGTGTGCCAGTCAGTCCAAAGTCTGCCCTCCCTCCTCCTCCTTGTGCTCCTCCTTCCCTTCCCATGCCTCCATTTCTAAAACCTCTCTCTCCCTCTCCCTCTCTACCTCCCTCCCTCTCTCTCTCTCTCCCCCTCTCCCTCGCTCTCCCCCTCTCTCCCCCCTCTCCCTCGCTCTCCCCCTCTCCCCCCTCTCTCCCTCTCTCTCTCCCTCTCCCTCGCTCTCTCCCTCTCTCTCTCTCTCTCTCTCTCTCTCTCTCTCTCTCTCTCTCTCTCTCTCTCTCTCTCTCTCTCTCTCTCTCTCTCTCTCTCTCTCTCTCTCTCTCTCTCTCTCTCTCTCTCTCTCTCTCTCTCTCTCTCTCTCTCTCTCTCTCTCTCTCTCTCTCTCTCTCTCTCTCTCTCTCTCATTATCTCTCCCTCCCTCTCTCCTCCTCTCCTTAGATTCAGATGTACCAGTTGTCGCGGCTGCTGCACGACTACCACCGGCCGCTCTACAACCACCTGGAGGAGAATGAGATCTGCCCCAGCTTGTATGCCGCGCCCTGGTTCCTCACGCTCTTCGCCTCCCAGTTCCCCCTTGGCTTTGTCGCCCGAATCCTGGGTAAGGCCTTCCTCCATTTTGCTTTCCCATCCGCCACTCTGAGAGGGAGAGGGAGAGGGAGAGGGAGAGGAGAGAGGGAGAGGGAGAGGGAGAGAGGGAGAGAGAGAGAGAGAGGGAGAGAGAGGGGGGAGAGGGAGAGAGAGAGAGAGAGGGAGAGGGAGAGAGAAAGAACAAAGCAGGCAGCTTCAAGTTTCAGTGTTTGTTGTAGGACTTTGTTTGGGAGAGGAGGTTATTCACGTCCATCTGATGTCATTATTTTCCTGATAGGAGAAACCACCAGACTGACGGTTGTGTAAGGGTGAGGTGTGTGTGTTTGTTTGAGAGTTTCTAGCCTTTCTAAATTTATAGCCTTGTTTTCTTAAGGACGTTCTGTGTACTCAGGTTTGTCCACACATGCTTTTTTGTGTTTGTCGAGCTATTAGTGAGCATCTGTCAACAGTCACGTGCGTATATGTGATAAGTGCAATTCAGCAGCTGAAGCACTTTCCTAACTATGATTGTGTGTGTGTGTGTGTGTGTGTGTGTGTGTGTGTGTGTGTGTGTGTGTGTGTGTGTGTGTGTGTGTGTACCACAGACCTGCTGTTTGTGCAGGGTACGGAGTTGATCTTTAAGGTGGCTCTGTGTCTGCTGAGCAGTCACGAGGGGGAGATTGTGGAGTGCGACAGCTTCGAGACCATCGTGGACTACCTGAAGACCAGCCTGCCCACTCTTAGCCAGGCCCAGATGGAGCACACGATCTCTAAGGTACACACGCACACACGTGCATGGACACTTTCACACACTTTTCACACACCGACTAGCTCAATTTCATTTACCTCCAGCAGGTGCGTTGTGGCAGTATGAACTAGGGGTGGGTATTGGCAAGGACTTCACGATACGATACGTATCACGATACATATACCACAATACGATTCTATCACAATACATTGCGATACTGGGTATATTGCGATATATTGCGATATTCTACATTGTTCAGTGAAAATGTCAAAATAGAGCTAAATTATCAGTTGCTATTTACAATCTAGATAGTCTCACATCTTATCAAAACTTAATTAAATCAACATAACTCAGAGTTACTGAACTCAATATAACAGAAAAACATAAAGTGCATAGGATTGGAGTCAGAAATTGATATAGTATATTGTGAAAATTACTATCACGATATTGATGTTTAAAACGATACAGTGTATTGCGATACGATATATTGCGATACGATATATTACGATATTTTTTGCACACCCCTAGTATGAACACTCAGGCTTAAGGATTTAAAGCCAGAACAAAAAGAATGGTTGAGGAATGTTATCGAGGAGAAAGATGTTATTGGTCTACTTCCTACAAGTATTGGTAAAAGCTTAATGTAACAACCAGTAGCGATTGTTTGAAGCAACCTTGGAGCAAAAGAATGATAAGATGGTTTGCACTTAATGAAACAATGTGAAAGAGGCTGATGCATCAGGCTACATAAACACCTCCAGATGTGGTGGAATCTGGTTATGCCATTCAACCTATGTAGCCTGCTGTATTTCTGCAAATCTCAGTTTATGTGTGTATTTTTGTGGTTATTGCACATTGGTGTGTTAACTAG
Source organism: Coilia nasus (assembly GCA_027475355.1). Classification (NCBI taxonomy): domain Eukaryota; kingdom Metazoa; phylum Chordata; class Actinopteri; order Clupeiformes; family Engraulidae; genus Coilia; species Coilia nasus. The sequence continues at coordinate 15,564,185 of CM050213.1, read as the reverse complement.
ACATGTTTACTATACATAGTGATGTTGTGATGTGTGTGTGTGTGTGTGGGTTTGTGTTGCTGCTCAACAGGCATCTGACATGGACATCTCCAAGCAGCTGCATGCGTATGAGGTGGAGTACCACGTGCTGCAGGATGAGATGGTGGAGGCGCCCCCACCCTCCGAGGACGCCGAGCGCAATGGACAAGCTGGAGAAGGCCAACGCCCAGCTCAAGAAGCACAACATGGAGCTGCTGGAGAAACTACAGGTGCGTGTGTGTGTCTGTGTGTGTGTCTGTGTGGGGTGTTTGTGTGTGTGTGTGTGTCTTTGTCTCTGTGGGTGTGGGGAGTGTGTGTGTCTCTGTGGGTGTGTGTGTCTCTGTGGGTGTGTGTGTCTCTGTGGGTGTGTATGTGTGTTTGTATTTGCCTGTGTGTGTGAGGTTACTGTGATACGTGATACACATACACAGTTCATATGCACGTGGGCCTACACATATCATCATCATTTATCTTTATAAGTCCTTATGGCATTGTAATATTTGGCCGGGCTATATATTGCAGAAGTTGCATTTTTTTTTTTTTTTTTGCGAAACTTTCTGCAAAACTTTCCCATACCTAAACTTTCCAATACTTGTAATACATTCATCCCCATTGTCCATTTCCCATATTGTGCCTGTTCCTCAACCTCCCAATAGATGGCACTAGAGCACAGCCTCAAAGTCCTACTGCAAAGAGACCAAACTTGGAACAGCCATTTAGTTGCCTAGCCACCGCAAGCTTCTATTGACTCACATCGGGGGTCATATCAGTGAGTCAGGTATGGATCCTCCGGTGCCTTTGAGTTCACCTCCAGCTCCGCACACAGGCGGCGGGGTGGGGGTGGGTGTCGGTACGGGAGTGGGGGTGTGGGTGCCATGAGCAAAGGGTTCGTCATCAGCCATTGATCACTTCCTTCCTACTGTGCTCCATCGCACCTGTATAATACGCGTGTGAGCTTCAGCCCAGACCTCCAAGGGAACGCAGATTTTGCTGGTGTTCTGTTTGTGGAAAAGACAAGTTTTGGATTTATTGTAGCCTCGTGTCTCGCGTGTGTGAGATGACGATAGCGCAGGAAATGTGTGGTCGCATGGTGAGAGGGGATGTGTTCTTAATCCTGTTTCCCTCAGTGTCAGCGGCTCAGCTGGTGTTAGCGCGAGGTGTTGCATTGATCCGTTGTGTTGCTACCATGTCAACAATAGACACCATGTTTTGAAGTCACTTTTTTTCCTCCTACATATTTCCCCTACCTACCTCACCCACTCCTCTGGCCCCACTCTCTGTCTGTCTTTTCCCCTCCCCTTCCCAGTTAATAAACCTGCTGTACTCACCATCTTCTGCGTTTCTACCTGTCTGTATGGTGGATAGCTGGGTGTCAAATGTAATCTGCCCTACAGAGGCAAAGAGCAGTAACTCCCTGAACACTGAAACTGAGAAAAATGCCTTTAAAGTTGTCATTCTACCCAATCCAAAATGTTGTAGGTATAATAGTGGTGAGGCCGTAATTTACCGTCTTATTAGGAAGAAGCAAGATATGTAGTCACAATAAAAAAGGGGTGTTACAAAGCCCAATTTCCAGCCTAAACTCAGTTTTGAGAAATGTGTAGTTACTGCCATTTCGCTTTGTAGAGCAATAATCTTGTAAGTAAAAGATAATGATTTTAATAAAGTAGTGTTCTTTGTACCTTACATTTTTTTGGTCTTTTCTTTTGTCCCCTTCCCCCCCATCTTACCTCCCTCCCACACGGCAGGCGGCGCGGGGTCAAGATCCAGAGCCTGGAGGTGAACGTGGAGACCTTCCTGTCGCGCTGAGAGCAAGATGAAGCACCTGATTCGCTCGCTGGAGCAGGAGAAGGTGTCCTACCAGAAGACCATCGAGCGCATGCGCAGCAGCCTGCCCCGGCGAGGGCAGCGCCGACGTGGAGCTGACCCACATCAAGCCCAACGGCAAAGCCAAGGCTGCCGCCACCGCCACCACCGCCACCAGCAGCACCAGCACCACCACGGCCAGCAAGAAGCAGTGAGGGGAAAGGGCCAAGTGCTGCCACCATGCCAGGAAGGATGGCCAGGAGGAGTCTGTGTGTGTGTATGTGTGCATGTGTGTGTGTGTGTGGCAGGATGGAGGTGTGGTTGGTGGCGGCTCTGAGGAGGTTGATGTGTCGGTCTGGCACGGGGGTGGAGGAGAGGGAGGGAGCGAAGGAGGGAGAGGGAGAGAAAAAGAGGGGGGGGGGGGGGCTGGAACAGAGTGGGCTTGATTGGCTGTGTGGGGAGGCTTGGCAGGTTCTCTGGTGCTGTCTCCCTGTCACAGAGCTCTGGAGCTCCACTCCTCCCTCTCTTTCATCCATCCATCTTTCTATGCCTCTTTCTCACTCTATCCCTTTCTCTCTCTCTCTCTCTCTCTCTCTCTCTCTCTCTCTCTCTCACTTACACACATACACACTAATACACACTGACGCACACACTCATCCTGTCTTTTTCCCCTCTCCCTCCATCCCTACCTCGTTCTGTGTCGTTCTCTGTCTCTCGTTTCCTTCCTCCTCCCTGTTTTTTGGCTGTTCCACTGTCTTCTGTTTTTCTCCTTCTCGCTGCTTCCATCCTTTCCCCTCCTCCCTCCCTCTCTCCCTCCCTCCCTGCGACAGGAGGAGTGTGTGGATGGCGGAGGTGAGAAGGTGGAAGACCACTTACCCAGTGTAGAGGTGTTGTCTCAACCTCTTACTTACTCTCCTTCTCTCTCTCTCTCTCTCTCTCTCTCTCTTTCCCCTCTCTCTCTGGTCTCTCTCACTCTCTCTCTCTCTCTCTCTCTCTCTCTTCCCCTCTCTTTCTCTCTCTCTGTCTCACTCTCACTCTCTCATTCTCTCTCTCTCCTCTCTCTCTCTCTTTCTCTTTCTGCTCTTATCCTCAGAGGATTTCAGTTTTCTTCCAGGACTGTTTTCCACCTACTCCTCCTCCTCCTTCTCCTTTGCCTCCTCTTCCTCCTCTTCCTCCTCATCCTCTTCCTCGTCCTCCCCCAGACCATCTTCACCTGCCACACCGTTAGAGTTTCTTTTCCTAAAGTTGACATTGAAGCTGGGCATCCGTTGCTTCCAGCCTGAAAGGACATATCTCGCTTTATTCAAAAAAAAATACTTGAAAATGATGCGAATGTATATCTTATTATTTTTCCCGCTCCCTCTCTCTGCCCAAAGATGGACAGTGGCTTTATTTTATATTTTCTTTCTTTAAAGACTTGTGTTGTCAGAGGGAAGAAAAAAGTCCTCTGAGCGAGTGAATACTGGAGGGGAATCACTGACGCCTTTTTTGCTCTCAACATCCAAATAATCTGACTGCTGCAGGGCTCTGTGTTTCTGAAGGCTGTGACAGAGAGAGAGAGAGAGACGTGAGTCACGTTGACACTAATGCAGAAAGAGGGAGAAGTGCGGGAGATTGGGAGAGAATGAGAGAGACTGTAGAACATACCTATCACCACAGTGGCTCTCAGGCGATGAGCTATCCACACTGACATTTTGGTGCCGCAGGTGAGGCTTTTTGGCCTTCTGAGGACTTGATTGTATGTATTTTAATGGAGCATCTTGTTGCTCCTAAAGCTTAATCTGCTTATCCATCTGCTTAAAAAAACAAGCAAACACACACACACACAAAAAAAATTAAGTATGATGATTGGATATCATACTCCTGTCACTGACAAAGGGAATACACTGTTACGCCGTCTGCACACTGTAGATGAACGTGTGTATGCCAAAGCGTATGCAGTCGTGTGTGTGTGTGTGTGTGTGTGTCTGTGTGTGTGCGTGTGTGTGTGTGTGCATGAGAAGTGAGAAAGTAAGTGTGAATGTATCACACAGAAATATGTGTGTTTGGTGCATATGGTCGTCCTCCAGTGGCTTCAGCTGGGGTGGGGAGTGGGGTGGGGGTTTGTCTCTGAGGCCCTTTCTTGGGTCTTCTTCTGAGTTCCACAAGACCCTCCTTGAGGACCTCAGGACAGCGCTGGTATGCAGCAGTCTCATCCTGTTACAAATCATTACGCTCTCTCCACTCCATGCTTGTTTCTGTATCGTCTTGTACAGTCTTTGGGTCTTTTTTTCCATTATGGACTCCCTGGGCTTCTTATTACTTTTCTTCCAGGTAAACATCACCATCATTATCAACAACAACTCGGCACCAACGACTGTGGAAAAGTAGTGTTGTGACAGACACATCTGTGGCATGTGTTGAGGACAAGTCCACCCGATTCTCTCTGTCAGTACTTGTGGGAAAGCACAGACTTGCTACACAAATATGATGCAGCCCTCATGTGAAAATAAGTTTGACACTCATCGGTGTCTCTGGTGTATTTCTTAGTGCTCTCAGTCTCTATGCTGTACGCCAATTGTGAAAGGGAAATGGACAATCGTTAAAGTGAGTTGCGGTGATTCACTGAAATGTATGATGTACAACCCTGATGAATGTATCATATGTAAAGGGGGAAAAACAAAATACTAAAAATAACCAAACAAAAAGAAAGTCAGTTGAACATGGCAACATCATTAATGGTGGTAATAGTACAGCTTCTCCAAGCTGTGTACGAGTGTAAAGTCGTGCAGACTGTGCCTTGGACGTCGCCCAGGAGTGTTTCACAGCGTAATTGTTCACCGGTATTGCCAAAATTACAAAAAAAAAAAAAAAAAACGAGTCATACAAATGGTTTATAGTTGTTCCATGTTCATTGTGTTACAGTATGCTTCTCCTTTGTGTGTCTCCAAACTCCAAAAAAAATATTTCTCACACTCACTGTAAAGAGATGAGAGCTTTATTTTGTGTGACTGTTATATATATATATTTGTGCTTTATGTAACATTTGTGTCTGTTCCTAAAGGCGGGAGGGGTGAGAATCAGCTTGGTGCTTCTCTAATTCTGTGGCGGTTAAGCTATGGCTTGTGTTCAGTGATGCCTGCTGACCTGAAACCAATGCTCTATTGTGAATCTCCAAATCTTGCCTTTTATTCTTTTTTTTCTGCAAACACTGTTCTTATCTTTGCATTTCGGCAGCCGTTGATACGTTATGCACTGCTGGGATAACACCTTTCTTCCTATTTCTTTCTTTCGGTCTCTCCTTCAAACCGTATAAGGCAAGACTGTACACATCGGAGGATGTCTGTTTCCGCAAAAAGTGACTTTATATGTACTCATACAAAGACATGCTAAAGAAACAGTCTTGTCTTATTCATTGCCAGTGTGGTAGTTGGCACTGTGAAAAGCTAAGGTGAAGGAAGCACCAATGTCACACATCATCTATCTCTTATGGTGAAGCAACGTCAATGAGCACCTCATCAAGGTGACTAATTCAGAAGTGCCAAATCAATCCCTCTCCATCATTTCCACAGTGTGATTTGTTACAGCGAGATCCTTACCCGCTGAGTTTTGACAGAAGACTTGACGCTATATTGCAGCTTTGGTGGTGGTGGTGTGTGTGAGTGTGTGTGTGTATGCGTGCGTGTATGCGTGTTAGCTGTGTTCAGTACACTTGAGCTCTTCCGAGGTTTCAGGTCTGGAAGTAATCCTCCTGTATTTGCACTGTGTGATGTGCTGCAGCAGACCAGTGATTACGGTGGACATGTGCAAGCTGACTGGGCAGTGGGGGAAGTCTGTGAGTGTGTTTGTGGTCTGAAGCATCACACGAAAGCAACTGTCACATCAACAACAAACAATAAAAACAAGACGTTTTTGTCTTTTTCTACTCTCAGCGACCCTCTGCTTTCATTTAAATGAAACTGATAAACATTGCATTCTCTCTGACACAATACTGCTGTCATTGAGCAGGGCTACATAGTGACTGTGTTTACATGCACGGCGTATCCCTGTTCTAAGTGGAGTGTTGACCATACTCGGGGTGCTTGACAGTCATGTCAACTTCTCTTTCTGAGTGTCATGTTCCCAATATGGCCATATTCCACATTCCAACACCCCCCCAGATATGTCTGTGTTAACCAGAATACTTGGTTATTTATGTAAACATCTTAATGGTCAAATGCTCCTTTCTGGTACAGCCTCTCACATGGGCATATAAAATTAGCAGAAATTCTGGGAATATTGGTTATTTCCCTCCAGTCTGCATCTGTGAACTCTGCCATCAGAACTCTTTCCCACCAGTCCTGACCTTCATCCTCATTCTTCAGGGAGCTGTAGGTATGTATTGCCAAAAATTGCCCATATAGCCTTTTTTCCATTTCTTGCTCCCGTGTGCTATCACACTACTACATCAAGATGAATTTCCCCAAGGTTTAGGCTACTCAGATGGGCATAAGACAGACCTTGCAACTTCATTCATAACGTAAACTCATAACAGCCAAAACAAGCCAACTAATTAGGCAACATCATTGGCCCAACCAGAATATGGAGATTGCCATAGGAATAATGCTGTACTGTAGATCTGCAGTAGTTGCAGCGGTTGACCTTATTCCAAGTTTGCTGTGCATGTACACATGGTCACTGTTTGACAGGATTATACTGTGAGAGTTGCACCAGAATGTCTTGTATTTAGGTGGTGGTTCTCTCTACCAGAACAGAATTGGGTGACATAGATGCTTCCTACACCTATATTCCCAAATGTCCTCTTCTCTCTGTGATATGCCGATGAACTAGAAAAAGAGCTGTCTTTTTAACTGAGGGGGGAATCTAGCTTCAGGAAGTAGAAGGCCATGCCATATACATCACCTGTGTTATATGTGGACAGATAGAACCAATACATGGCAGGAATTGTAGTCTTTATAGCCAGGGTTGCTAAAGTTTTTCATTAGCATACACTGCAACTGTGCTAATGATGTGAGTCATATGTGTGTGTGTGAGAGTGCAGTACACATCTGAAAAATTAGACCAGTCTTTTTTTTTCTTCAAATATATGTTTACACTCTGCAAAAGGAACACCTCAGTTGTGCGCCTATCAAAGCATTTCCGAGTTGAACTGGTTAGCAGTGAGGGTGGGGCAGGAAACGCCAAGAGACTCGTCGCTCGTGACCTTCAACACCTTTTAGCCGGCGGGGGGGTTATGCAGTGACCACAGCACAAGCTCTTTACACACACACACACACACACACACACACAAATGCACAAACGCTCCAAACAAAAGAAAGAGCAACATTCCTCACGCGTTCCCACACAAGCAGCAGCAGCAGCAGTGGCAGGAGCAGGACGAGGAGGAGGAGGAAGATGACTCCTGCTGAGCGGAAATGCCTGGATACGGCGGGCGCGTCCCCTCAGGGTAGCAGGCCCTGCAGGACACTTCCTGTGCCAAGCTCTTATCTACGGTGCTGGTGGCTTCGCCCCGCGTTCCTTGTTTTTCTCTCTCTGACACCACCCCCACCCCTGTGTCCCTCCCTTCCTCACTCACTCCATCCTTCCCTCAGCTCCCTCTCCTCCCTCTCTTACTGTCCTCCCTCCCTTCCTCCATCTCTCTCCCACACCACCCCCTGAGATCCCAGTTTCTGCTGTCAGACACCCACATACTGTATATATGTGTGTGCTCTGGTGAGCTTTTCGTATGTGTGTGTGTGAGAGAGATATGTGGGTGTAGGGTTGTAGCTAGAAGGCTTGGCTGGGATGGGGGGTTGGGTTAGGTTGGGATGGGGGGCGCGGTTGGACTGTAAGGAACGTTGTGGGGTGGGGGTGGGGTTGGGCGGTTGGGAGGACAGACAGCAGACAGGCAGTGTCGGGGGCGAGGGTGAATGTGTGTGCGCTCCAGGAGACGAGGTGCGTGGGGGGCTGGGTGTGTGTGTGTGTGTGTGTGTGTGTGTGTGCGCTCATGGAGGTGGATGTCTCCCGCTGCCATATAAGGTGATTCTCCTGCCTGGGCTGTGGCAGAGAGCAAAGTGGAGCGGAGAGGAGAGGAGAGCTGGTGTCTGACTGTTACCAAGAGCGAAAAATGGTGGGAGGAAGGAAGGAAAGAGAGATAGATAGAGAGGTAGATAGAGAGATGGAAAGACAGACTACTAAGAAGTAGAAAAGGAAAAAAAAAGACCTAGGGCATGGTGGAGCAGCCAGGCGGATGGACTGCAGAAACTTCTGGAGAGCCTTTAATCCCATGTTTGAAAACCCAGGCTGCTCTCTTGCTTCCTGCGTTGAGGATAGAGACATTCACACTGTAACGGCAGAATCCTGATCAGATTTATGTATGAGATATGGTCATGCTATCCAACGCCATGCGCAAAAACAGCTCTTTATGAGAGACACAATTTTTGTGTATGTCTGAGACAGCTGTGTGTTCATGTATGCCTTTATGTGAGTGTGTGTACAGTATTCATGTGTATGCGTGTGTGTGTGTGTGTGTGTGTATTCATGTGTATGCCTGTGTGTGTGTGGCTGCATGTGAGAGAGGGTGAGAGGAGAGGAGAGGAGAGGAGAGGAGGGGGGGGAGGTGGGCGAGGGTGGATCCAGGGGTGGGTGACTGGGCCAGGGTGGAGTGTGTGGGCTGGCTGGAGACAGCTGCAGGGTCTGGCTGGCCGGAGACCCAGGTGTGGTGAGTCTGGACTGGGGAGCTGGGCAGGCCTGACTGAGTCCCAGAGGAGCGGATCATCCCTCCCCCATCCCCATCTCTCTATCTGACTCACTCACACACACACCCCCACACACACATGCACTGATATCTGCACATACACATGTACATTCATGCATGCATGCCAACACAGACACACACACACACACACTATCTGCACATACACATGCACAACCACTCACAGACACACACACTAATATCCACATATGCATGCCAGCACAGACAGACAGACACACACACACACACACTAATATCCACACATGCACACCAACACACACACACTAATATTCACATGTGCATCCACATCCCCACATGCATGGACACTAACAGACACACACACACACACACACACACACACACACACACACACACACACACACACACACACACACCAACATCCACACACTCACATTCTCCTAATTCCACATGTCTCCAGTGCTGCACTTAACACCCCAGACTCCCTTAATTCCAGCTTTATGTTCAGTTAAATTATGATTGGTGTGTTTTTCTTGCTTTAGCACTGCACGTCTACAGCCTACATAAATTTGTCTATGGTTCTCCCCAACTAGGTCAAGCCTCTCATCACTTTCATCCTGTTGACAAAGGCAAATATGTTACAAAAACTGTTCAATATTTGCTCCAAAAAAACTGCTCATTGCTGTATCTCACCAGAGAAACACTGGATGCCTCACGTGCACCACAGAAAAGCTAGCGGACTAGCTGCTTGATTTGAATTCTGACAGACAGTGGCTGTTTTTTTGCAGTTTTTTTTTTTTTTACGTTTCACATAAATAAATAAATAAGGTACCGTTACAGTGTACCTGTCAAGGTTTTCTCAGCACTGGGGGCTATTTGTGAGCCACACTCCCACACAACTTCCTCCCTTTCCCCCATCATATCCTATCCTATCCTATTCTATCCAGTCCTATCCTATCCCATCCTATCTGACTCCACCCACCCCACCCCACCCCACCCCACCTCACCCCATCCCCAGCAGCCCGGCGAGCAGAGAGCCCTGATCCCCAGAGACGGCCAACACATCCCCTGGAAAATCACTGGTCTTACCTGATCCAACACTGAATTAATCCGCCTTCCTTTGGGAAAGGGGAACAAAGCGCAACGTGGCCAAAAGAGTCTCCTCTTGCTCCCCACACCCCTCCACCACAGCCCCAGCCCCAGCTCCAGCCACAGCCACAGCCACAGCCACAGCCACAGCCACAGCCAGCCCCAGCCCCAGCCCCAGCCCCAGCCCCAGCCCCAGCCCCAGCCCCAGCCCCAGCCCCAGCCACAGCCAGCCCCAGCCCCAGCCCCAGCCCCAGCCACAGCCACAGCCACAGCCAGCCACAGCCACAGCCACAGCCACAGCCACAGCCACAGCCACAGCCACAGCCACAGCCAGCCCCAGCCCCAGCCCCAGCCCCAGCCCCAGCCCCAGCCCCAGCCCCAGCCCCAGCCCCAGCCACAGCCAGCCACAGCCACAGCCACAGCCAGCCCCAGCCCCAGCCACAGCCAGCCCCAGCCACAGCCACAGCCACAGCCAGTGCTATAGTGCCACTACACATCTCATCTCCAACCACTGGATGCAGACCCTCCGCCAAAATCCCCTTGAATGTGTTGTGCTTTGAGATATCGAATGATGTGTGTGTGTGTGTGTGTGTGTGTGTGTGTGTGTGTGTATGAGAGAGAGAGAGAGAGAGAGTTCCACCCTTTTTTAATTCCTTTGTTTGCTCGTGGTTCAAAGCCACATGCTGTTTGTGGTGTGCGATTCGAGATGAATATATACAGCTGAGGACCACGACATTGGAGGGCTAGCTTTTTAATCCTCGGAAACCAACACTTGGTCATCAGGGGGGAACGATCGTATTCTGCAGGGCACAAATCCGGAATCTGCAGCCCCAAACTTTTATTATTCAGGTTGTTAATGGCCTCTCTCCTCTCAAAGTTTAGTACATGTTTATTGGCCTGTTAACAGACGGAAACGGGAAAGCCAGCACAGATTTTATACGAGAGCCACAAATCTACCTCACAATTTTAACTCCAGAAGAAAATGATGTATGAATTTATGCATTCATGAGGACCACTGTGAAGTTTAAAAGGACTGTAAATACTCGCCCAAAGAGAACATTTTCTCAACCGAGCATGTTATGTCATTCTTTGCTATGAATAGTCTTTGTTACAAAATATGTTGAATGTGTAGAAATGTGCTCAACATACTGTTTTTCAACTATGCCCATATTGTCAAGCCACCCATGTTACCCTAGCTCTGTTTACTTTAAGATTTGTTTGCTTAGGGATAAACGTGGAGAAACACCTTGAATTTAAAGAGCTCTTATCTGAAGTCAGCCTTTCTATCTCTGTATTGCAACACTCTAACAAAAAAAGGAAAGCAGAAAAAACATGAAGCATTTAAGCACATTGTGCTCGGGCTCGCCAGTGGCCTGGAGAGGGATGATAGCACAAACGCAGCCCTGCTTCCTCATGCAGTGTTATCTTACCGAAACTAATTTTCCAGTTGAGGTAAGAGCTCGTGACAAATGTGACAGCGTCCCCAATGACTGATCCCTCATGCCACGAGCGGTCCAAGCAGCCAGCCAGCCAGCCAGCCAGCCAGCTCCCTGTGCAATCGCATCATCTGTTTGCCGGTTTCACATAATTCAAACCATCGCTACTATTATTATTGTTATCGTCATCGTTATTATTTCTGGGTGAGGTAAATAAACAGAGAGAGGGGCCGTTCTCCGTCAGAACTTCCTCCCCTCTCGTGCTGTAAGCGGGCGGAGGTTTACCCCAGGGAGGTAGACTCTTGCGAGATATCGGGTCAGAGGAGACGGAGTCGAGCAGGGGCGTTAGACAGGCAGGCAGGCAGGCAGGCAGGCAGGCGGGGGGCTGACATCATGTTGGCTCTCCGTGGTGGTGGAGGGAGAGGCCGGCTGTGCCTCAGGGCCACAGGGGTGCCGCTGGCCAGGCAGGCAGAGGAGAGGAGAGGAGAGGAGAGGACCGGCCCGGATGAGCCTGTCTGACGTCAGCAATGAACTCACCCAAGAGCTGAGAGAAAACAATTCAATGAAGTGTCCAGTGCTCTTTGCCAACAGCTCAAATGTTCATCAAGGGGCCCTCACTCCGTGTGAGTGTGTGTGTGTGTGTGTGTGTGTGTGTGTGTGTGTGTGTGTTTCTGTGTGTGTGTTTCTAAGTGTGTTTTTCAACAAGAAAGTCACGGCTCTCTCAAATATTTGTTGTTCTACCCTAAGCTGAGTAATACAGGCCGTGTTAGTGGAGAGCCCTGGTTTTTCATTTCCCCCACTCTCCTCCCCTGCTTTTCTTTCTCTCTCTCTCTCTCTCTCTCTCTCAACCCCTCTCCCTCCCACCCTCTCTACCTCGCTGACACTCAGATAAACGAGTGTCTCACATTATCTTGGGGCTGGGGGGCAGGGGTGGGGGTGGGGCAGTGGTGACGGTGGAGCTACAGACGCCAGCTCAGAGCCCAGAGTTCGCGGCGGTGGTGGAACACACAATCACAAGCTCCAGATGCCTTAGCTCTCGCTCTCTCTCTCTCTCTCTCTCTCTCTCTCTTCTCTCCCTGTCTTTGTGTCTCTCTCTCTCTGTCTTTAGATCTCTCTCACTCTGTCTTTATTTCTCTCTCTGTCTCCCTTTCGCTTTCTCACTTGCTCTCTCTGTCTCTCGTTGTCTCTCTCTTTTTCTCTCCTCTCTCTCTCTCCCACGCACACACACACACACACACACACACACACAGGGTGGTGAGCCAGCTGTTTAGCTGTGGCCCAGGGCGCACCCTCGGTTCCTGGAAATGGACTCCACCCTGCTCTCTGCCAGCAGCCACTCTTCCAATTAATAGCACCCCTTCCTTTGTCTCCAAACACACACACATACACACACACACACACACACTCACACACACACAGGGAGAGAATGAAACAGAGAGAGAGACAGAAAAAAAGAAAAAGAAAAAAAAGAAAGAGTCCATTCCCTCAGTTATAACCACACACAGCTGTTGAATAATAATAATAATAAAGTCACACACACAACCCACAGTAGTGCAGTAACACTACACATGTTCTTAGCACTCGCTACCTCCTAATTGGCCTCCTTCTGGCACCACACCCGAAATTAATAACTACACCCCTACCCCTCCCCCACTCCACCACCAAAACCACTCCACCCCTCTATGCTACCCTCTTCATCTCCGGCCCACCCATCAGATCCAGTCCAACTTTCGCACTCAAAATTACAGTAATAACCACCCCCATCAAAACCAATGGTGGCATTAACCCACAGTGGTTTCTAATCTACTCTCCAGCAGACCAGCAGGACCGCATTCTTAATTACCGCACCGATGTCCCACCCCTTGGAAGCCAGCAGGCTTTTTTCTTTTTTTTTTTCATCCTTTCTTTTTTTTACTTTTTATTTTCCCTGACACCGCGCTTCCCAATTAATCCCCCATTCCCTGGTCACTTAGCCGTAAGCACTTACGCTTGCACGCTAGCCAAACCCAACACCACATCCAGCTATCCTGCACTCACACACACACACAGACACCACAACCACCCTCACGCCCCCGCATTGCCCTCCAGTGACACCCCCTTATATGGGCTGCTGTTGGACCGTCCCATTCTTGCCAGTGTAAGCGATGCCTGACCACAGGTAGAGCTCATCTCACTTTGAGGGGGGGGGGCTGGGGGGGGGGGGGGGGGTGGTCAAGGGGCACTGGGAGTACGTCAATTTTTTTCATAGGGCTCTGTGTGTGTGTGTGTGAGGAATTGTTATTTGAAGAGCTTTATGAAGGAGTCATCGGAGAGGCTCGAGAGAGCAGAGAGCTGCTGTGTAGAATGAGGCTGTCAGGGAGTCAGAGGTTTCTGAGAGAGAGAGAGAGATTCAGAGGTTCCTGAGAGAGAGAGAGAGATTCAGAGGTTTCTGAGGGAGAGAGAGAGAGAGAGAGAGATTCAGAGGTTTCTGAGGAACAGAGAGAGAGAGATTCAGAGGTTTCTGAGGAAGAGAGAGAGAGAGAGAGAGATTCAGAGGTTTCTGGGGGAGAGAGAGAGAGAGAGAACGCGAGAGGGTGAGGAGGAGGAAAGCTGGAGTGTTTTTTTAAGGAGCTCTGTGGTTGGGCTCCCTGCGGCACCTCCCCGTCTCTCTTTCTCTCCCAGCGCCCTCTGCTCACCCCCCTGGGCCTGGCTCTGGGCCCAGACCAGCCCTGGGCCCCACTGGGTTCAGTGCTTCCTGTGTGTGTGTGCGTGTGTGTGCGTGTGTGTGCTAGCCTGTGTCCATGTGTGTGTTTCTGAGCAAAAGCATGTAGGTCTCTGAGTGTGTGTGTTTCTGAGTAACACCAGGTACGTACAGCATGTGTTTCAGTGGGTGTGCATTTCTGTGTGTATATACCGTATGTGAGTTCCTGAATGATAGTGTGTATGTGTTTGAATCTATGAGTGTGTGTTTGCCTAGTGTGTGTGTGTGTGTGTTTGTGTGTGTGTGAGGAGAGGACCGAGGGGCTATTTATAGGTGGGGCCAGGGAGAGGGATGGAATCAGATGAAAAAGGAGGAGGGAGAGTTAGCGAGGAGGTTTAGCACATCTACAGGGCAGGACACATCAAACAAGTAAACACAAACACGCAAACAAACACAGAAAGAAGTATGTAAGGCCCAGAGGTATGAGAACCACATCACTACCAGCGGACCTCACAAAATGTTGTTATGCATTGGCAATTCGATTAAGAATAATGCTTTCTGTCTGTTTTTCATTTTTCACTTCCTCTGCATCTTTCTCTCATTCTCTTCCTCTCTCTCTCTCTGTCACTAACTCCCTTTCTTCCTCTCTCTGTCTCTTTTCAACCCTTGTTTGTTTACTTATATGCACTGATTTCTGTGAATCTTTGCTTCTGCAATCTCTCCATCCTTAGCCTTGCGCACGGACGTGAAACCCTCAGAAGTGAAAAGGTCTATGTGTGGGCCGGGCCACGTTCCTCTGCTCAAACTCGTCCCTCGTCTGCGTCTGTGTCCCTCGCTTCCTTATCTGGTGTGGCAAAATGCTCCACAATGCTCCCCACTTCGGTTACACTCTCTGGTAACATCGTTATTTTACGGTTCCTTATTTAGTATATCTACATGTAACAACATGGAATTCATACTTACACTGTACTCTACTCACAAAGTTAGCGATATTTGGGTTTCGGGTGAAATTTATGGATAACGTCAAAAGTTCACAGTCTAGTGGTATTATATCATGAAAGTAGGGCATTTAGGAAGAAGCATGCAATGGGGATTTTCCTAATCTCGAACGATTTATTGAAACAAAAAACAACAACAGTGGTGGGTACACAACAAAAACAACAAAAAATGACAGTGTCTCAATAACGTGTCAATTGTGAGGTGTCGTCTTGGTCTCATAATGTCAAAATGTGAAGAGCATGATGAGGAGGACTGTTTAAATGCCAAATTCTAATTGAACAAGGAAATGTATTGCTTGATTCATGGATCAAGCACCTTGTGTTGTGAATAGTGCTGTTAAGCTCCTTGTTAGAAAACAGCCAGATGTGCAAAAAGTCCTGAAACATGGAACTGTTGGACATGTGTATTCAAAAGTTTAGAGAAGGTCACATTAAGTTCATCTGCGAAGGTTATAGTGCATTTTAGGCTCATCCTGAAATTTAATCCGAAAGCCAAATATCCATAACTTTTTGTAAGTACTTTACCTATAACTATAATCTAACACTAGGTAGCATAATGCTACACACTTTGTTACACTGTACCTAAAAGTGTTAGTTTCATCAGACGAGATGAGATGTTCCTCGACCATTTGTTTTCCATGACGATAACGAGACTAAAACGCAACACAAAAGTTTCATGCATTTTATCATGCATTTATATTGCATGCATATATTATATATATAAAATCTATCTTCATTTTTGTTCTTAAAGGTGTACTTCCCTGAGAAACCGTTTAGTACTTGCTCTTTTGAAATATGATAGGTCACCCCGAGTTGCATATGCATGCTGCATATCAAAATGTTTTTCTATCCCCGTTTTCTATATCAGTCAAAAGAAGACAATAGGCGGAAAAACGACCCAATGCGAAAAGGGCCTTCGGCGTGACGTAGACGTGGAAATACATATAAGAGAAACTGACCGAATGGGCTTTAAATAATGTTAGCCTGTTTGACTGACTCGCATAAGATTAGCAGGCTAGTTGAATGACTGAACTGCATTTAGCCGGGCACTTGCACTGTTTTGTCATGCAAATATTACCATTCTGAAACGTTCATTGACAAACGGTCAGGAAGCGACTGTGCTTGTGCTTGTGCTTGTGCAAGTTGACTTTTCCCCTTTACCTTACTCTGCTATCAAGTTGACTGTGGGGCAAAGGAAGCTGCAGGGAGCGTGCCTCTGGTGAAATCGTGTCGTTCTCCCGGCCCCACCCCCTCTACCAAACTAAAACAGCCTGAAACAGAAGCACTAGAACATTTTTTTCATTAAAACCAGCTCACAGGGCAATTATTAATACTAGAGAACACCGCAAAATTAATGAAAACACGATGGAAGTACACCTTTAAGTTGACACACCTTGAAAATGTTACCAAAAAGAGTTCCATTCAAACTTCCTACAGCAGGGAATCTTTGGTTTCATGAGTCTGCAGCTGAAGTGCAAGTTGCTTAGTGCTGCAACCACCGTTTTCTGCTAGAGCCACATGACATGCTAGGAAGAAAAAACTGGTCCCGTTCAAAATATCATGAGACCGTCAAGAAAACCTAATATATAGCTGTATCTGACAGTAAGGTGTGCGGATTTAAAATGTGGAGGAATAGCACCACATAACAACAGTATGACAAGGCTAACAACAAGCACATACAGGTAAGTTAACTTTAGCTAACATTTTGGTTATAAGCCAATGTTGATTTTTATGGAGCTACACTCGAAATCAAACCGATTGTTATGGTGTCATGGCAGGCCCAGGTACAGGCTGCTAGTTATAGCCACACTGGACAAATATCAAGATTTGAAAGAGAGGAAACGAGTGGGACAGCTAATGTGCTGTATTCCCTAGCATCTAGCATTGCAACACAGCTAGATGTACTGTAGATGGCTGTAACAATTAATAGCCTACTATTGTGAAATTATATCAATTAAATTTGTGAT